>OU343221.1:337209193-337522726 GCA_910596185.1 Chrysanthemum makinoi
CATAAATTATTTTAGGGTTTCTGGAATTTTTTTTGCTAACCTTATGAAACCTAAATTAATATATATTAATTCGTGATTAATTCTTTGAATAATTTATTTATGTGTCATGGGGGAATTTTGATACTTCAGTCTTCGCTGTGTACATAGTGTTACTGATACTATCCATGATTATACATGCATGTTATCACGGATAGTTGCTTTGTAATTGTTAAGATATATATTTATTTATGATAAATCTTAAATTGGGGAAGACTCAATTATATATATTAATGAATCAATTCGTGCAATTTGGTATATTTTAAGTAAGGGTTTACACTTATTCGATTAAATGCGATGTATGTGGATCACTTTCTATTGTTGGGTAAAGCCTAAATTATTATATCTCTCATTAATTTAACCTACATATTGATTATTAATAGGGTTTGTCGAATAAGTTGCATGTGGCTACTTGTTTTCATTATAAATTATTTGTTAATGCTTTGTTGTTTTTAGTAGTTTATTTTTATTTGTTTACTTATTTTGTTTATATATATTTAGATAGTTTTAAGCAAAATTGTAATTTTGAATAGAAAAATAATAATCTGGATAACAATGGAGAAATTTGATTTGTTTTGGAAGAGTTAAGTTTTCAATAGTTTAAATTGATTGACTTTGCGGTACAATAATTTTGAACGGCTCACCCATTAGAATGAACTATAAAGGGGTTAATAAAAGTCGCGCAGTCTTTGAAAGGATATCTAAGGTTATGCTTTTGCGCTTACAAGGTCCTCGCTACAACTGTGAGTTGAGATGGAGGCTACTTGAGTAAGCCATAAATGTGCAGAAAGCTAAATCTAAAGTAATTAGTTTTAATTCCATGCGCCGGTGGTAATTACTGGAAACCTTACTAAGTGTTTACACTTGTAAAATGCACCGGTATAATGAGCGATAATTAACACTAAATTCCTTGATTGGTGAAGACCTTAGTACCTCAATCAAAACATTGATAATTTGATCTTTATGAATTGGTAATAAAAAGTTTTTTATTAAATTTATGCTACAAGATGAATGCATGACATTTTGTACATATTTGATTTGACCACATAAAATCAAAACTAAAATTGCCTTTATAAATTAGGATTTATGTACCATCTAATTAAAAATGAACACTTGAAGTTGCAATTTATGTCATAAAAGAGTAGCAGCTGGGAATTGTGTGATAGAGGTAAATCTCTATATGAAGTGAGACCTAACATGGACATATTTACTTGGAGTTCTTTAAGTTAGACACTTAAGTTAGTAGGAAGTGACACTTGGACTCAATAAGATGGGATGAAACATGTTTATACTTGCAATAGCGTTGGAAAATATAAATCCCATGATGATCTAGGAATTGGAAATTGTTTGCCAATTGTTTCCTTGATTACCTTATTATGTGCTTTCGTTACTATGAGATCAACTTATGTAATGGAACTCGATAATTTGGATCCTAGTTTTCGAGAAAATTCTATGGTTATATGAATATTACCTTGGGTATTTTATTTTCTTGAAAAGTTATATTATCGAAAATACTAATACTTGAATTTTGAAAATTCTTTTAAATGTATTATTGCAACATTAAACCCGTAAACGTAGAGTTATTCTGTATTGGTAAATTGATCCTACACCAGCAGGGGTTTTGGTAGAGTCAACTTTGCTAAAAGAATAAATCTAGTCCTCTTTTCATAAGAAAGAGTGAGATTCAATCATATTCCTTTTCATGAATGAAGGAAGGTATGATAGGACAATTAGAATTGTCTAAATTCTAAATACATAACTCGTAAGCAATTTTAATAGTTAAGAAAATTGCATATTTTACTGATTGCTAAATTAGAAGCTAGACTAATTTACTGCAAAATTGGTAAAAGACAAACTAGCATATTTTATCTAGTTGTTTTGTTTTGACCATTTAAAAGTACCACTTACAATTGTTGGAATAGTAGAACTATTAAGAAAGAAATTGCATGCCCAATTTTTCAAGTTAATAGCATTGATGGATAGTTCATCATCTACATAGTAGAATACACTCTTTTAGTACATAAGTAATTGTTATGTATGGACTTTCTCAAAAGTGTATGAAAGTAAATAGAACACTATTTTCTTTCACTGGTTAAATGAAATACTTAAAAAACAGGTCTTAAATGTATTATTAGATATTCATTGTTTATATGGTAGACAGAGAGACTCACAAGTGTTTATGTGTCGATCTAACCCATTTTGACGTGTGCTGAAAAAACCTACCCATTTTGACCCAGCAAGAAAGGTGGAAACATACAAAGATATAGTCTATTGTTGCATAATGAGAGTTGGATTTTTTTAGTCTACGTTTATTTTGCTGCTATTCCTGTTGCTGTATTGAAGATGATTTGACTAAACATACAAAGATTATAGAATCTGCTAACTAAGATATACATGTGTCATTTGTTGACTGCCGGTAAGTCACAAGCTTCTAAACTTAGTCGTTGTACATTTGGGACCTTTAAGGTCGACATGCATCGTTATTGACGTGTTACATACATTATATCTTACACGGACATGATATAATGTAATGCGACTAAGCTAACTGGAGCTGCAATTATGCACAGTGCAAACTTGCCTGCAACCTCGAACCCTTGAACATTTGGTAGCTATTGAACTGATGCGGCTTTAACATATTATCATTGTGCAAAACCAAATAGATTTAGGTCAAGGAAACGTAGCTGTTAGCCAACATGAAGCCATTCAGGAATTCATCGAGGGAACAGTTAGTTGTCAGTTTGGTTAGATAACGGGTCTAAACGGTTCGGATCAAAATATGTAATTATTTGGGTTTGTTTGAAACCGGATATGTGTTTTAGTGTTAAAAACGATATAAAAATTCATTTATGAAATGACTTCTAAACTAATTATTGATTTACCTGTCTGACCCGTAATAGATAAAACATATCCCGAATCGACTCATTAATAAGTTCTAGTTGCTTGTAGGGTGTTTTGAGGTTACACCAAATGATAGAGATTCGTCCTGGGATTGTCTTTAAAGAGAAGAATGGAGACATCAAGTGCAAACCGATATACACGAGAATAGATTCTTTGTGTGCTGAAAAGAACGAACTACAGTTTGCCGTCCCTGGTGGACTCATTGGAGTAGGAACAACCATGGACCAAATCTGATAGGTTGGTGGTCCATGTGCTTGGGGAAGTTGGATCATTTCCTGATGTTTATGTTGAACTTGAGGTAAGTTACTTGATTATTCATATTTGGTGGGTGGTTGGGTTTGAGTTTTAATTGTATGAGTGTCATTTACATGAGGTAAACTTCTTCCTTTTGGAGCGTGTGTTGGGTGTAAATACCGCCGGAGAACATCAACAGGCAAATACAAGAACGGCAACAGCAACACTACAACTGGTGAACCCCGTGTGCACCAGCAATGAGCAGGAGAACTGATAAACATTGGAGGCTAATCGGTTGGGCCGAAATGCAAGGTGGTCAAACAATTGAAATCTCACCTCCCCCAATATAGGACCGAGGAATATAAACTGAAACCATGCTTGTTTTTTTCCATTATGAAACTGATTCTTGTGGCAGATATACATTGTTCTGAATTATATTGAGATAAGAAGTGATCTTTGTTTATTTGGATTTCTCGACTTCCTACATACATTAAGTAAAATAATACTCCAGTAGTATGATTAAGTACGGGAAAAACATGTTCTTATACTAAGGTAAATCTTCATTGTTTCTTGAGGCCATAATACACAAATGAATCTAGTGTTCGGGGTCAAGAAATCACCCTCAAGAATGTATAGTGTTTAAACATGCACTTACCTTAAGCAAAATTTAGAAAATGGAGCTACTTCCGCTACAATTATGTTGCATCACTGATTAAGAGGTTCTTTTATAAAAGATGTTCTTTTATAAATGACAGAACAATGGAACCTAATTCATCTCGATGCTCAGAGAACCTGTGGTCGGCACCTTGGATGATATGTAGCTTGTAGTTTGGTATAACCTTTGCAAAGCCCAATGCCTCTTCTACTCGGACGGCTGAATCATCGGATCCATGAACAGTTAACACCCTGTGTAAAAAGAGCGCAACCATCATCACATATATAAAAACAACACATGATCTGTCTTGAACTAACAAAAAACGATTCTGGTTACGTTTGACTTTCAAGGGTCAAATAAGCTGTTTCTTAACTTGAAAATTTGAGATGCAACAGTTGCCAACATGTATAGTGTTTCAAGCTCCCTTTAGTTAGACACAATGTATTACTATAAATGTTATTGAGGTTTAAATCTTTTTGAACAACGTATGCAAATTAGAATCTAAAAATTTAAAGGTTTGACCGTGTCCTATATGGCTCTTACTTGCAATCTTTGTCAATTTGCAGGCATGCTTCGTGCATTTGTATCCAAACGATCCATCAAACTTTCTTCAGTCACACGATATCAGACCTCTCCTACACACAAAGTTTTTAATCTTTAGTATTTGCAAGTTAAAATTACTACATGATTGCACATTTAGTAAGATAGTTTCAAGAATTTATAAGTCGAGTAACATCTATGAAACTTCCTTCACCTTTTGCAAATACCCTTTTCCCAAACGCTCTTCCGCGCCCCCTTCTGTCTTATAACACCCACTCACGTTGATGACACGGTGTACATCATTATATTTAGACGCGTATAAGAGCACCACATTCCCACCTGTAAGTAAATAAGATAACAGAACAACCATGAAACGTAACTGATAAAATACCATCAGTAACAAGTCAATTGTGTGTTAGTTTTATGGATATAAATTAGTAGATGTGAGTTAGGATCGAACTTGAGACTACGGGATTGCAGACTTTACGTATGAGAATTAAAGTTAAATAATTAAATATAAACGTTGAATTTATTTATTTATTAAACGAAATAACTAACGGACGTTAAGTAATTAATGTAATGGATTAACGGGCGTTAAATGTATTTGGAAAAAGACTAGAATGCAAAGTTTGGGAAGGTTTCGGATCCCCTTGGTGAGGCTTAGAACCGATCGGCCATAGGGAACCCAAACCCAACCCATATCAAACTCTAACTTGTCCACCAAGTTTAGTTTAATATATATACAAGGCTAGGGGTCTTGTGTTTGGCATCTCTTGTATTCATAAGCTAAAACCCTAAAATGTTTGTGTGTTTTTTGTGCTCAAACCGATTGGCCACCTCCTTTATGGTGTCGATCCTCAACCTTTTCCAAAACAAGTTATTTGGTTTAATAAAACTAGCATTACTTTAATTTGTTTTAGTATGTGTATACAAGAACGTGGTAATAACACATTATTGTTATTATTCTTGGATTGAATTACAAAACGGTAAGGGGTAATTCTTATAATCCTATAAACCTTAATTAGGGTTCATCCAATTGCTAGTTTATGGATTTGATTCTTGTTCGGCTAGAATCAAAAAAAGGTACGCATACTCTTCTTATGTTAATTAATTATTCGTTAATCTTTCCTATACGCTTCCGCATGTGTACTTGATGTTTATTGTTTATATTTATGATTAGTCATGTTATATAATTCCAACAGTGGCATCACGAGTCATTAGTTTTTAATGAGTAATTAATTATATAAACGCGTAATAAAACAAATAATTGTATGTTGTTTGATATGGTTTATCTAAGGTTTGATTATTTTTTTTATATGGGTTGATTTTAATTTTGTTTTGGGGCGTACCCAATATTTTTTTTTGGTCGACACACATAAATTATTTTTAGGGTTTGGAATTTTTTTGCTAACCTTATCGAAACCTAGAATTAATATATTAGTTACGTGATTAATTCATGAATAATTTGTTATGTGTCATGAAATTTTGATATGCGATCTTGTGACTATTTGTATAATTGTTATGATATATCCATGATTATACATGCATGTTAGTCACGGATAGTTGCTTTGATAATTGTTAAGATATATTTATTTATGATAAATCTTAAATTGGGGAAGACTCCAATTATATATATTAATGAATCAATTACGTGCAATTTGGTATATTTTAAGTAAGGGTTTACGCAATCGATTCGTCGATGTATGTGGATCACTTTCTATTGTTGGAGTGAAAACCCTAAATTGATATATACATTAATTTAACCTAGATATTGATTATTAATAGGGTTTTATCGAATAAGTTGCATGTGGCTACTTGTTTACATGTATAAATTGTTTATTATGTGCGCATTGTTTTTAGTAGTTTATTTTTTATTTGTTACTTGTTTGTTTATTATGTTAGATAGTTTTAAGCAAAGGTAATTTTGAATAGAAAAATAATACGGACTAAACAATGGAAATTTGATTTGTTTTGGAAAAGTTAAGTTTTCAATAGTTTAATTGATTGATGACTTTGGTACAAATGACTGAACGGCTCACCCATTAGAATGAACTATAAAGGAGTTAATAAAGAAGTGCGCTACAGTCCACCTGAAAGGATGTCTAAGGTTATGCTTTTGCGCACGGTCCTCTGCTTGTAAGAAGTTCGAATGGAGCTACTTAGTAAGCCATATGTATGCAAACTCATCTTAAGGGCGAATTAGTTTTAATTCCATGCGCCACTTGGTGGTAATTACCCGAAACACTAAGTGTTTACACTTATGCAAAAGTACGGTATAATGAACGATAATTAACACTAAATTCCTTGATTGGTGAACCCAATACCTCAATCAAAACATTGATAATTTGATCTTTATGAATTGGTAATAAAAAGTTTTTTATTAAATTTATGCTACAAGATGAATGCATGACATTTTGTACATATTTGATTTGACCACATAAAATCAAAACTAGTACCCTTTATAAATTAAGTTATGTGCCATCTAATTAAAATGAACACTTGAAGTTGCAATTTATGTCATAAGAGTACTTGGCTAGATTGTGATAGAGAGGTAAATCTCTATGTAAAGTGAGACCTTACATGGACATATTTGCAGTTCTTTAAGTTAGACACTTAAGTTGAGTAGGAAGTGACACTTGGACTCAATGGCATAAGATGGGATGAAACATGTTTATATTTGCAATAGCGTTGGAAAATATAAATCCCATGATGATCTAGGAATTGGAAATTGTTTGCCAATTATTGTTCAACAGATTACCTTATTATGTGCTTTCGTTACTAGCAGATCAACTGATGTAATGAAACTACGATAATTTGGATCCTAGTTTTCGAGAAAATTCTATGGTTATATGAATATTACCTTGGGTATTTTATTTTCTTGAAAAGTTATATTATCGAAAATACTAATACTTGAATTTTGAAAATTCTTTAAATGTATTAATGCAAAATTAAAATAAATAGCGTAGGTTATTCCTGTATTGGTAAATTGATCTACACCTGTAAGGGTTTTGGTAGAGTCAACTTTGCTAAAAGAATAAATCTAGTCCTCTTTTCATAAGAAAAAGTGAGATTCAATCCTATTCCTTTTCATGAATGAAGAAAGGTATGATAGGACAATTAGAATTGTCTAAATTCTAAATACATAACTCGTAAGCAATTTTAATAGTTAAGAAAATTGCATATTTTCTGAGTTGCTAAATTAGAAGCTAGACTAATTTACTGCAAAATTGGTAAAAGACAAACTAGCATATTTTATCTAGTTGTTTTGTTTTGACCATTTAAAAGTACTACTTACAATTGTTGGAATAGTAGAACTATTAAGAAAGAAATTGCATGCCCAATTTTTCAAGTTAATAACATTGATGGATAGTTCATCATATACATAGTAGAATACACTCTTTTAGTACATAAGTAATTGTTATGTATGGACTTTCTCAAAAGTGTATGAAAGTAAATAGAACACTATTTTCTTTCACTGGTTAAATGAAATACTTAAAATGTTATCATATCCAGTGAGAGTATTGCTCTTATTACTAAATAAGGAGTTAATGTAATGATCTCTAATTCAGTGGGAGTTGCAAGCTTTGTCATCTTGGTAGTCACCCAGATTATCTCTAGAATGTCTTAAGATAATTACTTTCCACTTGTAGACACTTATGTTTTCAAGGATAGTCATGTACGTGTCCTTATTAGACAATGAAGTGGTTCTACATCTACTAGTTATGCTAATATCAATGACACAATCATATTAGTCACATAAACAAACATATGTTGTGTTGTTTATCTGCTACATGATGTTGTTCCATGCACAAGTGGGAGAAATCTATATTGTGTGCAAGGTACAACATATAAGTATATGATTTAACGGATTCTCTTGACTGCAAGGTAAGAGATCAACATTCTAATATAACTTGTAAATATTTAATTCAAGAAACAATTGGTGTTGCAATTTACGTCATGTCAGAACTTGGCGAGATTGCAATAACAAAGTAAATCTCTATGTGAAGTCAGACCTTGCGTGGACATATTTGCAGTTTCTAAATTAGACAAGTATTTAGAATATGTGTCAAGATGATAGATATAAGACTACTTCAAATTAAATATTTATGTATTATTAGAATGATATAAATAAATGAAGTAATCTAATACTACTTTAATTTTTATATTTATGAATTTTTGGAATGACATAAATAAATAAATAAATAAATAAATAATGTAGTCCTACATTATTGTGAAGTAAATAAATTAACTTGAAAGTACTATTGAAACCAAGAGTTGTGTTCATAATTACTTTAGTTAAAAAAGTTTATGATTCTTTGTAAAGACATAAACATAAAGTCTTTTAAGACTTATAATAAAGTAAGACGTTAACTTGTTATGTTTTTAACTAAGACATATACAAGAAGTCATTGAGTTGATCAATGATTTATAACGTATAATGGGATTATAACTGTTTATGTTTTCTTGATGAGACATGGATATTAAGTGACTTGGTTTAAGAGTACTTGTGTTATAAATCATGCAATTGGCTTGAAAAGTCTATTATACCATTAAGTTGACTTAGTTGGTAAATAGGTGAGCCAAAAGGAATATGATTATCTTATATATTATTAGATTGTATTACAATATTAATTCTAATGAATACGACAAGTTGATGGTATGTTCAGTTAGGAGAATCAAACTCTATTTGATTTATTTGATTCAAGATAACCATAACTTCTTTCTTAAAAAGTAACAAGGTTAGAAAATTGAGTATGGATTGAATATACTCAATAAGACTCAAACCTAGAAGATTGATAAAACACCATTTTATTATGGAATGTGATGAATCACATTAAGTTTTAAAAATTGAAGATTCTAAATTTGTTAAACTACTTATGAATTGGTTGTTAACAAACTTAAGTCAGGAATTATCAATGTGTATTTGTAATGTCCTAAAAAGAGAACAATGTAGTTTTGCTCTAATTGCTAAGTATATATAGATAGTCTATATATTACAAAAGGCAAGTGGGAGTTTTTTATCTTGAAAGATAAAATTACAAGATACATAATCTTCTAAAACACACTAGTAAATATCATGATTAGGTTAGACATGTAAATGATAGACCTCAAGATGATGAAATTTTCATTCATAGATCTGAAAGGATATCTCAGATATTTGACTAATATGCTGAGAAATATGAGTTACAGGATTATAGTAAATCTGATAATCATTATTATGGATTACCGAATATTGAATTGGGTAAATTACTCATACTATGAATGTTAAAGATGTTGTCCATAAAGATAATCAATTTTGGAAATTTGGTTTATCTTAATAGTTAGACTAGAAATGGAAATGAGTTTCTACAAAGAGATGAAAAACTCTAGTGGTTTGAATTTCTATGTAGAAATCATATGGACAATATTGTACTCATATTTAATGCATGTCTTATGACAAGATTATTAATCATACTAGCTTAAGCAATTACTTATGATTGTATATTCTTTTCTAGACACATTAAATATATAAAGATGATAATGGTCATACTTGTTTTCATTAATATGAAATATGACAATGGAATATCAAAACTCTTTCTTGAAAAATTACTTGAGCGAGGACGGTAAGTAATTGAAAGGTTTTTTGAATTCATATAATCTTTGGAAGTGTACGAAGTGCAATAATTCATGAATGGGTAAATGCATGCATCTATGAAATTATTCTTATTTTTTAATTATTAAATCCTAGTCTCGATTTATAATTGAAATAAGATAAATTTTAAGTATTCCTAAAAGCTAGTGGGAGTATTATGTTAAGGTTTTAAATCTTATATGTTGTATAACATGTAGGAAGTAACATTCTTTGAAAGCTAAATGTTAAGTCTTAGATTGGAATGAAACTTCATTTGTAAGATTTAAGAATCAAAACATACAACCTTGGAATATATGTTTATTATTAATAAACATGTGCAGTAAAATAAATGATTCTAATAAAACATGATATATGATTTGGAAAATTGATAAATATCTTTTGACAAGATAGAACGTGAATGAATTCTAAGTTTGACTTGTAGATTCATCATGTACATCATGCTGTATATTAAAATTGTTGTATCATTCTTGAATAAGAAGTGATTTGACAACATTGATATCTAACTAAAAGTTATTAGATAACTTGTGTAATGAATATTCTAATAGAATTATATCCTCACCCTGGAATTGCTCCTAGATTTTATGGATGAACAATATGTCAATTGTTGTGCAAATTGTCATCAGCTACAAACTTGAAAGTTTGGAAGACATCAAACATTACACAATAAGATATTAAAGTTTACGGAGTTTTAATGAGCATATTGTTGTTTGTATACAATAATGCTGGTTTAATTGAGATGACACTCAATACTAGTCATGGTAGGATTTCATCCTTGTTAATGACCTTGTGAACTAGTTGTGCTACTAAGAGCACAGTTGCAATATACATTAAAAGAATAAGAATACTTTGAACTTTAAAATGTTTGAAAGTTTAAATTGTCATAAATTGGTGATAGAGGATGTCACACACTTTATGAATTATTATGTGGATTGGTGAATGCACACATACAAAGATTTCACTAATTGAATTCTTAAAATAAGTATTCTCAAAATTACGATAGATCAAGTTGGTTGATTTATGCCTTGTCAACAAGTATGATTGTCATTACTTGAGGCATAATTCATCAACTGAAATTTTCATGCATTGATCTATTTAGTATTTGGATAAGGGATGTTAAACAATTGTTATAATAAATCAAGTACTTGGTATGTTTGATTTTATAATATATTATATCCTATATTTGCATGTTTAATCCGTGAATAAATTTATTTATTCTAAATCGTCCGTTGTCAATTAATGATATGGGAGTATCATTAAATTAAGACAAATCTGAGAGATATGGTAGAATATACTTGAAAGTATATTGATGATAATGCATACCAATTTCAGATGGTATTCAATGAATTGAATATAGGACTTATCCCAACTACATAATTTATTTTTTTATATTGTTATAAGTAAATTATGAATAGTTATCCTCAGACTTGAGATACCAAATAAGTGTCATGAATATAGTGCACTTCTGTGGAGCAACTTAACTATAAATGGTAGTCATAAAAGCTGTTTTGAAATGTTACAAAGTTTGTGGGTTATTCTCGTAGTCAAGATAGAATTTGTTCCTTCAAATTTATTTTGTAGTTTAATACTTCTTTGGGCCTCTAGGGTTGACAAGATGTTTATGGCCACACCCAAAATCTCCTAAATATGTTTTAGAAGATTTGGTAATCTTGTTCAAACACTAATAGAAAACAAAATAGTTGAATAAAGAATGACTTAATTTCATATCTTTATTTAACATGGTATTAGAAACAAAAGGATAATAATAATGAGAAATCATTAAAAGGTTTTTCCAGGAGACCTTACTCGAGTTGTACTAGAGGCATCGAAGTGTTGCTAGACGCTAACCGATGTGATCACTCTATTAATATATATCCAAGTGGGAGTTGTTAGTTTTATGGATATAAATTAGTAGATGTGAGTTAGGATCGAACTTGAGACCACGGGATTGCACACTTTACGTATCAGAATTAAAGTTAAATAATTAAATATAAACGTTGTATTTATTTATTTATTAAACGAAATAACTAGCGGACGTTAAGTAATTAATGTAATGGATTAACGATCGTTAAATGTATTTGGAAAAAGGATTAGAATGCAAAGTTTGGGAAGGTTCCGGATCCCCTTGGTGAGGCTTAGAACCGATCGGCCATAGGGAACCCAAACCCAACCCATATCAAACTCTAACTTGTCCACCAAGTTTAGTTTAGTATATATACAAGGCTAGGGGTCTTGTGTTTGGCATCTCTTGTATTCATAAGCTAAAACCCTAAAACGTTTGTGTGTTTTTTGTGCTCAAACCGATCGGCCACCTCCTTTATGGTGTCGATCCTCAACCTTTTCCAAAACAAGTTATTTGGTTTAATAAAACTAGCATTACTTTAATTTGTTTTAGTATGTGTGTACAAGAACGTGGTAATAACACATTATTGTTATTATTCTTGGATTGAATTACAAAACGGTAAGGGGTAATTCTTATAATCCTATAAACCCTAATTAGGGTTCATCCAATTGCTAGTTTGTAGATTTGATTCTTGTTCGGCTAGAATCAAGAAAAGGTACGCATATTCTTCTTATGTTAATTAATTATTCGTTAATCTTTCCTATACGCTTCCGCATGTGTACTTGATGTTTATTGTTTATATTTATGATTAGTCATGTTATATAATTCCATGTAAAGACATATGGTGAAATACCTTTATTATTCCAAGGATTGAATGTAACCCGATTAATTTGGCTTCCTCAAATCGCAAATTCTACAAGGATTATCTGCGATCACCTCCTGTTGCTAAATGATACCCGTTTGGTCAAACGCTATTACCCAAAATCCGCTTCACAGTTCACATGACCTTCCAAAGCAAAAATGCTTCTTCCCGACCGTAGGTGTCACACACGAGCCAACGCATCAAGCCCACAAGACGCCGCAACCCATAAACACTTCGGCTATGACCTTGTTAATAAAGCAACTCTTCACCAGTATCAGCGTCACACTATCTCCATGACTCCATGTGTTATCAAAACTAGTTGTACCCAAATACTTGGTTGATGGTTGGAAAGCAGCACGAGCTAAGCGGTCCAAATGACCCTTGTATGTATTAAGCAAATTTCCTTGTGTGTTCCAAAAACTTGTAGTGCGATCAACGGAAGCAGTTAAAGAACATGTAGGTTATCAAACGAAAACAAGCACCCTGAAAGCGGCCGATCATCACCAATCTCACTAGAAACCATATCAAAACTTTTAGCATTATTCTCCAACACTGCCCAAATAATACCAGTGTCTCTCGTCCTCCCTAATCTCACCGCGGCTTTCATAACCGAATCCATGGCAATCCAATACCTCACCTTCAACAAAACTGTTGACCCTTGAGTAAAAACTCCGATTGTGTTTATGGTTTAAATAAGAAGTTAAAAGAAATATTGTATAGTAAAGGGGTTAAACTATAATCTGACTAGAAGTTAAGGGATTAAAAACATACATATATATATATATATATATATATATATATATATATATATATATATATATAGGGTAAAGTTAAAATAAAAGACAAATATCGTAAAAAGAAAAAAGATTTTTTCAAAAATTCTCCAAAATTCAAAAAATCCACAAGGTTGGGTATGTTGGTGCATAAAACTTTTGTGAAAACATTTTTTATAATTTTGAGTTTTAATCGCTTTTTAATGCACAAAAACGAATTTTGATGCGCAAAACAATTTTGATGCGCAAAATTTTCAACTTGTTTTAATTAGATGCACAATGTTATTTTGATGAAAAAAGTCAAAAGAAGTTTGGTGCAAAAACTAATTTTTGATGCACAAAAAAATGATTTAATGCACAAACGTATTGTTTCATAAATTTTTTTGGGAAAAAGTATTCACTTTTAGAAAAAAAGTCCTTCAAAACTTTTTCATGCACCATCATACCTGATCTTGTGAAATTATTTTGGAATTTTTCGAGAACTTTTTTTGAAATTTTTTTTTTTATCTTTTTACGGATATTTGTCTTTTTATTTGATCTTTATATATATATATATATATATATATATATATATATATATATATATATATATATATATATATATATATATATAGTGTATCTTTATTTTGAGAACTCGGTTAAGTGTGAGAACTGCGAGAACTCTTTTTAGACCCTTAGATGAGAAAATCAATGGCTAAGAGGATGTGTGGCATTATTGTAATAAAATAAAACTGAATATTAATTATTAAATAGCAAAAGAGCATTCAAGGAATTTCATTTTAATGATTTTCAAAAAACTGACCCAATGCATGTATCTCTCGGATCTCTTCCATCTTTTTCTTTAATTTAATTTAACCTAATTAATCATACTCTCTCTCTCTCTAAAAATAAAACTGCCTCCATTGTTTGCTTTATCCTTATCGGTACCAAATCTCGATCTCCATCACCATAGACTAAATAATCAGCCGCTCTCCATATTCCTCGTTTCTCTCGCCCTCCCTCTACATCTCAATCTAACATCGCCGGTGAGAGGTTAAAACCGCTTGCTTCTTTATCCTTATCGGTACCACATCACCATAAAACGAGTAACTAGTTTATCTCTCGGTGAATTATTGGTGAAGAAGAACACCCAACCCAACCACATGAGGTATTTTTCCATCAACTAATTTATTTCTCAGATCTGGTCGATTTGTAGTTTATCTCTAGGTCGAATTGTATATGTGTTTGTGTTCGGATTACTACTTTAAGGGGTGTTTTGGTAAGTGTATTTGATGTACTCATTAGCTTTTCGCATTATCATTAGTGTTTGACTATGATCAGATTAGGTTTTTTTAAGATGAAAAAAAATACTTTTTTTATTCTTGTTAGAAATGGCATGATGCTAAACACTCCAGTAGAAGAGCTTCTGTTTAAGATTTTGTAAAAAGAACTTTCATGGTTTTGTAATAGTTAGACAGTTAAAGATTTATACAGTTGTAGTTTCATGGAGTTTAAGGTTTGAAAGTGAAATATGATTGAATACTTTATGTTTGAATTGTTATGTGTTTTAAATGTAAGATGTCTCTAGTTGTGACCAGTAAGCTCTTACATAAACGACTAATACATGGTATAAATGAATGATGATGATGAAAATTTGGTATGCTATATGTTTGGTTTGTTGTTTGCATGTGGTTATTATAATAAAAATATAAGGCAAATGATTGTTTTCATTAATTTTTTTATTGAACAAAGGTGTATGATGCCATCTATTTTGTTCAGTTAGTACATAAAAATAAGACAACTTAATAATTTCAATGTTTCAATGGCATTTATTTTGTTCAGGTAGAACTTAAAAAAAAGACACCTTAATAATTTTCAACGTTTCTTATTAAAAAAAAAGCGCGTATGTGTTTAATAAATAGGTCTACTGTTATTTGTGTTTACTAGTTTAAACTTGTGCATGTGTGTTATGTTATCTTGAGATTATTTTAAAAGTATTTAACATTGACTATCATTTTTTCTAGGCATGACAATATGTTCTTTGAAGGTGTGCACATATGTTTTTACGAATTTGATGAGAAACCGGAAGTACATATATGTTCTTGGAAGGCGTGTATGTATGTTCTTTGAAGACGTGCACATATGTTTTAACAAATTTGATGAGAAACTGAAAGTACATATATGTTCTTGGAAGGCATGCATGTATGTTCTTGGAAGACGTGCACACATGTTCGAAAAAAACGAATGAAAAACTGGAAGTATATATATGTTCTTGGAAGGCATGCATGTATGTTCTTAGACGACGTGCACACTTGTTCGAAAGAATCTAATCAAAAACTTCAAATACCTATGTTTTGTACATATATGTTGTTGGAAGGCGTACATATGTATATTCAAAATGATATACTTGATTTGTATTTCATTTGATATAAAAATTTGTTTACTATATTATGTTCTTGGTTCGTGATAAATCTAAAGGTTACGACTATAATTTATGTTTTTAGTTTTTATTTAATAAGTTTAGAGTGTATATGGCAGAAACATATATGCAATTACATTTTTAAGTAAAACTCATTTGAAGTTTAAACTATTGTACAATAAAAAGACATGTAAATTTACATTATTTAAAAGAAACACATAAGCACATTGACTTTCTAAAAACATACATGTTTAAAAACCCAAAAAAAAAATAAATAAATAAATAAATAATCTTAAAATTATGTCATATTTAAAAACGGGATTTAGTAAAAAAAAAATCAAAAAAAAAAATACAAAAGTGTCTTTTACTTTAATACCCTTTAGATTAAATAATAATCTTTAATATTTAAAAAAATCTTATTGGTCTAGAGGAGTTCTCATGTTCTCGCATTGAGAGTTCTCAAAATAAAGGTCCCCTATATATATATATATATATATATATATATATATATATATATATATTTATATATATATATATTCCTCGATTTAAGGATAAAAACATTGTTAAAAATAGCTGTAGGTTAAGTTGGGCCTCAAGTTGTACGTAGTATATAATGAAAATTTCTCGTTTCATATTATCACATACGAAACATATACACAAAAAGAATAGAAGATGACCGTATTCTTTTTTTGAGAAAATCACATAAAAGCAAGAGAGCAAAGAGATAGACTTTTTGTGTGACATAATAAGAAGGTTAGTTTTTACGTGTTTCTAAAACTCATGATGAGATATATGTTCTTTTACTATGTGTATGTTTGTTATTGTTGAAATGAGTGGATGTTTCTCCCTAAGATTATATTAGTTGGTTGAATTTTGAAACCTTAAACCGGCCAAACCAAAACTTAATGGCACCCACTAAACGTAAGACAAAACACAAGCCGAAAACCAAGGTGGAGGAAGTTTTAGACTTAGTTATATCTTATATACACAACGTTGAGGACCGAAACTCTATTTCTTTAGTTTCCCGTAAGTTTTATGAGATTAGGCATTACGTAGCGCCTAACTGTCCACACACATTACTACCCAAACCATGCCTCTTTAAGTGAAAGGTTCCCTTTCATCGAGTCGTTAACACTTAAAGGTCCTCCATCTAATTTTAATGTTAGAGATGCTTATGATACGTGAATCACCCCATGGATCCAACAATTATCTCTCGAGTTTAGGTGTTTGAAAGAACTTTATATCCATAGTCTGGTTGTTCATGATGAAGATCTCGAGAAATTGGCGAGAACATGTGGTAAGGATTTAAGGAGTTTGAAGATCAATAAGTGTAAAGGGTTTTCGACGGATGGATAAAGGCATGTCTCTAACTATTGTAACCAATTGAGAACTTTTTGTTTGGAATGTTGTATTTATATGGCAGTGAAAGATAGCATTTGGCTTCATCAATTGCCATTGAATAACATGGTTTTAGAAAGGTTACATGTTAAGAATATTGATATTTATGATGCAGAAGATCTTACACTTCTTGCAAAAAACTGTTGTAACTCATTAATATCGTTGGAGATTGGAAAGTGCTATCTAAAGTAAACTAGGAGATGCCTTCAGATATGCTATTAGGTTGGAACATTTTGGTGGAGATAGTTTGGATGAGAAGAATGACCTTGATGGATTCCAGTTTCCCCATATCTGCGTTCATTAAGTATAATGGATTTTCCAGAAACTCGATGTTTAACTGTACTCCCTTTTCTGAATCAAATAAGGAAATTGGAACTTGCATATTTAGACTTTGATTATGAGTGCCAGTGTTTGTTGTTTAAGAGGTGTCCCAATTTGGAAGTTCTATATTCCGAGAATGTCAATGGAGACAAGGGATTGCAAGTTATTGGTCAGTTTGCAGAAATTGCACTTAAACACTATCTGGGTTTGTGACCCACGTGGGACTGATTGCTGTGGCAAAAGGATGTACTAGTTTGGAGTCTTTAAAGGTTAGGATTGAAGATATTTCAAATGAAGCTCTCGAGTGTCTAGGAATGCATTTGAAGAATCTCCGTAATTCCGTATGCATTGGGAATTGAAAGATGGGCCAAGAAATCTGCTGCTAGACAATGGGATTCGGGATGCTATTGGGTTGCAGAAAACTTGAAAGACTAGATATCACCCTTTGGCATGGAGGATTGACGGATGTGGGTTTGGAATATATCGGGAAGTATGGTGCTAATTTGAGGTCTTTGTCTCTTACTCGTTTAGTAAATTCTAATGCAGGACTTGAGAAGTTATCTGAAGGGTGTCCAAGATTAAGAAAGCTGAAACTAAGGTGTTGTCCCTTTAGTAAACAAGCTGTTGCTAGCTCTGCATTTAATATACCTTCTCTAAGGTATGTTTGGGGTTACAACATTGATCTTACTGCATTGGCACTCACTCATCAAGAATTTGAACTTTGAAACATTGGTATGTATGTCATTCGTCATTTACTTAAAAAATATCGTTCTTTTCCTATTAATAAGGGTGTCTTGAAATATCGTGATTGTGAAATTCTATCAATTGCATGCTTTCTATGATCTGTTTAGCACAAGTTAGGTTTTTTACGAGTGTTATGTTAGACCAAATAAGGGGTTTCGGTATATCTCATGAGCCAAGACACACCATCCCATTTTTAAATACTCCTAGCAACTTGGGACCAAATCCTGCCGCCAAGAGGTGATAAATGGCCTATGCATAAAGACAAAGAATTAAAAAGTGTGTAAAGTTTATGACATTGATTCCATGTATGAACAAAGATGGCCTTAAAATTTCAAACTGCACTTCAGTTTATTATAGAATTCTGAACTCGTGTAACTGTCTATTGGGGTTTAGCTACGACTTTTTTCAACAACTTATAGTAGGAGCAGAAACATACAAACTTGTGCATTTCTTCATTGCTTCTCTTTCAAAGGATCGTGTGTGCTGGCATGGAACAATTACAGGAAATGTACACTACTTGAGCATAGTTGTAGCACCATAATGGCTGATGGTGATTGCATAGTCATCCACACGTAGAGTGCAATGGATATACAACATATATGGAAACCGAAAGCTAATGAAATTAGATAGATGACATGGGAAAATATAGTCGGATATCACTAGCAAGCAGTGGCGGAACCAGGAAACGTGATCACAGGAGGCATCACGCGAAAGGTTAAATACATGTCGGAAAATACCAATTTTTAGCGTAATTTAAAATAAATCGGGTCGGGTCAACTATAATGCAATTAACACTAGTTATAAATTTAGGTGTAGATAAAATAAAATTAAGTTGTGATTTCAAGTACTCATTTAGACTTTATAATATATATATATAATATTCACATGTTACTAAATTTGGTAAAATTAACACTAATCACAAAAACCAATTCAACTTTTTCGGAAGTCACTGTGAATAGGTATTCACATGTTGTATATACTAGGTTCAAAAATGGAAAAAGAAATAATATTATGCATACCCACTAACCCATCCCCACTAGGCCACTAACCTCCACTTTACTTTCACGGTTCCCTATTCACTATCCATCTTCTTCCATAATTTCCGATCAAACAACCCAACCGGAAAATCCAATATTTTACATTAAAGCACCTTTTAATTGTTGTCCAGCTGAAGAGATGAGGGCACTCAGATTTTATGGGCGAGGGCACTGGACATTCTTCCCATAAATTTTACTTTTTTTCCTATATATTTTGTGTATCCGCAAGAACTTCGTTGGGGGCGGTTCCCCCCACTACTCTTAACGTGGCTCCGCCTCTGCTAGTAAGCGTACATCACATACATGAGATGAGTACATTCCAAGTGTGAATGATTTAAGAAAATCAACCTCAATGATTTGATTGAGGGAGAGGAGTATCTTTATATAATTGAAGAATACAACAAACCCTCCTATGATGGAGGGATTGATTACAGAAAACAACAAACCCTCATATGATTGAGGGAATGACTAATGAGACATATTTACATAATCTATATTATTTAATACCCCCTTCAATCGAAATGGTGGCGGTCCAATACGAAGCATCTTTCTAAATGCATCAAACTGTGCACGCGGAAGACTCTTGGTGAAAATGTCAGCCACCTGAAGATTGGTTGGAACAAACATGGTATAAAGTTTTCCAGAGGTGACTAACTCACGAATAAAATGATAGTCCAGGTCAATGTGTTTAGCACGTTTGTGAGAAACGGGATTTTGAGTCATAAACAAGGCACTCTTATTATCACATAACAATGTAGGACGATCTGGTGGTAAAGCGTGCAATTCCCGTAAGAGATGAGTTATCCAGACTAGTTCAGCAGCGGTGTTTGCCATGGCACGATACTCTGACTCACAACTCGATCTGGAGACAGTAGGATGCTTCTTAGCATTCCATGATACAAGATTACCTCCCAAAAAAATGGAATAGCCATATGTGGAGCTTCGCGTATCAAGACAACGTGCCCAGTCAGCAACAGAGTAGTCAAAGATAGATGATTTGTTGGAACGATTATAAGTAAGCCTAAAGGATAGTGTGCCTTTGACATAGCGTAATAGCCGTTTCGTCGAATGAACATGGGACATGAAGAAACTGAGAGAGATTCACGGTAAGATAGGTAAAGTTAATAGTCAAGTATTGTAAGGCACCGACTAAGGACCGATATAAAGTGGGATCCGAATGAGGCGCACCATTAGCGGTAAAGGACTCATGAGGTGAAAGAGGAGTGCCAATAGGTTTAGAGTCATACATATTTGCCCGAAGAAGGATATCCTTAGCATACTTAGGCTGTGTAAGGAAGAGTCCTGTAGTAGTGTTGATGACCTCTAAACCTAGGAAATAATTTAGATCCCCAAGACCTTTAATAGCAAACTCGCGGTGTAGGTGAGAAACAAAGGTGCGAATGATGGTTTCATCATTGCCTGTAAGAATAAGATCTTCCACATAGACCAGAAGATACATGATATGAGAGTCTCTTCTAAGAATAAAGAGAGATGTATACATGCGACTACAAGTGAACCCATAGGATAAAAGAAATGTGCTCAATCGTTGAAACCAAGCACGGGGAGCTTGCTTGAGTCCGTAAAGGGCCTTTGATAGCTTGCAAACATGGTTCGGAAATTGAGTGCTTACAAAACCAGGTGGTTGCTCCATGAAGACTTTTTCATTCAAATTTCCATTTAGGAATGCATTCTTAACATCGAGTTGATGCAATTTCCAAGTGTTTAGAACCGCAAGAGATAGCACAATTCGGACAGTAGATGCTTTAACGACGGGACTAAACGTATGATAGAAATCCAATCCTAGAATTTGAGTAAAACCTTTAGCGACCAAAGCGTGCTTTCAATAGTTCCAATCGGCGGTACTTGGCCTTGAAACACCCATTTGGAGCCTACAACATTCATGGGCGTAGGGCGGAACTAGTGTCCACGTATTATTTTTTTTTAGAGCCTCAAGTTCATCAATCATGGCTGCCATCCATTTGGGCTTTTTGGATGCCGATTTGAAGCCTCTTGGTTCAGTGACTGATGATAAGGCAACATGTAAGGCATACGATTCTAAAGTAGCAAAGTCTGCATGATGTTTGGGCTTAAAAATTCCGGCCTTGGCTCGTGTCATCATTGGATGAAAGTTAGAGGTGGTGGGTTCATTTCCTGGTTGAATGGGTATGGTGGAAGTGGAGTTGTGTGGCTGAGAGGTAGGCGAGTAATGTTGGGGTGTTGGTGGATCGAGGTTTGGTAGGTCAGTTGGTGGGTTTGTTTGGTCGGTTTATGTGTTTGGTGGTGGATCGGTTGATGTGTTTGGTGGTGGTGGGTTGGGTTGTGTCGTTGATGGTTTTGGAGATGGGTCACAAAGTGGGCATGCCATATTTGGACCAGTGTGTGTAGATGGACTAGGATTGGATGGAAGGGATTTGGGTAAAGGCAATGTATTTTGATGTTGGGAGAAGGGTGGTTCTTCACAAAAAATTGTAAGCACCAAGTTTTGAGAATCCAAGTTGGCGTTAGTGTCTTTAAATGGATAGTAAGACTCATTGAAGCGAGCATGACGAGAGATAAAAATCCGATTAGTAGACGGATCCAAGCAACGAAAACCCTTATGAGAAGAACTATACCCAATAAAAATACATGGGAGGCTTTGAGGTTCAAGCTTATGCTTTGCATAATCTCGTAAATAAGGAAATACTTGACATCCATAAACCCGGAAATTAGAATAATTAGGCACCTGTCCGAATAAAAGCTCAAAAGGGGATTTGTTGTCGAGTAGAGCTGATGGCACACGATTAATGATTAGGTGGCTGAAGTTAAGGCATCTACCCAATATTGAGCTGGAACATGAGCATTAAACAACATGGCAAGACCTGTCTCAACAATATGGCGATGTTTCCTTTCAGCACGCCCATTTTGTTGAGGCGTGTATGGACAAGAATACCTATGAAAAGTTCCATTATCTTCAAAAATTTTCTGAACTGTGTGGTTCACTAATTCGGTGCCACCATCACGTACTTTGAAAGGTTTTTATTTTTCTCGAGCATTGATTTTGAACAAGTTTCATAAAGGCTGATAAAACCGCATAGAAACCTGTTTTGGTTTTGAGTGGATAAAACCACGTGAACCTGGAATAATCATCAATAAAAACAACATAGCGTGAAACCATCATAGAAGTAATAGGTGCAGGACCCCACAAGTCACAATGAACCAAATCCATAGGAAGAAGCACGTTTTCATTCAAATTAAAGGTAAACGATGACCTTTTGCAAGTTGGCATGAAGTGCAAATATCGAGTTTAGGTAATAAAGAATTGAGTATGAGACAAAGCACCAGACTTATTCAAGTGTGAAAGAACATCAGAAGAAATATGCCCTAAACGGGCATGCCAAAGTTCATACGAGGCTTTATTCGAAACAGCAGCAACAAATGCTTGTGGTTCATTCTTGAGTACATGGAGTCCATCAGTACATGTCCCACGAGCAAGAACCCTTTTAGTTTTCCGATCCTGAATATCAAAGTAGTGTTGAGAGAACAATACATCAACAGGATGATCTGCAGTTAACTTGCTAATAGATAATAACTTTTTTGTGAGATTTGGGACAACAAGCACATTACGAAGATTAATATGATCACAAAGCGTAGAGGATCAATGTGGCTTATTGGAAGGCGTACCGTTTCAAAAATAACACAGTGATGATTACCTTTTAAGGAGTGGAATGATGGAGACTATCTTGAGTTGGAGTCATGTGATCAGTAGCCCAGTATCACGTCGGTCGGAGTATCATTGGTAACATGGCATCAGAATGGAACGCCAGCTAAGGAATCATCCGAGGCCGAAGGCTGAGTGGCAAATGTGCAGATCGGGACAAAGCACGAGAAGCATAGTGGCAGTTATGCGGCCTGTGATGAGGCGGGCGACGGTTGTTATTACGGCCCCTGCCATAAGATCCACGAGAGGAAAATCCACGATATGAACCACTACCCCGACTTTGCGTTGAAGATTCACGTTTGGTTTGAACGTGAAATGCAGCCGTAGGTGTGGTAGTGCCATGAAGAGATTGTGAAAACAAATCATGACTTTCTGCTTGTGCAACAAGATCACGAAATAAAGGTGATTGCGCCATATGAGATAATTAGAGGAAGAAAGTTTAACAGGAGAAAAGTGGGCAACAGAGTTGGTGTCGGCAATGTTGGCCATTAGAGGTTCCAGGAAGAAAGTGGGAAAGGAGAGGAAGAAATTAATGGAGAGAGATTATGTCTGATACCATGTGAATGATTTGAGAAAATCAACCTCAATGATTTGATTGAGGGAGAGGAGTATCTTTATATAATTGAAGAATACAACAAACCCCACTTCGTGAATTTGTTAATCTTTATAATTGACAGAAAATTAAATTTTCGGTTGTTAAATGTTAAATATATGTTCTCTGAATTTGTTATTCTTTTTGAAGGAACAAGTTGAAAAGAAAGTCTACAACAAGTGACGAAATATTAGAAGAAAAGGAAATGTCTAAAGTGAAGAGTAAGCACAAGACATAAGAGATTAAGATGATAGAAATGTTTAAACTCAAAATTATACAGAATGACTTGTTTGTCAAGACCTTTAATAGCTTAGTTTGCTGTAGGTTGTTACTTATAACTCGTTTATCATTGTATGTCATGCGCCTCCTGTTCTCTCTCTCGTTATACATAGACGATTTCAGAAATATTATTAATTGTATGCAGCACAATCACTTCATGTGTGCATTCTGTCACTCATTTTATTTACTTTGCAACATATTAGATATTGATCGTTTATATGGTACACAGTGTTTATGTGTCGATCTAACCCACTTTGACTCGTGCTGAAAAAACCTACCCATTGACCATTGATAAATAAGAAGTTTGTGAGTGTATATAAGAGGTTTAGAAATTATGCCAAGACCCTTGAGACAATATAGTCAATGGTTCTGCACTTCACCCCAATGAAAAGTGCCTTCGACCTGTCCAAGTATAGTTTAGTAATTACATGTGAAAGGTTTATGGATAATTATTAATATATGTATGACCGGATTCGAACTCGAGACTTCGGGATTGCACACATTACGTATGAGAATCAATGTATAAATAATTAATATATAAAATGTTATATTTAATTATTTGATCACGAAATAAATACTTAATGATATTTAATATTTGACGAGTTTTGATTATTGGTCATTAAATGTCAATGGGATATGAAGAAAAGTTAACAAGTCAAGAGAAGGTTTTTGGAATCCTCTTTTGGGCTTGTGTTTGGCGAAAACTATAGAATCCCACATCGGATACTATAGCAATCTTGACATCTACCATAAGGCTATAAATACATCCCCATGTTTTCATCCTTTGGTACACTAGATTTCAATAGAAGGCCAAACCTCTTCTTTCTTCCCTCTTGTTCTTGGTCGACGAAGTGAATCCCCATTGTAAGGATTTCGAGTGACCTTGAGCATAACAAAGGTGTTTGGTTAATCTATTGTGATCAAGAACCTAGCTTTTCTCAATGATTCGTTACTAATACGTGTGTACAAGAACGAAGAGCAAATACACTTGTGTTTGCATATCTTGGGTATTTGACTTTTGATATGGTGAATTATATAAACCCTAATTTATTAGGGTTTAGGGTTTCTTGGTCGTTGATCTTAATTTGGGGCTTTCATGAACCCTAATTGCATTGATTCGCAAAAGGTACGCATATACTTTTAATTCGGTTAATTAATTTACAAGTCTTATTCCTATTACTTCTAGCATGCTTTGATGATGTTTACTTGTTTTATATAATTGTTATGATTAGTAAAACCCAACGGTGGCATCACGAGCGTTAATATGTTGTAATTAATTACCGAAACACATAAAAATTGAATCTTTATGATTATTATATGCTTTTATGGTTTCTAGGGTTTTGAAAATTGGAACCCTAATTTTTTATTAATTGGGTCGATTACCCATTAATTGTTTAATTAGGTTTTATTTTTTGTAAAACTTGTAGAAACCCTAGGATTGCATGCTTATTTTATGTGGTTAATTAATGAATAATTGTTATGTGCCATGTAATATGCGTATCTTGGGTGATAATTGTTATGCGGAATCCATGGTGGAACATGCATGTTTTGCCATGGGGTATTGTTTATTGTTTATTGATTAATTGTTAAGTGATACACACATGTTCTATTTATTTAATAATTAATGAATTGGGGAAGACCTCAATTATAACTAATAAAAATTTGTTATGTGCTAATTGGTATACTATTAACTGGCTTACTTAATCGACTTGTCGATGTATGTGGCTCATCTTCTAGCGAGATGAAAGTCCTAGTTAATGTATGCATTTATTTACGCCTAGAATTGTTTATTAGCGTTTATTGAAATAATTATGCATGTGGCTAATTGTTTTTACATATGTTAAATCGTTTAGTTATATGTTTATATTATTTGAGTGTGTTTAATTTTTATTAAAATGCTTTTTTGTTTATATAATTGTTTGACATGTTAGTAAGCAAAAAGGGTTTTTATGAATAGAAAATTAAATGGACTAAATAATGGAGAAACTGATTTGTTATCTAAGAATTATTCTTGAACTTTTAATCGATTGATGCGACTGTACTAAATGGTTAGAACGGCTCACCCACTAGAACAAACTAAAAAGGGGTTAAAAGAAGTGCGCATCCACACTTGAAAGGATGTCTAAGGTTATGCTTCAGCTTACACGGTCCTCACCTGCCCTCTGTGAGTTTGATTGGAGCTACCTAGTATAACCATTCTATGTACGAAGCATCTTAGTGCAAAGTTGTAAGTTTCTCAACGCATCAATTAAAACTTTGTAGAATTTAATCTTAGCAATTAAAATACAAGTAAGTTTTTTTGAAAATTTTGTGTTATAAAGTTGTATGCATGATTCTTTATACATAAGTTTTGATTATACATCAAAAATTGTACCCTTTAAAATTTAAGTTTATGCCATCTAATGATATGAAACACTTGAAGTTGTAATTTAGTTATGTGAGACCTTGATCTAGATTACAATGACAAGGTGAATTATTTTGTTGTGTGAGACCCCAGCTTTATGATTTGCGTTTCTAAATTAGACAACTTAATTAAGTTAGTTAGTGAGACCTATGACTTAAGGCATAAGATGGGATGAAACATGCTTACATTTTGCATTAATTGTTTTGGCAAAATTGTAAATCCCATAATTTCTAGGAATTGAAAACTTGTTTGTCAATTATTGTTCTTCGACAATTACCTATTCTATACTTTCATCACTAGCAGATCAACTGATGTGATGAAACTATGATAATGGGGGTCCTAGATTCAAGGAAAATTCTATGGTTAATATGAATATTGACCAAGGGTATTTTATTTTCTTGAAAGATTTAATTATCGAAAATACTAAAATTGAATTTTGTTGATTCTTTTAATTGTATTAATGCAACATTAAACCGTAAACGTTGTTTGGGCTTTGGTAAATTGATCTAGTTCTGTTTTCAAACGAATGTTTGATCAAGAAAAATTTACTAAAAGACAAACATAAACTCTTTTCCATGGAAGAAGAGTGTGACTCAATCCTATTCCTTTTCATGATTGAGAAAGGTATGTTAGGAACATTAGAATTGTCTAAATTCTAATATAACTCATAGCAACTTTAATAGTTAAGAAAATTGCACACCATGTTTTCCTTAAGAGATTTCATTACCCTCTGTTGGTGATTGAATTCTTATATGACATTTTGGTCAACTAGAAAACATGTTTGACGTTTTATGAGTTATTAAATTAGAATCTAGACTAATTACATAAAATTGGTAAAAGACAAACTAGTATATTGTATCTAGTTGTTTTGCTTTGACCAATTAAAGGTGCTACACACCATTGTGGGGATAGTAGACCTATTAAGGAAGAAATTGCATGCTCAATTTTTCAAGTTAATAGCATGATGGATGATTCATCATCTACAAAGTAGAATACACTCTTTTATTACCTAAGTAATTGTTACGAATGGTCTTACAAAGGGGTAGCAACGTAATAGCACGCTATTTTCACCGGTTAATGCAACACTTACAATGTTGTCAAATCCAGTGGGAGTATGGTGTATTACTGAATAAGACATTATTGTAACGTTGTCTAATTCAATGGGAGTTACAAGATTTATTATCTTGGTAGTAACTCAGATTATTTCTAGATTTTCTTGAAATAATACATTACGTTCCAAAATGTAGACATTCATATTCTCAAGGATAGTCATGAACGATTCCTTGATAATTCAGTGGTCCTACATCTACTTGTAATGCTTATATATCTATGACACTATCATATTGCTCACATAAACAAACGAATGTCATGGTGTTTATCTTCTATATGATGTTGTTCTATGCACCAGTGGGAGAAGCATTTATTGTGTGCAAAGGAACAACACATACTAATATGATTAATGGATTCTCTTGTGGTAAGAGATTAATGTTCTAATAAGATTGGCTTATTTAGAACATATGTCAAGATTATAACATAGAATACTTTTATGTCTTATGTCATTAAAAAATATAGAAACACTTGAAGTTACATTTTAGGTTAAGTGAGATCTTGGCTAGATTGTAATCTCAAGGTAAATCTCCACTTGTCGTGGGATCGGGCGTAGATGTTTTTACAGTTTCTTAAGTTGAACACTTCTTGGAATGACATAAAATAAATATAGTAATTTAATACTATCTTAAATATTTATGTATTTATATAATGAAATAAATAGATAGAGTAGTATATTAACTTGAAAATAAATTAATTGAAACCATGATGTGGTGTTCATAATTACTTTAAATTATAAATGTTTATGTGTTTCTTTGTAAAGTCACAAACATGAAGTCTTTTAAAGACTTATAATATAAAGTAAGATATTATAACTGTTATGTCTTTTGACTTAGTCTAAGAATACTTATGTTATAAAGCATGCAATTGGCTTGGAATTCTATTATACCATTAAGTTGACTTAGTTGGTAAATAGGTAGGCCAAAAGGAATAAGTTTATCTTACATATTGTTAGATTGTCTTACAATATTAATTCTAATGAAATACTGTATGTATATGGAATGTTCAGTTAGAAGAATCAAACATTTGTTGTATTGTTTGATTCAAGATAACTATATCTTCTTATTCTTCCAAAAGTTATCAAGGTTAGAAAATTGAGTATTGATTGGATATACTTAATAAACTCAAACCTAGAAGATTAATAAGACACCATTTTAGTATGGAATGTGATGAATCACATTGAGTCTTATATTGAAGTTCTGATTTGTTAAAAATACTTATGGAGTAGGTTATTAATGAACAAGATTTACGAACTGTTAATGTGATTTGTAATATCCCAAAAGAAAACAATTTGGTGTTGTTCTACTTGTTAAAGTATTTATAGATAGTCTTTAAATTACAAAAGTAAGTGGGAGTTTTGTTTAAATCTTGAAGAGATTAAATTACAATTACAAAATACATAATCTTCTAAAATACACTAGTAAATATCATGATGAGGTCAAATTCGATAGACCTCAAGATGGTGGAATTCTCATTCATAGATCATAAGGATATCTCGGATATTTGATATGATGAGAAATATGAATTACAGGATTATGATAAACCTGTTAATCATAATGATATATTACCTAATATTGAATTGTGGTAAATTATTCATACTATGAATGACAAGATCTTTGTTCATAAAGATAATCAACTTTGGAAACTTGGTTTATCTTAATAAAGATGAGTTTCTTCAAAAGAAAGAAAACCCTAGTGGTTTAAATCTTTGTGTAGAAATCATATGGACAAAATTGTACATGTGTTTAATGCATGACTTGTGACAAGATTATTAATCACACTTAAGCAATTAATTGTGATTGAATATTCTTTCCTAGACACATTAAATATATAATGATTATGATTGTCATACTTATTTTCATTAATATGAAAAATGACAATGGAATATTAAAACTCTTTCTTGTGTGATTGCTTTCGCGAGGACGATAAGTAATACAAATAAGTTTTATGAATTCAGATAATCTTTGGAAATGTACAAACTGCAAGAATCCATGAATGGATATATGCATGCATCTAGGAGATGATTCTTATGTTTAACTATTAAATCCAAGTTTTGGTTTAAAATTAAAATAAGATAATTTCTAAGTATTCCTGAAAGCTAGTGGGAGTATTATGTTTATTGTCTTTAAATCTTATATGTTGTGCGTAGTAACATTCCATCTAAAACTAAATGTTATGCTCTAGTTGGAATGGAACTTTACATGAAAGATTTTGACAATAAGACATACAACCTTGGAATATATGTTTATTATTAATAAACATGTGCGGTAAAATAAATGAGTATAATAGAACATGATATATCATTTGGAAAATGGATATGTAGAACATGAATGAAATCTTAGTTTGACACAAGGATTTTTCATGTACATCATGTGATTGTTGTATCATGCTTGAAGGCAAGATGATTTGACAACATTGATATCTAATGAAGTTATTAGATAACTAGTGTAATGAATATTCTAATAGAATATGTTTGAATTTAGAATTACATTCCTCAGCCTGGATTTGCTCTCAAAATTCTATGGATGAGCAATACAACAATTGTTGTGAAATTGTCATAGCTAACAAACTTGAAAGTTTGAAGGCATCAAACATTACACTATAGATATTGAAGTTTACGGAGATTTTTAAATAGCATATTGGTGTTTGAATACAATGATGCTGGTTTAATTGAGATGACACTCAATACTAGTCATGGGAGGATTTCATCCTTGTAAATGGCCATGTGAACTAGTTGTGCTCAACTAAGAGCATAGTTGCATTATACAATAAAGAATAAGAATACTTTAAACTTTAAAAATGTTTGAAAGTTTGATTGTCATAAACTGGTGCTTGAGGATGTCACACACTTTATGAAATATTATGTGGCAATATCAAGACATTTTGAATGCACACATACAAGAACTTCACTAGTTGAATTCTTGAAATAAGTATTCTCAAAATTCCGATAGATCAAAGTTAGTTGAAATTATGCCTTGTCAACAAGTATGATTGTCATTACTTGAGACATAATTCATTAACCATTATTATCATGCATTGATCTATTTAGTATTTGGATAAGGGATGTTATGAACAAATATTATTTAAATGAAATAAAATATTGGTTATGTTTGTTCTTCATTTTCTTAATATTATATCCTATATTTGCATGTTTAATCCGTGAATAACTTATGTTATTCTAAAAAGTCCGTTGTTGATCAATGATGTGGGAATGTCATTAAATTAAGACAAATTTGAGTTTTGGTAGAATATACTTTTAAAGTATATTGATGCGTGGGACATACCAGATTCACATGATATTCAATGAATTGAATATAGGACTCATCCCAACTTTACATGATGATACTTTATGGATCTTTGTCATTAAGTATATCATGAAGTGTTTATCCTCAAACTTGAGATACCAGATAACTGATATGAATGTAGTGCATTTGTGTAAGATAGTCTAACGCTATCCGTAACTGGTAGTTATAAGGGCTATTTTCGGAAGTGTTACAAAGTTCATGAGTTATGTTTGTAGTCAAGAGAATTTGTTTCAAAGCATAATACTATATTTGGGCCCCTCGTAGGGTTGACAAGATGTTTGTAAGGCCTTACCCAAGATCTATCTGGAATACGTTCAGATGTTTTGGTAATCTTGTTTCAATCAAATACGACGAGAAACAGAATATTAACTTATGAAATGACTTGATCCATATTCATAGTTAATGTAGTATTAGTAACAAAAGGATAAGTAAAAATGATGAATCATTAAATGGTTTTTTCAGGAGACCATGCTCGATTGATCCGGGGCATTGGCGTGTTAAAGCTAGACTAACCAATGTCATTACTATATTAAGTAATATCCAAGTGGGAGCTGAAAGGTTTATGGATAATTATTAATATGCTTATGACCGGATTCGAACTTCGAGACTTCGATTGCACACATTACGTATGAGAATCAATGTATAAATAATTAATATATAAAATGTTATATTTAATTATTTGATCACGAAATAAATACTTAATGATATTTAATATTTGACGAATTTTGATTTTCGGTCATTAAATGTCAATGGGATATGAAGAAAAGTTAACAAGTCAAGAGAAGGTTTTTGGAATCCTCTTTTGGGCTTGTGTTTGGCCGAAAACTATAGAATCCCACATCGGATACTATAGCAATCTTGACATCTACCATAAGGCTATAAACACATCCCCATGTATTCATCCTTTGGTACACTAGATTTCAATAGAAGGCCAAACCTCTTCTTTCTTCCCTCTTGTTCTTGGTCGACGAAGTGAATCCCCATTGTAAGGGATTTACGAGTGACCTTGAGCATAACAAAGGTGTTTGGTTAATCTATTGTGATCAAGAACCTTGCTTTTCTCATTGATTCGTTACTAATACGTGTGTACAAGAACGAAGAGCAAATACACTTGTGTTTGCATATCTTGGGTATTCGACTTTTGATATGGTCGAATTATATAAACCCTAATTTATTAGGGTTTAGGGTTTCTTGGTCGTTGATCTTAATTTGGGGCTTTCATGAACCCTAATTGCATTGATTCGCAAAAGGTACGCATATACTTTTAATTCGGCTAATTAATTTACAAGTATTATTTCTATTACTTCCGCTGCATGCTTTGATGATGTTTACTTGTTTTATATAATTGTTATGATTAGTAAAACCCAACAACATGCTCTAGGTTCTCGTTTATGAAATTACACTACCTATTCAGTCCTTTAATGTTAATTTAAAACATGTCTTTATGGTAGATATTCCATGTTCATTCATTGAACGAAATGGTCCATGCCAAATAAGTCAAAATAGTATGATTGCATAATCATGCTGTAAAGTATAGTCTTTAGGACTTGGTTAATCTTGTTGCGTTTTCAAGTCTCAAATAATCAAGTTTTCGACTTTTTGTGTTTGGTATAGTGCGCCCGGTTCTGATTATCTGATAATTCCGGGATCAGATTGATTTAGTTTTGGATAATTAGTTTACTAGTAGCTGTAACAAACTCATTCCATACTTATCTGATTGCTTAGGGCCATTATACTTTGCCAGACACTCGAACTTATCATCTGCATTATTTTGACTTTAAACTACACGGGCACATTAAATTGTATATCCTTCTGCCTGTTTTGTTACAACTTACTAATATATTTCGGTACGTAGTTACTGAAAGCGTATATGCCACCATGTATATCCGGTGTGTTTGACATTTTGGCAACAGTGCATGACTATAAAAGTCAATACCCTGTTTATAGTTATTTCTCATCTTTTTCATCTTAAGATTTCTTCTCATTTGATCTTAAGTCTAATGTGTACTGCCAATGACAACAAGATACTCGAAGATGGTTTTACATTCTTAATGCTACATGGGTTTCTTTAAAGTCAACACCTAGTGTACATATTTTGCTTTAAGAAATTGCGGAGTGAATAGGGCTTGGTTGCCCTTTTGACTTTCATTTTTTCTATTAACTAGGTTTGACTTTTGTTGGAAATGATCATTTAGTATGACTCTACTCTAATTCTTCTTTGCTTCCTGTTTTTATTGATTTTCATGTGTTTTGCTGGTAAACTTTGAACATTTTATGTGTCATTTGGATTGTGGTAAAATGTGGATTGAGGTGTATAATCATAGGTTTGATGGTTGTTGGACTTGTCAAAGGGTTGCTATATAACTGGTCAGGAATGGTATGCAAGAAAAACTACTAATCATAGCCTTGATGAGTGTCATAATCTCATTAGTTTATTGGTATATATGTTTATTTTGCTGCTGTTATTATTGCTGCATTTGTTATACTGCTGTATCTATTACCATTTGCTATATTGTGATTTCCTGCAATATATTTTCTTTTATTAATTGTCCAAAAGCACTTTTGGATAGATTTAACAAAACTTTTAGCAAATAACATATCAACTTTTATGTTTTCAAAAATCGCATCGAATCATAGGCGAGATTCAACAGTTTTGAGATAGTCATTTTATCGACCCAAGCGACCAAGTCAATAACATTGACATCCTATCATCATGGTACGTGTCTTTTAAGTTATGTGTTATCTTTTCTTTTCTTCTTTATTTACATGTATAATTTCCAATTAAATGGATAAGTTTTTTGCTCCTTTAATCTACTTCCACCCTCGTGAAGAATTCTTCCCATCGGCAGTCACGTGGTTCTTTGATAATGGAGCCAAGGTTTTTGATCCTTCACCTTGTTCGATCATTAACAATATAATGGTGAGTATGTTCTACGCAACGGTACAAAAGGTGTACCTACTTAGACCTTCCTGCTGATAAAAATTTGAAGGATAAGGTGAAAAGAGGGTCGCTTATATCCGCGCCAAACGCGCTCTAAGTGGTACATGTACTGACCTCGTCATATGGTTGTATTACCCTTTTAACGGTCCATCAGCGTTCCAATTTGGATAATTCACCATTTTGCTAGGAACGGTGGGAGAACATGTTCGGTGATTGGGAGCATATAAGTTTATGGATCAATAACTACAATGGGGTTTTGACATCAATCTATCTATCTCAACACGCAGAGGGGAAAATGGTTAGTGTGGACTTATTTCAAAAACTTTTCTTATATGAAGTAATAAAGACTAGTCCTGGTTGATGGATGAATATATGCCAATCTCGCTTTCTAATGTTATTCTCATGTTGATGCTATACTAAAGAATAGAATCTGACTATGTTTCTTAAAGTCCCATTCTTTAGAATTAGCGTCTAATGAATTTGAGTATATAAATGGAAGGCCGGTGGTGTATGCAGCTTTGCATGATCACGCACAATATAATGCTCCAACTAAAAATATACAATTTAATGCAGAATACCTAGCTCCTTGATCCAAATGAAAAACAAATGCTACTTGATTATTTGAGTAGTGCTTATTCAGAAGAATCATCAAAAGTGCAGTAGAGAAGAGAAACCGGTAGGAAACAAATGTAGGAAGAACCATGTCGTGATTAGTCGCAGCTTGAACCTCGTTCATATTTACCATCTTTACAAACCTATTACACCAGAAAAAAGTACACATGTTGAGAATTACTACAAGTTTGTTTTGGTATTTGGTGTAAAAGATCTCTAGTCAAAATAAGAGAATGAAGATTTTGTTTAGCTGTTTGGTTTCATAATTCCATAAGAGTGAATCCCTTTATATAGTTCCAAAAAGTTAAAATGTTCTATGCACCTTAATCTATTCTAACATACAATATCAATGTATTACCTAAATCCTACTGACTTTTGAGGTAGATACATCATGTATTATACATGGTTGAATCATTTGAAATTTTTATTTCAGAAAATATTTTTGAGAGTTAATTACATAATTGGTCCTTAAGGTTTACCGGATCTTGCATATAATGTCCCTGTGTTTTTTTTTTGACGGGTCATGTCCTCGTGGTTTTCTGGTTTTATGGATCTTGTCCACATATCTAACATCCGTTAGACATAACTAAAAAAGGACTAACGTTGTAATTTATCATCAACTTGAAGGGGCTGATTTCTAAAATTACATTTTCCCTCCCATTCCATAGGAAAACTTGATTTCCCCCTCTTTTGCCTATTAATAAGATTTAGGGCATGGTTTTTATAAATTAAAACACGCACAAACATCCAACAAACAAAAGAAAGAAAACCATGATTCGTTGTACAAAGTGTGATGCCATCTCCCATATTCGCACATCATGGACCGCCATAAACCCAGGGAGGAGATTTTAGTGTTGTTTGGTAAGTTATTTGTTTTTGTAATTCGTTGTTTAATTTGCGAGTTTTATGCTAATTTGGCTAACTTGTAGAGGAGTTGTGGCTTTATCGATTAGTATGACCCAGAAATGTGTCCAAGATCCGTTCAAATTATACCAGGCTTACTGCGATCTATGAATGAACTACAAGAAAGATCTAATGAGCTTCAAGCAAGAGTGAATGAACAAGCAAGTAAAGTTCAAAGGTTGCAGTTGATTTTAGGTGTTAGTTGGTTTTTTTTTTTTTTTTTTTTTTTGCTTATCTGTTGAATTAATGTGTAATGTAAAATGGTTAGGTTTGTGTGGTTTAGAAACTGGTATGGTTTGTGTTTTGGTCCCATAAAGGTTTATTGTAAGTTGTTTTGGTCAATCTGATATGGTATGTAATGTTATTTTATGGGTCAATGGTTAATAGTGTTTGTGTTTGTGTTTTGGTGTAATGGTTATTAGTGTATGTGTGTTATGAAAACTGTATTTGCAATGTAAAAAATGAATGTCAAAGAAATAAAAAGTCAACATAATGAAAGGAGCACTCTAATGAAAGTGTCAAATTGAAATACACAAGTCTAAGACAAAAGGCATAACCCAAATACATGTCAAAGAAATACTCAAGTATAAGACAAAATGAATGTCAAAAATGAATGTCAAAGAAATACACAACCTGTAACAGTTTGATGCCAAAATGTTACCATAACCTGGAACATTGACAAGTTACCATAAGCTGGAATAGTTTGATTACAAAATACAGGTCTAAGACAACCATACTTAAGACATAACCCATACATCATTTTGACCATACCTAAGACATAACCCATCTGGAACAGTTTGATAACAAAATACTACCATAACATAACATGAGTTTGATGACAAAATACATCTACATAAGACTAAGGCTACATAACCTTTTCTTTACCCTTGCCTGCACACACAGCTGGTTGACTTGCTGATCTTGTATTGGCAGATGGTGAGTCCATGATGACAATACCTTTTGATGGTCTTCTAGGTGTTGAAGGAGGTTGAGTACTTGGTGTCTGAGTAGTTGAAGGAGTCTGTGTGCTTGGAGGAGTCTGAGTACTAGCAGCTATTTTCCTTTTCTTATTTCCATCACTTGGTTTTGATCCCATCTTTTCACCTTTACAAGACCTTTTGTTGTGTCTTAATTGCTTGCATAAGACACACCTCACAGTTTTCCCAGCCCTGCTCAACCTTACACCCTTCACCATTTCTTCCAATTCAATAACACTCTTCCTCCTTTTTTTAGGTGATCTGCCAACTTGAGGGTGATGCTTTGGTGGAAGCAAGATGATTGGAGCCTTATGTTTAGGCCAATACCCTAGACCATCAAGAGGATAGATTTTGAAGCTATATACCTTCTCCCATGTTCTGAGCCAATAACAAGAGTGTACCTAGGCTTCTGGTAAACCAACTTCCATGCCATTATTCCCCATATCATTAATAGCAGCAACAATATGCTTGCAAGGCATGCCTGTTAACTCCCATCTCCTACAAGAACACCTCTTTAGCTTCATATCAACTACACATTGATCTTGGAAAGGTCCACTACATTGATATTTATCCTCCCCATTCCAAACCACCTAATAAGAATGTTGGGAAACAAACAAACATATACATTAAACAGAATGTTGCAAGCAATATAGTACAGATATACTTAAAGAGTAGACAGCTAAGATAATTCTCCCTAAAATCATCCATATCAACAACAACATCCTCTATATTGTTATCCTGGTCTATGAATACATCATTATCTCCTTCAGTACTCCTCTTACATCACTGTCTGTTACTAAGGGTCTAAGGCCATCATCAAAACTAGTGTTAGGTATTCTAAAATGATAAAACATAACTTCTTCTTTATAACCTAACAATCGTAGCATATCACTAAGTTCTAAAATAGACCATTCATCAGCATCAACCCAATCAAACCAATTTACCTTACCATTTAAGTAGCGTTTTCCAGACCCCATAGTGAAAAAACCACCATGGTTTATCTAGTTAGCAGGTCAGACTCCAAACACCCTCTTATCTATTTGTTACACCTAAATCCAAACACCCTAATAACTTAGTTACATCTCATAGACCAGTCAGCGATGTAATACAATACTCAAGAAAAATCCAAGCTAGTACTCTGTACCCTAATAACTTAGTTACACCTCTTTCTTCAACCTCATTTTTGTCACAACTCATCTTCATCCTCACAAACTTACCAAAAATTAGAAGGGTTAATTCGAATTTTCAATTGTGTTCAATATATATTATTACTACAGCATACCATACACCATACCATATTATTATGGATAATTTATGTTGCCAATAGTTTTTTGGATCGTTGCATGATTACTTTTTACAACTAATAAGATGATAAAGTTTTTGAAAGAAGCATTAATATGATTGAAACATTAGTTGTCCTCTGTTATTTAAAATGTCGTCTATCGATATAATTTTTCAAGAACAAGTCACATACACTACTGCCTGTTTATAAATCTGAAAATATATTGGTGTATAAATAAGTTGGAGATTGGTGACTGGCTGTGATAATGAATTTTAATGGTGATTGTGGTGTTTGAAGATAATCGAAGAGATGTTGAAGAAGGTGACCTTTTGGATTTGGGTTTAATGACCGGTTACCTGACCATTGGGTAAAAAAAATCCTTAAATTGCACAACTTAAAAACTTTGATACTTTAAATTAAGAAAAAAATAGTTGGATACCTTAAATTGAAATTGAACATAAGTCTAGTACCTTTTTATGCGATTTACCCTTTATGAAATGACTTCTAAACTAATTATTGATTTACCTGTCTGACCCGTAATAGATAAAACATATCCCGAATCGACCCATTAATAAGTTCTAGTTGCTTGTAGGTGTTGGAATTATATATTAAGACATTCAAATAAATAATCACAAAACATCAAAGTAATCATGCGGAAGCGTATAGGATGTATTAACGAATAATTAATTAACATAAAAGAATATGCGTACCTTTTCTTGATTCATGCCGAACAAGAATCAAATCCACAAACTAGCAACGGATAAACCCTAATTTGATTTAGTTAGGATTATGTGAATTACCTATTACCGTTTTGTAATTCAATCCAAGATAATAACAATAGTGTGTTATTACTATGTTCTTGTACACACGTACTAAACCGAATTAAAGTAATGCTAGTTTTTAGTAAACGAATAACTTGATGTGGAAAAGTTTAAGGATCGACACCCACAAAAGGTGTGGCCGATCGGTTTGGACAAAACACACACAAAACAATTTTTAGGTTTAGCTAATGAGCACAAGAGATGGAAAAAATAAAACCCCTAGCCTTGTTTATATACCCAAGCAAACTTGGTGAACAAGTTGGTTTTTCTTTCCTTGTTTTGTGTCTTGGCCGATCGGTTTGGAGTTCCCAAAGGGATTCCGGAACCTTCCCAACTTTTGCAATTTAGTCCTTTTCCATAAACATTTAACGCCCGTTAGTCCATTACATTAATTACTTAACGTCCGTTAGTTATTTCGTTTAATAAATAAATAAATACAACATTTATATTTAATCATTAACTTTAAATTCTCATACGTAAAGTGTGCAATCCCATAGTCTCGAGTTCGATCCTAACTCACGTCTACTAATTTATATCCATAAAACCAACAGCTCCCACTTGGATATATCTTAATAGAGTGATCACATTCGGTTAGCATCTAGCAACACTTCGATGCCTCTAGTACAACTCGAGTAAGGCTCCTGGAAAATCTTTTAATGATTTCTCATTATTATTATCCTTTTGTTTCTAATACCACGTTAAATAAAGATATGGAATTAAGTCATTCTTTATATAACTAATCTGTTTCTCGTTTGTAAGTGATTGACCAAGATTACCGAATCATCTAAACATATTTAGGGGAGATTTGGGTGCGGCCGCACAAACATCTTGTCAACCCTACGAGGGGCCAGCAGTATTAAACTCCAAATAAATTTGAAGGAACAAATTCTATATTGACTACAAGAATAACCCACAAACTTTGTAACATTTCAGAAAACAACCCTTATAACTACCAGTTATGTATAGTGTTAAGTTGCTTTACAGAAATGCACTACATTCATGACACTTATCTGGTATCTCAAGTCTGAGGATAACTATTCATAATTTACTTATAACAATATCCACAAATTAAATTATGTAGTTGGGATAAGTCCTATATTCAATTCATTGAATATCATCTCAAATTGGTATGCATTCTCATCAATATACTTTCAAGTATATTCTACCACATCTCTCAGATTTGTCTTAGTTTAATGATATTCCCATATCATTAATCGACAATGGACATTTAGAATAACTTAGTTACTCACGGATTAAACATGCAAATATAGGACAACAATATTATAAATGAAAATAAACATAATCCAAACTTTATTTCATCAAAATAATAAAATGTTTTACAATATCCTTTATCCAAATACTAATCACAGTTATGCATGAAACTATTAGCTAAACGAAGTCCAATTCCATTGGCAAGTCCTACAAGCTTGTCTTTAGCTAAAGCCTTAGTGAACGGATCAGCTAAGTTATCATCTGTGTGAACTTTCAGTAGATTTATTTCACCTTCCTGGACTTGTTCCCGAACATAGTGATACTTCCATAGAAAATGTCTGGTGCCCTTCATGACTCAGTGTTCATTGGCAAATATGATTGCAGCAGAATTGTCACAATACATATCAATAGGTGATTCAATTGAAGGCATAACACCAAGCCCTGAAATGAATTTCCTAATCCAAACAGCCTCCATTGCAGCTTCTAAAGCAGCTATGTATTCGCTTCGCCGCAGACATCGCAATCGTACTACGCTTCTTGCTCTTCCAATAATCTGCTCCTCCATTGATGACAAAGACATAACCCGTCTGAGACTTCGTATCATCTTTATCACACTGCCGGGACGCATCACAGTAACCTGTAACACCAAGCTCGTGGTCCGGATTTCCACCATACACTAAAAACATATCTTTAGTATTTAGAGATACTTCGAATATGTTTAACAGAATCCAGTGAAGTTCACCCGGATTCGTTGATATCGACCGTCATGTTTTGAGCGAACGCCACATCTGGCCTTGTGCATCTCACAGCATACATAATAGATCCTACAGCCGAAGCATAAGGATCTTTCTGCATGTGTGCCACCTCAGCAGTGTTGAAGCACACATATCGCTACATAAGCCATGCTTTACTTCCATCGGCAAATACCCTTTCTTGGAATTTTGCATATTGAATCTCTTCAATATTTTATCAATGTAAGCGCTTTGACTTAAACCAATTAACCGCTTTGACCTATCTCGGTAGATCTTGATTCCCAGAATGTATGCATCTTCTCCTAAATCCTTCATGGAAAAACACTTCCCAAGATATGCCTTAACACTTTGCATACTTGGAATGTCTTTTCCCATAATTAATATGTCATCTACATAAAGAATTAGGAAAATTACATCACTCCCACTAACTTTGTGATATACACATGGCTCATCAAGATTTTGAATAAATCCATACCTTTTGATTTCTTCATCAAATCTTTTATTCCATTGCCTTGATGCTTGCTTCAATCCATAAATGGACCTTTGAAGTTTGCATACACGGTTTGGAAATTGTGGATTCACAAACCCCTCAAGTTGCTTCATATAGATGTCTTCATCTAAGCGACCATTTAAGAAGGCGGTTTTGACATCCATTTGCCATATCTCATAGTCATAGTATGCCGCTATAGCTATGAGAATTCTAATAGCTCTAATGTCTGCTACAGGAGAAAAGGTCTCCTCATAATCAATGCCATAAGTTTGAGTAAAACCTTGCGCAACTAGACGAGCTTTATAGACGTGTACATTGCCATCCATGTTAGTCTTAATCTTGTAGAGCCACTTACTCCCAACCACTGAGGCATTTGGAGGTAAGTCGACCTCTACCCAGACTTCATTTTCTCTCATGGATTGCATTTCCCCATTCATTGCAACATGCCATTTAGCCTTGTCAGGACTTGCCATGGCAGCTTTATAACTAGTAGGCTCTCCAAGATCTCCTAACATAGTTTCCTCAACCTCTACGTTAAGACATAGACGTTCAGATGCACGTATATTCCTTACGGATCTACGAACGGGAATCACTTCAACTTCGGTGGAGGACCCGGACTATCGGTTCTACCGAAGTACGTTAGTGTTTTCGAGAAGGTAATGCATCTTCTTGATCATCTTCCAGGATCATAAACTCTCCCAATGAATTCTTGAGATACGAGATCTCTTTCAAGAAAATCTCCATACCTAGCAACAATTACTTTATTTTCAGTTAGATAAGTAAAAGTAGTAACCCATAGTTTCCTTAGGGTATCCTACGAAGATACACTTTACTGATCTTTGTTAGAGTTTATCTGCTGAGTCACGCTCTAACATACTGCAACCCCAGACCTTTAAATAAGACTAGTTAGGAGCTTTACCATGCCATATTTCATATGGTGTCTTATCAACCTTCTTTGTGGGAACCATATTTAGAATGCGACACTGATTCCAAAGCATAATCCCAAAAGGATAAAGGTAGAGTGGTAAGATTAAACATAGATCGTATCATGTCCAACAATGTACAATTTCTTCTCTCAGATACACCATTTTGTTGTGGAGTATATGGAGAAGTGAGATTCTGGACAATTCCATTCTCAGCTAAGTAATCTTTAAACTCTTGGCTTAGATACTCGCCTCCTCTATCGGATCGAAGAGCTTTAATCTTCTTTCCCAATTGCAGTTCTACTTCAGCTTTGAAAACCTTAAATGTTTCAAACACCTCATGTTTATGCTTAAGTAAATAAACATAACCATAACGGCTAAAATCATCAGTAAAGGTTAAGAAGTAGCTAGCACCTTTCTTTGACACATGTCTAAGTGGTCCACACACATCAGTATGAATAAGACCAAGTAGATCGAAGCCCTCCTCCATATTGCTATGAAAAGGTTTCTTCGTCATCTTCCCAGATATGCATGACTCACATTTATCAAATGATTCATCATTGATATTTTGCAAAAGCCCTTCTTGTTGCAGCTTATGCATGCGAGCCTTGCCTATATGAGCAAGTCTACAATGCCAAAGATAAGAAGAATTCAAGTCTAACTTTATCTTCTTGTTAATGCTAAACATTGAATTATTATTATTGTTAGATTCATTTCCAATCACATCAATTTCAAACACACCATTCATAGTAATTGCTTTAAAATAAAATACACCATTTAAAGAAACATCAATTCCATTACGTGAAATAGTATGAGTAAAACCATCATCCAACAAAACTGAAAAGGAAACAACACCTCTAATTATAGAAGGTGCATAATGACAATTGTTTAATAACAGTACTAAGCCCGAAGGCAATACTAAACTAAACGTTCCTATGGCTTCAACAGCTGCATGTGCGCCATTTCCCGCGTGCAGATATTGCTCCCCATAGGCAAGCTTCCTTTCCACTCTAAACCCCTGCAGTGTATTACAAATGTGAATACCACAACCCGTATCATATACCGGGGAATTATTATGATTTAGAGTAAATAATTCAATGACAAATAAATTACCACTGTAAGTACCGCCCATGGACCCTTCATACTTCATTTTATTTGCCCGCAATTCATCAAGATAGAGAGCACAGTTTCTCTTCCAATGCCCAACGCTCTTACAGTGGTGGCATGCTTGATCCCTTTTAGGATTTTCCTTCCTAGGAGTAGGGTTCTTCTTGGGTTGAGGTTGATAGGCCATCACCCGTTTGCCTTTGTCAACCTTTCCCTTACCCTTCCCCTTCTTGTTGTTCGCACGCTGCGGTTTTGGCTTATTAATCCTTCCACCCTGAATAGCAAGTACCTGGGCGGTAGGAACCTTTTGAGGCAACCTTTTCGCAATGCGTGTAGGTCAGAATCGTCTTCCCCACGCAGTGCATATTGAAATTTCTGACAAAACCATTAAAATCCTTGTTAAGGGATCGATTAATCAGATTCACAGCCATGTCATCATCATAAGTTTTGCCAAGTGCTTTTAGTTGGTCCATGTAACCTTTCATTTCCAGCACATGAGCACTTACGGGTTTACCCTCACCTTGCCTACAGCTGTGTAACGCGTCGGTCAAGTCATAAATCTCGACGGCAGCTGGTTTTTCAAACATAGTTCGAAGTTCATTGAGCATATTATATGGGAAATAATGTTCGAACCGCTTTTGAAGAGCAGATTCCATTGTTCCCAACATAAGACAAGCCACATCATTATGGACGCTTATACTCCAAGTTTCCACTGCGTCCTTTTGAGCTTGAGTAGCCAGGACTAGTTGGTTCAGCAGCAGGCAAGGTTCATAAAGATATTTCAAACGGTCGACAACTCTACGACAATTCTCAAAGAGCGGTGCCAATCATTGAAATTCTTAGAGCCAGTCAACTTTTCTCGATCAAAAACGTTTTTGAACGCAGAACTTAGTGCAGTGTTAGTGTTATCGTTATTTTGAGCCATTTCTCTGAGAAAAAAGTTCAAGTATTAGTATTTTCGATAATACAACTTTTCAAGAAAATAAAATATACCCAACGGTAATATAAACATATAACCATATAATTTTCTCGAAAACTAGGATCCAAATTATCATAGGTTCATTACATCAGTTGATCTGCTAGCAACGAACGCATATAATAAGGTAATATGTCGAACATTAATTGGCAAACAATTTCCAACTCCTAGATCATTATGGGATTTATATTTTCCAACGCTATTGCAAATATAAACATGTTTCATCCCATCTTATGCCATTGAGTCCAAGTCTCACTTCCTACTCAACTTAAGTGTCTAACTTAAAGAACTGCAAATATGTCCATGTAAGGTCTGACTTTACATAGAGATTTACCTCTCCATCACAATCTAGCCAAGTATCGTCATGACGTAAATTGCAACTTCAAGTGTTCCTTTTAATTAGATGGCATATTCTTAATTTAAAAGGGTACTAGTTTTGATTTTATGTGGTCAAATCAAATATGTACAAAGATGTCATGCATTCATCTTGTAGCATAATTTTAATAAAAAACTTTTATTACCAATTCATAAAGATCAAATTATCAAAGTTTTGATTGAGGTATTGGGTTCACCAATCAAGGAATTTAGTATTAATTATCATCCATTATACCGTACTTTTGCATAAGTGTAAACACTTAGTGTTTCGGATAATTACCACCGAAGTGGAGCATGGAATTAAAACTAATTCGCCCTTAAGATGAGCTTGTACATTTTATGGCTTACTAAGTATCTCCATTCGAACTTACAGGCGGGGAGGACCGTAAGCGCAAAGCATAACCTTAGACATCCATTCAGATCGTGCGCATTTTCTTAAATAACCCCTTTATAGTTCATTCTAATGGGTGAGCCGTTCAACCATTGTACCAAAGTCACCAATCAATTAAACTATTGAAAACTTAACTCTTCCAAAACAAATCAAATTTCACCATTGTTTAGTCCATATTATTTTTCTATTCAAAATTACCCTTTGCTTAAAACTGTCCAACATAATAAACAAACAAGTAACAAATAAAAAATAAACTACTAAAAACAATGCACATAATAAACAATTTATATGTGTAAACAAGTAGCCACATGCAACTTATTCGATAAAACCCTATTAATAATCAATATCTAGGTTAAATTAATGTATATATTAATTTTAGGGTTTTCACTCCAACAATAGAAAGTGAGCCACATACATCGATGAATCGATTTCGTAAACCCTTAATTAATAATATACCAAATTGCACATAATTGATTCATTAATATATATAATTTGAGTCTTCCCCAATTCAAGATTTATCGTAAATAAATATGTCTCAACAATTAAACAATTATCAAAGCAACTTATCCATGACTAACATGCATGTATAATCATGGATATCATAACAATTTATACAAATAAGTCACAAGATCGCATATAAAATTCCATGACACATAACAAATTATTCACGAATTTAATCACGTAAGCAATATTAATTCTAGGTTTTAATAAGGTTAGCAAACAATTTTCAAAACCCTAAAAAAATTATGTATATGTCGACTTAAAAAAATAGGGTACGCCCCAATTGACAAAAAAAAAATCGACCAAAACATAAATTAAACATAAACCCTAGATTAACATGTCAAACAACATACAAGTATTTGTTTTATTACGCGTTTATGTAATTAATTACTCATTAAAACCAATGACTCGTGATGCCACTGTTGGAATTATATATCAAGACATTCAAATAAATAATCACAAAACATCAAAGTAATCATGCGGAAGCGTATAGGATGTATTAACGAATAATTAATTAACATAAAAGAATATGCGTACCTTTTCTTGATTCTAGCCGAACAAGAATCAAATCCACAAACTAGCAACGGATGAACCCTAATTTGATTTAGTTAGGATTATGTGAATTACCCCTTACCGTTTTGTAATTCAATCCAAAATAATAACAATAGTGTGTTATTACTATGTTCTTGTACACACGTACTAAACCGAATTAAAGTAATGCTAGTTTTTAGTAAACGAATAACTTGATGCGGAAAAGTTTAAGGATCGACACCCACAAAAGGTGTGGCCGATCGGTTTGGACAAAACACACACAAAACAATTTTTAGGTTTAGCTAATGAGCACAAGAGATGGAAAAAATAAAACCCCTAGCCTTATTTATATACCCAAGCAAACTTGGTGAACAAATTGGTTTTTCTTTCCTTGTTTTTTGTCTTGGCCGATCGGTTTGGAGTTCCCAAAGGGATTCCGGAACCTTCCCAACTTTTGCAATTTAGTCCTTTTCCATAAACATTTAACGCCCCTTAGTCCATTACATTAATTACTTAACGTCCGTTAGTTATTTCGTTTAATAAATAAATAAATACAACATTTATATTTAATTATTAACTTTAAATTCTCATACGTAAAGTGTGCAATCCCATAGTCTCGAGTTCGATCCTAACTCACGTCTACTAATTTATATCCATAAAACCAACAGTAGGGTGTTTTGAGGTTACACCCAGAGATTCGTCCTGGGATTGTCTTTTTTATGAGAAGAATGGAGACATCAAGTGCAAACCGACATACACGAGCATAGATTCTTTGTGTGCTGAAAAGAACGAACTACAGTTTTCCATCCCTGGTGGACTCATTGGAGTAGGAACAACCATGGACCAAATCTGATAGGTTGGTGGGCCATGTGCTTGGGGAAGTTGGATTGCTTCCTGATGTTTATGTTGAAATTGAGGTAAGTTACTTGATTATTCATATTTGGTGGGTGTTTGGGTTTTGAATTTTTAATTGTATGAGTGTCATTTACATGAGGTGAACTTCTTCCTTTGGGAGCGTGTGTTGGGTGTAAATACCACCGGAGAAGATCAACAGGCAAATGCAAGAACGGCAACAGCAACACTACAACTGGTGAACCCCGTGTGCACCAGCAATGAGCAGGAGAGCTGATAAACATTGCAGGCTAATCTGTTGGGCCGAAATGCAAGGTGGTCAAACAATTGAAATCGCACCTCCCCCAATATAGGACCGAGGAATATAAACTGAAACCATGCTTGTTTTTTTCCATTATGAAACTGATTCTTGTGGCAGACATACATTGTTCTGAATTATATTGAGATAAGAAGTGATCTTTGTTTATTTGGATTTCTCGACTTCCTACATACATTAAGTAAAATATTACTCCAGTAGTACGATTAAATACGGGTAAAACATGTTCTTATACTAAGGTAAATCTTCAATGTTTCTTGAGGCCATAATACACAAATGAATCTAGTGTTCGGGGTCTAGAAATCACCCTCAAGAATGTATAGCGTTTAAACATGCACTTATGTTAAGCAAAATTTAGAAAATGGAGCTACTTTTGCTACAATTATGTTGCATCACTGATTAAGAGCTACTATCTCCATGACTCCATGTGTTATCAAAACTAGTTGTACCCAAATACTTGCCTCATGGAAGGAAAGCAACACGAGCTAAGTGGTTCAAATATAAGCAATATTGCAATGCAGTCAGCATAACCTGTTGCTATTATGTGGTTGTTGTTGTTTGCTGGAGAAAATGAAATTCCGTAACTCATTTGGTATGCCCAAATCTTACAACTCCATTTAAATATTGTGTAGCAAGAATTAAACTTGTCCATCAAACGAAAACGAGCACCTTGAAAGCGGCCAATCATCACCAATCTCACTAGTTAAATATTGTGTAGCATTATTCTCCAAGGCCGCGCAAATAATCTCAGCATCTCTCAGCCTCCCTAACCTCACCGCGACTTTCATGACTGACTCCTTGGCAATCCAATACCTCGCCTTAATTTAACAATTCCGTCGACCCTTGAGTATAAAACGGATACTGAACTGCCTCACCTTCAATTGATGCCATTGATAATGTTGTATTTAAGTGAACGTGTGTGTTCAATGTGAAATAAAATTTGAATATATATAACAAGTACATAAATGTACGTGTGTGTTTATGTTGCTGATCGTGTGAAAAGCCCATTGAGAACAAACTACAGAGTTAAACTTGGGCCTCAAATTATACGTATAGTATATATATAATAAAAATTTCCCGTCTCCTATTTATTACGTATTATCACATGAGTTGAGATCAATATAGAACTCATATTTGTCATATAGAACTCATATTTGTCATAGAACAAATAAACCAATCATAACCCTCCATTTTTTATCTAAATTAATACAAAATCATTTTCCACATTTTTTTTAAAACAACATATCTTACAAACAGTAAATCTTCAAAAGATAAAAAATACACCATCGTGACGAGAATTAAATTATCTTTCTATAGATGTGCACTTTTACATATTTTCGACAAACATTTTTTTTCAAAAATTCCGTCCGAAAAAATCTTATATGATTTTTACGAATCATATATGATTTTAAAAAATCATGTATGATTTTAAAAAATCATGTATGATTCGATTTTTCTAATCATATATGATTTTACAATCATATATGATTCTCAAAATCATGTGATTACGTTAAAATCGAATCATATATGATTTTCACAAATCATATATGATTTTGTTGACGAAAATTTTGAAAAAAAATTGATAAAAATATATAGTAGTGCATATCTATAGAAGATAATTGAATTCCTCACGATGGTATAATTTATCAAAAGTAGCGATTAACGGTTTGAGATATTAATTTTTTAAAAAGGGTGAAAGTTTATCATAATAAAAAAATGAATGGCTATTATTGGTTGATTGGATATATGGTAAATTTTGGTTCTATATTGAACTTTTGCCATTATCACATTCGAAACAATAACACAAAGCCAAAAAAGACGACTTATTGTTTTAAGAAGATAGACTTGTTATTTAAAGTAATAATAAGGTTAGTTTTTTCGTCTCCTATTTATTATGACGTATCTAACTAATCCCAGGAACTACAAAGTAATATAATCTTATTGTTAAATTTATTCTTATTAGTTTAATTTTGTTGCAGCTTTAGTACTCTAGTTTTAATGTTTCAAGAAAGGAATTCACTCGAAGTTTAACATTAAACCTTAAACCTAACCAAACATGGAACCCACTAAACGTAAGACCAAACACAAGCTTGAAAAAATCAAAGTGGGAGAGCAAGTTTTAGACTTAGTTATATCGTATATACACAACGTTGAGGACCGGAAGTCTGTTTCGTTAGTTTCCAGTAAGTTTTATGAGATTGATGGCATTACGCGTAAGCACCTAACTGTCCACACTCATTACTACCCAAACCCTGCCTCTTTAAGTAAAAGATTCCCTTTCATCGAGTCGTTAACAATTAGAGGTCTCCCATTAGGTTTTAATCAAACACATCATCGAATCACCCCATGGATCCAACAATTAGCTCTAGAGTTTAGGTGTTTGAAAGAACTTCATATCCGTGATCTGTTTGTTCCTGATGAAAATCTCGAGAAATTGGCGAGAACACGTGGTAAGCATTTAAGGAGTTTGAAGATTAAGAAGTGTACAGGGTTTTCAACAGATGGATTAAGGCATGTCTCTAAGCATTGTAACCAATTGAGAACTTTTTGTTTGGCATATTGTTATCATATTAACGTGAAAGATGGGATTTGGTTACATCAGTTGGCATTGAATAGCACGGTTTTGGAAAGATTACAATTTAATTATACAGATACGGATATTTATAATGCAGAAGATCTTACACTTCTTGCCAAAAACTGCTGTAACTCGTTAAAATCGTTGAAGATTGGAGTGTGCTGTCTAAGTAAACTAGGAGATGCCTTTAGATATGCTGTTAGGTTGGAACAATGTGGTGGATATATTCGTGATGTGGAGAGTGAGCATGTTGGTTTCCAGTTTCCCCCAAATATGCGTTCATTAAGTCTAGCGGATTTTCCAGTAACTTGATATTCTATTGTACTCCCTTTTCTGAATCAGATAAGGAAACGGAAACTTGTATCTCTAAATGTGGATGAAGATCGACAGTGTTTATTGTTTAAGAGGTGTCCCAACCTGGAAGTTCTATATATCGAGGATGTATGTGGAGACAAGGGATTGCAAGTCATTGGTGAGTGTTGCAAGAAATTGTGCAAACTTAATGGGGTTGTGACCAACATGGGATTGATTGCTGTGGCTAAAGGATGTAGTAATTTAGAGTCTTTAAAACTTAGCCTTACAGATATTTCAAATGAAGCTCTCGAGTGTGTAGGAACTCATTTAAAGAATCTATGTAATTATTGTATATGGTTGAGTAGGAGAGTCGGTATAACAATTTTACCGCTAGACAATGGGGTTAGGGCTATGCTAATGGGTTGCAGCAAACTCGAAAAGCTACATATCAGTCTCTTGGATAAAGGATTGACGGACGTGGGTTTGGAATATATCGGGAAGTATGTATTCACAGGTTGTTTGCCAACGTTTCTCTGCTTGAATAAACCTTTCATGTTTGGTTTTGGACTGCGTAAAGGTGTGTTTGGATGTAACAGTAAAAATGGGTAATAATGCAATAGTAATAAGATACTTTGTATTGTAGATAATAATTGTTGTTGTGATTTCCACAGGTTGAAAATTCACTATATAAAGGTACTGAAATGTCACCAAGAGTTTTCTCCAAACGTTGTGATTGTTAGGAGATAACCGTTTTCTACATAACTGTCATTTCCTTATGGGCCTGTTTGGGTTACATGGTTTCAACCTATGAAGTCTTGATTTCTAATCTATTCACAAATACAGAACTTACATATTACATAATTATAAAACTAAAGTCTTAAACATAATAACTTTAACACTAACATTTGATCTAACAACATTATAGGGCTAACAATTTCCCCCCTAATGTTTTAGCATCAAACTTCTTGAATCCTGCCTTCTTTGACTTCAAGTAATGACTTCGAAATCATTACTTCCATGGCTGCTATCTTCATGATCTTCTTCTAGCCTGACACCGAAATGTTCTTTGCTTGTTTCTATTGCTCCATCCTTCACCTCTTGCCTATGGTCTTGCAGGTCCATACAAGCCAACATTGCTTGCTTCTCCCACATCTTTTGACTTTTCACCCCAGGTACACTAGCGCTTCATGGTAGACTACAACTAGATCAACAAACTTTCTATAGCAGTTTCTGACTGCCTCTCCTTCTTCGATGCCCAATCCTTGTAACTGTGCTATGTTCCCCTTATTTGTCACCCATGGTGACCTAAAAATAGCCTCAAACTTTCAACAACTTTCAATAAGCAAAAGCATTCACTTCAACATCTTCTTTGGATGGTGGTATTGCATCATGTGCATCATAGTTTAATGCATCTGCAAACCATCTTAACATATCTACAAACCTTTTGTTGAACACTTCCCAGTTTTGATATAACAATTTATCCTTTTTCAACAAGTTCGTGAATGAAATAAACCCTAAAATGAATTGACCTTTGCTTATAAGGTTCCATTGAAACTCAAGTACTCGTTGTCTATGTAGTCTTGAGTCACTTCTTTATTCCAATCCAAATCTTCTAGACCTCTAATCAATGAACATTCATCCTTTGGGTCGATTCCTTTAAAATATTTCTGCAAATATTGGTTGTGTTCTTGCACTACTTCTTTGGCCCAACTCTCATCATCAAGTGGCATATCCCACTGCTTTCCTCATCATAATACATATGGTATATGCTACATCTAGTATCCTTAATTTTCACAGAAAATCCTTGCTTTTCTAACAATTCTAGGCTAAGAATATTGTGAGAAATTGTGAGTGTATTGGACTTGTCACACCACTTCACCCAACTCTGTTTTGATAGTGGTAGTGCCAATTCTATACGAAAATATGAATTTGCACTCATGTTCATCTTTGCCTATTAACTTAAACTTATAATTGACATCATCAAACATGATTCTCCTAGGGCACATATGAACTTTGTAATGTTTACTTACGTACCATATATCATTCCAGCCATCTTCATCCGGCCCCTTGCACCGAGTATAGTCACTATATGTAAACCTTTTCGGGGTACATTCTTTCTTGATCAATTATCTGGTTCGTAATATCTACCTCCTGTTGTAATTCAATGCCTGCCAATTTCTTCCTTCTTTCACACGCCCAAAAAGGGTGTCCCTTTTCTCTACATATATAACACTTCGAATTTTTGGATTTTTTCTTTGCAACGCACTTCCTTTTTTCTTCAATCACGCACTATGTTTTGCTATTGGCATTAAATGCTTCGTTATCCAATACTGTTTGTACCGGTAATTGCTTTCCCTTCGGTGAGATACTCTTCTTCTTTCTCGTGTTCCATTGATACATGCGTTTAGGTGTTTCCCTTAACAGGTAACGCCCACTTTGGAATCTTGAAGTATGCTTGAACGTTGGCGTTTCCCACGGATTAGAGCCTTCGTTCTGATACCAATTATTCACAGGTTGTTTGCCAACGTTTCTCTGCTTGAATAAACGTTTCATGTTTGGTTTTGGACTGCGTTGATAAGGTTTTAAAATGTACCTTTTTGAGGGGTCGTTTAGCCCTTATTTGATCACTTTTGTATCCGTTATTACTTAATATCGTTCCTGTTCACTTTTTAGGTCTCTTGAAGGCAAATTGTCGGAATGCACTTATTTGGACTAAAAAAGGCTGGATATACGGAAAATGGCAAAAGTCAAGAATCTAGACACTCAAGCTGCCGAACACAAGGGGACGGCGTCGTGTTACTGCGACGCCGTCGCATCACTTTTGTGACGGCTAAGTAGCCAAATTGCTTATTTTCAAGTGACGCAAAATTTAATTTTAAAAGAGTAGGTCGTCGCGAACTCGATGGCCTAGATTTGATCCGCAGACGGCGCCGAGACCAAGGGGACGGCTTCATAAGCATAAGGCATACGCCGCAAGACTAACGGGCCAAGACGAAACCCCATGATTTGGCGCACCGACGCGCCACAAATCAAAGGGTGACGCCGCCGCGATTGTAATCTTATATATAGAATCTGAATTTTTTTAGTTTTCAGTGTGTAGTCTTTTAGAGTAAAAACCTAAACCGAACCAAGGCTGTCTTGTACAGTATTTTAGGTTCCAAACCCTATCTTACATCAAGATAAGTGTTTTACTTCATTAATTCAATTATGTCTTCAATTACTTGTGTGTATGCTTGCATTTTCTCCATGTCCGCTAATTTATTTGTGTTTGCTTAGGGAATATGAAACTTAACTATTGAATATCTATTGGTTGTCTCTTATCTTAATTGTTAATGATCTAGTAATGTGATAGGTCATTCGTTGTGTAGTTAATGCTTGATTAATCTTTGTGAACCTTAGACTATAACACCTAGAGTACTTGTAGGCTAAACCACCCAAAGAGTACCTTCGAGTTAGAGTTTATAATTCCTAGAGATTTTGTAGACGAGACCATTTGATAGTTTCAAAGAGTTAGGGACAAACGCATACCCTACGACTTTAGACACACAACGCGATTAAGAATAAGGACGTGACAATTCAACCATCAATAGGAGATAATTAAGGAGTAATAAAACATAAGTAAACACATCTTTAAACCATCATACGAGCACACAATAATTAAACATAGACTACATACACCTTAGATTAGATAATTAGACAAGTAGAGTAATCGATAGAAATACCGACCCCCAAATCCAAACCCCGAGATTCGTACCTTTACTTTTCTTAAAAATATAAAAAAGATAAAAAATAATCTTCCTCAACCCCAACCTTAGCTTAGTAACTTCTCACTAGCATTCCTATTCTCCTATAGAACGATATCAATACCCGTGGCTTACCCTAATACTACACTACAACGATTAGGTTCAGTGCCTAGGGTGTTATAAAACTTGCTTGAAGAAAAGGAAGTTCCTTTTACCCCGAACGAAGCATGTAGCGTTATCAAGTTTTTGGCACCGCTGCCGGGGAATAGAATAGCTAGTTAGTAGTCCACCTCATTTAGGTTTCTTTGCTTGATTCCTATCAATTAAATTTTTCTCAATTTTTAGCTTCCTCGTAGTCTATCCCCTTTCTTCGTGACCTTTGTTCGTAAAATCCATCACTCACCATGATATGCAAGCCCTTCCTACTAGACTTCACAAACTACCCACCCAATCCTCGGTTTGAGAACCAATCCCACAAAACCCTTCACCCGTTCACCATTTTAAAATCACCTAGGCATAATGAGATAAATTGGCAACAACAAAGTCCTTTCTATGACTCAGATTCCGATGAGGAATTTGATTATGTTTAAATAATTTGACAACGGGAGGTCGCCGATGAAGTTAGTTTTGAAATAGAGGAAGACCCTCCCAATGTTTTGACCCCAGGTGTAGAATTGAGAAAGATGGTCCCTTTAACATGCAATTCCCTTGCAAAATAGGATTAGAAGGGTTCGATGCTTAATTGAATTCATTCTTGCCTTGAACTTAATCTCAAGGGACCTATACACAAAAATCAAGATCAATGAGTTAACTTATCAAGGAACAACAATGCTACCGGCATGTATGTGTTGTTATTTATTTGGTAGAGTTCATGGTTTTAGAAGACTTAGGAGAATATTGATAAGGACCTCTACCAAGTAGTTTTTGGAAAACCTTTCAAAAAAGAATGACTATGTTGAATGAACGATGATTGATGGTCTAATCACATTCTCTCGATGAAGTTGAAGACTTATCTACCAAATGCCACGGCTCATCCTAGGTTTTAAAACATAAAGATATTGAGGCATGTAATAGAATGACCCCTATTCCATTGCTTAGTGAAAGGGATAAGCAAAGTGGACTTAGGTACCCATATGAGAAAAACAAGAGGTATTAAAAAAATGCCTAGAGTTAGGAGATTACAAAAAAGAATGAGAGAACATTGAGTGGCTGCCATTTGAAAGCACGTAAGCGTGCACTCGAGACAACGTGAGGGTGACAATTTCACTAGTCTAGCTACAAGACTTAAATAAAGAAAAGCGCCGTAGGCAACCCATGCTTAATTGTTTGCTTGTTAGTGTCATATATCTTTTATCGATTGCTTATTCTCATGTTTAAATTTGTAAAAATGTTTTATTTTGTTTTTAACCTCGTCTTAATTGCATATAAAGGTATTTTACATAAAGGATAAGTGTAGGGAGGATTACACACGTTTTCAAAAGAAACGTAAAGATGAGGATTGCAATTAATTAAAAGATATATATGTGTGTTTGTTCGAGTCAAATGCTTGTATTGAGTCATAATGGATGTTTTGCAGAAATTTTTCCAGATTCTAAAGATGTTAATTTTCCAGAATTTTTTCCAGAAAATCGCAGACCAGTTTTTGTCAGGATAACCTGACGGCGTTAGGAAGGAGTAAAAATAACGGATTACTTTTTTCTCGTTTTCTGAGCTACCTATAAATTTTTGGAATTTTCCAGGTCTTAATTTTCCAGAAATTCTATAAACATCCATTCCGCAAGCATTATATCCTAGTTTAATAGAGTCTTATATATATTATTACCGCCGATTTACGCGAAGGTTTCATTTGTTTTCTTCAAGTGTGCAGGTTTAATTTACTAAGAAGAAGATACATAAGATTGGAAGGAGCTTTTCACACATACATTCTTCTTGGAAAGGATTTAACAACCACTTTACATGGATCCTACCGAGCTATTCAGGGGAGTATTAGTTTATTTCAATTTTAATTAATTTCCATTATCATAACTTTGATACTTTAGGGGAACATTTGGGGACAATGTTCAGTTTAAGTGTAGGAAGGGAAAATAAAACAGGAACTTTGAAACTATACTTATCCTTGACTATTTGCTTTGTCCAATTGTATTTGTGTAATAAACCATGAGAAAATGTCGGTAGGGTAATTTTGGCACCAAATTTAAAATTTTTCATGACATATAGGAGTGGGCCATTAGTCTTAACAAAAGCGTCTCACGGATAGGAAGTTACATGACTAGCACAAAAACCCTTTACCACTTAAATTCCACCCAAAATGTGAGGATCGCCCTTAGATTAGTAGGAATTAAAGCATTCATCTTTAATGCTTAGTGTGTGAACCGGTAGTATAATAGATTCTAGAACTTGTTTTGTGATGCACCCTGAGATCGCTAGTAAGACTACACTTGTGTAGTTAGGAATAACTAAATGATAAGAGGCATTAGGATAACCCTTGTTTGATACCTATAATATAATTACTTCTTCCACATCGGTTGAGTAATTCCCCCACACCTTTGCGTTGTACTCATCTTTAGTACACGATACCCCTAGTTAACCCCTCAGAGCCTATCCTTTTCGCGGTTCTCGTGATGTTTTGGTTTTTCTGGAATATCAATGAAGAGCATTGTTTACACCCCACTCCCAAATGTGCACCCAAATCGCCTTAGCCTACTTTGTATGCACTCACTTTTAGTACATTATTGTTATCACCCTAAAAACCCTTAGTTCAATTATCTAGTTGCTTGCATGAGTTGCTAAGTCGAGTCATATCCTTTGTATACAATTTTGGGATGATTGGGACTCATGGGAAAAGTTAAAGTTTATGGAATGACGGGAAGGGAACGTTAAATTCAAATTCCCTTTATTTGCGTAATAATGTACTCCAAGTGTTTTGATCTTTTCAATTCGGGTCAAATTAGTATTAGAGTAATAAAAACTCAAGTGTAGGGATGTGCCTATAAATCCCTATCATTTTGATGTTACCGTAGAGGATGGTAGAGTAAAAGTGTATGAAAAAAAAAAAAAAAGGCTACCATCCTACATCTAACTTTAAATTTATGCTTGTTTGTTTCAGTTATCTAGAATTTAGAGTGTCGAGTCTTGGCTTAGCAACTCCATTCTTCGTATGCTTGTAACATAGAGATTTTTGACTTGCCACCACTAAATAGCCTATCCCACCAAACCCTTTGTTTCCCTACTGTAAGCCTAACATTACAACCCTTTAAAAGACCTCTTTGATAGTCTTTCCTAGGTGCTTACGCCAAAGCGATGGAGGTTTGATCTATTCTCAAGCCTATGGTAATCTATGTACTAGGACCGGTTAATGAGTGTTTATCTTCCATTTCCAACTTGTTATATTTCATATACACCCGAGAGATGTGAGTATCTAAACACCCCATGTAAGGTGCTAGTATGTAATTCCGCTTGTTATTACTTTTATGGGCTTATATGTGTTGTGGATTGTTTTAAACCAATGCTTCATGACCCCTAACTTATAAATTAATTGGCTAAAAGCACATTTGCTTGAGGACAAGCAAATGCCAAGTGTAGGGATATTTGATAAGGTTTTAAAATGTACCTTTTTGAGGGTCATTTAAGCCTTTATTTGATCACTTTTGTATCCGTTATTACTTAATATCGTTCCTTTTTACTTTTTAGGTCTCTTGAAGGCAAATTGCTGGAATGGCACTTATTTGGACGAAAAGGCGCGGATATACGAAGAAAATGGCCAAAGTCAATAAATCGAGACACTCAAGCGCTGAACGTAAGGGGACGGCGTCAGGTGTTACCTGCGACGCCGTCGCATCACTTTTTGTGACGACTCAGTAGCCAAATTGCTTATTTTCAAGTGACGGTGTCAGACTTTAAAAGAGTAGGTCGTCGCAACTCAGATGGCCTAGATTTGATCCAGACGGCGCCGAGAGATCAAGGGACGGCGCCACAAGCATAAGGTGATGTCGTCGCAAGACTAACGTGGCCAAGACGAAACCTAATGATGCGACCGACGGCGTCACAAATCAAAGGGTGATGCCGTCGCGATTGTAATCTTATATATAGAATCCAAATTTTTTAGTTTTCAGTGTGTAGTCTTTTGGAGTAAAAACCTTAACCGAACCAAGGCTGTCTTGTACAGTATTTTAGGGTTCCAAACCCTATCTTACATCAAGATAAGTGTTTTACTTCATTAATTCATTTATGTCTTCAATTATTTGTGTGAATGCTTGCATTTTCTCCATGTCCGGCTAATTTATTTGTGTGTTTACTTAGGGAATATGAAACTTAACTATTTAATATTGATTTGTTGTCTCTTATCTTAATTGTTAATGATCTAGTAATGCGATAGGTCATTCGTTGTGTAGTTAATGCTTGATTAATCTTTGTGAACCTTAGACTATAACACCTAGAGTACTTGTAGGCTAAACCATCCAAAGAGTACTTTAGAGTTAGAGTTTATAATTCCTAGAGATTTTGTAGACGAGACCATTTGGTAGTTTCAAAGAGTTAGGGACAAACGCATACCCTACGACTTTAGATACACAACGCGATTAAGAATAAGGACGTGACAATTCAACCATCAATAGGAGATAATTACGGAGTAATAAAACCTAAGTAAACATATCTTTAAACCATCATACGAGCACACAATAATTAGACATAGAATACATTCACTTTAGATTAGATAATTAGACAAGTAGAGTAATCGCTAGAAATACCAACCCCCAAATCCAAACCCCGAGATTCATACCTTTCCTTTTCTTAAAAATATAAAAAAGATAAAAAATAATCTTCCTCAACCCCAACCTTAGCGTAGTAACTTCTCACTAGCATTCCTATTCCCCTAGAGAACGATATCAATACCCGTGGCTTACCCTAATACTACACTACAACGATTAGGTTCACTACCTAGGGTGTTATAAAACTTGCTCGAAGAAAAAGAAGTTCTTTGACCCCGAACGACGCGTGTAGCGTTATCATGCGTGTAGCGTTATCATGCGAACGACGCGTGTAACAGTAAAAACGGGTAAATAATGCAATAGTAATAAGATACTTTGTATTGTAGATAATAATCGTTGTTGTGATTTCCACAGGTTGGAAATTCACTATATAAAGGTACTGAAACGGCACTATGAGTTTTCTCCAAACGTTGTGATTGTTAGGAGATAACCGTTTTCTACATAACTGTCATTTCCTTATGGGCCTGTTTGGGTTACATGGTTTCTGACCCATAGAAGTCTTGATTTCGACCCATTCACAAATACAGAACTTACATATTACATAATTATAAAACTAAAGTCTTAAACATAATAACTTTAACACTAACATTTGATCTAACAACATTATAGGGCTAACAGTATGGTGCTAATTTACGATTTCTATCTCTATATCGTACAGGAAAGTTGTCTTATGCAGGACTTGTAAAGTTATCCGAAGGGTGTCCAAGATTAAGAAAGTTAAAGTTAAGTGGTTGTCCCTTTAGCAAACAAGCTGTTGCCAGCTCTGTGTTTAATATACCTTCTCTAAGGTATTTTTGGGGTGACAACGGTGGTTTTCGTCAGTTCGCACTCACTCGTCCAGACTTTGAACTTTGAAACATTGGTATGTATGTTCTTAGTCATCTACATATAAATTATTTTTCTTTTCCTATTAATAAGGGTATCTTACTTTGGGAGCTTTTGTATTATTATCATGATTGTTAAATCCTATTAATTGTATGCTTTTTTTCATCTGATTAGCACGAGTTAGAATTTTTACAAGTTTTCTTTTAGACCAAATAAGGGGTTTCTGTATAAAGGATTGCACCATCCCATTTTTATTTATTCCTGCTGCCGAGAGGTGATAAATGGTCTATGCATAAAGACAATGAATTAAAAAGTGGATAAAATTTATGTAACTGATTCCAAATATTGACAAAGATGACCTCAAAATTTCAAAACTGCACTTAACTTTATGATTTTTTCTGAACTCGTGTAATTATCTGTTTGGGTCTAGGTACGACTTTTTTCTACTTACAGTAGGTACAGAAACATACAATTAAACTTGTTCATTTCTTAATTTCTTCTCTTTCAAGGTTTCATGTGTGCTGGCATGGAATTTACAGGAAATGTGCACTACTTGAGCATAGTCATCCACAGTTAAGAGTGCAGTGCATATACAACATATGTGGAAACCGAAAGCTAATGATATTAGATAAATGACACGGGAAAATATAGTCAGAAATCACTAGTAAATGTACATCACAGATATGACTATATGAGTTGTGTACATCCCAAGGCACTTCGTGAATTTGTTAATCTTTATAATTGACAGAAAAAAATGAATTACCAGTTTTTAAAAGTCAAACATATGTTTCCGCCTTTCTTACTATCACTCTCTGAACTTGTTAATCTTTATTCATTTTGAAGGAGCAAGTTGAAAAGAAGTCTCCAAACAAGGGACAAAATATAAGAAGAAAATGAAGAGTAGGCACAAGAAATAAGAGATTGAGATGATAAAATTGTTTAAATCAAAATTTCCATATGGAATGATTTGTTTGTCAAGACTGATATTAGCTTAGTTTGTTGTAGGTTGTGACTTGTAAAATTTTAACTCGTTTATCATTGTATGTCATGCACCTCCTGTTCTGTCTCTGGTTATACATAGAGACTGTTGGTTTTATGGATATAAATTAGTAGACGTGAGTTAAGATCGAACTCGAGACTATGGGATTGCACACTTTACGTATGAGAATTTAAAGTTAATTATTAAATATAAATGTTATATTTATTTATTTATTAAATGAAATAACTAACGAACGTTAAGTAATTAATGTAATGGACTAACGGGCGTTAAAGGTATTTGGAAAAGGACTTAATTGCAAAGTTTGGGAAGGTTCCGGAATCCCTTTGGGGAGTCCAAACCGATCGGCCAAGGGAAGAAACAAGGAAAGAAAAACCAACTTCTTCACCAAGTTTAGTTGGGTATATAAACAAGGCTAGGGGTTTTATTTTTCCATCTCTTGTGCTTATTAGCTAAACCCTAAAATTGTTTTGTGTGTGTTTTTCTTCTCCAAACCGATCGGCCATCCCTTTGGGTGTCGATTCAAATCTTTTCCACAAACCAAGTTATTTGTTTGTTAAAAACTAGCATTACTTTAATTCGGGTTTAGTACGGTGTACAAGAACATAGTAATAACATACTTTTGTTATTATCTTGGATTGAATTACAAAACGGTAAGGGGTAATTCATATAATCCTAACTAAATCAAATTAGGGTTCATCCATTGCTAGTTTGTGGATTTGATTCTTGTTCGGCTAGAATCAAGAAAAGGTACGCATATTTTTTTATGTTAATTAATTGTTCATTAATAAATCCTATACGCTTCCGCTTGAATACTTTGATGTTTTGTGATTATTTATTTGAATGTCATGTTATATAATTTCAACAGTGGCATCACGAGTCATTGGTTTTAATGAGTAATTAATTACATAAACGCGTAATAAAACAAATATTTGTATGTTGTTTGATATGTTAATCTAGGGTTTATGTTTATTATTGTTGGTCGATTTTTTTTTATTTGGGGCTTTCCCCTATTTTATTTATGTCGACACATGTATAAATTTTTAGGGTTTTGAAAATTGTTTGCTAACCTTATTAAAACCTAGAATTAATATTGATTACGTGATTAATTCGTGAATAATTTATTATGTGTCATGGAATTTTTATATGCGATCTTGTGACTTACTTGTATAATTGTTATGATATCCATGATTATACATGCATGTTAGTCATGGATAAGTTGCTTTGATAATTGTTTAATTGTTGAGACTTATTTAATTACGATAAATCATGAATTGGGGAAGACTCCAATTATGTATATTAATGAATCAATTATGTGCAATTTGGTATATTATTAATTATGGGTTTACGCAATCGATTCGTCGATATATGTGGCTCACTTTCTATCGCTGGAGTGAAAGCCCTAATTAATATATACATTATTTAACCTAGATGTTGATTATTAATAGAGTTTTATCGAATAAGTTGCATGTGGCTACTTGTTTACACGTATAAATTGTTTATTATGTGCGCATTGTTTTTTAATAGTTTATTTTTTATTGGTATTACTTGTTTGTTTAATATGTGCGACAGATTAAGCAAAGGGTAATTTTGAATAGAAAAATAATGCGGACTAAACAATGGCGAAATTTGATTTGTTTTGGAAGAGTTAAGTTTTCAATAGTTTAATTGATTGGTGACTTTGGTACAAATGACTGAAAGGCTCACCCATTAGAATGAACTATAAAGGGGTTAATAAAGAAGTGCGCACAGTCACACTGAAAGGATGTCTAAGGTTATGCTTTTGTGCTTACCTGGTCCTCTGCCCTCAGTAAGTTCGAATGGAGCTACCTAGTAAGCCATAAAATGTGCAAACTCATCTTAAGGGCGAATTAGTTTTAATTCCATGCGCCACTTCGGTGGTAATTACGCAAAACACTAAGTGTTTACACTTATGCAAAAGTACGGTATAATGGACGATAATTTATAATAAATTCCTTGATTGGTGAACCCAATACCTCAATCAAAACTTTGATAGTTTGATCTTTATGAATTGGTAATAAAAAGTTTTTTATTAAATTTATGCTACAAGATGGATGCATGACATCTTTGTACATATTTGATTTCACCACATAAAATCAAAACTAGTACCCTTTTAAATTAAGTTATATGCCATCTAATTAAAATGAACACTTGAAGTTGCAATTTATGTCATGAGAGTACTTGGCTAGATTGTGATGGAGAGGTAAATCTCTATGTAAAGTGAGACCTTGCATGGACATATTTGTAGTTCTTTAAGTTAGACACTTAAGTTGAGTAGGAAGTGAGACTTGGACTCAATGGCATAATATGGGATGAAACATGTTTATATTTGCAATAGCGTTGGAAAATATAAATCCCATAATGATCTAGGAGTTGGAAATTGTTTGCCAATTAATGTTCGACAGATTATCTTATTACATGCGTTCGTTGCTAGCAGATCAACTGATGTAATGAACCTATGATAATTTGGATCCTAGTTTTTTGAGAAAATTATATGGTTATATGTTTATATTACCGTTGGGTATATTTTATTTTCTTGAAAAGTTGTTTTATCAAAAATACTAATACTTGAACTTTTTCTATAGAAATGGCTCAAAACAACGATAACACTAACACTTACTAAGTTCTTCGCGTTTCAAAAGCTTTTTGATCGAGAAAAGTTGACTGGCTCTAAGAACTTCAATGATTGGCACCGCTCTTTGAGAATTGTCTCAGAGTTGCCGACCGTTGAAATATCTTTATGAACCTTGCCCTGAACAACCAACTGGTCCTGATACTACTCAAGCTCAAATTGATGCTTGGCAACTTGAGTATAAGCATCATAATGATGTGGCTTGTCTTATGTTGGGAACAATGGAATCGCTTCCAAAAGCAGTTTGAACATTATTTCCCATATAATATGCTCAATGAACTTCAGACTATGTTTGAGAAACCAGCTGCCGTCGAGATTTATGACTTGACCGACGCGTTACACAGCTGTAGGAAAGGTGAGGGTAAACCCGTAAGTGCTCATGTACCGGAAATGAAAGGTTACATGGACCAGCTCAAAGCACTTTGCAAAACTTATGATGATGACATGGCTGTGAATCTGATTAATTGATCCCTTAACAAGGATTTCAATGAAAGGTTACAGAAATTTCAATATGCACTGCGTGGGGAAGACAGTTACTGACCTACACGCATTGCTAATTGACTATGAGAAAGGGTTGCCTCAAAAGGTTCCTACCGCCCAGGTACTTGCTATTCAGGGTGGAAGGATTAATAAGCCAAAACCGCAACGTGCGAACAACAAGAAGAGGAAGGGTAAGGGAAAGGTTGACAAAGGCAAACAGGTGATGGCCTATCAACCTCATCCCAAGAAGAACCCTACTCCTAGGAAGGAAAATCCTTAAAAGGATCAAGCATGCCACCACTGTAAGAGCGTTGGGCATTGGAAGAGAAATCGTGCTCTCTATCTTGATGAATTGCGGGCAAATAAGATGAAGTACGAAGGGTCCTTGGGCGCCGGTTCATCTCGTAATTTATTTGTCATTGAATTATTTACTTTAAATCATAATAATTCTTGGGTATATGATACGGGCTGTGGTATTCACATTAGAGTGGAAAGGAAGCTTGCCTATAGGGACCAATATTTGCACGTGGGAAATGGCGCACATGCAGCTGTTGAAGCCATAGGAACGTTTAGTTTAGTATTGCCTACAGGTTTAGTATTGTTATTGAACAATTGTCATTACGCACCTTCTATAATTAAAGGTGTTGTTTCCTTTTCAGTATTGTTGGATGATGGTTTTACTCATACTATTTCACATAATGGAATTGATATTTCTTTAAATGGTGTATTTTATTTTAAAGCAATTACTGTGAATGGTGTGTTTGAAATTGATGTGATTAGAAATGAATCTAACAATAATAATAATTCAATGTTTAGCATTAACAAGAAGATAAAGTTAGACTTGAATTCTTCTTATCTTTGGCATTGTAGACTTGCTCATATAGGCAAGGCTCGCATGCATAAGATGCAACAAGAAGGGATTTTGCAAAATATCAATGATGAATCATTTGATAAATGTGAGTCATGCATATCTGAGAAGTTGACTAAGAAACATTTTCATAGCAATATGGAGAGGGCTTCTGATCTACTTGGTCTTATTCATACTGATGTGTGTGGACCACTTAGACATGTGTCAAAGAGAGGTGCTAGCTACTTCTTAACCTTTACTGATGATTTCAACCGTTATGGTTATGTTTATTTACTTAAGCATAAACATGAGGTGTTTGAAACATTTAAGGTTTTCAAAGCTGAAGTCGAACTGCAATTGGGAAAGAAGATTAAAGCTCTTCGATCCGATAGAGGAGTTGTGTAAAACCCAAAAATCGTGAACGCGTTAAAAGACCATTATACCCCTCATTGTGAAAATCCGTAAAATAAAAGGAGCTCATTAAATATGTTGCATGATCACCTCATAAATAATTATGCTAAACATGGAAGAATAAAACTTATATTTTAGCTTACAAATATGTATAACACATCAAATGTTACATGGACTAATTAAAATGCATTTGATAAATGAAATAAAAGGTGTAACAAATACTTATATGGTAACTAAATAAAGATATATTGGACTCCTAAAAATCCTCCATAAACCGTCCACCTCTACATGCCAAATCCCTGATTTCTTGGCCTCATTTACTCGCTCAAACCACTTTTAAAAATCACCCATATCTCATTCATTGTTTCATCTATAAAAAAAAGAGAGACCCTAACTATTCTAGCAAAAAGTGACGGCAAGGAATACCATCCCTCCTTCATATTTTTCTGTCGACACTGAGGTTCCAAAGAAAGGGTTTGAAGGCTTCTTGTAAAGGCTGAATTCGTGTGTGGTACGAAGGGTTGCTTGGCTTCGTCGTTTGTCTAATATTGCTGCTGCTGTCGTGAGGGTAGAAGCACAAAGGGGTGCTGTGGATTGCTTGTTTTCGCCTTGTTTTGTCTCCCGCTTCAAAGGTATCATCCATGACCTCGTCTCGTCTTTTGTTTCTGAATCTGGTCGTGACACAGGGCTTTCGTGTGCATGATTTTCTACACTTATAAAACATGTTTCATGAACCATTGATCCTAAACTAAATTAACTAAGTGCTAGATTACATGAAATCATAAATAAAACCCTACATATATGTCGTATGAATGAGTGCAACATAAATTAATTTTGAACCTGGGTTGGTTTTCTGAATCTGGTCATGGCCACCTCCAGCCATGCGTTTTGTTGTCCTAATATATAAACATGTTACAATTGATAAAACTAAACTAAGATATACATATATATATTGGTTGCATGATCATGAGCTACATACATCATTGGTTTTATTTGAAATTGGTCTTGCAAAACGTGAGTAATATATAAATATTGGAGGCGCATCATTGATAACGAAAATTCAAATTGGTTCATGTCATTTAATTATTATATGTGTCTCGTTATATGGTGTAGTGTGATCAAGTATATATGTGCATGAATCTATAATATGGTGCGTGGGTCAAATAGGAGCTACACATGTATAAGTATATGCAAGAAACTGAATATGTTAAACGCAAGAACCTCATAAGTGAGCATGGTCTGTGTGCATGAATTGATGAATTAGAATTAGTTGTGTCTAGTTTTTTTTTACTAACGCATGTGATGAAGGCCTTCAAGGGTCTCCTAAATGAATCATGTTCTCCCTATACTGTTTCATTAAAAAAAATGGGTGTATTTGGTCTTGTCGGGGGGTATGTTTAAGGGTGATCGCGAGGCAAATGGGTAAGTTGTTTTACATTTTTGATGGGGCATCGGGAAGATGAGGCGGGAGTTAGTCATTTGGTACGTTTACTTAGTCGTAGATATGCATAATAAAAACCGCGAGCAAGCTCGAAGTTGGATAAATCTTGTGCATGAAAATGTTAAGAATCCTTTTATTTTTCTTTCAAGAAAATGTACATGCAAAGATAAAAACAATAAAATAAAATAAACCTTTTGCTTACTTTTATTATAAACCTTATACTTTAAACTAATTTACAAAGTGAACCTCATACTACAAATTATGATCTAATAAACCCTAAAATAGGGTAATTGTCATAATAAACCTTTAAGTTTACCGTTTACTATTTATAACCCCTAAGTTTGGCAAATTAATGATTGGTACCCTAAAGTATTTTAATTCGGTCCATTACTAAAAATGAGAATACGCTTAATAACTCTAAAAGTATTGATACGATTAATCCGTTATGACTTAAATGAGCTAATAAGTATTAAACAAATCGTAATCCGTGTAGATTCGTTGAAGGAGACGTGATGTTGTGTCTTCGTGTTCATTCATTCGTTGCTTTCCTTTCATTGGCGTTAAGGTACAGATATTCTATCCCTTTTTAGTAGGGGTTTCTCATGATTCGTTTACATCTTTCGATATTAGTTTTGAACTGTTATCCTTTGCTCTGAGCCTTCTTACTAAGGCTTCCCTATAACTCTGCTATGCTCCCTTTGATTGAATCTCCTTTGTGAATTGTTTAATGTGAACCACTGATATAAACCTTCTGATTATGAACCTTTTTGTTATGAACTCTGATTACGAACATGTGATATGGACTTTGATATGAACCTTTGACTTTTGAACCTTGATATGAATCCTTATGATATGACCTTGCTTTGACCTGTCAGTTTGAGACCCGAGTCATTAACTAGGCATGGGGTTCCATTTCCGTGTCATTGATGCACCAATGGCATGACTCTAGTTATGTTACACACCGCCCCTTTCTCATATCTGTTTATGAGCTCGATATATATTGTATGGCCACTATCTGTCTGCAGGGGTGTATGGATGCATCCTAGATTTGTTCTGTTAACTGATATGTTATGATTTTTCTGGTGAATGATGTCGTGTGCAATACGCCTCACAATGGGAGCTGATCACTCCATGTCTGTTATATCTGTTATGGTTACTAATGGATACTACTAGCTACTATGACTGTTATGATATGATATGATTTGTTCTGTTGGCTCGTGGTAGGTTACTAACTTCCCTTTTACCCTACCATGTTCCTTTGATATACCAGATTCATTGACTGATTTTCCTTACCTTGTTCTCAGTTTAGTTTTATTATTATTGTATCATTATATCTGTTCACTGGGCTTTTTAAGCTCACCGCAGATTTTTTCTCAAGGCTAAGCTAGGAGTTGGGGATTGTTTGGGGTTGAGAGATGAGCTGATGTAGAGACCATGCCTAGTCATCTTAGACTTCATTTGATTTTGTTTCGATATTGTTAGACTTGGTTATTATATTTCTATTTTAGAGTTTTCCTTTTGTATTTATGTATTGATAAGTTTTGTTGACTTGAATTCTTTTGAGATTTATTATAAGGCTTCCGCTGTTTGATTTATGTTCATTATGTATGTTCTGATATGACCCCATACTGTGATACTTCTACCCTTTTCGGGTTGGGTGTTACAATTATGGTATCAGAGCCAGGTTTACGACTTGTAGTCAGGACCTGTGACATATGGACCTTAAGTTTTGACCCGTAGAGCTTAGGTTTGACCTGTGAGGATTTGGGTAGACATTAGGCTTCCGTCTATTTCGATCTTTTTCCGATTCTTTTGATATTCGTCCAGGTTTCACTTCGATGTTCTTTTGTCTTCGCTTCAATCTTAACCTTCTTTCGCTTATTCTATCTTCGCGATTCTTTTATCGATCGTTTAGATGGAGACTACTCGTGGAGTCGAAGGTGATGGTACCGACCCTGTATTGCTGCAACAGTTTCTAAGCAGGAGAGGGGCGTGAAGTAGAAGCCGCACCGACTGAAATGTTGCTGGAGACATCAGGATGCTGCTAGAGGGAGATGGACGAATCAACCAGAGGCACAAAGACGGAGACAAGATTCAACTGGTGGACACTTGGAAGGCGTATGAACAGAAGAAGTATGATTGGCGTACCTTAGTCATGTGGTGAAACTACTACCAAGATTCGGGCATATTGTGGTCAACAGTCCAACCGTTGAGATGCTGAGGAGATTCATTTGCTTCATATGATTGAGCGCGTTTGGATGATGGAGTCTTAGGGCATGATTCTTCGGTGTTACTACGACCTCGCGTTGTGTTCTAAATCCCTTGAATAAATTTTGTTCTCTTTGAATGATTTTCCGTTCTGTATAAATTCTGAATGTTGGGTGATTGTTTTGTTCTGGGAGATTTGACAAACTGTGGAAGACCTGATGCTATTTTGATGTGTTTCGGTTCGATGGTACCTTCTATGTTCCGTTACATGTTTTGCTTTTCTGATTTCGAATCCGTTAGTGATGATTGTTTCGGACCAACACTAAGATGTAGAATGGACCGTTAGGTGGTTGATAGAATTGATTTTCACGACTCGAGATAAAGTATGGTCATCATGAAAGTATACTCATATGATGCTGGTATTATGACGCTTGGCCAACGTAATAATACTTACATCATATGACGTACCCTCATTGTGATCATAGGATGTCTCGAGGAGTGCCTTAGAACTTAGAATTTCTAGCACCTGATTAAGATAGTCCGAGTTAGCAAGAATTTGGGATCTTTATGCCTATACGTTTGATCTATCTTCATCGTTATACGATTGATACGTTTGAATTCTCGGCGCGTGCTCATCTCTGTAAAGTTTCTATCGTTGGATCTATGTTGACCTTATTTCGATGTAATTTGGTATGTCTTCGTTTGTTTCTTTCGTTTCCTTTTCAATTTTCGAGGACGAAATTTTTTTTTTAGATGGGAAGAGTTGTAAAACCCAAAAATCGTGAACGCGTTAAAAGACCATTATACCCCTCATTATGAAAATCCGTAAAATAAAAGGAGCTCGTTAAATACGTTGCATGATCACCTCATAAATAATTATGCTAAACATGGAAGAATAAAACTTATATTTTAGCTTACAAATATGTATAACACATCAAATGTTACATGGACTAATTAAAATGCATTTGATAAATGAAATAAAAGGTGTAACAAATACTTATATGGTAACTAAATAAAGATATATTGGACTCCTAAAAATCCTCCATAAACCGTCCACCTCTACATGCCAAATCCCTGATTTCTTGGCCTCATTTACTCGCTCAAACCACTTTTAAAAATCACCCATATCTCATTCATTGTTTCATCTATAAAAAAAAGAGAAACCCTAACTATTCTAGCAAAAAGTGACGGCAAGGAATACCATCCCTCCTCCATATTTTTCTGTCGACACTAAGGTTCCAAAGAAAGGGTTCGAAGGCTTCTTGTAAAGGCTGAATTCGTGTGTGGTACGAAGGGTTGCTTGGCTTCGTCGTTTGTCTAATATTGTTGCTGCTGTCGTGAGGGTAGAAGCACAAAGGGGTGATGTGGATTGCTTGTTTTCGACTTGTTTTCTCTCACGCTTCAAAGGTATCATCCATGACCTCGTCTCGTCTTTTGTTTCTGAATCTGGTCGTGACACAGGACTCTCATGTGCATGATTTTCTATACTTATAAAACATGTTTCATGAACCATTGATCCTAAACTAAATTAACTAAGTGCTAGATTACATGAAATCATAAATAAAACCCTACATATATGTCGTATGAATGAGTGCAACATAAATTAATTTTGAACCTGGGTTGGTTTTTCGACCGTCATGGCCACGCCAGCCATGCGTTTTGTTGTCCTAATATATAAACATGTTACAATTGATAAAACTAAACTAAGATATACATATATATATTGGTTGCATGATCATGAGCTACGTACATCATTGGTTTTATTTGAAATTGGTCTTGCAAAACGTGAGTAATATATAAATATTGGAGGCACATCATTGATAACGAAACGTTAAAGATTTGGTTCATGTCATTTAAGTATTATATGTGTCTCGTTATATGGTGTAGTGTGATCAAGTATATATGTGCATGAATCTATAATATGGAGCGTGGGTCAAATAGGAGCTACACATGTATAAGTATGCAAGAAACTGAATATGTTAAACGCAAGAACCTCATAAGTGAGCATGGGTCTGTGTGCATGAATTGATGAATTAGAATTAGTTGAGTCTAGTTTTTTTTTACTAACGCATGTGATGAAGGCCTTCAAGGGTCTCCTAAATGAATCATGTTCTCCCTATAATGTTTCATTAAAAAATGGGTGTATTTGGTCTTGTCGGGGGGTATGTTTAAGGGTGATCGCGGGGCAAATGGGTAAGCTGTTTTACATTTTTGATGGGGCGTCGGGAAGATGAGGCGGGAGTTAGTCATTCGGTACGTTTACTTAGTCGTAGTTATGCATAATAAAAACCGCGAGCAAGCTCGAAGTTGGACTAATCTTGTGCATGAAAATGTTAAGAATCATTTTCCTTTCTTCCATGATAATGTACATGCAAAGATAAAAACAATAAAATAAAATAAAGTTTTTGCTTACTTTTATTATAAACCTTATACTTTAAACTAATTTACAAAATGAACCTCATACTACAAATTATGATCTAATAAACCCTAAAATAGGGTAATTGTCATAATAAACCTTTAAGTTTACCGTTTATTATTTATAACCCCTAAGTTTGGCAAATTGATGATTGGTACCCTAAAGTATTTTAATTATGTCCATTACTAAAAATGAGAATACGCTTAATAACTCTAAAAATATTGATACGATTAATCCGTTATGACTTAAATGAGCTAATAAGTATTAAACAAATTGTAATCCGTGTAGATTCGTTGAAGGAGACGTGACGTTGTGTCTTCGTGTTCATTCATTCGTTGCTTTCCTTTCATTGGCGTTAAGGTACAAATATTCTATCCCTTTCAAGAGGGTTTCTCTTGATTCGTTTACATCTTTCGATATTGGTTTTGAATTGTTATCCTTTGCTCTGAGCCTTCTTACTAGGGCTTCCCTATAACTCTGCTATGCTCCCTTTGATTGAATCTCCTATGTGAATTGTTTAATGTGAACCACTGATATAAACCTTCTGATTATGAACCTTTTTGTTATGAACTCTGATTATGAACATGTGATATGGACTTTGATATGAACCTTTGACTTTTGAACCTTTGATATGAATCCTTATGATATGACCTTTCTTTGACTGCAGTTTGAGACCCGAGCTATCACTAGGCATGGGGGTTCCATGTCCGTGTCATTGATGCACCAAGGGCATGACTCTAGTGCATGAGTGATGTTACACCGTCCCTTTCTGTATCGATTATGAGCTCGATATATATTGTATGGCCATTATCTGTCTGCAGGGGCGTATGGATGCATCCTAGATTTGTTCTGTTATCTGATATGTTATGATTTGTCTGGTGAATGATGTCGTGTGCAATAAGCGTCTTGACAATCTGAGAGCTGATCACTCCATGTCTGTTATATTTGTTATGGTTACTACTGGATACTACTGGCTACTATGATTGTTATGATATGATATGATTTGTTCTGTTGGCTCGTCGTGGGTTACTGACTTCCCTTTTACCCTACCCTGTTCCTTTGATATACCAGATTCATTGACTGATTTTCCTTACCTTGTTCTCAGTTCAGTTTTATTATTATTGTATCGTTATATCTGTTCACTGGGCTTTTTAAGCTCATTGCATTTCTTTTCTGCGCGAGGTACATAAGCTAGGAGCTGGGGATTGTTTGGGGTTGAGAGATGAGCTGATGTAGAGACCATGCCTAGTGATCTTAGACTTCATTTGATTTTGTTTCGATATTGTTAGACTTGGTTATTATATTTCTATTTTAGAGTTTTCCTTTTGTATTTATGTATTGATAAGTTTTGTTGACTTGAATTCTTTTGAGATTTATTATAAGGCTTCCGCTGTTTGATTTATGTTCATTATGTATGTTCTGATATGACCCCATACTGTGATACTTCTACCCTTTTCGGGTTGGGGTGTTACAAGGTGAGTATCTAAGCCAAGAGTTTAAAGATTACTTAGCTGAGAATGGAATTGTCCAGAATCTCACTTCCCCATACCTCCAAACAAAATGGTGTATCTGAGAGAAGAAATCATACATTGTTGGACATGATACGGTCTATGTTTAAGCTTTCCACTCTACTTTATCCTTTTGGGATTATGCTTTGGAATCAGCTGTTCGCATTCTAAATATGGTTCCCACAAAGAAGGTTGATAAGACACCATATGAAATATGGCATGGTAAAGCTCCTAACCTGTCTTATTTAAAGGTATGGGGTTGCGAGGCGTATGTTAAACGTGACTCAGCAGATAAACTCCAACAAAGATCTGTAAAGTGTATCTTCGTAGGATACCCTAAAGAAACTATGGGTTACTACTTTTACTATCCAACTGAAAATAAAGTAATTGTTGCTAGGTATGGAGATTTTCTTGAAAGAGATCTCGTATCTCAAGAATTCTGTGGGAGAGTTTATGATCTGGAAGATGATCAAGAAGATGCATTACTTCGAAAACACTAACGTACTTCGGTAGAACTGATAGTCTGGGTCCTCCACCAGAAGTTGAAGTGATTCCCATTCGTAGATCCGTAAGGAATACGCGTGCACCTGAACGTCTATGTCTTAACGTAGAGGTTGAAGAAACTATGTTAGGAGATCTTGGAGAGCCTACTAGTTATAAAGCTGCCATGGCAAGTCCTGATAAGGATAAATGGCAAGTTGCAATGAATGGGGAAATGCAATCCATGAGAGAAAATGAAGTCTGGGTAGAGGTTGACTTACCTCCAAACGCCAAGGTGGTTGGAAGTAAGTGGCTCTATAAGATTAAGACTGACATGGATGGCAATGTAAACGTCTATAAAGCTCATCTAGTTGCGCAAGGTTTTACTCAAACTTATGGCATTGATTACGAGGAGACCTTTTCTCCTGTAGAAGACATTAGAGCTATTAGAATTCTCATAGCAATAGCAGCATACTATGACTATGAGATATGGCAAAAGGATGTCAAAACCGCCTTCTTAAATGGTCGCTTAGTTGAAGACATCTATATGAAGCAACCTGAGGGGTTCATGAATCCACAATTTCCAAATCGTGTATGCAAACTTCAAAGGTCCATTTATGGATTGAAGCAAGCATCAAGGCAATGGAATAAAAGATTTGATGAAGAAATCTAAAAGTATGGATTTATTCAAAATCTTGATGAGCCATGTGTATATCACAAAGTTAGTGGGAGTGATGTAATTTTCCTAATTCTTTATGTCGACGACATATTAATTATGGGAAAAGACATTCCGAGTTTGCAAAATGTTAAGGCATATCTTGGGAGGTGTTTTTCCATGAAGGATTTGGGAGAAGTCTGATACATTCGGGAATAAAGATCTACCGAGATAGGTCAAAGCGGTTAATTGGTTTAAGTCAAAGCGCTTACATTGATAAAATATTGAAGAGATTCAGTATGCAAAATTCCAAAAAAGGATATTTGCCGAATAAAGCATGGCTTATGTAGTGATATGTGTTTCAACACTGCTAAGGTGGCACGCACGAAAGTTCCTTATGCTTCTACCTGTAGGATCTATTATGTATGTTGTGAGATGCACAAGGCCGATGTGGCGTTGCTCAAAACATGACCGGTCGATATCAACAGAATCCGGGTGAACTTCATGGATTGTGTTAAACATATTCGAAGTATCTCGAAAATACTAAAGATATGTTTTTAGTGTATGGTGGAAATCCGCACACGAGCTTGGTGTTACAGTTATGTGATGCGTCCTGGCAGTGTGATAAAGATGATACGAAGTCTCAGACGGGTTATGTCTTTGTCATCAATGGAGGAGCAGTTGACTGAAGAGCAAGAAGCAGAGCACGATTGCGATGTCTCAAGAAGCCGAATACATAGCTGCTTCCGGAAGCTGCAATGGAGGTCGTTTGATTAGGAAATTCATTTCAGGGCTTGGTGTTATGCCTTCAATTGAATCACCTATTGATATGTATTGTGACAATTCTGCTGCAATCATATTTGCCAATGAACCTGGAGTCATGAAGGGCACCAGACATTTTCTACGAAAGTATCACTATGTTCGGAAACAAGTCCAGGAAGGTGAAATAAATCTACGAAAGTTCACAAGTGATGATAACTTAGCTGATCCGTTCACTAAGGCTTTAGCTAAAGACAAGCTTGTAGGACTTGCCAATGGAATTGGACTTCGTTTAGCTAATAGTTTCATGCATAACTGTGATTAGTATTTGGATAAAGGATATTGTAAAACATTTTATTATTTTGATGAAATAAAGTTTGGATTATGTTTATTTTCATTTATAATATTGTTGTCCTATATTTGCATGTTTAATCCGTGAGTAACTAAGTTATTCTAAATGTCCATTGTCGATTAATGATATGGGAATATCATTAAACTAAGACAAATCTGCGAGATGTGGTAGAATATACTTGAAAGTATATTGATGAGAATGCATACCAATTTCAGATGATATTCAATGAATTGAATATAGGACTTATCCCAACTACATAATTTAATTTGTGGATATTGTTATAAGTAAATTATGAATAGTTATCCTCAGACTTGAGATACCAGATAAGTGTCATGAATGTAGTGCATTTCTGTGGAGCAACTTAACGCTATACGTAACTGGTAATCATAAGGGTTGTTTTCAGAAATGTTACAAATTTGTGGGTTATTCTTGTAATCATAGAATTTGTTCCTTCAAATTTATTAGGAGTTTAATATCACTGGCCCTCGTAGGGTTGACAAGATGTTTGTGCGGCCGCACCCAAATCTCCCTAAATATGTTTAGATGATTCGGTAATCTTGGTCAATCACTTACAACGAGAAACAGAATAGTTATATAAAGAATGACTTAATTCCATATCTTTATTTAACGTGGTATTAGAAACAAAAGGATAATAATAATGAGAAATCATTAAAAGGTTTTCCAGGAGCCTTGCTCGAGTTGTACTAGAGGCATCGAGGTGTTGCTAGACGCTAACCGAATGTGATCACTCTATTAAGATATATCCAAGTGGGAGTTGTTGGTTTTATGGATATAAATTATTAGACGTGAGTTAGGATCGAACTCGAGACTATAGGATTGCACACTTTACGTATGAGAATTTAAAGTTAATAATTAAATATAAATGTTATATTTATTCATTTATTAAATGAAATAACAACTAACGTTAAGTAATTAATGTAATGGACTAACGTGCGTTAAAGGTATTTGGAAAAGGACTTAATTGCAAAGTTTGGGAAGGTTCCGGAATCCCTTTGGGGAGTCCAAACCGATCGGCCAAGGGGAGAAACAAGGAAAGAAAACCAACTTGTTCACCAAGTTTAATTGGGTATATAAACAAGGCTAGGGGTTTTATTTTTCCATCTCTTGTGCTCATTAGTTAAACCTTAAAAATTGTTTTGTATGTGTTTTTCTTCTCCAAACCGATCGGCCATCCCTTTGGGTGTCGATTCAAATCTTTTCCACAAACCAAGTTATTTGTTTGATAAAAACTAGCATTACTTTAAATCGGTACGTGTGTACAAGAACATAGTAATAACATACTTTTGTTATTATCTTGGATTGAATTATAAAACGGTAAGGGGTAATTCATATAATCCTAACTAAATAAAATTAGGGTTCATCCGTTGCTAGTTTGTGGATTTGATTCTTGTTCGGCTAGAATCAAGAAAAGGTACGCATATTTTTTATGTTAATTAATTGTTCCTTAATAAATCCTATATGCTTCCGCTTGAATACTTTGATGTTTTGTGATTATTTATTTGAATGTCATGTTATATAATTCCAATAGAGACGACTTCAGAAATATTATTAATTGTATGCAACATAATCACTTCATGTGTGTATTCTGTCACTCATTTTATTTACTTTGCAACATATTATATATATTGATCGTTTATATGGTACACACTACACAGTGTTTATGTGTCGATCTAACCCACTTTGACTTGTGCTGAAAAAACCTACCCATTTTGACCAGCTCTAATATAAGAAGTTTGTGAGTGTATATAAGAGGTTTAGAAATTATGTCGAGGCCCTTCAGACAATATAGTCAATGGTTCTGCACTTCACTCCAATGAAAAGTGTCTTCGACCTGTCCAAGTAGAGTTTAGTAAGTACATGCTATAGGTCCCCATTTTATGAAATTACATTTCTTAGAATGTTTGGTATTCAAGAGAATAACATGATCCTTATGGTAAACAGTGTTGATTTTTCACAGGTCTGAACTTTTGATATGTCCACGATCGATACAAACACAAGATATACAAGAAGATAATTCATTTCAATATAACAGTGGGTTACATTGTCACAAAAAGACACTAATCTAAACGTTACATTATGACTCCTATATATACTAGTCGAATGGGTATGACCCAAAAGACATGATTGTTCGAATGGTCATAACTAACTTTCTGAAAATAACTAACTTTAACTACCAACCGCTATTCGGTTATTAAGTTTCTATCATACAATATTGGTCCTTTGACTATCGATTTACAATATAAAGACTTTTACAATTACAAGGTCTAAAATTTTCCCTAATTGTTTAAGTCTTGTTCTTCGAGCTTCATCTCTCCGCGTCTCTTTCTTTCCTTCTTCCCCGTCTCAACGGTTGTTCGTTGTTTACTTTTGTCACGTTGTCTTTTCCTTTTGTTTTGTGTCCAACTTGGTTACCGTGTGTGTATGCCCTAGACTTCTTTGTCTCGGCTTCTCCTAAGAACTCTCAAGTTCTCGGTAAACAAGCAGTTGGTGTCCTTGTTGTTTCTGTTTCCAAGTCTACGGAACACAAAGTCCCAAATACTGTATTTGTCGCAAAACAAACAGTTGTTTTGTTTCTACTACTGACGGTAGTATGCCAACAAGTGAAGCGTTTGCTTAAGTCCTTGTTGCCCTCGTTGCTTGTCCGCGTTCTACAATACTCCTTCTTTGTTCCACACCGTATCTTCACAACAACCTACAGAAATACACGACGGTATTCCTTGCGAACAAGTGATCAATTTGTTCCTGCCGTTGTCCTTTGTATTGCGAGCGTACTTCCTTTCTTATTTGGTATACCTTTTCTACAATCCAAGCAACGTCCCTTTTCTGTCCAACGTGTTGCGCTTTGCAACAGTGGGTCTTGGCTTCGTTGTGTGATGTTGGTTGCCAACAAGTTTTGCAACAAACCGTTTTTCTTTTGTTTTGTTCCTGCCGCATACACAAAGTCACACCAACGCAAACCAACAAGTCTTCTACAACGTTGTTCTTTCTTCTTGCTTCAAACAGCATCTACTCTTGTTCCACGCTATGTGTCAAGAGTCTTCCCTTCTTTGTTGTCACGCTATTTCAGTGGCCAACAGGGGTTCCAACAATATTTTTCTTATCATGTCTTCTTCTCCACCTTTGTCCGCGACAAAGAGGTTTTGGTTTTGTTGTATGATATTGAATGCCAACAAAGGTTTTGTAACAAAGTTTCCTTTGTTTCTTTGTCGCATACATGATCAAGCCAACACAAACCTGCAAGTCACCACTTCGTTTGGTGCCATGTCGATTACAATTTCGACACAAGACAAGTCGTATACTACTTTCTTGCGTCCCTTGGTTATCTAGGCAACGTATCTCTGTTTATACGTTGCGTGTTTCCTATTCTGAAATAGAATTCAACATGCTTCTTTCTTCTTCTGTTGTCGCGTGATGTAAGTCACCAACAACGTCCCTGTACAGTTTTCTTTCTCCTTCCCTTTGTCGTTACTTTCAGTCCCAGCAAAGTTTTCTCCCACCAACGTTTGGTGTCAACGTTTGTTCCTTCAATCTTCGTTGGATTGAAGTCGTTGCTAATTTGCAACTTCTGTTGGTTCCGATCATGCATTATCTTCCCCAACATCCTTGGTGTCTCCCTTCTCTGTCTCTTGATCATCTTGATCAAAAGTTTGAATCACATCTTGTAACCTTGCAAACCTTTGGCTCTAATGCCATGTTGATTTTTCACAGGTCTGAACTTTTGATATGTCCAGGATCGATACAAACACAAGATACACAAGAAGATAATTCATTTCAATATAACAGTGGGTTACATTGTTACAAAGAGACACTAATCTAAACGTTACATTATGACTATTCAGTTATTAAGTTTCTATCATACAACATTGGTCCTTTGGCTATCGTTATTTACAATACAAGACTTTTACAATTACAAGGTCTAACAAACAGTATATCTATTCAGTCTTTTAATGTTGATTTTAGGGTTTTGGCCGTAAAATAGCAACGTACTTTTCCAAGTGTACCGATCTAGTACGCGTACTTTTTTCTGTCCCACTTAATGTAACGAACTTTCTGTTTTTGTTCCATTCTACCCAAAGATGACCGGCTACCAGGAAAAAAGTTTGGAAACCGGCTACCTGACATTTTTTATTAAAGGTTTTGGCTGTATAATAGCAATGTACTTTTTCAAATGTACATTGATTAGTAACGCTGTACTATTTTTTATCCCACTTAATATAAAGTACTTTCATTTTCACACGCTTTTGTCCGTTTTTGCCCTTTTTCGTCCGTTTTTGCACATTTTCACACGTTTTAGCATGTTTTTCATCCGTTTTCACACGTTTTTGATCGTTTTTACACATTTTCATTCGTTTTACATGCTTACGCCGGTTTTCACATTTTGTCCGCTTTTTGCACGCTTCATCCGCTTTTTGCATAGCGCCTGCTTCGTCTGTTATCACACGTTTTTGCCTGCTTTTTTGCATGTTTTCGTCCATTTTAGTCTATTTTGCATGTTTCGCACATTTCAGATGTTTCGCGTTTGAACGCGACGTTATCGTCCATTTTTGCACGTTTTCGTCCGTTTTTGCTCGTTTTCGCCCGTTTTTATATTTTGTTAGTTTTACGCATTTTATTCATTTTACATGTATTCTCCAGTTTTGCATTTGTCCGTTTGTGCAAAAAAGCAAAACAGATGAAAACGGGCAAAATGGACGAAAACATGCAAAAAACATTAAAAACGGTAAAACGGACAAAAGGTGCAAAAATAGATGAAAATAAAAAACGCAAAGACGGGCGAAAATGTGTAGAAACATGCGAAAGAGGACAAAAAGTGCAAAAATGAGGTAAAACGCACGCAAAACGCAAGGTGATCGAAAAGTGTGCAAACACAGTGAAAACATGTAAAAACGAACAAAACGCGGTAAGAACGGATGAAATCATTCAAAAACGCGGTGAAAATGTGCAAAACGGATGAAACATGCAAAGGGGCAAAAGACGTTTTAAAACATGCGAAAAAGACAAAACGGGCAAAACGGATGAAACATGCAAAAGGGGCAAAACGTTCAAAAACATATAAAACGGACGAAAAAGTAAACGAATCGAAAACGCAAAAACGGATGAAAACGCTAAAAACGCGGCAAAATCATTTAAAAACGAGCGAAAATGTATAAAACGATAAAACGTGTAAAACGGACAAAAACGTGCAAAAATGGGCAAATTTTTTTTTGGTGCCGGTTAAACAAGTTTCATGGGGTAGATTGGTACAAAAACAGAAAGTTCGTTACATTAAGTGGGACAAAAAAAAGTATGCGTACTAGATCGGTACACTTGGAAAAGTACGTTGCTATTGTACGGCCAAAACCCTTGATTTTAACACGTCTCAATGGTCTATGCAAAATAAGTCACACAGTATGATTTGCATATTCGTGCTGTAGGTTATACTTTAGGACTTAGTTAATCTTGTTATGTATTCAAGTCTCAGATAATCAAGTTTTCGAGTTGTTGTGTTTGGTATAGTGAGACGGTTCGATTCTCTCGATAATCGGGATCAGATTGATTTAGTTATGGATAATTAGTTTACCAAGAGGCGAACAAACCTGATTCCAGAGTCATCTGATTGCTTAGGACCCACTAGACTTTGCAAAACTCGAACTTATTATCTGCATTATTTTGACTTTAAACTACACGGGCACACTAAACGCTATAGCCTTCCGCCTGTATTGTTACAACTTATTAATATTCTTCAGTACGTAGTTACTATAAGCCACCATGTGTACACGGTCAATACAAGGCTACAGTGTATAGCAGTAGAAGGTGTTTTCTGGGTCACCCACCTTATACAATAATAGCCACAACTTTTATTGCATATGTGTACTGCTAATGACAACCAGATATTCCAAAATGGTTTTATATTCTCATTAGTTCATTGGTATGTTTATATTTCTGCTGTTGTATGGCTATTATTATTGAAGATTATTTGACTAATGATACAGAGATTAAAGAATCTGCTATAATATAAAAGGCAGAATCATACCACAACAACCATTACTATTATCAGTATAATATCAAAACCTTAAAAAACCCTGACAAGAAAACAAACATGCCAAAACAGTAGGCGCCCTCGTATACATGATATACAGTAGATATTATGATGAATTCGAGTAGATATTCTTGTTTACACCTCAAGCAATTAAAAAACATTTCAGTGACCGCCCGAGAAACTACTACCGTCTAGCAGAGAGTAAGAAAAGCTAAAGCACCCATCCACAATCTCCATGTGTTATTAAAACTAGTTGTACCCAAATACTTTCTTGATGGATGGAAAGCAACACGAGCTAAGGGATCCAAATGACCCTTGTATGTATTAAGCAAATTTCTTACTGTGTTCCATAATCTTGCAGTGCGGTCAGCAGAAGAAGCAGGTTATGTTGTTGTTGTTTGTTGGAGAAGACACATGAATCATCTTTACTTGTGGCTCCATCTTACCAACATTATGAGTTGGGAAATCTAGTAGTAGTAAAAGTTAATTACAAAAAAAAATTGAATTGCATGAGACATTTTGACAAACATAGCATTCAAAAATCACCTTTGAAGAATTTACAATCAAAAAATTAAAGATTCAAAAGTCGAAATGACGGAGGGTTTATTTGAAGAATTTGAAGGTTCAAAAAATTTGAGGGGGTCTCGTGAGAGGGTCAAAGATGCAGCAGTAAAAGAAGCCCGCAAATAGGTGAACTGGGACCAAAAAACTAAGGGTCCGTTTGGTATTAACAGGTTGTTTGTTATGATTTAGTGAGCCCATGAATTTAAATTCAATGCTAAATATGTGGCATGCATGAACTCCGGGTAAGAAGCCTGGATTAGAACAAAGTTTACCATACTATTTGTTTTTTACTACAAAAATTGGGCTCAATCTCTTAACTACCTATATTTCTTTTATTTTTTTTCTTTATAATTTATATTAATAAACTTTCAATTTAATTATAAAATAATATATTTTTCTCTCATAAATCAAATCCTAATCCAAATCAGAATCCAAATCCAAATCTTAATCCTAAACCCATTTAAAAACCAAACGGACCCTAAATAAAAAATAAATAAATACTAGTGAATATGGTCCAAAGAATCTGTCCAAACAAAATAAATAAATACTCCCTCCGTCCCAAATTTATTGTCCCCTATTGACTTTTTCGGTCTTTCTTTCTCAACTTTGACTATAAATATTTTTATTTGTGTTATACAATTTTTGATAAAAATTATACCAAATGAAAATACATTTAAAACTCAATCCGTTCATATATTTTCTATCAAGTATTATGTAATATAAACAAAATTACTTAAGGTCAAAGTTGAAAAGTAAAGACCGAAAAAGTCAAAAGGAGACAATAATTTTGGGACGGAGGTAGTAGTGAATTGCGTTCTTTACCCGGTAGGGAGGGAGTGTGCACCTTCATGTATGAACTTTGGCGGCAGGTCCACATAGAAGAATCTTATGTGATAGATCCTTTTCTTTAATTGAAAGAATTGCTAACCAAGTTCAATTGAAATCTAGCTTAATTTGTTTTGTGTTAGGGAAGGGTTCATTGCTTCAACCAGTGTAAGCTTCTTGATCACAAACTAAGGGTGAGCATAATGGACCACAGACCGGACCGATCCGAACATATCATCGTGGCTTAATGTAAATGGACTAAAATCAGAAGTGAAAACTAAAAATAATAATAAGACACCATACAATAGTCAATAGCATTAAAGATTTAAAGATGCCATACGTCGGTAAATATGTTTTACAAAATCCATTAGTTGGTCAAAAACTCGTTTTCCGTGGAAGTGAAATGAAAAAACACACTATAGTTGGTTCCAAATATTAACGAAGTTTATGTAATTGATTCCAAATATTAACGAAGATGACCTCAAAATTTCAAAACTGCACTTCAGTTTTTTCAACAACTTATAGTAGGCGCAGAAACATAAAAAACTTGTGCTGACATGGAACAATTACAGGAAATGTGCATTACTTGATCTTATAGTTGTAGCACCATGCATACTGTCTGATGATGATTGCATAGTCATCCGCACTTAGAGTGCGTGCATGTACAACTTATATGGAAACCAAAAGCAAAGATGACATGGGAATATATAGTCTGAAATTACTAGTAAACGTAGATGCCAGATATGAGCTGTGTACATTTGTTAATCTTCACAATTGATAGAAATAAAATTTTCTGCTTTTAAATCAGTTAAATATGTTTCCTCCTTTCTTGCTATCACCCTCTGAATTTGTTAATTTTATCGACTCGTATAGGAAGGAGCAACGCAAAAAGAGAGTTAATGTAATGGAGTGAAGAGGAAACGGCTAAAATGAAGAGTAAGCACAAGAAAGAAGAGATTGTGATGATAGAAAATTTTAAACACAAAATTTGCATCTGGAATGACTTGTTTGTCAAGACTGATATTAGCTTATTCCGTTTGTGGTTATCCATTGGCGATTGCAGAAATATTTGCATTGATGTGCTTGTTGAGTGAGTATGCAGCATAATCACTTCATGCGAGCATTCTCTCACTCGGTTTATTTACTTTGCAACATATTAATGCATGATGGGATCAAAAAAGTGTTTTTAAATGTATTATTAGATATTCTCACTCCCTACAAAAGGCCGGAGGTCCTTTCTACCTTTGGTAGAACTGGAAGCAGCCTCTCTACCGTAGGTAGGGGTAAGGCTGTCTACATCTTAACCTCCCCCATACACCGGAAACGGTATTGGGTACCCATAACCCGTGGAAGACGGCATTGGGCGTTACTTTACTTTACTTTTTTATCGTTTATATGGTACACAGAGAGATACATAAGTGCTTATGTGTCGACCTAACCCACTTTGACTCGTGCTGAAATTATGCCAAGACCCTTCGGACAATATATGAATGGTTCTGCACTTCACTCCATTGAAAAGGGCCTAAGACTTCTCCAAGTATAGTTTGGTATAACATGATCCTTCTGGTAAACAGTATCTATTCGGTCTTTTAATGTTGATTTTAACACGTCTTTATGGTAGATATTCCAATGTCATTCATAAATGGTCTACACAAATAAGTTAACCTTAATTGTTGCTTTTTCAAGTCTCAAATAATAAAGTTTTCGACTTTTTGTGTTTGGTATAGTGAGACCGGGTCTGATTATCTGATAATTCCGGGATCAGATTGATTTAGTTTTGGATAATTAGTTTACTAGTATGGAGAAAATGAAAATCAAACTTACTATCTGCATTATCTTGCAGCGCAGTCAGCAAAAGCCGTTGCTATGTGGTACGCCCCTCCTTTAATGATGAAATCTTTACGTGTGGCTGCATGCTCCATATCTTACCAACTCCAGTTAAAGAACATGTAGCAAGTAACTTGCCAACAAACAAAAACGGGCACTCTGAAAGTGGCCGATCATCACCAATCTCACTAGAAACCACGCCAAAACGGGCACTCTGCATGCTCCAAGGCCGCACAAATAATCTCAGCATCTCTCGCCCTCCTTAACCTCACCGGCTTTCATAACTGACTCCTTGGCAATACAATACTTCACCTTAATTTAACAACGCCGTCGACCCTTGAGTATAAAACGGATACTGATCAACTGCCTCACCTTCAGTTGATGCCAGTGATAAAATTTGATTATAACAAGTACATAAAATGTACGTGTGTGTTTATGTTGCTGATCGTGTGAAAAGCCCAGCCCAGAACCAAGCTACAGGTTAAACTTGGGCCTCAAATTATACGTATATATATAATATAAATTTCCCGTCTCTTATATATTATTATCAGATTCGAAACACAAACACAAAGAAAAAAAGCAAGAGAAGATCGATCGACTTGTTATTTAAAGTAATAAGAAGGTTAGTTTTTACGTGTTTTTATTGAAACTCGTTAGATATAAACTAGTTATAGATGTTTATACAATATAATATTATGGTTGTAACTTGAATATGACGTATTTAACTAATCCTAAGAACTACAAAGTAATTTACATCTTATTGTTAAATTTCTTCTTATTAGTTTAATTTTGTTGCAGGTTTAGTGCTCTAGTTTTAGAGTTTCAAGAAAGGAATTCACTCGAAGTTTAACATTAAACCTTAAACCTAAACAAACCTCAATGGAACCCACTAAACGTAAGACCAAACACAAGCCCGAAAAAAGCATAGTGGGGGAGCAAGTTTTAGACTTAGTTATATCTTATATAAACAACGTTGAGGACCGGAACTCTGTTTCGTTAGTTTCACGTAAGTTTTATGAGATTGATGGCATTACGCGTAAGCACCTAACTGTCCACACACTTTACTACCCAAACCCTGCCTCTTTAAGTAAAATATTCCCTTTCATCGAGTCATTAACACTTAAAGGTCCCCCATCTAATTTTAATGATACAGATGATTATGCTATCCGAATCACCCCATGGATCCAACAGTTAGCTCTCGAGTTTAGGTGTTTGAAAGAACTTCATATCCGTGGTCTGGTTGTTCATGATGAAGATCTCGAGATATTGGCGAGAACACGTGGTAAGAATTTAAGGAGTTTGAAGATAAAGAAGTGTAAAAGGTTTTCGACGGACGGATTAAGGCATGTCTCTAACTATTGTAACCAATTGAGAACTTTGTGTTTGAAAGATTCTCATTATTTTAATGTAAAAGATGGGATTTGGTTACATCAGTTGGCATTGAATAGCACGGTTTTGGAAAGGATACACGTTACTGATACGGATATTTCTAAAAATGCAGAAGATCTTACACTTCTTGCAAAAAACTGTTGTAACTCTTTAATATCGTTGAAGATTGGAAAGTGCTATCTAAGTAAACTAGGAGATGCCTTTAGATATGCTGTTAGGTTGGAACATTTTGCTGGAAATAATTTAGACAAGGAGAGTGAGCTTGTTGGTTTCCAGTTTCCCCCAAATTTGCGTTCCTTAAGTACAAGAGATTTGCCAATAACTCGATATTCAATTGTACTCCCTTCTCTGAATCATATAAGGAAATTGATACTTGTACCTAGCTTCGGGTGTGAGTGCCGGTGTTTATTGTTTAAGAGCTGTCCCAATTTGGAAGTTTTATATACCGAGGATGTATGTGGAGACAGGGGATTGCAAGTTATTGGTCAGTTTTGCAAGAAATTGCGCAAACTTACCCATTATGATCTTGTGACCCAAGTGGGAATGATTGCTCTGGTAAAAGGATGTACTAAGTTGGAGTGTTTAGAGGTTAGAGTCGGAGATATTTCAAATGAATCTATCGAGTTTGTGGGAGCTCATTTGAAGAATCTCTGTAAATTCCGTATGAACTTTGTTAAGAAATATGCGACAACAGATCTACCGCTAGACAATGGGATTCGGGCTATGCTAATGGGTTGCAGAAAACTTGAAAGACTAGATATCACCCTTTGGCATGGAGGATTGACGGATGTGGGTTTGGAATATATCGGGAAGTATGGTGCTAATTTGAGGTCTTTGTCTCTTACTCGTTTAGGAAATTCTAACGCGGGACTTGTGAAGTTATCTGAAGGGTGTCCAAGATTAAGAAAGCTGAAATTAACGTGTTGTCCCTTTAGCAAACAAGCTGTTGTCAGCTCTGTGTTTAATTTACCTTCTTTAAGGTATGTTTGGTTTGACGGTTGGGATCGTGGTGATGGTAATGATCGTATTAGCTTGGCACTCACTCGTCCAGAGTTTTAACTTTGGAACATTCGTATGTATGTTCTTCGTCATTTACTTAAAAATTATTGTTCTTTTCCTATTAATATTGCTTTGTATTACTTTCTTTTAATAAGGGTGTCTTACTTTGGGAGTTTTTGTAGTCTTGGAATATCGTGAATGTGAAATTCTAGCAATTGCATGCTTTCTATCTTCTGATTAGCACGAGTTAGGTTTTTTATGAGTTTTCTGTTAGACCACATAAGTGTTTTCTGTATATATATCTCATCAGCCAACACACTCCAGAGTGAGAGCATATATAAAGGATTGCACCATCCCATTTTTAGATATTTCTAGCAACTTGGGACCAAATCCTGCCGCCGAGAGGTGATAAAGTTTATGTAATTGATTTCAAATATTAATGATGATGGCTTTAAAGTTTTAAAACGGCACTTCAATTTATGATATAAGACTGAACTTGTGCAGCTGTCTATTTGGGTCAAGGTACAACTATTTTTAACAACTTACAGTAGCTGCTGAAACATACAAGCTCGTGTATTTGTTAATTTCTTCTCTTTCAAAGGATCATGTGTGATGACGTGGAACAATTACAGGAAATGTGCACTACTTGAGCATAGTTGTAGCACCATACTGTCTGCTGGTGAAGATGTAGCACCATAGTTGTAGCAACATATAAGGAAACCTAAAGCTAATGAAATTAGTGAGAAGACACGGGAAAATATAGTCTGAAATTACTAGTAAACGTAGATGTCAGATATGAGCTGTTTACATACTAAGGCACTGCTTAAATTTGTTAATCTTCGTAATTGAGAGAAATAAAAATTTCAGTTTTTAAATGTCAATTAAATATATGTTTCCACCTTTCTTGCTATCACCATCTAAATTTGTTTATTTTGATCGACTCGTATAGGAAGGAGCAAGTCGAAAAGGAAGTCTCCAACGAGTGAGTAAATACAGGAAGAATGGCAGAAGTTGATGTAATTGCATGAAGAGGAAACGGCTGAAAGAAGAGTAAGCACAAGAAAGAAGAAATTGAGACGATCGAAATGTCGAAGCACAAAATTAGCATCTGGAATGACTTGTTTGTCAAGACTGATGTTAGCTTATTTGGCTATAGGTTGTAGTCATTGAGGTTGTGACCAGTAAAATTTTAAGTCGTTTAGCGTTGTATGTCATGCACCTCTTGTTTCGTTTGTGGTAATCCAGATGAACTTGCAAAAATATTTGAATTGGTGCAGTGCTTGTCGAGTGGGTATGCACTACCGTTCTTATGCGCATAATCACTTCCTGTGTGCATTCTGTCACTCATTTTAGATATTGATCGCTACACAGAGAGATACACACAAGTGTTTATGTGTCGATCTAACCTACTTTGACGTGTGCTGAAAAAACCTACCCATTTTGACCCAGCAAGAAAGGTACCAGAAACATAAGAAAAGTATGTTAAATTTGAATGAGACATTTTGAGAAACACTTGGTGGTCGAAGAATTTAGAATCAGTAATTAAAGATTCAAAAGTCGAAATGAGGGAGGGTTTATTTGAAGAATTTGAAGGTTTATTTTGAAGTTTCAAAATTAGAGGTTCGTAATTTATAACAAGGGTTCGCACAGCGGCTAAGAAGTTCAAATAGGTGAACTGGGTCCAAAAATTTAAATAAAAAAATACTACAGTAGTGAATATGGTCCAAACAAAATAAATAAATAGTGAATTGGGTTTCTTTACCCGGTGTGAGGCTTTGGCGTTCTTTTTACCTGGGCCTTTTGTTTTGTGTTGGGTGTTAGAATCGTGTTAATTGCATTTTCAATATTGCCACTAAAAAATTATATTTTGCCGAATTGAGCTGATTCGTACGATTATTAGCTTATTTAATTTCGTCTCATATTACATAAGCTCGGATTTTTCAGCTTATTTTAAAACTTATAGGCTTATTTTGAAACTTATAGGCTTATATAAGTTTTATTATATTAGAGTTAATTACATAAATGATCATTATGGTTTGTTGGGTTTTATGGGTTTAGTCACTGTACTTTTTTTTCGCCGAGTCATGTCACTATGGTTTGAATTAATTACGGATCTAGTCCATTTCTTAATAACTCTTTTAACATGGCTGTTAAACTCATGGCAAACCAGTTAAATGACAAAAGCGCCCAAAACTTATTTTTCTTTTTATTTTTCTAAATTTATAATTAATTTTTGGGGCAATTCCATATTTACACAACTTAAACATGATAATACTATATTTACCCAAAACATGCTTTAAATGCATTGTACATCATGCATTTAAAAGTTGCATTTTGGGTATATATGACATTTTCATGTTTAGATTGAGTAAATATGGAATTATCCTTTAATTTTTAAACCGAAGACTAAAAAATTTCCAAAACTCCAGAAAAGTCTTCATTGCTATAATATTTACAACCCAATTCAAACTTTTTTATTATCTACCTCAACTGAAAAAGGACAAAATAAGAAAATCCCAAATTTAAAACCTTTATTTTTTAACCAATAGAAACAAACAAAATTAGAAAAAAAAACATAAATTGAAACCCAAGTTCTTTGTGGAGGGTTTACAGTGCTTGTGTTTGTTGCGATGGTTGATGGATGACCGGAGTGGCTGGTGACGGCTGCTCGCGAGTGGTAGTTGCCGGTTGGACACATTATAAATAGGGAAGAGTTGGTGTGGGTGGTGGCAGTTGAGGATTGTGGATCGGGTGATGGAGATGAGGATGGTGGCGGTGGTTACTTATGTTTACTTTGGTATGTAAAGTGAGACATGAAAATTTTAGGTATTTTGGTATCAAGTATAAGGGTTTTTACCTTTTATGTTTGGATATGTTTGAATTTAAATGTGGGTTTTTATTGTGAATCTTTTATATAATAAAAGAATTACATCATTTCGGAGTGGTTTTGTAAAACCCTTCTCATTGAAAAAATAATTGGGCCAATAGGAAAGCTCGATTTTGCCACGTAAGCAAAATCGTGTGATGTGATTGGTTAATAAAAGTCAAAATTAAATTGATTTTGGTCAAACTTTAATAAACTTGGTGGAGAAATTTGGTTGATAAAAAAAACACATAAAAATATAGGTATCAAATTTGTGAAAATAAAAAACTTAAAAAAGAGAAGGTAATTAATAAAACTTTAGTGGTTGAATTTTTAAAAATTATATAGAGTTACATGTAATATTATAAGCTTCAATTTTTTTTAATAAATTTGGATTATAAAGAAATACCCTCTTATACTTTATACCCTTTATACTTTATATCTTAAAAATACAATGTATATGTTGTTTTAAAATAACAACATATAAGTATCAAATTTTTTTACTAAATACGTTCAATAAGAACACATTTATTGCATCTTTAAAAGTTTAACCTATGTAGACACGTGTTTACATTTTAAATACGGCTAAATTACTGAAAACATAAATATAATTATCAAACTGTAAGCATGGGTTAACTTAATATAAAAATAATTATATGCGATTGTACTTATAACAATGACTCATGTAATTCTTATTTATTTATATAAGGATATCTAGAAAAATATTTTTTTAAAAACTTTAAGGAGTATACTTTAACTTTATCAATGTTCATAATGTGCTATTAAACTCGCATCATGTGTATAACATAATCTCAGTAGCGAAATTTAAATAACGACATCAACATCTTTGTCAACTAAATAAAATTAAATCTTGAATTACCTAAAAGAAATTTTTACAAATATTTTATCAAATTCGAATGGATATTAATGCATAATGAAAAACTCGTGCATAAGTATTAGTTGTACTTATATCACAATTTTCATAGGCAAATTCTCATATGTGTATATACTGAACTAAAATGTTAAAATAAATTTGATTTATGTTTAAACTTCGTTCGTGCACGAAACTTATAACTATATAATTATATGCAATTACCTTTAAAAGACACAATATTCAATATTAATACAGAATAATTTTTTTTATCAAAACCCGGTGCGTGCACGGGTATTATAACTAGTTCAATATATCGAAGAATGAAAAAGATGATATATACGATAATAAGCATGTGGGTTTTGAATTTAGATACGAGTTTTTGTGTGTTTGCATATAGTGTTAAAAGAAATGAAGAAGAAGATGAGGCTGGAGATGATAATAATACTAATAATGTAAAATGTCAATAATTGCAAACCATAGTGACATGATCGACCTGGCCAAAAAAAAGTAAAAGTACAATGACTAGACCTGTAAAATCCAACAAACCACGATGACCATTTATGTAATTAACTCATTATTTTATAATAAGGTTATATGAGCCGGTATGTCTCAAAATAACAACAAAAATAAAATAAATCCGGGTTTCTGAAATTGACAAAATAAATAATCAAAATCTAATTGAAAAATGTTAAACATGTGATAATTTATCTACACCACCTCCTGTTGCTAAATGATACCCATTTGGTGAAAACCTTATACACAAAACCGGCTTCACATGACCTTTTGAAGCAAGAATGCTTCTTCCCGACCGTAGGTCCCAAACACAAGCCAACGCATCAAGTCGGGGTGAAAAGCCAAACCATACACACTTCGGCTATGACCTTGCTTATAAAGCATATCAAAACGAAAACGAACACCTTGAAAGCGGCCGATCATCACCAATCTCACTAGAAACCTTACCAAAAAAAATTAGCATTATTCTCCAACGCCACACAAATAATCTGAGCATCTCTCACCCTCTCTAACCTCACCGCGGCTTTCATAACCGACTCCTTGGCAATCCAATACCTCGCTTTCAACAAAGTCGTCGGCCGTTGAGTATAAAATGGATACTCAGTACCTTCAATTGATGCCATTGCTAATGTTGAATTTAAGTGAACGTGTGTGTTTATGGTTTAAATGTGAAGTAAAATAGACTTGCATAACAATTACAAAGTCGGTATCACTTTTGCTAATCGGCTTTTTGGAATCCACGCGAAGCAAGCTTATGTTCAAATTGGGCCTCAAGTTATAGAAACTTAAACCAAATTATGTATAGTAAAGGGGCTAAACTATAATCTGACTAGAAGTTAAAGTATTTTAAAACATATTTATATCTGACTCGATTTAAGGATAAACTTTACTTATTAGGTGATCGACTTCTTGTTTTAAGATAAACAGATACGTACAAATAGCAAAAACCAAAGAGATCGATCGACTTGCTGTTTAAAGTTCATAAGAAGGTTAGTTTTTACGTGTTTTTTAAACAAAACTCGTGAGATATATGTTCTTTTACTATGTGTTTCTAAGTTCTAAGATTTTTTTTCTTTGTTATTCAACCTGAGCTGAAGACATGTATGTATAGTGTTTGTCCCTAAGATTATATTATGTATTTACATGATTTTATAGCTAAAACTAATGAAATTAGGTGTAACAAATTCGTATATAATCTAACTTAATGGAATTTCGATAGATAATCAATACCTGTATAAATCCCAATATAAAGTAAAATATCTAGCTTAGTTAATTCGTAGTTCGTCAATAAGGATCATAGTTTGCTTTATATTCGTAAGAGTAAACTGCAAAAATCATCCCTGTGGTTTCTAAATTTTGGCACTAATCATCCCTTGCCGATACTATTGGCACTTATCATCCCTGAAACGCTAAACGTCTGGCACAATACATCCCTCACAGGGGTAAAAAAGTCATTTAATCTTTTTATGCACTCTTATAGTCTTTTTCTCTAGCACACACCTACCCAAACACCATATTCTTCAACCTACTCATGTCTCCCCCACTTCATCATCTTCAACCAACCACCATCACATGTGACTGCTACAGTCCGTCACCATCACCCGACGCCACTAAAAACTACACACACCAACCATTGCACCACAACCACTGAAACCATCACTGTTTACCACTATCATATGTCATTCCTCGCTTACCACCATCACCGCCGCAGCACATCCACCAAAACCATCACCATCGCACTACAACAATCGCCACCACCATAATCACCAAGACCCATTGTGGTTTCCCCTTTATTTTTTGCAAACCCAAATTTATTTATCAAAAAAACCAACTAATACTTAAATCATTGTTGAAATCACAATCACTAATTACCCAGCACCGCCTTAAATGTGTGATTCGGTATTATGGTATTTAATGTGTGATTTTGCAAAGAAAACATATGGCGTGGCAATCCAAAAATCTAATGGTTGGAAATTATACTTTTCCATGGTATTGGGTTACGAATGGCTTGCAGTGGGGTTGCATCATCTATTTTTGTAGGTAGTGACTTTTTGGCAATTGATCAACTAGTTTAAAGATGAGCCATCCGAGTGTTGATTTTGGTGTGCTGTGTGAAGACGAACTGTGAAACCTTAGTTTTTGTTATTGGAGTTTATGTAGGGATTATAGATCTAGAAACTAGTTAGTATATAAGCTTATAGTTTTGATCAGGCGCAGTGTAATCTGTACTACTGTCCATTATGGTATTTATGACTTACTGAATTGCTAAATTAAGTTCGTATGAGTAAATAATGGTTAACTTCACAAGGTACTTACTGGTATTTCTAGCATTAATGGTTAGCTTCACAAGTAAATAATGGTTGTTCATGGTATTTTTGGCAGCGAATGGTGGTGGTGGAGGTGGGGGTGGTGTGTGTTAGAAGAGGGGAAGAAGAAGATGAGAGTGTTTGGGTTAATGTGTGGGTAAAGGTGAATGCAAGTTAAACTAAGGGTAAAATGGTAATTTCTTATCGGGTAGGGATGTAGTATGCTAAACGTTTGACTTCACAGGGATGATATTTGCCGAGTAAATAAACCACAAGGATGATTCTTACCAATACTATCGGCAAGGGATGATTAGTGCCAAAATTCATAAACCACAGGGATGATTTTTGCAGTTTACTCTATTCGTAAATATAACGAATATATTTATACTGTTGTGTGAAGCACAGGTAATTATCTAGTTATGTGCAGACTTATGGAGCTTTGATATTACTAATTATGATGGTATTCTCATAAAGAAATTTACATCTTATTGTTAAATTTCTTCAAATTTCTTCCTATTAGTTTAATTTCATTTATTGCAGGTTTAGTGTTGTAATTTTAGGGGTTCAAGAAAGGAATTCACTAAAAGTTTAACATCAAACCTTAAACCAAACCAAACCTTTATGGCACCCACTAAATGTAAGACCAAACACAAGCCCGAAAATATCAAATCGGGGGAAGAAGTTTTAGACTTAGTTAAATCTTATATACTCAGCGTGGAGGACCGAAACTCTGTTTCGTTAGTTTCCCATAAATTTTATGAGATTGATGGCATTACGCATAAGCGTGTAACTGTCCACGTTCGTTACTACCCAAATCCGTCCCTTTTAACTAAAAGATTCCCTTTCATGGAGACGTTAACACTTAAACTTTTATACTTATAAATTGTCATGATAATAACCGAATCACCTCGTGGATTAAACAATTTGCCCTCGAGTTTTGGTACTTGAAAGAACTACATTTCGATTGTTTGATTGTTCATGATGAAGATCTCGAGACATTGGCAAGAACATGTGGTAAGGATTTAAGGAGTTTGAAGATTAAGAAGTGTAATGGGTTTTCAACGGATGGATTAAGGCATGTCTCTAAGTATTGTAACCGATTGAAAACTTTGTGTTTGGGATATTCTTATTATGTTAATGAGAAAGATGGGATTTGGTTACATCAATTGGCATTGAATAACACGGTTTTGGAAAGGTTACATGTTACGAATATGGATATTTCTGATGCAAAAGATCTTACACTTCTTGCCAAAAACTGTTGTAATTCATTAATATCATTGAAGATTGGAAAGTGCTATCTAAGTAACCTAGGAGATGCCTTTAGATATGCTGTTGGGTTGGAACATTTTGGTGGAGATATTTGTGATGAAGAAAGTGAGCTTGTTGGTTTCCAGTTTCCCCCAAATATGCGTTCATTAAGTATGGTGGATTTGTCAGTAACTCGATATTCAATTGTACTCCCTTTCTTGAATCAGATAAGGAAACTGAAAGCTGTATATATAGGCTTGAGTCATGAGTGTCAGTGTTTATTCTTTAAGAGGTGTCCCAATTTGGAAGTTCTATATACCCAAGATGAATGTGGAGACAGGGGATTGCAAGTTATGGGTAAGTTCTGCAAAAAATTGCGCAAACTTATCCATAATGAGCTTGTGACTCACCTGGGATTTACTGCTGTGGCAAAAGGGTGTACTAATTTGGAGTGTTTAAAGGTTAGACTCGGAGATATTTCAAATGAGGCTCTCGAGTGTGTAGGAACACATTTGAAGAATCTACGTAAATTCCGTGTGAACTTGGTTGAGAAAGATGGGATAACAGATCTACCGCTAGATAATGGGATTCGGACTTTGCTAATGGGTCGCAGAAAACTAGAAAGGCTAGATATCCGCCTTTGGCATGGAGGATTGACGGATGTAGGTTTGGAATATCTCGGGAAGTATGGTCATAATTTGAAATTTCTATCTCTTACTCGTATAGGAAAATCTGATGCAGGACTTGTGAAGTTATTAAAAGGGTGCCAAAAATTAAGAAAGCTAAAACTGAGAGATTATCCCTTTAGCGAACAACTTGCTGCGAGCTTTTTGTTTAACATACCTTATCTAAGGTATGTTTGGGTTACTAGTGGTGATTATGATCGTACTGTTTTGTCACTCACTCGTCCAGAGTTTCAACTTTGAAATGTCGGTATGTATGTTATTCCTCGTTAACATGCAAATTATTGTTTTTTTCTATTAATATTGGTTTTTATTGTTGAGTAGTTGGTGTCTTTTCCAACTCACAAAGAAAAAAAGGGGAAAAGCAAGTGGGAAACAAAGGAATGTGGAACACCTCATTTGGAGGAAAAGCAAAGGAATGCATCCATTCTTTATTTCCTTAAGCATTGGCTCCTTGCCTATAAATAGGCCATTCATATTTCATTTGTAGATGTACCAACTTGTATTGTAATCTTCTAGCAATAACAAAGAAAACCTAGTTGCAGCCCGTGGATGTAGGATTTACAGCGAATCCGAACCACGTTAAATCCTTGTGTTCTTTGTTGCTTTATTTTCTCGTTTTGTTTCGTGAGTGTGATAGTGTTTTCGTTGCGTGTACCCTGTCCTGTTCCTAACAACTGGTATCGAGAGCCAAGTTTGGAGGAGGTCGTATCTTGTATTATGCTCTGTGGTTGCAGCTCAGTCTGATCTTACACATCAGAAACAAGGTTTCGATTGACTGTTTTGTGTACGATAGATTTATATGCGGGCCGGGAGTAGGTATATATCCAGGGAAGGTTCTGGCTAGGAAAGACTTGGTACTTAAGAGTGTCCACTTGTGACCCACCTCTCTTTCCCGGGAATCCTTTGTTGGGTATAGTACTTATAGGCTTGGTGCATATTTGTTCTAGTATACAATATTGTTTTCCGAGTTATGACCGAAAGAGGGTACTAAGTTTTTTGTCACACAAAAGTACATTGTCTCGATTTGTCTCTTGTTTGTCGTAATGGCTGAAGACAAGGTTGTAATCGAGAAGTTCAATGGTTCTGATTTTAGCTGGTGGAAAATGAAAATAGAAGCATTGCTATGTCAGAAAGCTGCTGAAGATGGGTGGAACTCAAAGGACAATAAAGCTAGGGCGGCTATTACATTGTCGTTGGCAAACAGCGTTGCTTTTAACATCATGAAGGAAACCACGGTGCGTGGTATGATGGATGCTCTGACGAACATGTATGAGAAACCGTCGGCGGCTAACAAGGTGTTCTTGATGAGGGAGTTGTTCACTACAAGGATGAACGAGGACAGCTCAGTTATGGTTCACATTAATAATATAAATCCAATTCTGTCCAGATTATCGTATGTGGGAATTAAATTTGATAATGAGACTCAAGCTTCACTGCTACTAGCTTCACTACATGATAGCTGGTCGGAACGTTACTTGTTACGAGTTCCGTGGGGACGGTGGTATGACATTTGAAGGGGTTCGAGATTTGGTTCTAGGCGAGGATATCAGACGCAAGAATCAAGGTGGCTCGTCTTCTTCTACGTCATTAAATATCGAAAGAGGTAGAGAGAATATCATGAATAGTGGGAGCAGTGGGAGTCGGGGAAGAAGTTCGTCTAGAACTTGGAAGAATGTGAAGTGCTGGAACTACCAGGAGGTGGGACATGTTAAGAGTCAATGTCCAAAGAAAGAATTAAACATTGCTGATGCTGAGAATGATGATGCATTGATACTCAGTATGGAAGAATGTGTAGACTCTTGGGTCATGGATTCAGGGGCTTCATTTCACGCCATGGACAACGGGGAAACGATGGTGAATCTTAAAGAAGGAGATTTTGGAAAGGTACGCTTGGCGAATGACGAGATGCTTAAGGTAACGGGCATGGGAGATATTGATTTGGTTACTTCATTGGGAACTACATGGAACCTGAAGAATGTCAGGGTGATTCCGGAGCTGAAGAAGAAATTGATTTCTGTTAGTCAGCTGGATAAACAAGGACTGGAAGTAAGGTTTGGAGGTGGCAAATGGAGTGTGGTCAATGGTAATCTGGTAATTGCTCATGGTATTAAGCGTGGGTCATTGTATATGTTTGAGGTACCTGCTGAGGGAAGTATGACCGTCCTGGTTAAGCACGACAAAATCTGGTTCGCTAAATCTAGTGCTAAGAGAGTTCATTTTGCAAACATGAATTCTGGAGCCAAAGGGATGTTAGATGAACGATTCAGAAAGTCTAAACCATTCAGGGGATTCTGTGATAGTGGGAGCGCGGGACGTGTTCTGAGTAGAGTTACAAAGAGCCATTGGGTTTTGAAGACAAAGACTGCAAAATTCTTTCCTGGTGAATGTTTGCTAAATTTGGAGAGTGTTAGTGATCCTAGGTGTATCTATGGATTCGGTGGAGTGTCCAAGCCGGTTGAGATAGGAGATGAGTCGGTGGCGGGATTGGCTACGACTGAGTTGGAGCTTGTGGGAGCTTCAACTGGCCTTTCTTGTACTTGATGATGAGGGGCAGCTGCAACTGGGGAATTTGACTGGGTTTTAGCTTGTTCTTGGGAACTAGAAGCTTGGAAGACTTGTCTGGTTTAGAGATTACTGAAGTGACTGAGGAATGTTGCTAGAGTTGGATGGTAGAAAAAGCATGAGTTGTTCAAAGCCCCAAGTGGGAGGTTGTTGAGTAGTTGGTGTCTTTTCCAACTCACAAAGCAAAAAAGGGGAAAAGCAAGTGGGAAACAAAGGTGTTGGTGAATTCCTGATGAAGTCTGATTATGGCTACTGTAGCAGTACTGTAGCATGGATCAGGTTTCAGGTTGATAGTTGGAGTCCTAGTCCAACTCGTCCAACTATTAGTTATCTATCAGGTTATGTTTTAATATGTAATCCTAGTTATAGTACAACGCGTATAGGTTAGTCTATATATACCGTGAAGGGTAGGGATTCTCATTGTATCGTATTGGAGTTTTGAGTTAAGTTTCTTCAATATAAAGTCTTTGCGTGTTTGGCAATTATTGTTCTTCTCTTTTCCTGATTGTATCTGCTGCGTGTAGCTTTCTATACCTCAATTGGTATCAGAGCTTCTTGTGATTTGTGGAGGATTGTTGTTGCGTCTAAAGGGTCTCAATCAGTGTTCCATAAGTTGTTCATTCCAAGTCCGGGAGTCCTGTGATTGGAGCATAGTTAGCAGATTTGATACAGCGATTTAGGGTTTAATAAATACCCTAAAATAAGACGACTTCAACATATGGTCAGTGGTGGTTTAAGTCGTGCAAGTTCTGAATCAGTTGGGCTGCTGAAACAGCGTGATAAACTGATCAGTTTCTGATCAGATAAGTGTTCTGCTTAAGGAGAGTTTGATCAGATCTGGTCGTGTGGTTTTAATCTGGTCAAGTGTTAATCAGGTCTGGTCTTTGGTTTTTTTTTTTGTTTTTCATCAGGCCTGGTTGTTGTTTTTTTTATCACATCTGGTCACAACTCAGTTGCTACTTTTGATCACTATCTAGCCGTGTAATAAAGGGCTGGATAGTTCCCCGTTACAAACCTATTCGCGATCCAGAAGACGAACCAGGATGATGGAGATCCATCAGTTCCAACCCACCACCACCGCCGACAAAGAATCAAATTTGACGTTCACGCCCAATGTTAACGTCAACTAACTATACCATATGGAGGATGCGTATGGAGGTACTTCTTGGAATTCATGGAGTCTGGGATGTGGTAGATCCGGGCTCAGACGATGCCAAGAAAAATAATATAGTTAAAGGCTTATTGTTTCAATCAATTCCAGAAGATTTGATTTTGCAAATCGGGAATCTAAAAACCGGGAAGGAGATGTGGGAAGCAATTAAGACCCGTAACTTAGGTGCTGATCGTGTTAAAGAAGCTAGGCTTCAAACCCTAATTACGGAGTTCGAGAATCTGAAGATGTCAGATAACGGTACTATAGATGCATATGCCTCAACGCTATCGGGTATTGCTTCTAAATCAGCCACGCTTGGAGAAGTCATGTCGGAACACAAGCTGGTAAAGAAGTTTCTCACAAGTCTTCCTAGACGGTTTGTCCATATCGTGGTAGCCCTTGAACAGGTTTTAGGCCTTAAAGAAACGGGGTTTGAGGATGTGGTTGGAAGATTGAAAGCGTATGAAGAAAGAGTGAAAGAAGATGATAAAGCAAACGATACTCAAGAAAAGTTGCTTTATGCTAGGACTGAAAATTCCAATAGGAATAATGACTCAAGTGGAGGAAGAGGACGTGGTTCATACTCTCGAGGTCGTGGTCGTGGTCGTGGTCAAGGACGTGGAAGGGGCAACTATCAAAACCAAGGTCAACGTGACTCCTCCAAAAACCGTGAAGATAATAAGCAAAAGGGTAAGAAACAGGAGCAAGGAGATCTCTCACATATTAAGTGTTACCGTTGTGATAAGTACGGACACTTTGTTTCAAAAGGCCCGGATCGAAACCGAAACCATGAAGTTAACCTCAATGAGACACAAGAGAGAGTTGTAAATCATGAAGAAGGCACGTTCTTTATGATGAACTTGGTTCAAGAAACGGTTTTCATGAATGAAGAAAAGTTTACTCCTCCAAAGATTGAGTCCAACACCGAGGAAGATGATGTATGGTACTTTGACAACGGAGCAAGTAATCACATGACAGGTAATTACTCTTACTTTTCTGAGTTAAATGAAAATATAACAGGTCGTGTAAGATTTGGAGACGGTTCGTGTGTAAGTATAAAAGCAAAAGGCTCTATTTTGTTTCAAGGGAAAAATGGGAAACAAAAGTTGCTAAAAGATATTTATTACATTCCCGCTCTTCGTAGTAATGTGATAAGTCTTGGACAAGCTTCAATATCCGGTTGTGATATTAGGATACAAGGTGATTTCCTAACCATGCATGATAGTTGTGGAAGTTTGCTAATTAAAGTCCCGCGAAGTGCAAATCGTCTTTACAAGGCTCAACTACAAGTTGGGAAACCTTATTGTTTGCAAGCTAACATTGATGAAGAGTCATGGTTGTGGCACGTGCGACTTGGTCATATCGGTCTTGGTGCGGTGAATTTGATGCACAAATTAGCTAACGGGGTACCGGTAATTAATCATCAAGATCAAATATGCGAGTCTTGCATGGTTGGAAAACAAACAAAGAAGTCATTCTCTAAGAAAGCAACATATACAGCTTCACAATTACTTGAGATGGTTCACGGGGATATATGTGGACCAATAAATCCTCCCACTCAAGCAGGTAACTCTTATATTCTAGTTCTTATCGATGATTATTCTAGGTACATGTGGTCTTTCCTTTTGAAGCAAAAAAGTGACGCGTTTGGAATAATCAAAAGATTCAAGACGGCAATTGAAAAACGAACGGGTAAAGAGATTGTAACATTCCAAACGGATAGAGGTGGTGAATTTACATCACATGACTTCAATCGATTTTGTGACCAAGAAGGAATAGCACGTATGTTGACAGCTCCTTATGCACCTCAACAAAATGGAATTGTGGAACGAAGAAACCGTACTCTACTTGAGATGACAAGGTGTCTCATGAAGGCAAGAGGTGTACCAAATCAATTTTGGGGTGAAGCGGTTCGACATGCAACATATATAATAAATAGAACACCTACGCGAGCATTGGTAGGAGTTACACCATACGAGAAGTTTTATGGGGAAAAACCCAATCTTGAAGACTTAAAGGTATTTAGTTGTGTTGCATACGAGAGAATTGTTTCAAAGCACTTGAAGAAACTCGATGATAGGTCGAAACCGTTGGTTTATCTTGGAAAAGGGCCGAGTTCAGGAGGGTTTCGTCTCTACAACCCTCATGAAAATAAAATCAGAATTAGTGCCCATGTAATTTGTGACGAGAAGAAAGGTTGGAATTGGAAAACAAGATCTGAAAATTCGCACCAATATGGAAACGAACCAGGTATGTTTACTGATTATTGGAACGATATACATGTAAATGATTATGATAAGGTATTGGACGATGAAGCACACACTGCTGAAAACGAACAGACAACACCAGGTCGCAACACCAGCCCGACACCGATTCTTGTTCACTCGACACTGATGTTACTGGTACTGTTAATGCTACTGGTACTGTTCACGCTACAGTACCCAATAATTCAGAACATGATAATTTTGTAACACCGGTCGCGACACGTCGTTCAACTCGAAACAAGGTTTTACCAACGAGGTTAGGTGATTACCAACTTAACATTTATGAACTAATGTTGACAATTGACGAGGAACCAAGGAATTATAATGAAGCAAAATCAAAACCTCAATGGGTCAAAGCAATGCAAAACGAGCTTGATTCTATTGTAAAGAATAATACTTGGAAACTCGTTTTTCTTCCTAAAGGTGTTATACCGATTGGGTTAAAGTGGTTGTTTAAGATAAAAAGAAACGCCGATGGCACAATCAAGAAGTTCAAAGCACGTTTACTTGCTAAAGGCTATGTACAACAACCCGGTATTGACTTTGATGAAGTGTTCGTGCCAGTAGCTCGACTAGAGACCATACGTCTCTTGATTGCCCTCGCGGGGAAAGGATGGAGGATTCATCATTTGGATGTCAAAACGGCTTTTCTTCATGGTGACTTAAAGGAAGAGGTATATGTTACTCAACACGAAGGCTTTGAAAAACCAGGAGAGGAAGGAAAAGTGTATAAGTTAGCTAAATCATTGTATGGCCTAAGGCAAGCTCCAAGGGCATGGAACATAAAGGTCGATAGTACTTTAAAGGAGATGGGTTTTCAACAATGCATGCAAGAAAAGGCGGTCTATAAAGCGGTAACCAATGGAGAATTTGTCATTGTTGCAGTTTATGTGGATGATTTGTTCGTGGATGGGACAAGCTTAGATTGCATCAATGAGTTCAAGAAAAGGATGGCATCTCAGTTTGAAATGTCGGATCTTTGTGAGTTAACTTATTACTTGGGTATCGAAGTATCACAAGATGAGGATTGTATCAAGATCAAGCAAGAGAGATATGCATTGAAAATTCTAAAAGAATGGTATGGAAGATTGCAATGCAACTTTATATCCAATGGAAAAGGATCTCAAGTTGTCGAAAGTTGAAGATGAACCGAAGTTGATGCTACTCGTTATCGAAAAGTAGTGGGTTGCTTGCGTTATCTCTTGCATACTAGCCCAGATTTGACTTACTCGGTTGGAGTGGTTAGTCGATATATGCAAAGTCCAAGAGAATCACATGCTCGTGCTATCAAGCAAATCCTACGCTATCTTAAAGGTACAACTTCGTTTGGAATTGAATACAAGCGGGGTAATGACATGAAATTGGTAGGATATAGTGATAGTAGTCATAATGTTGATATTGATGATGGACCAAGTACATCTGGACACATTTTCTATTTTGGTACATCGCCCATTACATGGTGCTCACAAAAGCAAACTACCGTGTCATTATCTTCGTGTGAAGTGAGTTCATGGCGTGCAGCATTGGCGTGTCAAGCAATTTGGCTTAGGGAGTTATTGGCGGAAGTGACAAGAATGGAAAGACAAAAAGTGATAATAAGAGTTGATAACAAATCAGCAATTACATTATCAAAGAACCCGGTCTTTCATGGTAGAAGCAAACACATCCACACTCGATATCACTTCATTCATGAGTGTGTGGAGAATGAGCAGGTAATTGTTGAGCATGTATCCGGTGACGAACAAAGAGCGGAACCCATTGACGAAGGCCTTGGCGCGCATAAGGTTCAAGGAGATGAGATCGTTACTTGGTGTGCAAGAGTTGCCCTCTTAATCGAGAAATTCAGGGGTGATTGTTGGTGAATTCCGATGAAGTTGATTATGGCTACAGTAGGAATGTTTACTGTAGCATGGATCAGGTTTCAGGTTCATAGTTGGAGTCCTAGTCCAACTCGTACAACTATTAGTTATCTATCAGGTTATGTTTTAATATGTAATCCTAGTTATAGTACAACGGGTATAGGTTAGTCTATATATACCGTGAAGGGTAGGGATTCTCATTGTATCGTATTGGAGTTTTGAGTTAAGTTTCTTCAATATAAAGTCTTTGCGTGTTTGGCAATTATTGTTCTTCTCTTTTCCTGTATTGTATCTGCTGCGTGTAGCTTTCTATACCTCAAAAGGAATGTGGAACACCTCATTTGGAGGAAAAGCAAAGGAACGCATCCATTCTTTATTTCCTTAAGCATTGGCTCCTTGCCTATAAATAGGCCATTCATATTTCATTTGTAGATGTACCAACTTGTATTGTAATCTTCTAGCAATAACAAAGAAAACCTAGTTGCAGCCCGTGGATGTAGGATTTACAGCGAATCCGAACCACGTTAAATCCTTGTGTTCTTTGTTGCTTTATTTTCTCTTTTTGTTTCGTGAGTGTGATAGTGTTTCCGCTGCGTGTACCCTATCCTGTTCCTAACATTTATCACTTTCTTTTAATAAGAGTCTTACTTTGAATGTTTTTGTTGTCCTGAAATATCGTGATTTTGAAATCGTATCCATTGCATGCTTTCTATCATCTGTTTAACACAAGTTACATTGTTTACGAGTTTTCTAGTAGAGCATATCTAATTTGAAATCTATTTTGTAAGTGTGGTACTTTGAAAGATATATGATCCAATAATAACATTAGGGTTTTTTCACATTTGTTTGGTTAGCGAGTCGTGGTTGTGTGTTGTAGCCATGTATACCAACAAGAAGTATCTTGATAACTTAATGCACCATAAAAACAACCAGGGCAGGTAGAGGAATGTAGAAAACATACCAATTATCTTTTTTTTTTTTTTTTTGAAAAAGTCACATATAAACATACCAATTGTCTAATCGGACCTGTTTAGACCCATGCTCCCAAATGACCCGTCGGCCCATTTTGCCACTTATAATGTAAACTGAAAGCTAATGAATTATTTTTAAGACACGGGAAAATATTGTCTGAAAATACTAGTAAATGTAGATCACAGATTTAAGCTATGTGATGGCACATCGTGAATTTGTTAATCTTTATAATTGACAGAACATTTAATTTGTCAATTTTTTAAATGTCAAATATATGTTTCAACCGTTCTTACTATCACCCTATGAGTTTGTTAATCTTTATATTTAGTTATAATGAACTGCATCTGTTAATCTTTATTGACTGTGTATAGGAAGGAGCAAGTCGAGAAGGAAGTCTCCAACAAGTGACTTAAATATAGGAAGAAAGGTAGAAGAGATTGAGGCGATAGAAATGTTTAAACCTAAAATCCACATATGGAATGACTTGTTTGTCGAGACTTATATTAGCTTGTTTTGCTGTAGGTTGTGGTCATTGAGATTGTGACTTTTGAAACTTTGATCCGTTTAGCGTTGTATGTCATGCACTATGGTATTAGGCCTTTTGTTAGTTTAACTTTAAGATTCTTTTGCTTTAGCATTATCATTAATATATGTACCGAATTAACCAAGATTACAATACCAATGGCACATTCTATAATTGTATGTATTAATCTACTTGGCTTCTCAGTATAGATCGGCTGTTATTTGAACAGAAACTCAAAATTTATAAGTAAATGTGTCAAAGCTACGACATTGCGACACGCTTTTAACCTTTGATTGATCATCTGGGTTCAAACTCACACCCAACGTACCCTGGTGTGATTCTTTTTTTTTTTTTTTTTTTTTGTAAGCAATTAATTTCAAGGGGAGTGAACAAATTAGTTGTTTTAATGGGAATATCCCTTTTAATTACCACTGCCTTTCTATAATCTGATCTTGTTCACTTTCTAGAATTGCATTGCAATTATCTGTCACAAAACCCATAAGAATCAGCCATCATTTTCAATATTCTGATCTCGTTCACCTTCTAGAATTGTATTGCAAAAGAGGTTTCTTGCTGGTCATTTGTATTTGCACACCAAGTGTTTGATAAAATGATAAAATATCTCAGCGAATTAAAATATATTTTTATGGGGTTTTGATTAGAGCTCAATGTGTCATAACACCATAACATCAAAAAAGTACCGTCACCTCAGCGCCACATCAGTTTTGACATTACTCTTATAGGAAATTCTAATGCAGGACTTGTAAAGTTATCTAAAGGGTGTCCAAGATTAAGAAAGTTGAAATTAAGGAATATTTCCTTTAGCAAAAAAGTTGTTGCCAGCTGTGTGTTTAATATACCTTCTCTAAGGTGTGTTTGGGGTTACAGCAGTGATCTTAATTATTGGGCACTCACTCGTTCAGGATTTCAACTTTGAACATAGGTATCAAGGTATGTATGTTCTTCGTCATTTACTTGAAAATTATTGTTCTTTTCCTATTAATAAGGGTGTCAAAGAGCAACTGCAATGCACCGTTTTGCAAAAGACTTTTCACTATTTAAAAAGCTTTTTGAATGACTTTGTGCATTGTAACTAAAGCTTTACCAAAGACTTGTTGGAGAATGACTTGGTGCATGCCAAGCGTTTGACATGAATCTTACAAAGCTATTTTCATTAATTGAAGACTTAAAGTACACAAATGGGGTACACAAAAAAGCTATTGCAAGACTTTTTAGCATTGGAGGAGATTTTGAAGAAAAGCTTTTTGTATAAGAAAATAAATGAAACAATTAATGTTTTATCCATAAAAAGTCTTTAATAGCTTTGTGCATTGCTGATGCTCTAACTCTGGAGTTTTTGTAGTTTTGGAATATCGTGATTGTGAAATTTTATCATTTGCATGCTTTCTATCATCTGTTTAGCACAAGTTTGATTTTTTACGAATTTTCTGTTATACCAAATAAGGGGTTTCTATATAAATTGATGCACGATCCCATTTTAGAATATTCTTGGCAACTTGGGACTAAATCTTCCGGCCAAGAGGTGATAAATGGCCTATGAATACAGACAAAGAAAGTGGATAAAGTTTATGTAATTAATTCCATATATTAACGAATATGGCCTTAAAATTTTAGAACAGCACTTCTTTTCATGATGTGCATGTGTGGACTCGTGTAACTAGCCCCTGTGGGGAGGTCTAGGTACGACTTTTTTCAGCAACTTACCGTAGGCGATAACATACAAACTTGGCCTTCATTCTCTTTCAAAGATTTATGTGTGCTGGCTTGAATTAACTACAGGAAATGTGCACTGGTTGAGCATATAGTTGTAGCACCATACTGATGGTGATCGCATAGTCATCCACACTTAAAATGCAATGGATATACAACATTTATGGAAACCGAAAGCTAATGAAATTAGATAGATAACACTGTAAAGTATTGTCTGAAATTACTAGTAAACATAGATGACAGATATGAGTTGTGTACATGCCAAGGCAGCTCGTGAATTTGTTAACCATTATAATTGAGAATGAAAATTTTCAGCTTTTAAATGTCAATTAAATATATGTTTCCACCTTTCTTACTATCACCCTGTCAATTTGTTAATCTTTATTGACTCGTATAGGAAAGGAGCAAGTCGAAAAGAAAGTCTCCAACAAGTGACGAAATTTAGAAAGGAATTATGTAGTTGCTTGAAGAAGAAATGGCTAATATGAAGAGTAAGCACAAGATGTAAGAGATTGAGATGATAAAATTGTTTAAACTCAAAATTAGCATCTGGAATGACTTGTTTGTCAAGACTGATATTAGCTTATTTCGCTATAGGTTGTAGTAAAACTTGTATGTCATGCAACTCTTGTTTTTTTGGTGGTTATCCAGATGCACTTGCAGAAATATTTGAATTAGTGTAGTGCTTGTTGAGTGGGTATGCAACATAATCACTTCATGTGTGCATTCTGTCACTCATTTCATTTACTTTGCAACATATTAATGCATGATGGGATCAAAAAAGAGTTTTAAAATGTATTATTAGATATTCATCGTTTATATGGTAGACAGAGAAACACACAAGTGGTATATGTGTAGATCTAACCTACTTTGACGTGTGCTGAAAAAACCTACCCATTTTGACCCAGCAAGAAAGGTGGAAACATACAAAGATATAGTCTATTGTTGCATAATGAGAGTTGGATTTTTTAGTCTGTTTATTTTGCTGCTATTCTTGTTGCTGCATTGAAGATGATTTGACTAAACATACAGAGATTAAAGATTATAGAATCTGCTAAGTAAGATATACATGTGTCATTTGTCGACTGACCAGTAAGTCACAAGCTTCTAAACTTAGTCGTGTACATTGGGACCTTTAAGGGGTTGACATGCATACGTTACTGACGTGTTATATACAGTATATCTTATACGGACATGATATTCTAATGGCGACTATGCATATTATCAAACACTTGAAACAATTATGCAAATTATGGACGGTGCAAACTTGCCCGCAACCTCAAACACTTGAACAATTGGCAGCTATTGAACTGATGCGGCTTAAACATATTATCATTGTGCAAAACCAAATATATTTCGTTCAAGGAAACGTAGCTGTTACCCAACATGAAGTCATTCAGGAATTCATCTAGGGAACAGTTAGTTGTCAGTTTGGTTAGATAAAGGGTCTAAACGGTTCGGATCAAAACATGTAATTATTTGGGTTTGTTTGAAACCGGATATGTGTTTTAATGTCAAAACCGATATAAAAATTCATTTATGAAATGACTTCTATTGATTTACCTGTCTGACCCGTAATAGATAAAACATATCCCGAATCGACCCATCACTAAGTTGTAGTTGCTTGTAGGGTGTTTTGAGGTTACACCAAGCAATAGAGATTAGTCCTGGGATCGTCTTTAAAGAGAAGAATGGAGACATCAAGTGCGAACCGATATACACGAGAATAGATTCTTTGTGTGCTGAAAAGAGTGAACTACAGTTTGCCATCCCTGGTGGACTCATTGGAGCAGGAACAACCATGGACCAAATCTGATAGGTTGATGGGCCATGTGCTTGGGGAAGTTGGATCGTTTCCTGATGTTTATGTTGAACTTGAGGTAAGTTACTTGATTATTCATATTTAGTGGGTGTTTGGGCTTGAATTTTAATCGTATGAGTGTGCACCAGGAGAAGATCAACAGGCAAATACAAGAACGGCAACACAACACTACAACTGGTGAACCCCGTGTGCACCAGCAATGAGCAGGAGAGCTGATAAACATTGCAGGCTAATCGGTTGGGCCAAAATGCAAGGTGGTCAAACAATTGAAATCGCACCTCCCCCAATATAGGACTGAGGAATATAAACTGAAACCATGCTTGTTTTTTTCCATTATGAAACTGATTCTTGTGGCAGACATACATTGTTCTGAATTATATTGAGATAAGAAGTGATCTTTGTTTATTTGGATTTCTCGACTTCCTATATACATTAAGTAAATAATACTAGTACTCCAGTAGTATGATTATGTACGGGTAAAGCATGTTCTTATACTAAGGTAAATCTTCAATGTTTCTTGAGGCCACAATACACAAATGAATCTAGTGTTCGGGGTCTAGAAATCACCCTCAAGAATGTATAGTGTTTAAACATGCACTTACCTTAAGCAAAATTTAGAAAATGAAGCTACTTCCGCTACAATTATGTTGCATCAATGATTAAGAGGTTCTTTTATAAAAGATGTTCTTTTATAAATGACAGAACAATGGAACCTAATTCATCTCGATGCTCAGAGAACCTGTGGTCGGCACCTTGGATGATATGTAGCTTGTAGTTTGGTATAACCTTTGCAAAGCCCAATGCCTCTTCTACTCGGACTGCTGAATCATCGGATCCATGAACAGTTAACACCCTGTGTAAAAAGAGCACAACCATCATCACATATATAAAAACAATACATGATCTGTCTTGAACTAACAAAAAACGATTCTGATTACGTTTGACTTTCAAGGGTCAAATAAGCTGTTTCTTAACTTGAAAATTTGAGATGCAACAGTTGCCAACATGTATAGTGTTTCAAGCTCCCTTTAATTAGACACAATGTATTACTATAAATGTTATTGCGGTTTAAATCTTTTTGAACAACGTATGCAAATTCGAATCTAAAAATTAAAAGGTTTGACCGTGTCCTATATGGCTCTTACTTGCAATCTTTGTCAATTTGCAGGCATGCTTCGTGCATTTGTATCCAAACGATCCATCAAACTTTCTTCAGTCACACGATATCACACGTCCCTCCTACACACAAAGTTTTTAATATTTAGTATTTGCAAGTTAAAATTACTCCATGATTGCACATTTAGTAAGATAGTTTCAAGAATTTATAAGTAGAGTAACATCTATGAAACCGTCTTCCTTCACCTTTTGCAAATACCCTTTTCCCAAACGCTCTTCCGCGCCCCCTTCTGTCTTATAACGCCCAGTCACGTTGATGACACGGTGTACATCATTATATTTAGACGCGTATAAGAGCACCACATTCCCACCTGTAAGTAAATAAGATAAACAACAATCACGAAACGTAACTGATAAAATACCATCAGTAACAAGTCAATTGTGGACATGTAAAGACCACATATGGTGAAATACGTTTACTATGTCCAAGGATTGCATGTAACCCGATTAATCTGGTTTCCTCAAATCACAAATTCTACAAGGATTATCTGCGATCACCTCCTGTTGCTAAATGATACCCGTTTGGTCAAACGCTATTACCCAAAATCCGCTTCACATGACCTTCCAAAGCAAAAATGCTTCTTCCCGACCGTAGGTCTCACACACGAGCCAACGCATCAAGCCCACAAGACGCTGCAAGTGAGCCATCAGGGTGCAAAGCCAAACCATAAACACTTCGGCTAAGTTGTTGATAAAGCAACTCTTCACCAGTCTCAGCATCCCACTATCTCCATGACTCCATCTGTTATCAAAACTAGTTGTACCCATATACTTGTCTCATGGAAGGAAAGCAACACGAGCTAAGTGGTTCAGATTAAGCAATATTGCAATGCGGTCAGCATAACCTGTTGCTATTATGTGGTGGTGGTTGTTTGCTGGAGAAAATGAAATTCCGTAACTCATTTGGTATGCCCATATCTTACAACTCCAGTTAAAGATTGTGTAGCAAGAAACTTGCCATCAAACGAAACTAGCATCCTGAAAGCGGCCGATCATCACCAATCTCACTAGAAATCATACCAAAACTTTTAGAATTATTCTCCTAGGCCGCGCAAATAATCTCAGCATCTCTCACCCTCCCTAACCTCACAGCGGCTTTCATAACCGACCCCTTGACAAAACGGATACTGAATTGCCTCACCTTCAATTGATGCCATTGATAAAATTTGATTATAATAAGTACATAAAATGTACGTGTGTGTTTATGCTGCTGATCGTGTGAAAAGCCCAGCCCAGAACCAAGCTACAAGTTAAACTTGGGCCTCAAATTATACGTAGTATATATATAATAAAAATTTCACGTCTCTTATTTATTATTATCACATTCGAAACTAAAACACAAAGCAAAAAAAAGATCGATCGACTTGTTATTTAAAGTAATAAGAAGGTTAGTTTTTACGTGTTTATATTGAAACTCAGTGAGATATAAACTAGTTATGGATGTTTATATAATATATATTATGGTTGTAACTTGAAAAGTTCAAGTATTAAGCAAATGGATTGAAAGTGTATGATACTTTTTATAATTTCACACAATAAATATGACGTATTTAACTAATCCTATGAACTACAAAGTAATTTACATCTTATTGTTAAATTTGTTCTTATTAGTTTAATTTTGTTGCAGGTTTAGTGCTCTAGTTTTAGTGTTTCCAGAAAGGAATTCACTCAAAGTTTAACATTAAACCTAAAACCTACCCAAACCTTAATGGAACCCACTAAACGTAAGACCAAACACAAGCCTGAAAAAATCAAAGTGGGAGAGCAAGTTTTAGACTTAGTTATGCCTTATATACACGACCTTGAGGACCGAAACTCTGTTTCGTTAGTTTCCCGTAAGTTTTATGAGATTGATGGCATTACGCGTAAGCACCTAACTGTCCACACACTTTACTACCCAAACCCTGCCTCTTTAAGTAAAAGATTCCCTTTCATCGAGTCATTAACACTTAAAGGTCCCCCATCTAATTTTAATGATACAGATGATTATGCTATCCGAATCACCCCATGGATCCAACAGTTAGCTCTCGAGTTTAGGTGTTTGAAAGAACTTCATATCCGTGGTCTAGTTGTTCATGATGAAGATCTCGAGATATTGGCGAGAACAAGTGGTAAGAATTTAAGGAGTTTGAAGATTAAGAAGTGTAAAGGGTTTTCAACGGATGGATTAAGGCATGTCTCTAAGCATTGTAACCGACTGAGAACTCTGTGTTTGGAATATTGTTATTATATTGCAGTGAAAGATGTCATTTGGTTTCATCAATTGGCATTCAATAGCACGGTTTTAGAAAGGTTACATGTTACGAATATTGATATTTCTGATGCAGAAGAACTTACACTTCTTGCAAAAAACTGTTGTAACTCATTAATATCATTGAAGATTGGAGCGTGCTATCTAAGTAAACTAGTAGATGTCTTTAGATATGTTGTTAGGTTGGAACATTTTGATGGAGATAATTTGGATGAGGAGGATGACCTTGATGGTTTACAGTTTCCCCCAAATACGTGTTCATTAAGTATAAAGGATTTGCCAGTAACTCGATGTTTAACTGTACTCCCTTTTCTGAATCATATAAGGAAATTGAAACTTGCATTTTTAGACTTGGATGATGAATGCCAATGTTTATTGTTCAAGAGGTGTCCCAATTTGGAAGTTCTATATACCGAGGATGTCTGTGGAGACAGGGGATTGCAAGTTATTGGTCAGTTTTGCAAGAAATTGCGCAAACTTACCTATACTGGGTTTGTGACTCACATGGGACTGATTGCTCTGGTAAAAGGATGTACTAATTTGGAGTGTTTAGATGTTATCCTTAGATATATTTCAAATGAAGCTCTGGAGTGTGTTGGAACTTATTTAAAGAATCTCCGCAAATTCCGTATGAGGTTGGTTAAGAAATATGGGACAACAAATCTACCGCTAGACAATGGGATTAAGGCGATGTTAATGGGTTGCAGCAAACTTGAAAGGCTAGATATTAGTCTATCGCATGCAGGATTCTGGCATGGAGGATTAACAGATGTGGGTTTGGAGTATATCGCGAAGTATGGTGCTAATTTGAGGTTTTTGTCTCTTACTCTTATAGGAAATTCTAATGCGGGACTTATGAAGTTATCCGAAGGGTGTCCAAGATTAAGAGAGCTGAAATTAAGGGGTTATTCCTTTAGTAAACAAGCTGTTGCCAGCTCTGCATTTAATATACCTTCTCTAAGGTATGTTTGGGGTTACAACATTGATCTTACTGCATTGGCACTCACTCGTCCAGAGTTTGAACTTTGAAACGTTGGTATGTATGTCATTCATCATTTACATAAAAAATATCATTCTTTTCCTAATAATAAGGGTGTCTTGAAATATCGTGATTGTGAAATTCTATCAATTGCATGCTTTCTATGATCTGTTTAGCACAAGTTAGGTTTTTTACGAGTGTTATGTTAGACCAAATAAGGGGTTTCGGTATATCTCACGAGCCAAGCACACCATCCCATTTTTAAATACTCCTAGCAACTTGGGACCAAATCCTGCCGCTAAGAGGTGATAAATGGCCTATGCATAAAGACAATGAATTAAAAAGTGTGTAAAGTTTATTACATTGATTCCATGTATGAACAAAGATGGCCTTAAAATTTCAAAACTGCACTTCAGTTTATGTTGGGTATAATCTTGATGGGCCAAGTATGGATCGGTATTTGGGTTGCTCCATTTGGTATGTGAATAAAAGGCATGGGTTTTACCTAGTCTTGTGTTGACCTAGTATTAAGGATACGTGGGTTATATGAGAATATCATGCACACCACGTTGATATCTTTTGCATGTTTTATGTACTTTAGTTAGTTTATTGTTGGTATAAATAGGGTAGTAGGTTTACTTTGTAAAGTGTATCAGTTTCCTTCCTTATCAATATACAAATCATTGAAACCAATCTTGCCGTTTTGATTGGTGTTTTGTGGGTGTGAGTTCGGGGTAGGAAGGGACTGATTATCAACATGGTATCAAGAGCTGAGTTCGATTAAAGGGCGGGTTTGAGAGCCACAGGGGCTCGTACCTGGTGTGTAGCAAGAAAGAAAGGGTTGGTTGCATTTTATGTAATCAGGCAGCAAAAGACGAAAGCGATCAGCAAGGGAAGAGCCAAGGGGTTCATACCTGGTTCGGATCAAGAAAGAGAGGGCCGATTGCAACCCTATGGAATCAGGTAGTGTAGAAGAAAGAAGAAGCAACAGTTTGTCGAATGGTAGAAAGCAAGCAGCAAGGTTTTTTGGTCACAGCGGGTGACCACAAGAACATAGCAGCAAGGACTGTTTTAAAGCAGGAAACTAGCAATAAATCATAGCAAGAAGAATGAGAAAGAAAGAAAAAAAACAAGACGCAAGTAGCAAGAATGCAGCAGCAAGTTAGCATGCAAGAAGGTTGTCGCATAGTCTGTAGCAAGTAGCAGGCAAGACAACCATAGCAAGTAGAAAGTTTCGGGTTTGTAGCAAGTAGCAAGCAAGAAACAATCGTAAGCAAGCAAGAATCGATAAGCAAGAATCAATAAGCAATAAGCAAGAACGAGTCAAGACTGGTATATATTTTAGCAAGAAATCAATACCGTTTCGGAACACGAAAGTTTAGAAAGAAACCATAGCAACAACTTTGAGCAAGTGGATCGGTGGATCCCATAACAGGTTGTGTCTATGGAGCGGGTCATGGTTCAGTGGGTATGGATCTTAGAAGTGGGTTGATCTATATACGGGGTGGACGAGCGGTGAAAGATCAAGCATGCAGTGGTGACCGAGAAAGAGACCGTGTTCTTGAGTTTGATCGTTGGAGCTGAGACCGTGATAGGCATCAAGATTACGGGGGTGAATGTTGGGTATAATCTTGATGGGCGAAGTCTGGATCGGTATTTGGGTTGCTCCATTTGGTATGTGAATAAAAGACATGGGTTTTACCTAGTCTTGTGTTGACCTAGTATTAAGGATACGTGGGTTATATGAGAATATCATGCACACCACGTTGATATCTTTTGCATGTTTTATGTACTTTAGTTAGTTTATTGTTGGTATAAATAGGGTAGTAGGTTTACTTTGTAAAGTGTATCAGTTTCCTTCCTTATCAATATACAAAGCATTGAAACCAATCTTTGTTGGGATAATTAGTGATCCGAGCCTATGGACAGTCAAAACAAACCGAGCACATGGATAATTACAATCACAACTCTAGTTTAATTAGGATTCTTATTTTAGCTTTTTAGATAAGGACTTGTTTACTTGATTAGAGTTGTAGTAGGATTAGGAGAGCTTATTCTAATGTCCTATATAAGCAAACCAAACGAGCTCGTAGTTTGGTTGTGCATTAGATATCAGTTTTTTGAGCTTTGTATTTTCTGATTAATAGAGAGCGTGTTCTATTAAATACTCGGTGCAAGTCTTTTGTTTTGTTCCAGTTATAGTCGTGTTTCTGCTTGTGAAGTTCGATCACTTTGTGGACTTGAATTGGTTTCAGAGCCAGGTTCCAAGTTTAGTCGATCACTGAAGGGTTTCCAAAACAAGTCGACTAAAGGGTTCCAAGTTTAGTCGATCACTGAAGGTTTTCCAGTTTAGTCGATCACTGAAGGTTTTCCAAGCAGTCAACTAAAGGGTTCCAAGATCAGTAGAACACAAGTCGACTAAAGGGTTTCCAAGTCAGTCGAACTCAAGTCGACTAAAGGGTTTCCAAGAAGTCAATAAAGTTTCAAACTTTACACTTGGTTTACTTAGGCAAGTAAAAGAAGCGTGTTCTAGGGTTGGAAGTCAATCCAACTACACCGGTAACTTACAAAAGGCGTTCAAGAAGGATGGTGCAAGGCGAGTCGAGTCAACCACCTATTGAACATTCTAAAACGGCTCTTCAATGTCCAATGTTAACAAGCACGAACTATAACATATGGGCAATAAGAGTTAAAGCGGTATTTCGAGTCCATGGAATACTCGATGCACTGGAACCAGGGGAAGGAACACAAGTTGTTGCTAAGCAAGATCACATGGAAGTTGCGTTACTTTTCCAGGCGATTCCAGAAGAACTTGTTTTCAAGTTTCACAATTCAACACAGCCAAAGAAATCTGGGGAGCTTTGAAGACCAGGTATGTGGTTGTTGATCGGGTTCGAGACGCAAGGTTGCAAACCTTGGAGACGGAATTCAAATCTTTAAAGATGAAAGTCAACGAATCAATCGATGACTTTGCGGCTAGGTTGGGCAAAATTGTAACTGAAGTAAATAGCTTGGGAACAATTTATGAAGACAAGAAACTTGTTAAGAAGCTACTTGCATCCGTTCCGGATAAGTATGTTGCAATCGTTGCCTCAATAGAACAATTTCTTTGACTTGAATACTATGTCTTTTCAAGAAGCAATTGGAAGGTTGAAAGCTTTTGAAGGAAGAATTAAGGATGTTGACACCACTTCTGAAGATCAAGGCAAGTTGATGTTCGGAAGGGCTGAAAGATATGATAAGAAAGGTCGAGGAAGGAATTCCTCTGGTGGCAACGGTAAAGGTCCAAACTTTTCTTCTCAAAACAAATCTCGTGGTAGTGGTCAAGCTAATAACCACAACCGTGGAAACCAAAACAACTCCAGGAGCAATACGGATAAAAAGAAGAACAAAAGTCGAGACCTTTCAAAGATTCAATGCTTCAGATGTGATGAATATGGTCACTTTGCTTCAAACTGCCCTGAACGACGTGAACAGAAGCAAAAGCATGAATCAAACCTTTTGAAAACGGAGGATGATGATGACCCAACACTTTTTATGATGAAAAGCGTTCAAGAAGTAGTTTTCTTGAATGAAGAAAAGATTATCCCAAACCAATTGAATACTAAGCCAAACGAGGAAGACACTTGGTATTTGGATAATGGAGCAAGTAATCACATGATGGGGATCCGAGAATACTTTTCGGAGTTGAATGAGAATATCTCCGTGAGTGAAGTTTGGTGATAACTCCTACATCGAGATAAAAGGAAAGGGTTCGATAATCATTGAAGGGAAAACGGGTGAGCAACGGTTAATCACTGGAGTCTATTACCTACCCGAGCTAAAAAGCAACATAATTAGTCTTGGGCAAGCTATCGAAGGCGGATGTGACATTCGTATGAAAGGTAACCTTCTTACTATGCGTGACTCAGATGGCAAGCTTCTGATGAAGGTTCCTAGAACAAGTAATAGACTTTACAAGATTAAGCTCCAAGTTGGAAGTCCGGTGTGTCTCAAAGCAAAGATGGAAGATGACGCTTGGTTATGGCATGCTAGGATGGGTCACATTAATTTCGAGACAATGGAATTAATGGCAAGGAAGGGCATGGTTGAAAAGTTGCCAATAATTCATCAAGAGAACAAGTTGTGTGAATCTTGCTTGGTAGGAAAACAAACCAAGAAGGCGTTTCCTAAAGCTGCAAAATTTAAGGCAACACATCCTCTTCAACTTATACATGCCGACCTATGTGGACCAATTTCTCCACCATCCATAGCGGGCAACAGGTACATATTTGTTCTTATTGATGACTTCTCACGCTTTATGTGGACTTTTACCTTGAAGGAAAAAGGAGAAGCATTTGAATACTTCAAAAAGTTGAAAGCTTTAGTTGAGAAGAAGTCGGGAAAGAAGATTATAACCCTAAGGACCGATAGAGGAGGTGAGTTCACTTCAAAAGAATTTACCAACTTTTGTGAAAACGAGGGTATAACAAGACATCTAACCACTCCCTACACACCACAACAAAATGGAGTCGTGGAAAGGAGAAATCGGACTCTTATGGGAATGACTAGAAGCATCTTGAAAGCACGAGACGTACCAAACTATATGTGGACTGAAGGAGTTAGACACGCCACATTCTTGATTAATAGAGTTTCAACTCGAGCTCTAGTTAATCAAACACCATATGAGGCTTTCAAAGGAAAAAAGCCTAACTTGGAGGGTTTGCGGGTATTTGGATGTGTGGCTTATGCAACGGGTACAAGGCCATATTTACAGAAGTTAGACGACAGGTCAACACGACTCATTTATATCATAAACGATCCAGGTACGAATGGTTTTCGATTGTTCAATCCAAGACTAAAGAAGATTGTAATATGTCGTGATGCGGAGTTTAATGAGGAACTTGGCTGGAAGTATGTTGCTGGAAGCGAAACACACGAGCTAAACCCAGGTATGTTTATCATAGAATGGCACGGTTCTATTGATACGGGTTGTTGATTTGTTAACCCAGGTGTGACCGATGAAGTTGAGGCTGAAGATCAAGAGGCTGAAAATCATCATGATGTTGATGAAAATCAACCGGTCAATACCGAACAAGAAGATCAAATCGAGGTGGGTAATGACCCTAATCCTGTGACAGAAACTCAACCAATTATGAGGCGTTCTTCGAGGGTTTCAACTAGGCCAACAAGATTTAATGATTTTATCATGGGGTCTAGTTCTAGAACCTCAGTTGTTAATGAAGATCAAAATCTGCTTTTGATTGAAGATGATGAACCAAGAACGTACCAAGAAGCAAAAGTTTCAAGCAAGTGGAAGTTTGCTATGAAGCAAGAGATTGAGTCTATCGAGAAGAATGATTCATGGGAATTAGTTGAAGCTCCGGTTAATGTTAATCCCATTGGATTAAAGTGGGTGTTCAAAATTAAGAGAAATCCGGATGGTTCAATTAATAAGTTTAAAGCTCGGTTAGTAGCAAAGGGTTATGCTCAAAAGGAAGGAATTGACTATGATGAGGTATTTGCGCCCGTAGCAGATTGAAAGCGCGTTTATTGATCTCATTGGCCGCAAAAGAAGCATGGGAGCTACATCATCTGGATGTAAAGTCAGCTTTTTTACATGGAGAACTAAAAGAGCAAGTGTTTGTTACACAACCGGAGGGGTTCGTGAAGAAAGGAGAAGAAAGGAAGATCTACAAGTTGAAAAAGGCGCTTTATGGACTTAAACAAGCACCAAGGGCGTGGAATACAAAACTTGATAGAGAACTCAAGCAAATGTCTTTCAAAAGATGCCAACACGAACAAGCGGTGTATGTGAAGAAGACAAACAAGTCAATCTTGATTATTGCAGTCTATGTAGATGATCTCTTAGTAACCGGTTCGAAGCTTGGCGAAATTGGTGAATTTAAGAGACAAATGCAAGAAAGGTTCGATATGAGTGATTTGGGAAAATTAAGCTATTATCTTGGCATTGAAGTAAAGCAAGAGGATTCGAGTATCTCAATAAGTCAAGAAAGCTATGCAAAGAAGATCTTGAAAGATGCTGGGATGCATGAATCAAATCCTACTCAATGTCCATTAGAACCTGGAATGAAGTTAAGCATGGACAAGGAAGGAAAACCAGTTGATGCAACTCTGTTTAGACGACGAGTTGGTTGTCTAAGGTACTTACTACACACACGACCTGATTTATCTTATTCGGTTGGTTTGGTTAGTCGTTACATGCAAGAACCAAAAGAATCACATATGGCAGCTGTGAAACAAATACTGCGGTATATCCAAGGTAGTTTGAATTTTGGAATACGATACAACCAAGAGAAAACCAAGGAGTTAGTGGGGTTTAGTGATAGTAGTTTTGCTATGGACCAAGATGATGGTCGAAGCACAACTGGGCATGTATTTTATCTAGGTAAATCACCTATCACTTGGTGCTCACAAAAGCAAAACACGGTGGCTCTATCGTCTTGTGAAGCCGAGTTCATGGCTGCAACCTCAGCCGGGTGTCAAGGGATATGGTTACGTGGGTTGTTGAGTGAAATAACCGGAATGGAAGAGAAAGTGGTGGTCTTGTTTGTTGACAACAAATCGGCTATTGCACTTATGAAAAATCCAGTCTTTCACGGGAGAAGCAAGCATATAAACACACGTTATCATTTTATCCGAGAGTGTGTTGAAAGAGACCAAGTACAAGTTGAGTTTGTAAGAGGTGATTTGCAACGTGTTGATATTCTGACGAAAGCTCTCGCAAGGATTAAGTTCAAGGAAATGCAAGAGTTACTCGGAGTTGAAGACCTCCCTATCTCGAGTCAGAAATTAGGGGGGTGAATGTTGGGATAATTACTGATCCGAGCCTATGGACAGTCAAAACAAACCGAGCACATGGATAATTACAATCACAACTCTAGTTTAATTAGGATTCTTATTTTAGCTTTTTAGATAAGGACTTGTTTACTTGATTAGAGTTGTAGTAGGATTAGGAGAGCTTATTCTAATGTCCTATATAAGCAAACCAAACGAGCTCATAGTTTGGTTGTGCATTAGATATCAGTTTTTTGAGCTTTGTATTTTCTGATTAATAGAGAACGTGTTCTATTAAATACTCGGTGCAAGTCTTTTTGTTTTGTTCCAGTTATAGTCGTGTTTCTGCTTGTGAAGTTCGATCACTTTGTGGACTTGAATCTTGCCGTTTTGATTGGTGTTTTGTGGGTGTGAGTTCGGGGTCAGAAGGGACTGATTATCAACAGTTTATTATAGAATTCTGAACTCGTGTAACTGTGTACTGGGGTTTAGCTACGACTTTTTTCAACTTATAGTAGGAGCAGAAACATACAAACTTGTGCATTTCTTAATTGCTTCTCTTTCAAAGGATCATGCGTGCTGGCATGGAACAATTACACGAAATGTACACTACTTGAGCATAGTTGTAGCACCATAATGGCTGATGGTGATTGCATAGTCATCCACACGTAGAGTGCAATGGATATACAACATATATGGAAACCGAAAGCTAATGAAATTAGATAGACGACACGGGAAAGTATAGTTGGATATCACTAGTAAACGTACATCACAGACATGAGATGTGTACATTTCAAGGCACTTTGTGAATTTGTTAATCTTTATAATTGACAGAAAATTAAATTCTCGGTTGTTAAATGTTAAATATATGTTCCTCTGAATTTGTTATTCTTTTTGAAGGAACAAGTTGAAAAGAAAGTGTACAACAAGTGACGAATTATTAGAAGAAAAGGAAATGTCTAAAATGAAGAGCAAGCACAAGACATAAGAGATTAAAATGATAGAAATATTTAAACTCAAAATTCGCATCTGGAATGACTTGTTTGTCAAGACTGATATTAGCTTAGTTTGTTGTAGGTTGTGACTTGTAACATTTTAACTCGTTTATCATTGTATGTCATGCACCTCCTGTTCTGTCTGTGGTTATCCATAGGCGATTGCAGAAATATTATTATGGGTATGCGCAGCATAATCGTGCGCATTCTGTCACTCATTTTATTTACTTTGCAACATATTAGATATTGATCGTTTATATGGTACACATTGTTTATGTGTCGATCTAACCCACTTTGACTCGTGCTGAAAAAACCTACCTATTTTGACCCAGCTCTAAGATAAGAAGTTTGTGAGTGTATATAAGAGGTTTAGAAATTATGCCAAGACCCTTGAGACAATAGTCAATGGTTCTGCACTTCACTCCAATGAAAAGTGCCTTCGACTTCTCCAAGTATAGTTTAGTAGTTACATACTATAGGTTCCCGTTTGATGAAAGTACATTTCTTCGAAAGTTTGGTATTCAAGACAATAACATGATCCTTATGTAAACAGTATCTATTCGGTCTTTTAATGTTGATTTTAACACGTCTTTATGGTAGATATTCCAATGTCATTCATAAATGGTCTACACAAATAAGTCAAACAGTATGATCTGCATAATCGTGCTGTAAAGTTAGTCTATAGGACTTGGTTAATTTTGTTGCGTTTTCAAGCCTCAAATAATCAAGTTTTCGACTTTTTGTGTTTGGTATAGTGAGACCGGTTCTAATAACCTGATAATTCCGGGATCAGATTGATTTAGTTATGGATAATTAGTTTACTAGCAGCTGCAACGAACTGATTCCAGAGTTATCTGATAATTCGTTTGTTTGACGTTTTAGCAACCCAAAAACAATAGTCAATACAAGACTACACTACATGGCTACTTTTATTGCATAATTTGTAGTGCTAATGACAAGATACTCCAAGTGGTTTTACATTTTTAAAGCTACATGGGTTTGTTTAAAGCTAGGTGTGATGAAGAGGCAAAGTTAATTATTCGGGTCCTACAGGGTGCCACATTACTATAACAAACCTCCACAACTAACCTCAACTTACTCATTTGAGGCCCACCACTTATACAAACATTACATTAAAAAAAAAAAAAAAAAAAAAAAAAAAAAAAAAAAACTGACAAATCATACAAATTTTACTCTCGCCGTGCAGACGAAGAGGGTTGGAATTGCAAGCAATAACAATTGGGGGGATGAAGAGCCACAACAAGGGTGAGATGTTGGCACGGCGAGCTATAGAATGCATCACACCGGGTGCTCTTAAGAACTTGTTTTGCAATTTTGGTTTGTGGGGTGAATATGGCTTGGTTGCCCTTTTGACTTTCATTTTTTCTATTAACTGGGTTTGACTTTTTGTTGCGAATGCAATTTTAAAATGTAACTAAACTTTAGTCATATGACAATTTTGTATAGTAAAGGGGTTAAACTACAGTCTGACTAAAAGTTAGGGGATTTAAAACATTTATTTTGAGTGTGTTAAAATCAAAAGAAATCGTGCGTGCGAACCAAGCATTTAAACTTGGGCCTCAATGTCGAAGATGACCATTTTCTTGTTTTAAGATAATCATACATTCATACTTACTAAGCTAAGGTTAAACAAGATAATCGATCCTGTTGTTTGAAGTAATACCAAGGTTAGTTTTCACGTGTTTTTAATAAAACTTAATTTTACTATGTGTTTGTTATCGTTAAAGTGGTAAGTGAATGTTTCTCCCTAAGATTATATTATGTATTTGCATGATTTTATTGATAGAACTCGTAGGATTTAAGTGTAAAAAAATCTTATACAAAGTAACTTAATGGAATTTCGATAGATTATTAGTTCATCCGTAGTTCGTCAATAGAGAGCTTTGATATTACTAATCATGATGGACTGTCGTGTGAAGCACACGTAATTATCTAGTAATGTGCAGACATATGGAACTTTGAAACATTGTTATGTATGTTCTTCGTGATTTACTTATAAATTATTTTTCTTTTCCTATTAATAAGGGTATCTTACTTTGGGAGCTTTTGTATTATTGGAATATCATGATTGTGAAATCCTATTAATTGCATGCTTTCTTTCATCTGATTAGCACGAGTTAGAATTTTTACAAGTTTTCTTTTAGACCAAATAAGGGGTTTCTGTATAAAGGATTGCACCATCCCATTTTTATTTATTCCTGCCGCCGAGAGGTGATAAATGGTCTATGCCTAAAGACAATGACTTAAAAAGTGGATAAAATTTATGTAACTGATTCCAAATATTAACAAAGATGGCCTCAAAATTTCAAAACTGCACTTCACTTTATGATTTTTCTGAACTCGTGTAATTATCTGTTTGGGTCTAGGTACGACTTTGTTCAACTTACATTAGGCACAGAAACATACAAACTTGTGCATTTCTTAATTTCTTCTCTTTCAAGGTTTCATGTGTGCTGGCATGGAATTTACAGGAAATGTGCACTACTTGAGCATAGTCATCCACAGTTAGAGTGCAGTGCATATACAACATATGTGGAAACCGAAAGCTAATGAAATTAGATAGATGACATGGGAAAATATAGTCGGATATCACTAGTAAATGTACATCACAGATATGACTATATGAGTTGTGTACATCCCAAGGCACTTCGTGAATTTGTTAACTCGTTTATCATTGTATGTCATGCACCTCCTGTTCTGTCTCTGGTTATACATAGACGATTTCAGAAATATTATTAATTGTATGCAACATAATCACTTCATGTGTGCATTCTGTCACTCATTTTATTTACTTTGCAACATATTATATATTGATCGTTTATATTGTACACACTACACAGTTTTTATGTGTCGATCTAACCCACTTTGACTTGTGCTGAAAAAACCTACCCATTTTGACCCAGCTCTAATATAAGAAGTTTGTGAGTGTATATTGTTGAGTTTATAATACATGATATACAATAAATTAAAACATGTAGACATCAAGAGTACACAGCGGAAGACTTAAGATCATAGCAAATAAATAATTAACTAAAAGATGCGTAACATACCTCTTGTAATTGGTAGATCTCTTCAACGAATGTAACAAAGTGGTTTAATGAGTTATCCCTTACTGTTTTATAACTCAAACCAATTGGTGTTAGAATAGTATCTTACTACCACGTTCTTGTACACACGAATTAACAAACGAATAAAGTGATTGCTAGATCTACAAAACTTTGTTTTAGAAAAACAAAACCAAACACCCTATGAAGATGTTGGCCGAATTTTGCAAGAGAAAGACAGAAAATATTAGGTTAATGTGTGTGCACAAAAGCAATGAAAAACATTAACCCTAGCCTTTGTTTATATAGTGTCACAAATCTTTGGGAACAAGTTAGGGTTTGGGTTGTGAAACCCTCTCCTATGGCCAGCCAAGAGAAGCCCCAAAAGAGATACCCGAATCTTTTCCTTTTTAAGATTTTACACAATAAGTCCTTCTCTTTACAGTTAACGGTCGTTAGTCATTTTCCGTTAAATACTTAACGATCGTTAGACGAGTTTTGTATAACAATTAATCGTAATCAATTAACATTAATTATTATCTTTAATTCTCATTCGTAATGTGTGCAATCCCGTGGTCACGAGTTCGAATCCGGACATTTACGTATTTATAAATATATACATTTGCAACAGCTCCCACTTGGATATGTTTACAAAACGTGAAATGACATTTGTTAGCGTCTAGCAGCACGCCAATGTCCCCGGTACAACTCGTGTATGGTTTTCTGGAGAAAAACCAAGTTTTGATGATTCATCATCATATTCATCCTTTTGTTTCTAATACCATGTTAATAAGAATATGGATCTCACTCATTTCTTAATTAACTATTATATTTCTCGCTTTATGTGATTGATCAAGATTACCAATTCTTTGAACATATTCCGAAGACCTTGGGCATGGCCATGCAAACATCTTAACAACCCTACGAGGGGCCCAGTAGTATTATACTTCAAAATAAATTTGAAGGAAACAAATCCCATTTTGACTACAAGCAGGATTCATAGATTTTGCAACACTTCTATAAACAACCCTTATAACTACCAGTTACGTATAGCGTTAGATTGCTTTACAAAAATGCACTACATCCATGACATATCTCTGGTATCTCAAGTCAGAGGATAAATATTCATGATATACTTAATGACTAAGATCCATAAAGTATCATCATGTGGGTGGGATAAGTCCTATACTCAATTCATTGAATATCATCTGAAATTAGTCATGCTACGCATCAATATACTTTCAAGTATATTCTAACTAATACTCAAATTTGTCTTAATTCAATATCATTCCCATGTTATTGATTGACAATGGACTATTTAGAATAACTTAAGTTATTCAAGGATTTAAACATGCAAATATAGGATAACATCATAATAAATGAATAATAAACATAACTAAATACTTTATTTCATTTCAATAATAATGTTCACAATATCCTTTTATCTAAAATACTTAGTCATAGATGGGCATGAAACTACTAGCTAAACGAAGTCCAAACTTATCAGACAAATGATTAAGTTTTTCACCAGGTAAGGCCTTCGTTAAAGGATCTGCTAGGTTATCATCTGTGTGAACTTTGAGCAACTCAATTTCACCTATCTCAACTTGTTCTCGAACATAGTGATGTTGTCTAGGATAGTGTCTGGTGCCCTTCATGACTACAGGTTCATGAGCAAAAGTAATTGCGGCTGAATTGTCACAATATACTTTAATAGGATTTTCAATCGATGGCATAACACCAAGCCTCGAAACAAACTTCCTTATCCAAACAGCTTCCATGGCAGCCTCAGATGCCGCTATGTACTCACTTTTTGTAGCAGACATCGCAAGTGTTGTCTGTTTCTTGCTCTTCCAATCCACAACACCTCCATTGATGACAAATATGTAACCCGTCTGAGACTTCGTATCATCTTTGTCACACTTTTAGGATGCATCGCAGTAACCTGTAACAGACAGTTCTACTTCTGGATTTCCCCCATACGCTATGAACATATCTCTTGTAGCCCTAAGGTACTTGAGAATATGTTTAACAGCAGTCCAGTGAATTTCACCCGGATTCTGTTGATACCGACTGGTCAAGTTTTGAGCAAATGCCACATCAGGCCTTGTGCATCGCACCGCATACATGATAGATCCTACAGCCGAAGCATAAGGAGCTTTCTTCATACGCGCCAACTCTGCAGGTGTTGAAGCACAGCCTTGGCTGCTCAAACCATGATTTACTTGCATTGGCAAAAATCCCTTCTTGGAATTTTGCATATTGAATCTCTTCAATATTTTGTCAATGTAAGCACTTTGGCTTAAACAAATTAGCCGCCTAGATCTATCCCTGTAGATCTTGATTCCGAGTATATATGTTGTTTCCCCTAAGTCCTTCATAGAGAAACATTTACCAAAATAGGCTTTCACCTCATTTAGACTTGGTATATGATTTCCCATGATTAATATGTCATCGACATACAGAACAAGGAAAGTAACATGACTCCCACTAGCTTTGTGATATACACACGGCTCATCAAGATTCTGAGTAAATCCAAAACTTTTGATTTCTCCATCGAATCTTTTATTATATTGCCTTGATGCTTGCTTTAGTCAATAAATGGACCTCTTAAGCTTGCATACATGATTAGGAAATAGTGGATTCACAAACCCCTCCGGTTGTGCCATATAGATGTCATCATCTAGACGACCATTCAGAAAAGCGGTTTTGACATCCATTTGCCAAATCTCATAGTCATAGTGTGCAGCTATAGCTATGAGAATCCTAATATCTCTTATGTCTGCTACTGGAGAGAATGTCTCCTCGTAATCAATGCCATAGGTTTGAGTAAAACCTTTAGCCACTAGACGATCCTTGTAGGTGTGTACATTGCCATCCATGTCAGCTTTCTTTTTGAAGATCCACTTACTTACAACAACTTTAGCATTGGGAGGAAGGTCAGCTTCAATCCAAACATCATTATCTTTCATGGATTACATTTCCCCATTCATAGCAATCTGCCATTTATCCTTTTCAGGATCAGCCATGGCAGCCTTATAGTTGGCAGGTTCATTAAGATCCCCAACCATATTTTCCTCCACCTCTACGTTAAGACATAGACGGTCAGGTGCACGTATAGTCCTTTCAGACCTACGAATGGGAACAACTTCAGGAGGAGCGCCTAAGCTTTCAGGCTCTTCTGGAAGTTGGCTAGTAGTTTCAGAAGGTGTTGTATCTTCTTGTTCATATTCCAGACCATATACTCTCCCACTGAGTTCTTGAGATATGAGATTCCTTTCAAGGAAATCTCCATACCTAGCCACAATGACTTTGTTCTCAACTGGGTAGTAAAAATAGTAACCCATAGTTTCCTTAGGGTATCCTACAAAGATACACTTAACAGATCTGGGTTGGAGCTTATCTAGTGAGTCACGTTTAACAAACGCCTCACATCCCCAGACCTTTAAGTAAGAAAAGTTGGGAGCTTTTCCTGTCCATATTTCATATGGAGTTTTAACAACCTTCTTCGTTGGAACCATATTCAAAATGTGAATAGCAGTTTCAAGGGCATAATCTCAAAAAGTAAAAGGAAGAGTCTTAAGTTCAAACATTGATCGTACCATGTCAAGTAAGGTACGATTTCTCCTTTCAGATACACCATTTTGTTGTGGAGTATAAGGAGATGTGAGTTGCTGGATAATTCCACACTCAACTAAGTAATCTTTGAACTCTTGACTTATATACTCACCACCTCTATCGGATCGAAGAGCTTTAATCTTCTTTCCAAGTTGTAATTCTACTTCACTTTTGAAAACCTTAAATGTTTCAAAGACTTCATGTTTATGTTTAAGTAAATAAACATAACCATAACGACTGAAATCATCCGTAAAGGTTAAGAAGTAGGAAGCACCACGTTTTGACACATGTCTAAGTGGACCACACACATCAGTGTGTATTAATCCAAGTAGATCAGAAGCCCTTTCCACTTGTGGTGAAAAAGGTTTCCTTGTCATCTTCCCAGCTATGCAAGACTCGCATTTGTCAAATGATTCATCATTGACCGTTTGTAAAAGCCCATTGTGTTGCAGCTTTTCCATACGTTTCTTGTCTATATGGGCAAGGCGACAATGCCAAAGATAAGGAGAGTCACAGTTCAACTTGCTCTTCTTATTGCTAATTCTATACAGCGAATTATTTTCATTGGATACACAACCATCCATATCAATTTCTAACACACCAAGAATAGGAATTGCATTAAAATAAAAAACATTATTTAAAGAAACTGAAATTCCATAACTGGTAAAAGTGTGCACAAAACCAATATCTTTTAACAAAGAAACTGAAATAACACCCCTAACAATGGAGGGTGCATAATGACAATTATTTAGTTCCAAAATTAAGCCCGAAGGCAACACTAAATCAAAAGTCCCTATGGCTTCGACAGCTGCACGCTTTTCATTTCCAACGTACAAGTATCTTTCCCCACAGGTCTGCTTCCTTGCTCCTCTAAGTCCCTGCGATGTATTACAGATGTGAGTACCACATCCTGTATCATATATCCAGGAATTTTGCTTATGAGGAAAAGAAGATAATTCGAACATAAAAATACCTGATGAGCTAGGCACCATCGTATTTTTATTCTAAAGGCACTTATTCAGATAAACTGGACAGTTCCGCTTCTAGTGGCCTGGTGAGTTGCAGTGGTGGCAAGTTAAATCCTTCTTAGGATTCTCCTTTTTCTTTGCAGGGTTCTTCTTAGGAGCTGGTGGGATGACAACTTGTTTCCCATTTCCTTTTCCTTTCCTTTTCTTATCTGCTTGCGGCTTTGGCTTATTCACCCTACCACCCTGTATTGCTAGTACAGTAGGTGTAGGAGCCTTCTTTGGCATTCTCTTCTCGAAGTCTACAAGCATTGCATGTAACTCATTCACTGTATTCCCCATGCAATGCATGATAAAATTTCAGACAAAATCACCAAATCGATCCTGATTAAGGGGGTGATTGATGAGGCCGACACATATATCATTCGAGTAACCACAGCCGAGCTTCTCCAATTGGTCCAAGTGATGTTTCATCTCAAGGACGTGGTCGGAGACAGATTTGCCAACCTCCTGCTTGCAGCTGTGAACCTTTTCAATTTGTTCATATAGTTTAGCTGCAGGTGGCTTCTCAAACATACGTTTGAGTTCATCTAGCATGCTCATAGGCGGATAGTGCTAAATTTTTTTTTGTAATTGAGCAGACATCCCCGAAAGCATTAGACACGCCACATCATTATGCTTCTCATATTCAACACGATACTCCTCTTGTTCTTGAGCAGCAGCCGTCTCGAGAGGAGCATTAGGCAGAGGTGTAGTCAAAATATCAAGTCTTTTGGCAACACGAAGGATGATCCTAATTGCACGATGCCACTCATTGAAATTAAGGCCAGTTAGCTTGTCTCTTCGAATCATATCTTTGAAAGCAGAACTCATTAAGCTCATAGTGTTTTCTGGTTGATGAGCCATCTACAGAAAAAGTTCAAAAAACCATAATTAGTATTTTGATAATTTTCCTTTTCAATAAACAATTAAATACCCAAGGTTCATATTCATATAACCAATTAATTATTATTGAAAACTAGGATTCAAATTGTTATAATCTCATCACGTCAGTTGATCTGCTAGTAATGAACCTTATACAAAGTGGTAGAGCTTTTGCTCAATTGCCAATTTCAATTGCAATTCCTAGATTTATGGGATTTACATATAGCCAATTTCAATTGGCATGTAAACCTGTTTTATCCCATCTTATACCTTGAGTTGCCAGTTCTCACTGCCTAACTCAATTAAGTTGTCCAACTTAAGAAACTGCAAAATCGTCCATGCCCGTTCTCACGACACGTGGACATTTTACCCTTTGATTACGATCTAAGTCACGTTCTCACGCAAATAAAAGGTAATCTTAGGTGTTTCCGTTTCGTTGGATGGCATATAACTTAAATTTAAAGGGTAATAATTTTGATGTCAAATCAAATATGTACAAAGATGTCATGCATTCATCTTCGTAGCATAGTTTTTATTAAAACATTTATATCATTGTTTTAATGATTTAAGCTTTTCATCATCAAACTTCAATCGAGGTATTGGATGACCAATTAAAGAATCACCTTAATTACCACTATATCCTACTACTGCATGAGTCATAAGACCCAAGTTATTCGGATAATTACCACAAAAGTGGCGCGTAGAGATTAAAGTAATTCACCCTTAAGATTTTATGCACATATATAGGAATACTTGGTAGCTCCATTAAGACGCACAAACGAGCGGAGAATCAGGTCAGCGCGAAGCATATTAAAAACCCTCATCTTTAGGGCGTCACAATTTAATGCGTACCCTCCTTAAACCCATCACACAGTTTGTCATTAATGGGTGAGCCGTTCTAACTATTTTGTGCAAAAAATCAATCAATTAAACGATTATAATTACTATGCTTAAAAATACATGTTTCACCATTGTTTAGGTCAGTTTATTTTTCTTATGAAAATACCCTTGTTGCACATAACAAACAAGCAAGTATTTTAAAAACAAACATATAAACAATGAATGCATAACATAAAAAATAAGTCATCATATCAAATAGCCACATGCAAACCCTTTTGATAAATCCTATTAATAATCAATTCTAGATCTGTCAATATGTATATGTTTAATTAAGACTTTCACCCGTTTTCATCTATGTACAAGGTGAGCCACATGCATCGATTCATCGATTGCGTAATTCAAAATTAAAACATATACCACATAGCACATAATCGATTAAATAATAAAGATTGAGGTCTTCCCCAATTTAAGATCTATCAAAAAATTTAGTGTATATCACATAAATAATGAAAAACATACAATAAAAGCATATCCATGATAAAACATGCATGTAATTATCATGGATGTAAATCACACTTAACAATTAATGCAATTAAACAGAGTTACGCAATACACATAAAATTGCATGCAATCTAGGGTTTCTAATCCAATTAAAACATAAGTTTACAAAACCCTAATTAGGGCACCAAAAAACGCCCCCCCCCCCCTAAAAATTAGGGTTTAGGTTTTGCAAACCCTAGATCTACGCATACAAATAATAACACAATCATGTTTATTTTATTTATGTGTTTCAGTAATTAATTACTTGTTATACAAGGCTCGTGATGCCACTGTTGAGTTTATAATACATGATATACAATAAAACATGTAGACATCAAGAGTACACAGCGGAAGACTTAAGATCATAACAAATAAATAATTAACTAAAAGATGCGTAACATACCTCTAGCAAATGGTAGATCTCTTCAACGAATGTAACAAAGTGGTTAAACGAGTTATCCCTTACCGTTTTATAACTCAAACCAATTGGTGTAAGAATAGTGTCTTACTACCACGTTCTTGTACACACGAATTAACAAACGAATGAAGTGATTGCTAGATCTACAAAACTTTGTTTTAGAAAAACAAAACCAAACACCCTATGAAGAATGTTGGCCGAATTTTGCAAGAGAAAGACAAAGAAAATATTAGGTTAATGTGTGTGCACAGAAGCAATGAAAAACATTAACCCTAGCCTTTGTTTATATAGTGTCACAAATCTTTGGGAACAAGTTAGGGTTTGGGTTGTGAAACCCTCTCCTATGGCCGGCCAAGAGAAGCCCCAAAAGAGATACCCGAATATTTTCCTTTTTAAGATTTTACACTATAAGTCCTTCTCTTTACAGTTAACGGTCGTTAGTCATTTTCCGTTAAATACTTAACGATTGTTAGACGAGTTTTGTATAACAATTAATCGTAATCAATTAACATTAATTATTATCTTTAATTCTCATTCGTAATGTGTGCAATCCCGTGGTCACGAGTTCGACTCCGGACATTTACGTATTTATAAATATATACATTTCCAACATATATAAGAGGTTTAGAAATTATGCCAAGGCCCTTAGTCAATGGTTCTACACTTCACTCCAATGAAAAGTGCCATCGACTTCTCCAATTATAGTTTAGTAATTACATGCTATAGGTTTTCGTTTAATGAAATTACATTTCTTGGAAAGTTTGGTATTCAAGACAATAACATGATTCTTATGGTAAACAAATATCTATTCAGCCTTTTAATGTTAATTTTAACATGTCTTAATGGTATATATTTCATTTTCATTCATTGAATGTAAATGGTCTACGTAAAAGAAGTCAAACAATATGATTTGCATAATCCTGCTGTAAAGATATATTCTTTAGGACTTGGTTAATCTTGTTGCGTTTTCAAGTATCAAATAATCAATTTTTCGACTTTTTTTGTTTGTTGTAGTGAGACCGGTTCTGATTATCTGATAATTCTTGGATCAGATTGATTTAGCTTTGGATAATTAGTTTACTAGCAGCTGCAACAAACTGATTCCAGAGTTATCTGATTGCTTAGGGCCATTATACATGCAAATCCTAAGATAATCAGACTTTTCCAAACACTTGAACTTATTATCTGCATTATTTTGACTTTAAACTACACAGGCACATTAAATGCTATATCCTTCTGCCTGTTTTGTTGCAACTTATTAATATTATTCAGTACGTAGTTACTGAAAGCGTATATGCCACCATGTATAGACGGTGTTTTTGACATTTTAGCAACCCAAAAACAATAGTCGATACAAGACTAGAGTGCATGGCTGTAAAAGGTGTTTTCTGGCTCACCCACCTTATACAATAATAACTACATACCAACTTTTATTGCATAATGTGTACTGCTAATGACAACATGATACTCCAAAATGGTTATACATTCTTAAAGCTACATGGGTTTGTTTGAACTCAACACCGTGTTTATATATAGCCCTTTAAAATGTAACTGAGGTTTAGTTATATGACAATTGAGCTTCTAACTTACTTATATATATGATAACTCAATCCATTTAACTTACACTTTGTCTCATTTGGTGCAACATGGTCTATATATGTTTAGAAACTAGGTGTCGTTTGTTTTTTAAGAGCTTTTACCTCTTCATCTGCAAACTATGTATGCTAAAGAAGAGACACATCTAAAGTTTTCATCTGCATGCGAAAAGACCGTTTGTTTTTTGTGTTGTGGAAGAACTTTTTCTTTTTCCTTTTCTTTTTTTTTTCCTTTCTTTCTTATTTTTTTTTTGCTATAAATCCTTTCGTCATATGGGTAAATGGATCAATGCTTTTCTTACGTTTTACTATTTTTTTCTACGTTTTCGACCGTTTTCGTCTGTTTTTTACGTTTCCGTATGTTTTTAAGTTTTTGACCCTTATTTTAAGTTTTTGTTTGTTTTTTTACGTATTTGTCAGTTTTTTACGTTTTCGTACGTTTTTTACATTTTCGTAGGTTTTTTTGACATTTTAGTCCGTTTTTTTACGTTTTAGTCTGCTTTTTTAGGCTTTGGTTTTTTACGTTTTCGCCTGTTTCTTTTAAAAACATTTTTGACCTTTTTTTACGTTTTCGTCTGCGTCTTTACTTTTTTTGCGTTTTCGTCTTTTATTTTTATATTTCCGTCCATTTCTTATGTTTTCATCTGTTTGTTTAACGTTCGTCCGTTTTTTTACATTTTAGTCCATTTTTTTTACGTTTTCGTCCGCTTTATATGTTTTCGTCCGTTTTTTTTTACGTTTTCAACATTCTTTTTTACGTTTTCGTTTATTTTTTTACGTTTTTCGTATGTTCTTTTATGTTTTCTTTCGTTTTTTACGTTTTAGTCCGTTTTCGTCTTTTTAAGTTGATCGTGTAAACACAAAAAACATGTAAACACAAATCTACAAGTTGATCCAACAAATCTACAAGTTGATCCAGTAAACACAAAAAACATGTGATTAGTATTTGAATGTATTGACATGCAGTAAAATGAAAATTAAAAACCTAATACATTGTCTGGACAACATTAGAATCTACTTCTTGGATTTTGATTAGTCCAAGATGCGCGAATTTTACAGCTTATTTGCCACACAAACAAACCGCCATTTTGAGGGTTCTTAAATTTGAGGAAGAAATGAAAAAGTGTTTGAGAAGAAAAAGTGGAAGAGAAGTCAAACAAAAGTGTTCGTGTGTGTATGTGAGATTGTGGCCAAATGGAAGTACAACTTTTAAGTAAAAACAAAACAATAAACAAATAAGAGAAATGACACAAAATGAGAAAGGACTATGTAACCCACGCGTGAATAGCACGTGACAGGACTTAACGAGGCTATATAATGGTTGTTAGAAAATTGGACTAGTAACGTGCAATGATTTAAACTTTAAGGAGGACTGGTGTAATTTACGTGTAACAAAGACTAACGTGAAATCTGACTAAACCACAAGGACTAACGGTGTAATTTACTCTTTCAGAAATCAACACTTAGAAGTTACTATGGCTTTAACCTTTATAAATACCTTTAATAAACTATAACGGTCAAAATATATTTAAAGACCGATGTAACCATTTGAACAAATTTACCGATTTAAGTTATATAGTAAATTGCAAAAACCATTATGTTGTTTGGTCATATTTCTGGCGCAATTGATTCTAATTCAAACGTGCCCTTGTTATTTCAAAAGTGCAGATATGGTCTTTATGAGCAACTTTTCGATGCAGTTATCGTCTTTGACAGGGACTATGCCCACAGTTTCAAATTACCATCTCTTGTGACGATAACTGTACACTTTCTAATTTGTAGAGACTAGAGATTGTACTTGTAATTTGGCCAAATCAAAGAGAACTTTTTTGCAATTTACTTTAAATTATATTTCAAAATATTGTTTAGTCCAAACAAGCGGGGGCACCCGCGCGTTGCTGCGGGAATGTTGTGTTTAATCTAAGTCGAAATAAAAATATTGTAATTTTTTTTTGTTATTAAGGACTAAATTTGCAAAAGGTCGATAACGGGGGACTAACGGTGCGATTTACAGCTAACTTGAGGGACTAAAAGCGTAAATTTCTTATGAACCACGCACTATTCCCCACTGTTGTTTTACTGTAGCAAACATTGTTTTGCACTGTTTCGTACTATAGCAATAGTATTTTTCCTTTTTAGTCCCTGAAATTGACGGTTTGTTGCAACATTAGTCCTTAGGGACTAACGGTGAAAATAAAAGTTAACCTTAGGGGCTGTTTCTGTTTAATATTTGCGCAGAAACAGCCCCTGAATTTACTGTTCCGTTACAAATTTACGTCACGGCTGTTAGATAACAACTGTTAAGGACTAACTTTGCAATGACCGATAACCTCAGTGGCTAAAACGAGGCTAACATGAAATTTGCGTGTGAACGGTTGCTACAGTGATCTAAATGGGTTTTAGTATATATCTATAACTATATCTATACTGTATAAAATGGAAAAATGGTCAAAGTGGAAAATGTTGAAAATTGAATGTTGAAAACATGGTCAATGGAGAGAGAAATACATAATATAATTAATACTGTTATTAAAACACCTCATTACTTAAAAATACAATAATTTATTCACATTGTACAACCAATTAAAAGCACATCTACCAATTAAATCCATCCGAAACGAACAAGAAATGACCCGTTGAAACCGATACCGGGTTGACTCGGGACGCTTCAAACCCGGCGGGCTGACCTGGTTTAATTTGACCTGTTTTCGACCCAACCTATCGGTTTGACTCGGGTTAAATCGACATGTTTTTTTATCGGAACGGGTCAACCGGTTGAACCACCTGGGTCAAATCGGGTTTCAAATATGACAATTATATGAGAAACGATGAAGTAGTTGTGGAACCCGTGACAATTTGTTTTTAAAGGAGAGACCAAGTAATTGTAGTTTTTTGTTTACTTTGCTTTGACAAATGTAATTTGTCATTTGTATAATGTTATTTTTAAAAAAATGTTGTTTTTGCATCAGTTAAGGGACTCGCATATATGAATCATCTTTTAAAAGTTAATATATACTATGTAGCCATTTGTCAAGTATATCAATAATGTTATGTAAGTTTATTAAAATCACAAAAATTAAATAGTATTGTTATCATTAGCGATAATTATTTGTACCTCAAACAAATAGTTTTGAACAATGCATAAATATCTATGCAAATTGATAGTACAAAATAATATTATTATAGTGATATCAAATTTGCAACGTTACAATTTTAAAAGCCACATACTAAATGATAAACGCTACACATGTAAAAAAAGTAGTTATCACTGCCTAAATTATCGACAAAACAAGAATTGTAGTTATTTATGCTGCTATGCAACCACGCTTCAGAATTGTAGTTATTCGTAAATGATTCTCTAATGTTACAAATACAATTTGTTGAAAGAAACTTATGGGTCGTCGGAATTTTGCAGAAAACTAGACATCGCTACCGCTAGGCGCGGGTACTCGTCTAGTTATAATAAAAGTCTAGTTATAATAAAATGTAGCATTGTTCATTTTAAACAAAAGATTGTTTACTTTAACATTCCTTATGTATCATTGAACGACATTTTTTTTACCTTGTCGTTATTAAATAAAAGATGTAGGTAAATTTTATACGCACACACTTGCTTTTCATTTCACACACACTAATTACACCATCAAAAACACACATATAATTATCAGTCACAAAAAAACCCATAAGAATCAGCCATCATTTTTGGTGATCTGATCTTCTTGTTCAGTTTTAAGAATTTCATTGGAACAAAGGTTGGTTTTGGGTCATTTGTGTTTGAACACCAACTGTTTGATAAAATGTTTCACTGAACTAAGTGTTGTATTTTTGTGGCTAGTTTGTTGGGTTGTGATTAGGCTATGCTATTGATTGTTATAAGAAGAAAAAATGGTTTCACAATTGGTTAGTTAAGCTGTTTAGTTAGGCTTTATTTCATTGATTTGGGGCTTTTTCTAAGTTGGGATTATTACTGTTAAGTGTTGGATAGTTAAATTTTGAAACCTTAATGGCACCAACCAAAAACACTCCCAAACCAAAGCCACAAAAAACCAAAGTGGGGGAGCAAGTTCTAGACTTGGTTATACATTACATACACAATGTTGAGGACCGAAACTCTGTTTCTCTAGTTTCCCGTAAGTTTTATGAGGCTGATGGCATTACACGTAAGAGCGTAACTGTCCACGTTCATTACTGCCCAAATCCGTCGCGTTTAGGTAAAAGATTCCCTTTCATTGAGTCGTTAACACTTAAAGGTCCCCCATCAGCTTATCAGTATACGAGCGTAATGAACTTTTTTTGACAAAACTACTCCATAAATGCTTATGAAAAAGCCTTTTTTATGCGCTGTTACCCATCAACTAAGGATACTCAAAAGCTGTTACGCTGAAGCAGCTCACCCAAACACACTCTTATTCAACACGCTTATTTCACTCACAAATATAACCATATAAGCACTTAGGATAAGAAGCCCCATACACCCTCCAAACTACTTATCTGCGGCCTTAAAACGCTATAATTCAGTTTCAAAGCAGTCTCAAACACCCTGAACTCATAAGTCAATACCCTTAGTCAAATAATCAATATCATTCTCACTAGCACTAGAAACTAATTCAAACTATACTAACCACTTACGGGTGGCCTAGTGGCAAAAGGGTCGAGACCATCATCACTATAATGCGGGAGGTCTCAAATTCAATTTCTGCTAGGTGCAAACAACCCTAAAGTGGGCACGCTAACCTCCTGAAAAGGGAGGACTTTACTCGGTTTAAGTCTATGTGGCGGTCCATGGATTAGTTGGCCAAAAGGTCAAAAACCATAAGCGATAATAAGTAGATTAACCTGCTTTTCCTATTTTGCCTAGTCGTCAATTTGGTTTACTGTTAACTATATGGGTCGCAGTTAACATGGTTCGCATTGGCTTGGTATTTCCACGCTGTTTGAATAAACAATTAAAAGGCGGGTTCAAAAAGAAACTTTTTTGTTTTAAATAATAATAGAAAAATACTTATCAACAACCATATATATCGTTCTGCCTTTCAACATATTTGGTTTGTGGAATCGACATCCTTAAGAGTTGTGTTTGTGTTTGATCGATGTAAACGGTCTGATTTTATAAATAGCTACAGAGTGCATACTACCGAGTGAAAAGCCCGGCCTGGAAGTCATTCTGCGCTGTTCAAATAAAAGGAAACCATGAGAACCAAGCTAGGTTTAACTTGAGCCAGAAGTTTTAAAAACTTGAAACAAATTATGTATAGTAAAGGGGCTAAACTAAAATCTGACTAAAAGTTAGGGGATTTAAAACATATAAACTCAATTTAAGGATTTACATGCGAACGAAGCTATAGGTACAACTTGGGCCCCAAGTTGTACGTAGTATATATATGAAAACTTTGCGTCTCATGTTATCACATACGAAACAAAAACACAAAAAGAATAGAAGTGTCGATCGACTTCTTTTTTTGAGAGCAGTATACATACCTACAAAGAACAAAAAGCAAAGAGTCAATCGACTTGTTGTTTGAAGGTTAATTACACCTTCAAAGCACACAATTAACTGTCCAAAAAGACCCTAAGCTGTTTCGTAAAATGTCTCAGTGACTTAAGGGTTAGTTGTTTCATTAAGCTGTTTTTTTTTAAGTTGTTTCGTTAAGCTGTTTAGTGTTTAGTGTTAGCGATTAGTTAAATTTTGAAACCTTATATACACAATCATGAGGACCGAATCTCTGTTTCATTAGTTTCTCGTAAGTTTTATGAGATTGATGGCATTACGCGTAAGCACGTAACTGTCCACACACTTTATTACTCTAAACCTGCCTCTTTAAGTAAAAGATTCCCATACATTGAGGCATTAACACTTCAAGGTCACCCATTTAGTTTTTATGTTAGAGATGAGAATGTTATCCGAATCACCCCATGGATCCAACAATTAGCTCTTGAGTTTAGGTGTTTGAAAGAACTTCATATCCGTCATCTGGTTGTTCATGATGAAGATCTCGAGAAATTGGCGCGAACACGTGGAAAGAATTTAAGGAATTTGAAGATTAGTAAGTGTCTAGGGTTTTCAACGGATGGATTAAGGCATATCTCTAGATATTGTAACCAATTGAGAACTTTCCGTTTGGAATATTGTAACTATACTAAAGTGAAAGATGATATTTGGATACATCAGTTGGCATTGAATAGCACGGTTTTAGAAAGGTTACATGTTACGAGTATGGACATTTCTGATGCAGAAGATCTTACACTTCTGGCAAAAAACTGTTGTAACTCATTAATATCGTTGAAGATTAGAGTTTGCTATCTAAGTAAACTAGGAGATATGTTTAGATATGCTGTTAGGTTGGAACATTTTTCTGGAGATAATCGGGATCAGGAGAGTGAACTTGTTGGTTTCCAGTTTCCCCCAAATACGCGTTCATTAAGTATAGAGGATTTTCCATTAACTCGATATTCAATTGTACTCCCTTTTCTGAATCAGATAAGGAAATTGAAACTTGTTCGTTTCAAATTGAATTATGCGTGCCAGTGTTTATTGTTTAAGAGGTGTCCTAATTTGGAAGTTCTATATACCGGGGATGTATGTGGAGATAGGGGGTTGCAAGTTATTGGTCAATTTTGCAAGAAATTGCACAAACTTACCCATTATGGGGTTGTAACCCACGTGGGATTGATTGATGTGGCAAAAGGATGTACTACATTGGATTGTTTAAAGGTTTGCCTTAGAGATACATCAAATGAAGCTCTCGAGTATCTAGGAATGCATTTAAAGAATCTCCGTAAATTCCGTATGGAGTTGGTTAAGCAAGATAGGACAACAGATCTACCGCTAGACAATGGGATTCGGGCTATGCTAATGGGTTGCAACAAACTCAAAATGCTACATATCAGTCTCTGGGATGAAGGATTGACGGATGTGGGTTTGGAATATATCGGGAAGTATGGTGCTAATTTGCGGTTTCTATCTCTTACTAGTACAGGAAATTTGATTGCAGGATTTGTGAAGTTATCAATTGCAGGACTTGTGAAGTTATCAGAAGGGTGCCTGAAATTAAGAAAGCTAAAACATAGAGGCTGTCCCTTTAGCGAGCAAGTTGTTGCCAGTTCTGTTTTTAATATACCTTCTCTAAGGTATGTTTGGGGTTACAATAGTGATCATACTATTTTGGCACTCACTCGTCCAGAGTTTCGACTTTGAAACGTTGGTATGTATGTTCTTAGTCATTTACTTGCAAATTATTGTTTTTTCTATTTTTAATAAGAGTGTCTACTTCGGAAGCTTTTGTTGTCTTGGAATACCGTGATTGTGAGCTTTCATAGGAAGGAGCAAGTTGAAAAGGAATTTGATGTAATTACAAGAAGAGGAAACGGCTAAAATGAAGAGTAAGAACAATAAATAAGAGATTGAGATGATAAAAATGTTTAAACTCAAAATCCAAATCTGGAATGACTTGTTTGTCAAGATTGATATTAGTTTATTCTGCTGTAGGTAAAACTTGTTTGTGGTTGCAGTAAAACTTGTTTATGACCCGTTTAGCATTGTATGTCATGCCCTTCTTGTGTTGTTGGTGGTTATCCAGATGAACTTGCTGAAATATTTGAATTGGTGTAGTGCTCGTTGAGTGGGTATGCACTACCTTTCTATAACAACAATCAATTCATTTGACAAGCATTGTAAATTTCATTAGAGATGATTAGTAATCAATCTGCCATTTGTTATTTCCTCTCCATTTTGTCCCAACAATCTGATCATCATCATCTACTTGATCCATTTCATATACAATATAAACAAAGCAATTTACATTTAGCACCGAAAATGTGATTAGAATGGGATTCGATTCGTTAATTAACGTTTCTTTTGACCAACAAAATCCAGAGTAAAAAACCCCAATGTGTAATCGCGGTTCCAACAGGTAAAATAATCTGAATGATAATGGAAATGTATAAAAACAGATATACAAATAAGCCGAGAAAATGTTGCTTCACATCAAGTTTTAAATAATGGGTCAAAGATGTTATTGAGAATACTAGTTGTCAACTTTCAGTGTGCTCTCGATTTGTTGGATCAGCAGGTTTTGCTGTCAAAGCTCCTTCCTGCAAACAAATCGACACAAACAGGCTATTAGAGACTTCACTGTCATTGTTATTTTTAACTACATATATAAAGATGATCAGCAGCTCGTAAATGTCGACCTTGTTTATGTTGTCCCAACTCTAGATCAATGATATATAGATTGCAAAATGTAAAGTATATTGAATAAGTAAAATTGTCTATTAACTTGTAAATGTTACAAATGTGTATGTATATATACAAACTGATCGTTGCTATCCAACCATCATGATGGTTCGGTTTTGTAACCGCCATCCATAACTGTTTTTCAGTTATTTAGTTTCTACTTGACATGTTTAGTCCTTCATCTAATAATAAATACATAAGAAGCATAAAGATAAAGATTATTGGTTCACATTCTCCTCCTTAATCTTGATCGTTGCTTCGTCCTAAGTCTTGAACTCCGAGCATTTGTCGCATAGTCATGAACTTCAATCTTGGTAGAGCCTTTGTTAGAATATCTGCTCTTTGTAGTTCTCCGCTGACATGTTCCACATTGATGTGCCCATTCTCTACGCTTTCACGAATGAAATGGTAGCGAATATCGATGTGCTTGCTTCTTCCATGAAAAACTGGGTTCTTCACAAGTGCTATTGCTGAAATGTTATCGACCTTCAGCGTTATCCTTTTTTCTTCCCATCCAGTTAGTTCACTAAGCAATCGCTTTAGCCATAAGGCTTGACATGCTGCTGCAGTAGCCGCCATGAATTCTGATTCACATGATGATAGCGCCACTGTTGGTTGCTTCTGAGTACACCAGGTAATTGGTGACTCTCCGAAATAAAATACGATCCCAGTAGTTCCTTTTCCTTGATCAGTGTTGACTCCATAACTACTGTCGCTATAACCTGTAATCTTGCAGCCGCCTTCTTGCTTATATATAATGCCATGCTCCTTTGTTCCTTTGATATATCGGATTACTTGCTTTACCGCCTTCAGGTGATGATCCTTCGGGTCTTGCATGAATCTACTGAGTAGTCCGACTGTGTAACTAAGATCTGGTCTTGTATGCAGTAAGTACCTGAGACTTCCTATTAAGCTTCTGTAGTAAGTTGCGTCAACTGAGTTTCCTTCTTCCGCCTTGACCAACTTAGTACCAGTATCCATAGGTATCTTCGTATCATTGCTTTCTGCCATACTTGTTTCCTTCAAGATCTTGTTAATATAACCTGTTTGCTTTGATTGTAATCTCTCCTCACATGTCGTGTGACTTCTATCCCAAGATAATAAGCTAACAATCCTAAGTAAGCTCATTTCAAATATATCCTTCATCTGGGATTTGAATTCTTCGATTTCTTTCTTTGGAGTGCCTGTGATTATCAGATCATCCACGTAGACTCCAACTATAAGTGTAGAATTCTTGTTTCGCCGTATAAACGCTTGTTCGAGATTACATTTCTTAAAGTCTAAGGACTTTAACGTTTGATCAAGCTTCACATTCCAAGCTCTCGGTGCTTGCCGTAAGCCATATAAAGCTTTAGTAAGCTTATATACTTTTCCTGTATTTCCTTGTTGTACAAATCCTTCAGGTTGTGTAACGTAGACTTCTTCCTTTAAATCTCCATGTAAAAATGCTGATTTTACATCTAAGTGATGTACTTGCCATCCATGATATGCCGCTAATGCTAATATCAACCGAACTGTCTCTATCCGAGCAACCGGTGCAAATACTTCATCGAAGTCTATCCCTTGTTCTTGCACATAACCTTTTGCCACTAACCGTGCTTTATATTTGATGATGTTTCCTTTTGCATCCCTCTTGGTCTTGTAAACCCATTTGAGTCCTATTGCCTTCTGATTTTCTGGCAATGTAGTAAGAGTCCATGTTTTATTCTTGTTGATTGAATCCAATTCAATCTCCATGGCCTCAATCCATTTCTTATCTGTTGATGCTTCCTTGTAATTACGGGGTTCTTCTTCCGTAAATAACAAGCTTTGTGGTTCAACTCTTCGTGCATGTCTGTATATATCCGACATGTTTCTGTACTCACGTATGGGTGTATCATCAAATCTATCTCTTGAGTTCTCTACAGAACTATTAGTAGCTTCTTCTTCCTCTTCTGAGTGTGGGTCGTAATGATATGCCGGTGGTGTGTTTGGTGAAACTGGATCAGGAATCTGATCTTGTTCATGATACGTGTTATTATCGTTTTCTGTGTTGACTGGTGTAAGGTTTTCGTTGTCAACTCCGTCTACCACAAAACTAGCCCAAAATGTGTCTTGTGTGTCCGTATCTTCTTCATCTTTGTTCCAAACCCACGGCTTTGTTTCCATGAATTTTACGTCCCTACTAACATGTTTCTTCCTGGTTATAGGGTCATATAACCTACATGCTTTTGATCCTTCCTCTACTCCCAAGTAAACCAATGGTATGCTTCTGTCGTCCAGCTTCTTTAAGTGAGGTATCGTTATCTTTGCATAAGCTGTGCATCCAAATATTCTTAGGTTTTCCAAGTTTGGTTTTCTGTTGTAGAGTGCCTCATATGGAGTTTTATCTATCAGGGCCCTCGTAGGTACCCTATTGAGTATGTATATAGCATGTTTAACTGCTTCCGCCCAAAAAGTTAAAGGTAACTTCATTGCTTTCATCATACTCCTAGTGGTTGATAACACTGTCCTATTCCTTCTCTCCACTACTCCATTCTGCTGTGGGGAGTACGGTGCTGTCAACTGTCGTGCTATTCCATTTTCCTTACAGTACCTTGTGAATTCATTTGATGTGAATTCACCACCTCTATCCGTTCTTAGCATCCTTATTTTCAACTTCATTTCCATTTCTATCTTCTGTCTAAATTCCTTGAATGTACTAAATGCCTCATCTTTCGATGTCAGAAAGTAGGCCCACATAAAACGTGTACAATCGTCCACTAACAAGAAAATGAGTTTCTTGCCTGAGTGTGTTGCTGGACTTATAGGACCGCAAAGGTCTCCGTATACTAAGTCCAATGGGTTCTTTGATCTGAATTTAGTTTGGTTTGGAAATGGTGTTCTACTGTGTTTTCCTAATAAACATGCGTCACAAATCTGCCCTGCATGATTTATTCTTGGAATTCCTTCTACTAGATCTTTCCTAGTCATCTTGTTTATATCGTCAAAGTTCAGATGACCTAATCTAGCATGCCATAACCATGCTTGGTTATCTATATTTGCTAAGAGACATATAGGTGCTTCTATCTGTAATTGTATCTTGTAGAGTCGATTCTTAGATCTTTCTACTTTCATCAACAACTTCTTATTCTTATCATACAAAGTCAACTTGTTTCCGTCCATAATGACTTTACAACCTATTTCCGTAAGTTGTCCTAGACTAAGTATGTTGCTCTTGAGGTTTGGTATGTAGTATACTTCCGATACTACCTTCTGTTCCTGGTTCTTACAACCTAACAGTATAGATCCTCTACCCATTATCTGTACATACGATCCATCTCCAAAACGTACTCGTCCTGTTACGCTTTCATCAATATCCCTAAAATGACTCTTTATCCCAGTCATATGGTTACTTGCACCATTATCTAAATACCATATGCTTGTATCCGCTGTAGCATATTTCTTTGGTTGAATTTGTTCTTCATTCAACAACACTTCCTTGTGTTCAGTTTCGTGCGTAGTCATTAATAGTGATGGTTCATCGTCTTCTAAGATAAGGTTTGATTGTTCCTGAGTTGCTGGTTTTCCTCTACAGTTTCTTTTAAAGTGTCCCATTTTATGACACCTATAGCATTTTATCTTGCTCACATCCCACTCTCCTTTATTCTTATCCGAACTCTCCTTATAACTAGAGTTCCCTTCCTGTGGGTTGTTTCTATTTTTATTCTGCCAGTTCCCTCGTGAGAAATTTGATTTTCCTCCACGTTTGTAAAAACGTTTCCTATTTCCTGAGTGTTCGCCATGTGCGAATAATAGGTTTTCCTGGCTTTCTACATGTCCTCCCTTCCGGAGTTTTATCCTTTCCTCAAATGCCTTGAGTCTTCCAATGATCTCATCTAAAGTGATTTCGTCGAGATCAGTTGTTTGTTCTATGTTTGCTACTATCTGAATGAACCTATCTGGTGTGGAGTCTAATAGTTTTTGAACTAAAAGTGATTCATCCAAAGTTTTCCCTAATTCTTTTGCCTTCGTGGCATAGCTGTTTAGTTTAGCCGCAAATGCATCCACCGTCTCATCTTCTTTCATCTGAAGTGAGTTAAACCCAATCATCAATGATTGTAATCGTGCTTTCTGCACTTTATCTTCTCCAACGTGTCTTTTCTTCAGTGAATCCCATAAATCCTTTGCCGTCTTACAACCCGCTACTTGTAAGATCACATCTTCCGTCAATGCTTGATATAGGAAGGCAGTCGTTGCCTTTTCTTTCTTATCATCCACTGGTGTATCTATCTTTGGTTCTATTGCTTCCCATAAGCCATGTGCCTCTAGTATAACCTTAATTTGTATAGCCCAAACTGTGTAGTTTGTGGTTTTCAACTTAGGGCATTGATATTGTGCAATAGGTGTTACGGGTTTTGTTACAGTTACAGTGGTTTCTATATCGTCAGTTGTCATTTTGAAAGTGTTTAGAATCTTCACTTTCTAATTCAATGGGATATATTCTTCCTAGTGTGGTTTTTCTATAAAGTATGGAAATTTCTAATCTTCCGGGAATCCTAATAATACGGGATCAATAAATAGTTTTCGGGATTTCCTAATAGTATGAAATAAAGTATTCTATACTATTCTATACTATGTAAAGTAATGAAATCCAGAAAGAGTTTAACTTGTGACCTTGTGTATCCGATGAATACTTAGAGTATTCTCTTTTGTTTTCGTTAGTAGTATCGTTTACCAACGTTGCTTTGGTTCCCTTTTTCTTGACTCGTACCCTTGATGTTGTTTTGCCTCGTTGTGTTTTGTTTCCCACCGAATACAAACACCAAAGTCTTCACGTAATTTGAATTTCCTTTTTGCCTCCAAAGTTTCGGATTGTTTTGAAACTTTGGTTTTCCAAGTTTCGAATGAAACTTCTGTCGAGATGTATCTCCTCCAACAAGTCCGAAAACAAACAGGTTGTTTTTCTTTCTTGTTCCTCCACACTACACGTTCTTTTCTTCTTTCCCTTGTACGTTATTGATGTCTATTGTCCGAAATCAATTTCCCACGTACAAAATAATTTTGGTACCGAGAAGGTATCCAAAAATTAACTCCGAAACAAATGTTTCGATCTTCCTTTCGTTGTTGTTCTCCTTGTGTTGTTTGACACTTCTCCACACAATTCCTTGAGCGCTCCTTCTTCTTATCACGTACGTATCCTTTTTCCACAACAACGTTTCCCGCGTCTTCCTCCCTTTGTGTCTTGTTTAACCCGGTTTCACAAAGTTTTATCCCACTCGTTCCTATTACCAAAACGTAGTGTGCGAATTCTTCCTTCCCTATGTTGTTGCCAACACAGTTTTTCCCCACCAATCCGTTTGGTGTAACACGTTTGCAATCCCCTACGTAAGTGATCGTGCACTATCTTCTACGTATCCTTATTCACTTTGTTTCTCTCGGAAGTAAAGAGTAAACAATAACTTGTCACCAAAACAGAAAATTTTCGAACTGAAAAAATCTGTTTTCAAAGCGTATGAAAAACAGTTTTGTTTTTCTGCGCGTGTTCCTGGGTTCTCTTCTTCTTGTGTATGATTTTTTGTAATAAAAAACGAAGGTGTAATCCTATGCTCTTGATGCCAATTGTTGTCCCAACTCTAGATCAATGATATATAGATTGCAAAATGTAAAGTATATTGAATAAGTAAAATTGTCTATTAACTTGTAAATGTTACAAATGTGTATGTATATATACAAACTGATCGTTGCTATCCAACCATCATGATGGTTCGGTTTTGTAACCGCCATCCATAACTGTTTTTCAGTTATTTAGTTTCTACTTGACATGTTTAGTCCTTCATCTAATAATAAATACATAAGAAGCATAAAGATAAAGATTATTGGTTCACAGTTTAGCATAATGCAATAACAAACAACAAATGTTTCATCATAAACTTACAAAACGGTCTTCATGCACCACTTGTTTGCAATTTCAGGATACTTTTCTGTGTCGATCTTCACCCCTTGAATTGTGCCTCCCATGGTAATACTAACCTCGTTCAGTATATGACCCATAAATTGACAAGGCCCACACCTATAAACAGATATCAGCATATTAGACCCAATAAACCAGCATCAATAGTATTTGGAATCCAGATTTCCATCTGATGATTTTTAATGACAGTAATCAATCTACAACACATGCACCACAATATTCGAGGGAGGTAGAGCAAGAAACGGGCACAAAGACAGATAAATTTACCAGGTTGCATAAAATGTTTGCTTCTTCGCTTTAACCTGAATGGGGAAGGAGAAATGATTAGTCGGTCTTAATTCATACCACAAAAGCAACAAGGACATGCAGATTTCAGATGCATTGCTATCAAGTTTTTCCTTATCCCACACAAGCGTAACAACTAATTAAGGTCCCAAAAAAGTATGGGTAGGATCATGTTTCAGTAATCACACTTGCAAACTATCACTACGAAACACTAGGAAAACAATTTCATGAAATCACCAACAAATTAAAGCAGTGCTAAAGTAAGGATCTCGCTGAGACAAATAGATTTCCAAGATGCATGTAAGTTATGCATATTTGCAACAAAAACTATATTTTGTGCATATCTTTCACAGTGACTAGCTGTAATCACTAAAAATGGTGACTAAACAATGTTTTAGCATACAAAAATGCAAGATTTTCGTACAAGAATCTGACAAAAAAGAAGTACCAAAGATCACATACATGAGGTAAGTGGTTCAAATTAAGCAATATTGCAATGCGGTCAGCATAACCTGTTGCTATTATGTGGTGGTTGTTGTTTGCTGGAGGAAATGAATTTATCTGTAGCTCGTTCGGTATGCCCATATCTTACCAACTCCAGTTAAAGATTGTGTAGAAAGAACTTGTCCATCAAACGAAACGAGCATCCTGAAAACGACCGATCATCACCAATCTCACTAGAAATCATATCAAATTTTTAGCATTATTCTCCAAGGCCGCGCAAATAATCTCAGCATCTCTCACCCACCACAACTTTCATGACTGACTCCTTAATTGGCAATCCAATACCTCGCCTTAATTTAACAACGCCGTCGACCCTTGAGTATAAAACGGATACTGAACTGCCTCACCTTCGATTGATGCCATTGATAAAATTTGATCATAACAAGTACATAAAATGTACGTGTGTGTTTATGTTGCTGATCGTGTGAAAAGCCCAGCCCAGAACCAAGCTACAGGTTAAACTTGGGCCTATTATACGTGGTATATATATTATAAAAATTTCTCGTCTCTTATTCATTATTATCACATTAAAAAAAAACACTAAGAAAAAAAGACAACTATACAAACCCAAAGAAAAAGAAGATCGATCGACTTGTTATTTAAAGTAATAAGAAGGTTAGTTTTTACGTGTTTTTATTGAAACTCGGTGAGATATAAACTAGTTATGGATGTTTATACAATATAGTATTATGGTTTTAACTCGAAAAGTGTCTGAAACTTTTTATAATTTCACACAATGAATATGACGTATCTAACTAATCCTATGAACTACAAAGTAATTTACATCTTATTGTTAAATTTTTTCTTATTAGTTTAATTTTGTTGCAGGTTTAGTGTTGTAGTTTTGGAGGTTCAAGAAAGGAATTCACTCAAAGTTTAACATTAAACCTTAAACCTAACCAAACCTTAATGGAACCCACTAAACGTAAGACCAAACACAAGCCTGAAAAAATCAAAGTGGGAGAGCAAGTTTTAGACTTAGTTATACCTTATATACACAATGTTGAGGATCGAAGCTCTGTTTCGTTAGTTTCCCGCAAGTGTTATGAGACTGATGGCATTACGCGTAAGCGCCTAACTGTCCACACACTTTGTTGGAAATGTATATATTTACAAACATGTGAATGTCCGTATTCGAACTCGTGACCACGGGATTGCACACATTAGCGAATGAGAATTAAAGTTAATAATTAATGTTTATGTTTACGATTAATTATTACACATTAAGTCCGGTTAACGATCGTTAAGTATTTAACGGAAAAATGACTAACGACCGTTAAAATGGAAAAGAGAAGGACTAGAAATGGAAACTTGGAAAAGTTATGGAATGGGCTTTGGGCTTGCATTGGTGGCCGGCCATAGGGGCTAAACAAAGCCTAATTCACAAACTTGTTCCCTAAGTTTACCTACTAGTATATAAGGAGGGGTAGGTTCTAGGGTTTCATACACTTGTGCATTGAATTAACCCTAGATCTCTCCTCTCCTCTCTCTAGTCTATATTTCGGCCGAACACCCCAATAGTAAGGGAGTTTGGTTTCGTTTTTCTTAAACGAGGACTTGTGTTAGATCTAGCAATCGCTTGATTCGTTTGGTTAATTCGTGTGTACAAGAACGTGGTTGTAAGACATTATTCTTACACTAATAAGTACTTCTTTGTTTTGCTTTGCTCGAGGGTTGTTTTGCTTTTCTCGAGGAATTTGACATTCGCAAGAGGTACGTTACGCATACTTTCAGTTAATTAATTTATTTGTTATGATCTTAAGTCTTCCGCTGTGTACTCTTGATGTTTACTTGTTTATTGTATGTTATATATATCATAAACTCAACAGTGGCATCACGAGCCTTGTATAACAAGTAATTAATTACTGAAACACATAATTAAAATTAACATGAATGTGTTATTTTTTGTATGCTTAGATCTAGGGTTTGCCAAACCTAAACCCTAATTTTGAGGGGGGGCATTTTTTTGGTGCCCTAATTAGGGTTTTGTAAACTATTGTTTTAATTGGATTAGAAACCCTAAGATGCATGCAACTTTATGTGTATATGCGTAACTTTGATTTAATTGCATTAATTGTTAAGTGTAATTTTATGTCCATGATAATTATCTGCATGTTTTATCATGGATTTGCTTTATTGTATGTCTTTCTTGTTTAAGTGATATACACTAAATTATGATAGATTTAAAATTGGGGAAGACCTCAATAATTATTAATTTAATCAATTATGTGCTATGTGGTATGTATTTAATTTTGACTTGCGCAATCGATGAATCGATGCATGTGGTTCACCTTGTACATAGATGAAAACGGGTGAAAGTCTTAATTAAATATATGCATATTGACAGATCTAGAATTGGTTATTAATAGGATTTATCAAAAATGTTTGCATGTGGCTATTTGATATGCATGACTTTTATTTGTTATGCATTCATTGTTTATTTGTTTATTTTTATAAATACTTGCTTGTTTGTTATGTGTAACAAGGGTATTTTTACAAGAAAAATAAACTGACCTAAACAATGGTGAAACATGTATTTTTAAGACTAGTAATCATAATCGTTTAATTGATTGATGACTTTGGTACAAATGGTCTGAACGGCTCACCCATGAGAATGAACTACTAAAAGGGGTTTAAAGAAGTGCGCACAGTCACACTGAAAGGATGTCTAAGGTTGTGCTTTAGCGCGTACCTGGTCCTCTGCCCTCTGTAAGTTCGAGTGGAGCTACTTAGTAAGACATTAAATGTGCAAGCTCATCTTAAGGGCGAATTAGTTTTAATTCCATGCGCCACTTCGGTGGTAATTATCCGAAACACTAAGTGTTTACACTTATGCAAAAGTACGGTATAATGGATGATAATTAACACTAAATTCCTTGATTGGTGAACCCAATACCTCAATTAAAGTTTGATGATGAAAAGCTTATACATTAAAACAAGATATAAATGTTTTAATAAAAACTATGCTACAAAGATGAATGCATGACATCTTTGTACATATTTGATTTAACATCAAAACTATTACCCTTTAATTTAAGTTATATGCCATCCAACGAAACGGAAACACCTAAGATTACTTTCTATTTGCGTGAGAACGTGACTTAGATCTTAATCAAAGGGTAAAATGTCCACGTGTCGTGAGATCGGGCATGGCCGATTTTGCAGTTTCTTAAGTTGGATAACTTAATTGAGTTTTGTAGTGAGAACTGGCAACTTAAGGCATAAGATGGGATAAAACATGTTTACATGGCGATTGATATTGGCTATATGTAAATCCCATAAATCTAGGAATTGCAATTGAAATTGGCAATTGAGCAATAGCTCTACCATTTTGTATAAGGTTCATTACTAGCAGATCAACAGACGTGATGAAATTATGACAATTTGGATCCTAGTTTTCAATAATAATTAATTGGTTATATGAATATGAACCTTGGGTATTTAATTGTTTATTGAAAAGGTTAATTATCGAAAATACTAAAATTGAATTTTGTAATTCTTTTGAATGTATAAATGCAACATTTAACCGTAAACGTGGTTTAGTCTTTGATTTGTAAATTGATCCATTCTAGCATTCTAACAAATGTTTGATCGAGAATAATTTACTGATAAGACAAACGAAGTCTCTTTTCCATGGGAGAAGCATGAGACTCAATCCTATTCCTTTTCATTAATGAGAAAGGTATAATAGGAACATTTGAATTGTCTAAATTCTAATGTAACTCTTAGCAATGAATTGCACATCTTATTTTCCATAAAGATTTCATTACCCTCATTTGGTGAATGAATCCTTTGTAACAACATGAACGTTGGTTAACTGGAAAACATGTATATGAGTTACTAGATTAGAAGCTAGACTAATTACCGCAAAAATTGGTAAAAGGCAAACTAGCATATTTTTATCTAGTTGTTTTGCTTTAGCCTTTAAAGGTACTACATACCAGTATGGGGATGGTAGGCCTGTTGAGGAATAAATTGCATACCCAATTTTTTGAGTTAATAACATTTATGGATAACCTATCATTCATATAGTAGAATACACCTTTTAGTACCTTAGTAATGATTACGTATGGTTCTTCAAAGTTGTAGGAAAGTAAAAAGCAAGCAAGTTGTTTTCACTGGTTATGCAACACTTACAATGTTGTCAGATTCAGTGGGAGCATTTGTGTTGCATTACTGAATAAAAAGTTGTTTTAATGATTTCTAATTCAGTGGGAGCTACAAGCCTTATTTCCTGTGTAGTAACCCAAATTATCTTCAAAGATAATTACTTTCCAATTGTAGACACTTATGTTTTTAAGGATAGTCGTGTACGTTTCCTTACTAAACAATATAGTTCTACGTCTACTTGTTATATCTATGACACAAATCATATTAATCAAATAAACGAACGTGTATCGTGTTGTTTATATGCTACATGATGTTGTTCCATGCACAAGTGGGAGAAATCTTATTGTGTGCAAGGTACAACACATATTAATATGATTTAAAAGGATTCTCTTGACTGTAAAGTAAGAGAATAATGTTCTAATAGGAAGTATACATTTATATATGTATGATTGCCCTATTAAGAACATGTGTCAAGATGATAACAAAGACTACTTTATTCTAAATATTTATGTCATTCAATATTTAAGAAACACTTGTAGTTACAATTTATGTTACGTGAGAACGTGAACTAGATTGTAGCCCAAGGTAAAATATCCACGTGTCGTGAGAACGAGCATGGATGATTCTGCAGTTTCTTACATGGAACATTTCATGGAATGACATAATTAAATGAAGTAATCTAATACTACCTTGAATTTGAGTATTCGTTGAATGACTTAAATATATGTAGTAAATATTAACTTGAAATATGAATTGAAACCCGAGGTGGTGTTCATAATTACTTTAATTATAAATGTTTATGATTTTGTAAAGTCACAAACATGAAGTCTTTTTATACAAGACTTACAATATAAAGTAAGACGTTAACTTGCTATGTTTTAAGACATATGCATGAAGTCAATGAGTTGATCAATGACTTATAACGTATAGTGGGATTATAACTAATATGTCTTTTGACTTGGTCAAAAATATTTGTGTTATAATGTATGCAATTGACTTGGTAATTCTATTGTACCATTAAGTTTTACTTTGTTGGTAAATAGGTAAGCCAAAAGAGTAGATGGTTATCTAAAATATTGTTAGATTTTCTTACAATATTAATTCTAAGGAAATACCATAGTTTTATGGTATGTTCTGTTAGAAGAATCAAAATCTGTTGGCATTATTTGATTCAAGATAACTATAGTTTCTTCCAAAAGTTATCAAGGTTAGTAGATTGAGTATAGATTGAATATACTTAATAAGACTCCAACCTAGAAGATTTATAAGACACCATTTGTTTATGGAATGTGATGAATCACATTAAGTCTTATAAATGAAGTTCTGAATTTGTTAAACTACTTATAGAGTGAGTTGTAACAAACTAATGTTAGGAACTGTCAATGTTTTTTGTAATATCCCAAAAGAGAACAATGTATTGTTGCTCTACTTGCTAAACTATTTAAAGGTAATCTATAAATTTTTAAAGGCAAGTGGGAGTTTTGTTTAGATCTTGAAAGATTGAATTACAAAATACATAATCTTCTAAAATGCACTAGCAAATATCATGATGAGGCTAAACATGAAAATGATAGACCTTAATATGATGGAATTGTCATTCATAGATCCGTAAGGATATCTCAGATATTTAATATGCTGAGGAATATGAGTTACAGGATCATGGTAAGCCTGTTAATCATAATGATAAATTTACCAAATGTTGAATTGTGGAAAGTCAATCATACTATGAATGTAGAGATGCTGTCCATAAAGATAATCAACTTTAGATACTTGATTTATCTTAATAATGAAAATGAGTTTCTTCAAAGGGTGGAAACCCTAGTGGTTTAAATCTTTGTGTAGAAATCATATGGACAATATTGTACACATATTTAATGCATGTCTAGTGATAATAATATTAATCATATGTAAGCAATTAACTATGATTGAATATTCTTTCTAGATACATTAAATAGAAGTATAAAGATTATAATTGTCATACTTAGTTTCATTGATATGAAATTTTGACAATGAATGTCATAACTCTTTGTTGTGAATTTACTTTTGCGAGGATGATGAGTAATACAAAGAAGTTTTATGAATTCAAATAATCCTTGGATATGTACAAACTGCAAGAATCCATGAATGGATATATGCAAGCATCTAGGAGATGTTTCTTATGTTTAATATTAAATCCATGTTTGATTTAATAATTAAAATAAGATTGCTCATTAGTATTCCTGAAAGCTAGTGGGAGTATTATTTATTTTTTCTTAAATCTTATATGTTGTATGGGCAACTACATTCCACTTAAATTAAGTTTTAGTTGGGAATGAAACTTCGTTTGTAAGATTTGGAAATAAGATATATAACCTTGGAATATATGTTTATTATTATAAACATATGCGGTAAATAAATGAGTCAAATAGAACATGATGAATACATATCTTTGACAAGATAAATGAGATCTTAAAGTTTAACTTGAAGATTCATCATGAACATCATGTTGTGTATAAAGTTGTTGTGTCATGCTTGATTACAAGATGATTTGACAACATTGAAAGTTGTTAGTGTAATAAATATTTTAAAGGAATATGTTTGGATTTAGAATCACATTCCACAATCTGGAGATGCTCCTAGATTCTATGGATGATTATATGACAATTGTTTCATAATTGTCATTGCCAACAAACTTGAGTTTGGTAGGCACCAACATTACACTATAACTGTTCGAAGTTTACGGATGTTTAAAGAGCATATTGTTGTACACAATGATGCTGGTATAATTGAGATGACACTCAATTCTAGTCATGGTATCCTTGATGATGACCACGTTGACTAGTTATGCTCAACTAAGAGCATAGTTGCATTATACATTAAAGAATGAAGAATACTTTAAAACTTTAAATTTTTGAAAGATGATTGTCATAAAAGGGTGGTTCAGGTTATCACGCACCTTATGGAATGATATGACAATATGTGTAAACATATACAAGAAATTCACTTATTGAATTCTTGAAATAAGTATTCTCAAAATTCCTATAGATCAAAGTTAATTGAAATTATGCCTTGTCAACAAGTATGATTTTCATGACTTGTGGCAAAATTCATTAACTAGTATTATCATGCATTGATCTATTTAGTATTTGGATAAAGGATGTTAAACAATTATTATTTATAATGAATTAAAGTACGGTATACGTTTAATTTCATTTATAATATTGTGTCCTGTATTTGCATGTTTAAATCCTTGAATAACTGAAGTTATTCTAAATAGTCCGTTGTCGATCAATAACATGGGAATGATATTGAATTAAGACAAATCTGAGTATTAGTTAGAATATACTTGAAAGTATATTGATGCGTAGCATGACTAATTTCAGATGATATTCAATGAATTGAGTATAGGACTTATCCCACCCACATGATGATACTTTATGGATCTTAGTCATTAAGTATATCATGAATATTTATCCTCTGACTTGAGATGCAAGAGATATGTCATGGATGTAGTGCATTTCTGTGAAGCAATCTAACGTTATACGTAACTGGTAGTTATAAGGGTTGTTTTCAGAAGTGTTGCGAAATTTATGAATCCTGCTTGTAGTCAAAATGGGATTTGTTTCCTTCAAATTTATTTTGAAGTATAATACTACTGGGCCCCTCGTAGGGTTGTTAAGATGTTTGCATGGCCATGCCCAAGGTCTTCTGAATATGTTCAGAAGAATTGGTAATCTTAATCAGTCACATAAAGCGAGAAACAGAATAGTTAATTAAGAAATGAGTGAGATCCATATTTTTATTAACATGGTATTAGAAACAAAAGGATGAATATGATGATGAATCATCAAACTTGGTTTTTCTCCAGAAAACCATACACGAGTTGTACCGGGGGCATTGGCGTGTTGCTAGACGCTAACCAATGTCATTTCACGTTTTGTAAACATATCCAAGTGGGAGCTGTTGGAAATGTATATATTTACAAACATGTGAATGTCCTGATTCGAACTCGTGACCACGGGATTGCACACATTAGCGAATGAGAATTAAAGTTAATAATTAATGTTTATGTTTACGATTAATTATTACACATTAAGTCCGGTTAACGATCGTTAAGTATTTAACGGAAAAATGACTAACGACCGTTAAAATGGAAAAGAGAAGGACTAGAAATGGAAACTTGGAAAAGTTATGGAATGGGCTTTGGGCTTGCATTGGTGGCCGGCCATAGGGGCTAAACAAATCCTAATTCACAAACTTGTTCCCTAAGTTTACCTACTAGTATATAAGGAGGGGTAGGTTCTAGGGTTTCATACACTTGTGCATTGAATTAACCCTAGATCTCTCCTCTCCTCTCTCTAGTCTATATTTCGGCCGAACACCCCAATAGTAAGGGAGTTTGGTTTCGTTTTTCTTAAACGAGGACTTGTGTTAGATCTAGCAATCGCTTGATTCGTTTGGTTAATTCGTGTGTACAAGAACGTGGTTGTAAGACATTATTCTTACACTAATAAGTACTTCTTTGTTTTGCTTTGCTCGAGGGTTGTTTTGCTTTTCTCGAGGAATTTGACATTCGCAAGAGGTACGTTACGCATACTTTCAGTTAATTAATTTATTTGTTATGATCTTAAGTCTTCCGCTGTGTACTCTTGATGTTTACTTGTTTATTGTATGTTATATATATCATAAACTCAACACACTTTACTACCCAAACCCTGCCTCTTTAAGTAAAAGATTCCCTTTCATCGAGTCATTAACACTTAAAGGTCCCCCAAAACATTTTAATGTTAAACATGAATATGTTATCAAAATCACCCCATGGATTGAACAATTAGCTCTCAAGTTTAGGTGTTTGAAAGAACTTCATATCCGTGGTCTGGTTGTTCATGATGAAGATCTCGAGACATTGGCGAGAACACGTGGTAAGGATTTAAGGAGTTTGAAGATTAAGAAGTGCCCAAGATTTTCTACGGATGGATTAAGGCATGTCTCTAACTATTGCAACCAATTGAGAACTTTTTTTTTGGGATATTGTTATTGGATTAATGTGAAAGATGGGATTTGGTTACATCATTTGGCATTGAATAGCACGGTTTTGGAAAGGTTGAATATTATGAGTATGGGTATTTCTAATGCAGAAGATCTTACACTTCTTGCAAAAAACTGTTGTAACTCATTAATATTGTTGAAGATTGGAAACTGCTATCTAAGTAAACTAGGAGATGCCTTTAGATATGCTGTTAGGTTGGAACATTTTGGTGGAAGTAATTTGGATGAGGAGAGTGAGCTTGTTGGTATTGAGTTTCCCCCTAATATATGTTCTTTAAGTAGAATGCATTTGCCCGTAGCTCTATATTCGAGTGTACTCCCTTTATTGAATCAGATAAGGATATTGAAATTTGTATTTTTAAATATGGATGAAGATCGCCAGTGTTTATTGTTTATGAGGTGTCAAAATTTGGAAGTTCTATATACCGATGATGTATGTGGAGACAGGGGATTGCAAGTTATTGGTCTGTTTTGCAAGAAATTGGGCAAACTTACCCATTATGGGGTTGCGGCCCATGTTGGATTGATTGATGTGGCAAAAGGATGTACTCATTTGGAGTATCTAAAGGTTAGCCTCGGAGATATTTCAAATGAAGCTCTCGAGTGTGTAGGAACTTATTTAAAGAATCTGCGTGATTTCCGTATATGGTTGGGTAAGAAAGACGGTATAATAGATTTACCGCTAGACAATGGGGTTAGAGCTATGCTAATGGGTTGCAGCAAACTCGAAAGGCTAGATATCAGGCATGAAGGATTGACGGATGTGGGTTTGGAGTATATCGGGAAGTATGGTGCTAATTTGCGGTATCTATCTCTTACTCTTAAAGGAAAATCTATTGCAGGACTTGTGAAGTTATCGGAACGGTGCCCAAGATTAAGAAAACTGAAATTAAGGGATTGTCCCTTTAGCGAGCAAGTTGTTACCAGTTCCGTGTTTAATATACCTTCTCTAAGGTATGTTTATTATTACAGTAGTGATGGTGATGGTGATCGTTTTGTCTTGGAACGCACTCGTCCAGAGTTTCAACTTTAGACATTGGTATGGATGTTCTTTTCCTATTAATATTGGTTTTTATTACTTTCTTATAATAAGGGTGTCTTACTTTCCGAGTTTTTGTAGTCTTAGAATATGTGGTTGTGAAATTCTATTAATTGCATGATTTCTATCATCTGTTTAGCACGAGTTAGGTTTTTTTACCAGTTTTCTGTTAGACCAACTAAGGGGATTCTGTATAAATGACGCACCACCCATTTTTAAATATTCCTGGCAACTTGGGAACAAATCCTTCAGGCCGAGAGGTGATAAATGGTCTATGAATAAAAACAACAAGTTAAAAAGTGGATAAAGTTTATGTTATTGGTTCCAAATATTAACGAAGATGGCCTTAATATTTTAATACTGCACTTCATTTTATATAATATAAGTCTGAACTCGTGTAAATGTCTATGGAGGTACGACCTTTTTCAACAACTTTCAGTAACCGCCAAAACATACAAACTCATGTATTTTTTAATTTCTTCTCTTTCAAAGGATCATGTGTGCTGACATGGAACAATTACAGGAAATGTACACTACTTGAGCATAGTTGTAGCACCATACTGTCTTATGGTGGTTGCATAATCTTCCACACTTAAGAGTGATAATGAAGAGTGAGCACAAGATGTAAGAGATTGAGATGATAAAAATTTTTGATCTCAAAATTAGCATCTGGCATAACTTGTTTGTCCAGACTGATATTAGCGTATATCACTATAGGTTGTAGTAAAACTTGTATGTCATGCACCTCTTGTTTCGTTGGTGGTTATCCAGATGAACTTGCAGAAATATTTGAATTAGTGTAGTGCTTGCTGAGTAGGTATGCAGCATAATCACTTCATGTGTGCATTCTGTCACTCGTTTGATTTACTTTGCAACATATTAATGCATGATGGGATCAAAAAAGAGTTTTAAAATATATTATTAGATATTCATCGTTTATATGGTAGACAGAGATACACGCAAGTGTTTATGTGTCGATCTAACCTACTTTGACGTTTGCTGAAAAAACCTACCCATTTTGAAGCAGCAATTATATAAGAAATTTGTGAGCATATATAAGAGGTTTTGAAGTTATGCCAAGACCCTTCAGACAATATAGTCAATGGTTCTGCACTTCACTCCAATGAAAAGTGCCTTCGACTTCTCCAAGTATAGTTTAGTAATTACAAGCGATAGGTTCCCGTTTGATGAAATTACATTTCTTAGAAAGTTTGGTATTAGACAATAACATGATCCTTATGGTAAACAGTATATCTATTCAGTCTTTTAATCTTGATTTTAACACGTCTCAATGGTCTACGCAAAATAAGTCAAACAGTATGATTTGCATAATCATGTTGTAGGTTTTAGTCTTTAGGACTTGGTTAATCTCGTTACGTTTTCAAGTCTCAGATAATCAAGTTTTTGAGTTGTTGTGTTTGGTATAGTGAGACCGGTTCTGATTATCTGATATTTCCGGGATCAGATTAATTTAGTTATGGATAATTAGTTTACCAGTAGGCTGCAACAAACGGATTCCAGAGTTTTCTGATTGCTTAGGGCCCATTAGACTTTGCCAAACACTCGAACTTATTATCTGCATTATTTTGACTTTAAACTACACGGGCACACTAAATGCTATATCCTTCCGCCTGTTTGTTACAACTTGTTAATATTTTTCAGTACGTAGTTACTATAAGCCACCATGTGTACACGGTCAATACAAGGCTACAGTGTATAGCAGTAGAAGGTGTTTTCTGGCTCAGCCACCTTATACAATAATAGCCACAACTTTTATTGCATAATGTGTACTGCTAATGACAACCAGATATTCCAAAATGGTTTTACATTCTCATTAGTTCATTGATATGTTTATATTGCTGCTGTTGTATGGCTATTATTATTGAAGATGATTTGACTAATGATACAAAGATTAAAGAATCTGCTATAATATAAAAGGCAGAATCATACCTCAACCACCAGTACTATTATCACTATAATATCAAAACCTTAAAACCCCTGACAAGAAAACAAACATGCCAAAACAGTAGGCGTCCTCGTATATATGATATACGGTAGATATTATGATGAATTCGAGTACATATTCTTGTTTACACCTCAAGCAAGTTAAAAAACATTTCAGTGACCGCCCGAGAAACTACTACCGTCTAGCAGAGAGTAAGCATGACAAGTGCCCAAGTAGAAAAGCTAAAGCCGCCATCCACAATCTCCATGTGTTATCGAAACTAGTTGTACCCAAATACTTGCCTGATGGATCGAACGCAACACGAGCTAAGGGTCCAAATGACCCTTGTATGTATTAAGCAAAGTTCTTTATGTGTTCCATAATCTTGCAGTGCGGTCAGCATAAGAAGCAGTTTATGTTGTTGTTGTTTGTTGGAGAAGACACATGAATCATCTTTACTTGCGGCTCCAAAAAAGAAAAGGTTGAATTGCATGAGACATTTTGACAAACATTTGGTGGCATTCAAAAATCACCTTTGAAGAATTTACAATAAAAAATTAAGAGTTAATTACATAATTGGTCTTTGTGGTTTTTCGGATCTTGCAAAAATGTCCATGTGTTTTTTTTGACGGGTCATGTCCTCGTGGTATGCAAAAGTTACGGGTTTGGTCCTTTGACCAATAATTCTGTTAGTTACATAAATCGCCCTTGTGGTTTGCCAAAACATGTGGAAAGTCAAAAATACCCTTTAAGTTAACGGTCAACTAACATAATTATTGGTCAAAGGACCAAACCCGTAACTTTTGCATTCCACGAGGACATGATCCGTCAAAAAAAACACAGGGACATTTTCTGCAAGATCCGACAAACCACAAGGACCAATTATGTAATTAACTCAAAAATTAAAGATTCAAAATTCGAAATGAGGGAGGGTTTATTTGAAGAGTTTGAAGGTTCAAAATTTGAGGGTTCGCAGAGGGTCTATTTGAAGAGTTTGAAGGTTCAAATAGGTGAACTGGGACCAAAAAACTAAGGGTCTGTTTGGTTGGGACCTTTGGGCAAAAAGTCTGGGGAATGATGGTATTAACGGGTTGTTTAGTATGATTTAGAGGGCCTGTGAATTTGAATTCAATGCTAAATATGTGGCATGCATGAACTCCGGGTAAGAAGCCTGGATTAGAACAAAGTTTACCATACTATTTGTTTTTTACTACAAAAATTGGGCTCAATCTCTTAACTACTTATATTTCTTTTCTTTTTTTTTATTCTTTATAAATTATATTAATAAACTTTTAATTTATTTATAAAATAATATATTTTTCTCTCATAATTCAAATCCTAATCCAAATCAGAACCCAAATCCGAATCTAAATCCAAATCTTAATCCTAAACCCATTTAAAAACCAAACGGACCCTAAATAAAAAATAAATAAATATTAGTGACTATGGTCCAAAGAACCTGTCCAAACAAAATAAATAAATAGTGAATTAGGTTCTTTACCCGGTAGGGAGGGAGTGTGCACCTTCATGTATGAACTTTGGCAGGAGGTCCACATAGAAGAATCTTATGTGTTAGATTCTTTTCATTAATTAAAAGAATTGATAACAAGTTCAATTGAAATCTAGCTTAATTTGTTTTGTGTTAGGGAAGGGTTCATTACTTCAACCAGGGTAAGCTTCTTGATCGCAAGTAGGGGTGAGCATAATGGACCACGGACCGGACCGATCCGAACATATCATCGTGGCTTAATGTAAATGGAATAAAATCAGAAGTGAAAACTAAAAATAATAATAAGACACCATACAATAGTCAATAGCATTAAAGATGCCATACGTCGGTAAATGTGTTTTACAAAATCCATTAGTTGGTCAAAAACTCGTTTTCCGTGGAAGTGAAATGAAAAAACACATTATAGTTAGTTTACGATGAACAATATATGAGTAAAATAATCATTTATAGTTTTGGTAGGAAAAATAATCAAACGCAAATTTCAAACTATCATATCCATTTAGTGTTTACTAGACGAGTACATGTGGATAGCAACTGAATTTTTTAGTAGCAGATAGTTATAGTGATTAAGATAAACTATGTATGTTTTATTTGTATGTGTCTAACTTTCTATTTGTACTTTGCAAACCGTGTGTGTCTTATGAATTCGAGTTTCCATTTCATTTATTACTTTATTATAGTTTCCAAACCATTAACTTCAAAGCACTAATTTCTATTAGTTTCTATTTCATTTATTAGTTTCCAATTCAAAGTATTTATTAAGGGTATTAACTTTACTCTTTTCTAAAAATTGAAATATTTAATAAAGTGGTAACATTGGTATTGCCGTATTGGTCTCTAAAATAACACACACGACAGAATTATCTTTCACCAAAAACAAAACCCATAGGAATCATCCATCATTTTTCAATGTTTCAGTTTCGAGAATTGCTTTGGAAGAAAGCTTGTTTGTGGGTCATTTGTGTTTGGGGTTGTGATTAGGCTATGCTATTGATTGTTATAAGATGAAAAAGGGGTTTCACAAGTGCTTAGCTAAGCTCTTTAGTTAGGCTTTTTTTTCATTGATCTAGGGATTTTTCTAAGATGATTATTACTGTTAAGTGTTAGTTAGTTTGTTGAATTTTGAAACCTTAAACCAAACCTTAATGGCACCCACCAAACGTAAGCTTGGAAAAACAAACGTTGGGGAGGAAGTGTTAGACATAGTTATACCTTATATACACAATGTTGAGGACCGAAACTCTGTTTCGTTAGTTTCCAGTAAGTGTTATGCGACTGATGGCATTACGCGTAAGCGTGTAACTGTCCACACACTTTACTACCCAAACCCCGCCTCTTTAAGTAAAAGATTCCCTTTCATCGAGTCGTTAACACTCAAAGGTCCCCCATTTAAAGTTACAGATGATTATGGTATCCGAATCACCCCATGGATCCAACAATTAGCTCTCGAGTTTAGGTGTTTGAAAGAACTTCATTTCCACGGTCTGGCTGTTCATGATGAAGATCTCGAGTCATTGGCGAGAACACGTGGTAAGGATTTAAGGAGTTTAAAGATTAAGAAGTGTAAAGGGTTTTCGACGAATGGATTAATGCATGTCTCGAAGTATTGTAACCAATTGAGAACTTTGTGTTTGGGATATTCTTATTATATTGAAGTGAAAGATGGGATTTGGTTACATGAGTTGGCATTGAATAGTACGGTTTTGGAAATGTTCAAATTTAAGAATACGGATATTTCTGATGCAAAAGATCTTACACTTCTTGCAAAAAAATGTTGTAACTCATTAATATCGTTGAAGATTGGAGCGTGCTATCTAAGTAAACTAGGTGATACCTTTAAATATGCTATTAGGTTGGAACATTTTAGTGGAAATAGTAATGATGGGGAGAGTGAGCTTGTTGGTTTCCGGTTTCCCCCAAATATACGTTCATTAAGTATAGAGCATTTGGCTGTAACTCGATATTCAGTTGTACTCCCTTTTCTGAATCATATAAGGAAATTGAAACTTGTATCTGGCATGAGGTATGAGTGCCAGTGTTCATTGTTTAAGAGGTGTCCCAATTTGGAAGTTTTGTATACCGAGGATGTCTGTGGAGGGGGATTGCAAGCTATTAGTCAGTTCTGCAAGAAATTGCACAAACTTACCCATAATGGGCTTGTGAACCAAGTGGGACTGATTGCTCTGGCAAAAGGGTGTACTAAATTGGAGTGTTTAAAGATAAGACTTGAAGATATTTCAAATGAAGCTCTGGAGTGTGTAGGAACGCATTTGAAGAATCTCCGTAAATTCCGTATGCACTTCATTAATAGAGATGGGACAACGCTAGACTATGGGATTCGGGCTATGCTAATGGGTTGCAACCAACTCGAAAGGCTACATATCAGTCTCTGGCAGGAAGGATTGACGGATGTGGGTTTGGAATATATCGGGAAGTATGGTGCTAATTTGCGGTTTCTATCTCTTACCCGTTCGCACACAGGAAAATTTAATGCAGGACTTGTGAAGTTATCTAATGCAGGACTTGTGAAGTTATCAGAAGGGTGCCCGAAATTAAGAAAGCTAAAACTGATTGGTCGTCCCTTTAGCAAACAAGTTATTGCCAGCTCTGTATTTAATATACCTTCCCTAAGGTATGTTTGGGGTGACAGTAGTGATCTTAATGTTTGGGGACTCACTCGTCCAGGGTTTCAACTTTGAAACATTGGTATGTGTGTTCTTCATAATTTACTTGAAAATTATTGTTATTTTCCTATTAATATTAACAACGGTGTCTTACTTTGGGAGTTTATGTAGTCTTGGAATATCGTGATTGTGTATTTTTATCAAGTGCATGCTTTCTGTCTTCTTTTTAGCACGAGTTAGGTTTTTTACAAGTTTTCTATTAGACCAAATAAGGGGTGTTTGTATATCTCATGAGCCTAGACACACCGAGAGTGAAAGCATGTATAAAGTATTGCACCATCCCATTTTTAAATACTCCTAGCAATTTGTGACCAAATCCTGCAGCCGAGAGGTGATAAATAGCCTATGCGTAAAGACAAATGATTTAAAAAGTGGATAAAGTAATGTAATTGATTTCAAGTATTAACGAAGATGGCCTAAAAATTTCAAAACTGCACTTCAGTTTTTTCTACAACTTATAGTAGGTGCAGAAACATACAAAACTTGTGCTGGCATGGAACAATTACAGGAAATGTACACTACTTGATCTTATAATTGTAGCACCATACTGTCTGATGATGATTGCATAGTCATCCGCACTTAGAGTGCGTGCATATACAACTTATATGGAAACCAAAAGCAAAGATGACATGGGAATATATAGTCTGAAATTACTAGTAAACGTAGATGCCAGATATGAGTTGTGTACATTTGTTAATCTTCATAATTGATAGAAATAAAATTTTCTGTTTTTAAATAAGTTAAATATGTTTCCGCCTTTCTTGCTATCACCCTCTGAATTTGTTAATTTTATCGACTCGCATAGGAAGGAGCAACGCAAAAAGGAAGTTAATGTAATGGCGTGAAGAGGAAACGTCTAAAATGAAGAGTAAGCACAAGAAAGAAGAGATTGTGATGATAGAAATTTTTAAACACAAAATTTGCATCTAGAATGACTTGTTTGTCAAGACTGATATTAGCAATTATTCCGTTTGTAGTTATCCATTGGCGATTGCAGAAATATTTGCATTGATGTGCTTGCTGAGTGGGTATGCACTAGCTGTATTATGGATATGCAGCATAATCACTTCATGCGAGCATTCTGTCACTCATTTGGTTTACTTTGCAACATATTAATGCATGATGGGATCAAAAAAGAGATTTTAAATGTATTATTAGATATTCATCGTTTATATGGTACACAGAGACCTAACCCACTTTGACTCGTGCTGAAATTATGCCAAGACCCTTCGGACAATATATCAATGGTTCTGCACTTCACTCCACTGAAAAGTGACTTAGACTTCTCCAAGTATAGTTTAGTATAAAAACATGATCCTTATGATAAACAGTATCTATTCGGTCTTTTAAAGTTGATTTTAACACGTCTTTATGGTAGATATTCCAATGTCATTCATAAATGGTCTACACAAATAAATCAAACAGTATGATTTGCATAATCGTGCTGTAAAGTTAGTCTTTAGGACTTGGTTAATCTTGTTGCGTTTTCATGTCTCAAATAATCAAATTTTCGACTTTTTGTGTTTTTTTGTAGTGAGACCGGTTCTAATTATCTGATAATTCCAGGATCAGATTAATTTAGCTTTGGATAATTAGTTTACTAGTAGCTACAACAAACTAATTCCAGAGTTATCTGATTGCTTAGGGCCAGTATACATGCAAATTCTAAGATAATCAGACTTTGCCAAACACTCGAACTTATTATCTGCATATCTCTAAGTATTGTAACCAATTGAGAACTTTGTGTTTGGAATATTGTGATTATACTGAAGTGAGAGATGACATTTGGATACATCAATTGGCATTGAATAGCACGGTTTTAGAAAGGTTACATGTTACGAATATGGACGTTTCTGATGCAGAAGATCTTACACTTCTTGCAAAATAATGTTGTAACTCTTTAATATCGTTGAAGATTAGAGTGTGCCATCTAAGTAAACTCGGAGATGCGTTTAGATATGCTGTTAGGTTGGAACATTTTTCTGGAGATATTCAGGATCAGGAGAGTGAGCTTGTTGGTTTCCAGTTTCCCCCAAATACGCGTTCTTTAAGTATAGAGGATTTGCCAGCAACTCGATATTCAATTGTACTCCCTTTTCTGAATCATATAAGTAAATTGAAACTTGTTTGTTTCAAATTGGATTATGCGTGCCAGTGTTTATTGTTCAAGAGGTGTCCTAATTTGGAAGTTCTATATACCGAGGTTGTATGTGGAGACACGGGGTTGCAAGTTATTGGTCAGTTTTGCAAGAAATTGCGTAAACTTACCTATTATGTACTACTTTGGAGTCTTTAAAGGTTAGCCTTAGAGATACATCAAATGAAGCTCTCGGGTGTCTAGGAATGCATTTGAAGAATCTCCGTAAATTCCGTATGGAGTTGGTTAAGAAACATGGGACAACAGATCTACCGCTAGACAATGGGATTCGGGCTATGCTAATGGGTTGCAACAAACTCGAAAGGCTACATATCAGTCTCTGGCATGAAGGATTGACGGATATGGGTTTGGAATATATCGGGAAGTATGGTGCTAATTTGCGGTTTCTATCTCTTACTCTTACAGGAAATTCGATTGCAGGATTTGTGAAGTTATCTATTGCAGGACTTGTGAAGTTATCAGAAGGTTGCCCGAAATTAAGAAAGCTAAAACTGATTGGCTGTCCTTTTAGCGAACAAGTTGTTACCAGTTCTGTTTTTAATATACCTTCTCTAAGATATGTTTGCGGTTACAATAGTGATCTTACTGTTTTGGCACTCACTCGTCCCGAGTTTCAACTTTAAAACGTTGGTATGTATGTTCTTCGTCATTTACTTGCAATAAGTGTCTGCTTTGGAAGCTTTTGTTGTCTTGGAATACCGTGATTGTGAGCTTTTAATTGAGTGAAAGAAATTTTTCAGCTTTTAAATGTCATATAAATGTATATTTCCACCTTTCTTACTATCACCCTCTCAATTTGTTAATCTTTATAGACTCATATAGGAAGGAGCAAGTTGAAAAGGAATTTGATGTAATTACAAGAAGAGGAAACGGCTAAAATGAAGAGTAAGCACAAGAAATAAGAGATTGAGATGATAAAAATGTTTAAACTCAAAAATATGAATCTGAAATTACTTGTTTGTCAAGATTGATAGTAGCTTATTCTGCTGTAGGTAAAACTTGTTTGTGGTTGTAGTAAAACTTATTTCTGACCCGTTTAGCATTGTATGCCATGCACTTCTTGTGTCGTTGGTGGTTATTCAGATGAACTTGCTGAAATATTGGAATTGGTGTAGTGCTCGTTGAGTGGGTATGCACTACCTTTCTTTAACAACAGTCAACTTTCAGTGTGCCCTCGATTCATTGGATCAGCTGGTTTGTTGTCAAAGCTCCTTCCTGCAAACCAATTGACACAAACAGGTTATTAGAGACTTCACTGTCATTATTATTTTTAACTACATATATAAAGATGATCAGCAGCTCGTAAATGTCGACCTTGTTCAACATAATGCAATAACAAACAACAAATGTTCCATCATAAACTTACAAAACGGTCTTCACCACTTGTTTGCAATTTCAGGATACTTTTCTGTGTCGATCTTCACCCCTTGAATTGTGTCTCCCATGGTAATACTAACCTCGTTCAGTATATGACCCATAAATTGACAAGGCCCACACCTATAAACAGATATCAGCTTATTAGACCCAATAAACCAGCATCAATAGTACTTGGTATCCAGGTTTCCAACTGATGATTTAATAAATGACAGTAATCAATCTACAACACATGCACCACAATATTCGAGGGAGGTAGAGCAAGAAACGAGCACAAAGACAGATAAATTTACTCCAGGTTGCATAAAATGTTTGCTTCTTCGCTTTAACCTGAATGGGGAGGGAGAAATGATTAGTCGGTCTTAATTCATACCACAAAAGCAATAAGGACATGCAGATTTCAGATGCATTGCTATCAAGTTTTTCCTTATCCCACACAAGTGTAACAACTAATTAAGGTCCCAAAAAAGTATGGGTAGGATCAAGTTTCGGAATCACACTTGCAAACTAGCTACCACTACGAAACTCTAGGAAAACGATTTCAGGAATCACCTACAAATTAAAGCAGTGCTAAAATTAGGATCTTCCTGAGACAAACAGATTTCCAAGATCCATATTAGTTATGCACACTTGCAACAAAAACTATATTTTCTGCATATCTTTCACAGTGTCTAGCTGTAATCACTCAAAATAGTGACTAAACAATGTTTTATCATACAACGATTCAAGATTTTCATACAAGGTGACCTAGAATCCGACAAAAAAGAAGTACCGAAGATCACATGCATGATAAGGTCATGAAACACTATCTTGCAGGAAACATAAGTACTTTCCACTTGCAGCTGAGATAAAGGAGTGACACTAGCTAGCTCTATGTAAGAGCGAGGTATGAGTGACACTGGCTCTTGTGTTCCTTAAAATACATGTAAACTCGATTCCCAAATATGCGAGGTATGAGTGACGCTAGACCCGGATATTCCGGCCAAGACCCGGTTAGATCCGGCTACTGTATGTGTAATCCATCTTTTACATGGGGTTTCTTTAACGTGGGGTCATCGCGGGACTTGGTATCACTCTTTGCCAAGAGAAAGCCAGTCAGCGCTAAGGTTGCAATAAGCACAAACGTAGTGACAGCAAGGACCAACCGATTGTAAACTTGAAACTACGTGAATATGGAGAGAAGAAAGCTATGTGAATATTAAAGAAGAAGGTGTGGGGCAAAATTACTTTTTATTTTTTATTATTGCCTTACTAAACATTCATGCAGAATGTCTATTTATAATACAAAGTACCACCAAACAACTACTCCATGGCCAACACGTAATAGCCTACCATATTTAATTGACCTACCATAAAACAAGGAAAGTAATTTGGCCTACATGCCTTTATCAATAATAGCTGCACCGAAAGCATTTGTTCATTAATGATGTGCACGCTTATAATAAAATAATACTTCTGAATTAAGCCAACATTTTCCCCCCTAATTCAGAATCTGGTATGCTCTTCACTCCCATCATCTTCCTCATTTCGATAAACTGAATTCGGGGTAACGGTTTCGTGAGAATGTCAGCCTTTTGTTCCTTGCTGCAAACATACTTGACAATCACATCCCCACGCTCAACACATTCTCTTATGAAGTGATACTTCAAGTCAATATGCTTGCTCCTTCCGTGGAAGACGGGTTTTTATCAGCTCTATAGCTGATTTGTTGTCTAAATAAAGCACAAATGGACCAGCTTTCTTCCCTGTTATCTCGTGAACCAACCTACTGACCCATATTCCTTGACAGGTTGCAGTGGTTGCAGCCATAAACTCAGCCTCGCATGAAGAGAGTGCCACACATTGTTGTTTTTTCGAGCCCCATGTGACCAAATTCTCCTTTAAGTAGAATACCATTCCACCTGTACTCCGCCTATCCTCCACATCTCTTGCATGATTACTGTCGGAATATCCTGTGATTTCATCACCTTTATGATACTTAGTATAAACGAGACCATATTCAACTGTTCCTCTAACGTACCGCAAGATCTTCTTCACTGCTTGCATATGTTTTACTGTAGGTTTCTCCATGAACCTGCTCACAATCCCTACAGCATATGAAATGTCGGGTCGTGTGTGTGTGAGGTACCTTAAGCCTCCGATAATGCTTCTAAATAGTGTCGGGTTAACCAGAACTCCTCCTTCATCCTTAGTAAGCTCCTGTTTGTGTTCCATTGGAGATTGTGATGGATTGCAATCTGCCATTCCAGCCTTTAAGAGAACATTTCTTGCATAAGTAGCTTGTTTGAGTGTGATACCATCTTCATGTTGAGTCACCTCTATTCCCAAGTAATACGAGAGTAAACCCATGTCGCTCATCTCAAATTCTTTGTTCATTTGTTGCTTGAAATACTTGATATCACCATCACAATTTCCTGTTATAATTAAATCATCAACATAAACACCAACTATTAGGACATTACCATGCTGCTTTCTTGTGTACACTGCATGTTCCAGTCTACATCTTGTGAAGTTCAGTCCTTTTAGGCACTGGTCCAATCTCGAGTTCCATGCTCTAGGGGCTTGTCGGAGTCCGTAGAGTGCCTTCGACAATTTGTACACTTTCTCCGGATGATTAGCCTTCACGTATCCATCCGGTTGTGTGACGTACACTTCCTCCTCCAGCCTTCCATTTAGAAACGCTGACTTCACGTCTAAGTGATGTACCTTCCAGCCATTTGAACTTGCGAGAGCTAGTAGGATTCGGATTGTTTCAATCCGTGCAACCGGTGAAAATACCTCATCAAAATCAACTCCGGGTTTTTGAACATATCCCTTAGCGACTAGTCTCGCTTTGTGCTTCAATATGTTCCCACGTGGATCCCGTTTCAGCTTGTAAACCCATTTAAGCCCAATAGGTTTACGGCCTGCAGGTAAGTCAACTAAGCTCCAGGTTTGGTTCTTTTCTATTGCATCCAATTCAACCTTCATAGCTTTCACCCATTCTTGATCTTTAGCAGCCACAAGATAAGATGTGGGTTCATCTTCATCTTGCATGAATAATAGTTCATCACTTTCTTCATAGAGATCAGTTAACAAACGAAACCTTCTTGTAGCACCACCACCTGTTGAACTTGATGCTGGACTTGTTGAACCTACAGAAATGACCGGTGATTGACTTGGAGTTGAGAGGCCTTCATCACCATGTACGTGTGTTTGAGGAGTGGGCTGGAATTCTTCATCATTTATCCCCTCAAAATTTTCAAATGGCTCACTTGTTAAACTATTATCATCTTCCAAGTTAGTATCTTCTCGATTATATCCTTCAATGGTGAAGGAGCTTCTTGGAATTTCTTTAAACTTGGCTGTCTCATCCCATAGCCATTTTTTACCTTCCTCGAATCTTACATCCCTGCTTACTCGAATTCTACCAGAGACCGGATCCAAAAGACGGTATGCTTTACTGCCTGTTTCAGTTCCGAGGTGTACTAACACTTCACTTCTGCTATCGAGTTTCTGTTGGTGTCCTCTCAACACTTTCGAATGAGCAATGCAACCGAACACTCTAAGGTGTTCAAGATTAGGCTTCTTTCCGGACCATTTTTCATAAGGTGTCGTATCACCAAGAGTTTTTGTTGGAACTCGGTTTTGAATGTAGACAGCTTGGCGCACCGCTTCTGCCCATAATGTATCAGGTACCTCCATACTTTTCATCATGCTTCTTGCCATTTCAATTACCGATCGATTTCGCCTCTCCACGACACCATTCTGTTGTGGGGAGTATGGTGCCGTGAAGTGATGCTTTAGACCAGTATTTTCACAATACTCAGTAAAAACCTTCGAATTAAATTCCCCCCCACGATCAGTTCGTAACGTCTTGACCTTCACACCTGTTTCGTTTTCAACTAGAATACGAAACTTCTGAAACATACCAAGTGCTTCATCTTTCGTTTTTAGAAAATAAACCCACATTACACGGCTGAAATCATCAACTAAAAGAAAGAAATAACGATTACCAGCCGGTGTCGGGGGTGAGATCGGTCCACATATGTCTGCGTGAATAAGCTCCAGCCTCTCTTTAGCCTTGTACTGAGTTTGTGCTGGATATGGGTTACGAGTTTGCTTACCTTCTAGGCAACCTTTGCACAACGCGTCTGGTTTTTCGATACCTTTCAAACCATGCACCAGATTTTTATCACACATTTCTTTTATTTTCTGAAAGTTGACGTGTCCCAGTCGTGAGTGCCATAACCATGAAGGTTCCTTGTGCTCACCGAATAAACAATGGGGATTGACTTCGTTTAGAACTATCCGATACAATCGATTTGGAGAGCGATTCACCTTCATGAGCAATCTTCCAGTCTTGTCGTGAACCCACAAGTGTGGCCCACTTATCTGTATCTTATCACCATTTTCTGAAAGTTGACCCAAGCTTATGATATTGTTACATAGGCTTGGGATGTGGTACACATCCTTCAATACCCGTTTCTCACCATTTTTACATACAAACATGATGGAGCCCCTTCCTTCTATTTTAACTTTCGAACCATCACCAAACCGTACATACCCGTGAACCGTTCGATCAATGTCACTAAACTTCTCTCTATCGCCCGTCATATGGTTGCTTGCTCCGTTGTCTAAGTACCACACCTTCGATGTGTTGCTTTCTTCATTCAAGTTCCTCAGTTTTGGGGTCAAATGCTTCTCATTTAAAAACACCTCCTCATTCACTTCGTGCCTTACAGCAAGTAGTAGTGCCGGTTCATCATCTTTCTGCGTTAAGTTAGCCTCTTAGTACCTCTCTTTTCGTGGATTCTTACACTCGTAAGCATAGTGTCCAAGGTCTTGGCAATTGTAACATTGAACCTTGCTTTTGTCGTGATTACTTGTAGATCCTCGTCCTCCATCTCGGTTTTGATAGAAACTACCACCACGACGTCCACCACGATTGGAGTAATTACCTCTTCCCCGGCCTCTTCCTCTACCTCGATTATTTGACCCACTTGATCGAGTGTTGGGTTGTGAGGTTTTTTGTTCTTCATCGCCCTTCTTCTTAGATCTCTCCAACCACTCCTTCTGTGTCAATAATAGTTTCCCTTCTCCACTTTCATTTTGGCCACGAACCCTTTCTTCATGAGCTTTTAACCGTCCTATGACTTCTTCAACCGTCATTGTGTCAAGATCTGCAAACTGTTCTATAGTAGAAGCAATTTGCAAAAACTTGTTCGGAACAGCACGGAGCAATTTCTTAACCACATAAGCTTCTTCTACCTTTTCTCCTAACGCCCGAATATTACTTACAATGTTGTTTACCTTCATGGCAAAATCATCAATTATCTCCGTATCCTTCATGCTGAGAGTTTCAAATTCTGCCTTTAGAGTCTGAACCTTCGCAGTCTTGACTCTGTCTGCTCCCATAAACATCGTCTTTAAGGTTCCCCAAGCGTCTTTTGCCGTTTGCTTCTCTGCTAGCGACAACAACAGATCCTCTGGAATTCCTTGATAAATGGCTGCAAGTGCCAATTTATCCTTCTTCACATCGATTGCCGTATTTGGGGTCCTGGGCTCGACGGCATCCCATACTCCCTGGGCTTGCATAAACACTCTCATTTTTATAGCCCAGGCGGCGTAGTTGCTTCGCGTCAACATCGGATAGTGAAGGGTGATCTGGTTCTCCTTCTCATGCTTATCACCTTTATCTCCGGTCATCTGCTCGGGTGTTTTTTTTTTTTTGGATTGTACTTGGGTTGATACCAGTAGCTCTGATACCAAGTGTAAACTTTAAACTACATGAATATGGAGAGAAGAAAGCTATGTGAATATTAAAGAAGAAGGTGTGGGGCAAAGCTACTTTTTATTTTTTATTATTGCCTTACTAAACATTCATGCAGAATGTCTATTTATAATACAAAGTACCACCAAACAACTACTCCATGGCCAACACGTAATAGCCTACCATATTTAATTGGCCTACCATAAAACAAGGAAAGTAATTTGGCCTACATGCCTTTATCAATAATAGCTGCACCGAAAGCATTTGTTCATTAATGATGTGCACGCTTATAATAAAATAATACTTCTGAATTAAGCCAACACCGATGAGACCTTGCATTGTATACTTTTACGAGTAGATTAACCTCCTTTTCCTGTTGCTCGTGTTATTGTTCACTGTATGAAAGTAAAAACAATTATGAATGTTAGAATAACTTTAAAGGGAACAATTTGGTTTACTCAAATCCAAAATATCTTCACCTCCTGTTACTAAATGATACCCATTTGGTCAAAAGATAATATCCAAAACCGGCTTCACATGAGCTTCCAAAGCAAGAATGCGTCTTCCCGACCGTAGGTTCCACACATGAGCCAACGCTTCAAACCCACAAGAAGCTGCAAGTGAGCCATCAGGGTGAAAAACTTACCCATTTTGACCCAGCAAGAAAGGTGGAAACATACAAAGATATAGTCTATTGTTGCTATTTTGCTGCTATTTTTTTTTTTTGTTACGTTGAAGATGATTTGACTAAACATACAAAGATTAAAGATTATAGAATCTGCTAAGTAAGATATACATGTGTCATTTGTCGACTGACCGGTAAGTCACGATCTTCTAAAATTAGTCGTGTACATTGAGACCTTTAAGGGGTCGACATGCATACGTTACTGACATGTGTTATATACATTATATCTTACACGGACATGATATTCTAATGGCGATTATGCTAACTGGAGCTGCAATTATGGACAGTGCAAACTTGCCTGCAACCTCGAACCCTTGAACATTTGGTAGCTATTACTGATGCGGCTTAAACATATTATCATTGTGCAAAACCTAATAGATTTAGTTCAAGGAAACGTAGCTGTTAGTCAACATGAAGCCATTCAGGAATTCATCGAGGGAACAGTTAGTTGTCAGTTTGGTTAGAGAACGGGTCTAGACGGTTTGGATCAAAATATGTAATTATTTGGGTTTGTTTGAAACCGGATATGTGTTTTAGTGTCAAAAACGATATAAAAATTCATTTATTAAATGACTTCTAAACTAATTATTGATTTACCTGTCTGACCCGTAATAGATAAAACATATCTCGAATCGACCCATTAATAAGTTCTAGTTGCTTGTAGAGTGTTTGGGTTTGAATTTTAATTGTACGAGTGTCATTTACATGAGGTAAACTTCTTTCTTTTGGAGCGTGTGTTGGGTGTAATACCACCGGAGAACATCAACAGGAAAATATAAGAACGGCAACAGCAACACTACAACTGGTGAACCCCGTGTGCACCAGCAATGAGCAGGAGAGCTGATAAACATTGGAGGCTAATCGGTTGGGCCGAAATGCAAGGTGGTCAAACAATTGAAATCGCACCTCCCCCAATATAGGACCGCGGAATATAAACTGAAACCATGCTTGTTTTTTTCCATTATGAAACTGATTTGTGGCAGATATACATTGTTCTGAATTATAATTAGATAAGAAGTGATCTTTGTTTATTTGGATTTCCCGACTTCCTACATACATTAAGTAAAATAATACTCCAGTAGTACGATTAAGTACGTGTAAAACATGTTCTTATACTAAGGTAAATCTTCAATGTTTCTTGAGGCCATAATACACAAATGAATCTAGTGTTCGGGGTCTAGAAATCACCCTCAAGAATGTATAGTGTTTAAACATGCACTTACGTTAAGCAAAATTTAGAAAATGGAGCTACTTCCGCTACAATTATGTTGCATCACTGATTAAGAGATTATTTTATAAAAGATGTTCTTTTATAAATGACAGAACAATGGTACCTGATTCATCTCGATGCTCAGAGAACCTGTAGCTTGTGGTTGGTATAACCTTTGCAAAGCCCATTGTAAAAAGAGCACAACCTGTGTAAAAAGAGCACAACCATCATCACATATATAAAAACAATACATGATCTGTCTTGAACTAACAAAAAACGATTCTGATTACGTTTGACTTTCAAGGGTCAAATAAGCTGATTCTTAACTTGAAAATTTGAGATGCAACAGTTGCCAACATGTATAATGTTTCAAGCTCCCTTTAATTAGACACAATGTATTACTATAAATGTTATTGAGGTTTAAATCTTTTTGAACAACGTATGCAAATTTGAATCTAAAAATTAAAAGGTTTGACCGTGTCCTATATGGCTCTTGCAATCTTTGTCAATTTGCAGGCATGCTTCGTGCATTTGCATCCAAACGATCCATCAAACTTTCTTCAGTTACACGATATCAGACCTCTCCTACACACAAAGTTTTTAATATTTAGTATTTGCAAGTTAAAATTACTACATGATTGCACATTTAGTGATACGACCCGTTGAGGTTGTATCGAGATAGGGCACCACTTCAAGCGGGCGCGAGCTCCTTAAGAATATTTAGAGAAGAAAAGAGAATTATTTGTTTGACATAACTATGATTCCATTCATTATAATGACTCGGTATTTATAACCCTTACAATGACCTAAACAATGACAATGGGCTTAGACCCAATTAGACTCGAACATGACCTAAACATGACCTAACGAAATAAGATAGACAAAGATAACTTAGCCCACGACATAATCCTTATGCCATACGGGACTATACACCACCCTCTTGGGTCGACCCTTTTCAACTTGCCCGGTCATAACATTCCCCACTCCTTCAAAAGTTACCTTGTCCTCAAGGTGTTGCTTTGATCGACCGTGATTCCCGGATCCCATGTTCTTCGTTGACTCCCTCTTGATGACACCAAAGACAGGTAGTAGTCATGAAATTGTTTTGCAAATTCTTCCCAAAGATATGCAAATAGGAGGTTTGTTTCTAGGCCCAACTTAGGCTCTAACTCCTCTTGAAGAAACAGATTAATGCGTCCCTTCGTAAGGCCATTTCTGATCTTAACACTTCCTCCCCTGAAGACACCGTCATCGTTCCTGGTCACAAGTTTCCCACCATCTGACAGTTCCACCTTAGTGTCGACACTACTGTTGTGATCAATTCCTCCCTGCAACCCCCATGACTCGACAAATGGGTGCATATCCCATTTGTTACTGTTGTATTCAACGTCAATCAGTGCTCCTTTCTTCTTTTTACTATTATCATCATCGCAAGTCTCGACTTCTATTCCCGCCTCGGATGTGTTTGATCCCACGTTGAGATATTCTATATCTTTCTTTTTCTCCACTCCCATGCTTGACTCAATAGAATTATACAGCAACAAACGACCAGTATCATTATTTGCTGTTACATATTGATTTGTTTTTGTGGGTACCTCAGTGATTTCCAGTGGAAGTAGGTTAATAATAGGTTTAGGTAGTGTTGGAAGCAATGGTGTTTTTACAAGCTCATCTCGAGGCGAAGTAAGACAGGACGTTGTGGGTTTTTGGTTTTGGAACCCACTGGTGTTACTATAGGGTTTGGTTTCGGTTGAAGGCGACCACTGATCTTCCAAACGTGCCTCTGTGACGCGAGCCAAAGAAAAAGCATCGCCCAGAGACGTCGGTTTAGAAACCAATAGTTCGAGTTGTAGTATTGGTTTAAGCCCCGAGATATAAAATGATATCAATAAGTTATCGGATATACCTGTGACATGATTCATCAATTTTTCAAAATCACTTTGATATTGTGCCACCGTCCCCATTTGCAATAACTTAGAAAGCGCGCCTTGCGGATCCTCGTACTTACATGGTCCAAAACGATTATGAACACTCTCCAAAAACAAATCCCAAGTCGTGATTAAATTGTTACGCGCCATCCAACGAAACCACTCTGCCGCGTCTCCTTCGAGATTAAAACCCACCACACGTAGTCGTTGTTCGACCGGTGTGTTCAAAATAGTAAAGTACTCACTGATAGAGGAGATCCAACTATCAGGATCGGACCCCGAAAACTTCGGCACATCCTGCCGCAAGGAACGTGGTAGTGTCGAAGCAAAGGCGTCACCACCGCACCCCCCCGGACTTGCAACATGAATCAACTCTTTAGTAGCCTGTTCTTTGAGCAACAGTCCAACAGTGTGCTCCTCCATGAGATCAATTAAATTCTTTACACTAAAAAGAGGTTAATCACGTTGGTTATGCTTCAAAGATCCAACCAATAAACACTAAAGTACCTTGAAGGCTTGAACGATTGTAGAAATCAATAACTAAAAATATTGCACCAGATCCAATGAAGAAAAAATAGACCGAATAAAGGAAACCCTAAACTGGATAAACCCAATATGTAGATTAACACATGCAGTAGATGACAAAAGAAAGCATGCAGTATATACGAACAAGATTGATGCAAACACTGAATGAATTAGAAGCTGCGATTGATGCAAAAACCGAATGAACGGTATTTTTTTTTTCTTTTTTTAATTTAATTGGAACCCTAATTTGGTAGCCCTCTCAACGAGGACTCTCAATGAAAGCACCAATTGATACGACCCGTTGAGGTTGTATCGAGATAGGGCACCACTTCAAGCGGGCGCGAGCTCCTTAAGAATATTTAGAGAAGAAAAGAGAATTATTTGTTTGACATAACTATGATTCCATTCATTATAATGACTCGGTATTTATAACCCTTACAATGACCTAAACAATGACAATGGGCTTAGACCCAATTAGACTCGAACATGACCTAAACATGACCTAACGAAATAAGATAGACAAAGATAACTTAGCCCACGACATAATCCTTATGCCATACGGGACTATACACCACCCTCTTGGGTCGACCCTTTTCAACTGGCCCGGTCATAACTTTTAGTAAGATAGTTTCAAGAATTTATAAGTCGAGTAACATCTATGAAACCGTCTTCCTTCACCTTTTGCAAATACCCTTTTCCCAAACGCTCTTCCGCGCCCCCTTCTGTCTTATAACGCCCAGTCACGTTGATGACACAGTGTACATCATTATATTTAGACGCGTATAAGAGCACCACATTCCCACCTGTAAGTAAATAAGATAACAGAACAACCACTAAACGTAACTGATAAAATACCATCAGTAACAAGTCAATTGTGGACAAGTAAAGACATATGGTGAAATACCTTTACTATGTCCAAGGATTGCACGTAACACGATTAGCTTCATGAAAGTGTTGAATTGCTGAATCAAGTCATCAGCCTCTCTACGCTAATTAATCCCCTTTTCCTGCTGTTTGTGTTGTTGTTCACGTACTGTAAAACAATCATTAATGTTAGAATCACTCTAAAGTGAACAACAGAAGCAAAAGGAAGATGGGAAGAAGTTGGAGCTACCTGTTTTGCCTAGTGATTAATTTGTATTCCTCAAATCGCAAATTCTACAAGGATTATCTTCGATCACCTCCGGTTGCTAAATGATACCCGTTTGGTCAAACACTAATACCCAAAACCGGCTTCTCATGACCTTCCAAAGCAAAAATGCTTCTTCCCGACCGTAGATCCCACACACGAGCCAATGCATCAAGCCCACAAGACACTGCAAGTGAGCCATCAGGGTGCAAAGCTAAACCATAAACACTTCGGCTATAACCTTGTTGATAAAGCAACTCTTCACCAGTCTCAGCATCCCACTATCTCCATGACTCCATGTGTTATCAAAACTGGTTGTACCCAAATACTTGGTTGATGGTTGGAAAGCAGCACGAGCTAAGCGGTCCAAATGACCCTTGTATGTATTAAGCAAATTTCCATGTGTGTTCCAAAAACTTGTAATGCGATCAGCGGAAGCAGTTATGCCCCTTTAATGAAGACACATGTAGGCCATATTTACTTGTGGGTGCATGCTCCATATCTTACCAACTACAGTTAAAGAACATGTAGGCCATCAAATGAAAACAAGCACTCTGAAAGCAGCCGATCATCACCAATCTCACTAGAAACCATATCAAAACTTTTAGCATTATTCTCCAACACCGCCCAAATAATACCAGTGTCTCTCGTCCTCCCTAATCTCACCGCGGCTTTCATAACCGAATCCATGGCAATCCAATACCAAACCTTCAACAACGCTGTTAAAAATAAGAAGTTAAAAGAAATATTGTACAGTAAAGGGGTTAAACTATAATATGACTAGAAGTTAAGGGATTAAAAACATTGTTAAAAATAGCTGTAGGTTAAAGTTGGGCCCCAAGTTGTACGTAGTATATAATGAAAATTTCTCGTCTCATATTATTACATACGAAACATATACACAAAAAGAATAGAAGATGATCGTCTTCTTTTTAATAGAAAATCACATAAAAGCAAGAGAGCAAAGAGATAGACTTTTTGTGTGAAATAATAAGAAGGTTAGTTTGTACGTGTTACTAAAACTCATGATGAGATATATGTTCTTTTACTATGTGTATGTTTGTTATCGTTGAAGTGAGTGGATGTTTCTCCCTAAGATTATATTAGTTGGTTGAATTTTGAAACCTTAAACCAGCCAAACCAAACCTTAATGGCACCCACTAAACGTAAGACCAAACACAAGCCCGAAAAAACCAAGGTGGGGGAGGAAGTTTTAGACTTAGTTATATCTTATATACATGACGTTGAGGACCGAAACTCTATTTCTTTAGTTTCCCGTAAGTTTTATGAGATTGATGGCATTACGCGTAAGCGCCTAACTGTCCACGTTCGTTACTACCCAAACCCTGCCTCTTTAAGTAAAAGGTTCCCTTTCATCGAGTCGTTAACACTTAAAGGTCCTCCATCTTATTTTAATGTTGGAGATGCTTATGATACGCGAATGACCCCATGGATCGAACAATTAGCTCTCGAGTTTAGGTGTTTGAAAGAAATGCATTTCCACGGTGTGGCTGTTCATGATGAAGATCTCGAGAAATTGGCGAGAGCACGTGGTAAGGAATTAAGGAGTTTGAAGATTAAGAAGTGTAAAGGGTTTTCGACAGATGGATTAAGGCATGTCTCTAACTATTGTAACCAATTCAGAACTTTGTGTTTGAAAGATACTGATTATTTTGATGTAAAAGATGGGATTTGGTTACATCAGTTGGCATTGAATAGTACGGTTTTGGAAAGGATACATGTTACGGATACGGATATTTCTAATGATGCAGAATATCTTACACTTCTTGCTAGAAACTGTTGTAACTCTTTAATATCGTTGAAGATTGGATACTGCTATCTAAGTAAACTAGCAGATGCCTTTAGATATGCTGTTAGGTTGGAACATTTTTCTGGATATAATTTGGCTGAGGAGAATGACCTTGATGGTTACCTTGATGGATTCCAGTTTCCCCCAAATACATGTTCATTTAGTATAATGGATTTGCCAGTAACTCGATGTTTAACTGTACTCCCTTTTCTGAATCAAATAAAGAAATTGGAACTTGCATTTATAGACTTGGATTATGAGTGCCAGTGTTTGTTGTTTAAGAGGTGCCCCAATTTGGAAGTTCTATATACCGAGGATGTTTGTGGAGACAGGGGATTTCAAATTATTGGTAAGTTTTGCAAGAAGTTGCGCAAACTTAGCCATTTTGGGCTTGTGACCCAGGTGGGAATGATTGCTCTGGTAAAAGGATGTACTAAGTTGGAGTGTTTAGAGGTTAGAGTCGGAGATATTTCAAATGAAGCTATTGAGTTTGTGGGAGCTCATTTGAAGAATCTCCGTAAATTCCGTATGAAATTTGTTAAGAAATATGCGACAACAGATATACCGCTAGACAATGGGATTCGGGCTATGCTAATGGGTTGCAGAAAACTTGAAAGACTAGATATCACCCTTTGGCATGGAGGATTGACAGATGTGGGTTTGGAATATATCGGGAAGTATGGTGCTAATTTGAGGTCTTTGTCTCTTACTCGTTTAGGAAATTCTAATGCAGGACTTGTGAAGTTATCTGAAGGGTGTCCAAGATTAAGAAAGCTGAAATTAAGGTGTTGTCCCTTTAGCAAACAAGCTGTTGTCAGCTCTGTGTTTAATATACCTTCTTTAAGGTATGTTTGGTTTCACAGTTGGGATCGTGGTAATAGAAGTGCCCGTATTAGATTGGCACTCACTCGTCCAGAGTCTTAACTTTGGAACATTCGTATGTATGTTCTTCGTCATTTACTTAAAATTATTGTTCATTTCCTATTAATATTGCTTTGTATTACTTTCTTTTAATAAGGGTGTCTTACTTTGGGAGTTTTTGTAGTCTTGGAATATCGTGAATGTGAAATTCTAGCAATTGCATGCTTTCTATCTTCTGATTAGCACGAGTTAGGTTTTTTATGAGTTTTCTGTTAGACCACATAAGTGTTTTCTGTATATCTCATGAGCCAACACACTACAGAGTGAGAGCATGTATAAGGATTGCACCATCCCATTTTTAGTAATTTCTAGCAACTTGGGACCAAATCCTGCCGCCGAGAGGTGATAAATGGCTTATGCATAAAAACAATGAAATAAAAAGTGGATAAATTTTATGTAATTGATTCCAAATATTAACGGAGATGTCGTCAAAAATTCAAATTGCACTTCAGTTTATGATAGAAGTCTGAACTCGAGTAACTGTCTATTGGGGTCTAGGTACGACCTTTTTCAAACGATCGTAGTGCTGACATTGAACAATTACAGGAAATGTGCACTACTTGAGCAGAGTTAGAGTGCAGTGGATATACAACATATATGGAAAGCTAATGAAATTAGTTAGGAGACACGTGTAAATATAGTCGGAAATCACTCATAAACGTGCATCACAGATATGAGTTGTGTACATTCCAAGGCACTTCGTGAATTTGTTAATCTTTATAATTAACAGATAAATAAATTATCAGATTTTAATGTCAATTAAATATATGTTTCCACCTTTCTTACCATCACGTTCTGAATTTGTTAATCTTTATTGCTCATATAGGGCAAGTTGAAAAGTAAGTCTCCAACGAGTGTCTAAATATAGGAAGAATGGTAGAAGTTGATGTAATTGCATGAAGAGGGAACAGCTAAAAGAAGAGTAAGCACAAGAAAGAAGAGATTGAGAAGATAGAAATGTTTAAACACAAGAATGGTTGAAGTTCTGTCAAGACTGATACTAGCTTGTTTCATTGTACGTTGTAGTCATTAAGGTTGTGACTTGTAAAACTTTAACCCATTTAGCGTTGTATGTTATGCACCTCCTGTTCCGGTTGTGGTTTTCCATAGGCGATTGCAGAAATATTTGCATTAATTTGCTTGTTAAGTGGGTATGCAGCATAATCACTCATTTAATTTACTTTGCAACATATTAATGCAAAGCATTATTAGATAATCATCATTTATATGGTACGCTGAGAGACACAAAAGTGTTTATGTGTCGATCTAACCCACTTTGATGTGTGCTGAAAAAACTTACCCATTTTGACCCGGCAAGAAAGGTGGAGACATAAGAAAATAGTCTATGGTTGCAGACGGAGAGTTGGATTTTTTTTCAATAATACAAGTTCATGGATATTTGGATACCAATTTTCAAATTTTTAGTATGATTTCAATAATCAAATTAAGAATCATAAAATCATTAAATAAAGGTATATTTAATCAGGTAATTCTAAATGTACCATCAAAAATCAAGTTTCGCACAATGTCATACAACTTCAGGATTTTGAATGTTCTATACAAAAATGAATCTAGCATCTAGGGTCCGAAATACCCCGCTAATGTATAGCACTAAAACACATAATTTGTTGAGCAAAGACCCGAAATGGAGCTACTTCATTTCCCTTCATGAAGTATGATCTAGGTTGTGATTCACTGGTTCTTTTATGAAAGACAAAACAACGGAAATCAGTTCATCTTGATGCTTTGAGAATCCATGGTTGGCTCCTTTAACAACATGTAACTTGTGGTTCGATATGATCTTTGCAAACTCCGATGCCTCTTTCACTCGGACAATTGTATCATCAGACCCGTGTATTGTCAACACACTGCATAACAAACATAGCTTTTGTAATCATATAGAATAGAAATATCCTGCCATCATCGCATGCATAAAAGGGATACATGACGTCTTGAAATAACAACAAATGAGTCGGATGAAAAGTAGAGTTCACCTTTGACTTTTTAGGGTCAGACACATTTGACTGAAGTAAATTTATATCTTACCTGCAATCTTTGTCAATTTGCAGGCAAGCTTCATGCATATTTGTATTCAAACGCTCCATCAAACTATCCTCAGTCACACGATATAAGAACTAGCCTGCACATCGAGCATATAATAATCAGATTTTTGCATTTTAAGGCACTGGGAATAAGGGTTTCAGAAAATGATCAGCAAGAATACCTGTTTTGCCTTTAACATCTATAAAACCCTCTTCCTTCACTTTCTGCAGAAACCCTTTTCCCAAACGCTCTTGCACACCCCCCTCTGTCTTGTACCGTCCAGACACGTTGATGACACGGGGCACATCATGATACCTAGACACGTATAAAAGCACCACATTCCCGCCTGCAAGTAAATCAGATAAAGGAATCATACCACGTTACTACATAATCTTAAGAGACAAAAGTGAACCGCTGATGTATAGAATCATATGTTAGAATACCTTTACTATGTCCAAGGATTGCACTCGTTACACAGTTAGCTTCACGAAAGTGTTGGATTACTGAATGTAAGTCATCGGCCTTTCTCAAATAATTACCATACTGAAATGTGCCTTCGCTTTCCCTAAACAGAAATATATGCCAAATGGCAGACTTAATTCCTCATTAAATTTTGAATTTAGATCACAATAATAAGAGTAACTGCACATCCAAACACCCCCTTAATATTCAGTACACAAACTTACCCGTTTCCAGCAAAATCAAAACGAAATGCAGTGATTCCTTCCTTTTGTAACGCATTTGCAAGGTTCACCATGGTATTGGTTTCCTACATGCATACAAAATTAACAGAATAATTATCAAGACATGCATAGAAATATGGAATGGACCTTGATGCACAATTCATTAACGAGAAGTCAAACCGCAAACATTCAAGATCATTAAAAGAATGTGGACTTGATTATGTCAAATATCAAAAAGTTACATTTGGTTTATGAAAAAACAAAATTTCGGAAAAGTAATTTAATGATTACTCCAAGAAATCGACTTTGGTTTTATTTCTAGCCTAATATACCAGATTACTAGCAATCAATGGCACACTTAGGGGATGTTTTGAAAGTAAGTTTGCCGTAGATAGTATTTCGATGTGCCTTAGCTATTTGAAGTAGTGACGACAATCAGATAAAAGTTGTTTTGAGACAAATGTTGATAACAGGAGTGTTCAGGATTGCTTATAGAAACTCCTTATCACTTTTTGAGATAAGCTAAACACTTTCAGGTTGCTGAAGGGGTGTTTGGTTTAGCTTATTTTAAAAAGCTTATGCTAATCAGCTTATCAGTATACGAGCGTAATGAACTCTTTTTGACAAAACTACTCCATAAATGCTTATGAAAAAGCCTTTTTTATGCGCTACCCATAAACTATTAGGATACTCAAAAGCTGTTACGCTGAAGCAGCTCACCCAAACACCCTCTTATTCAACACGCTTATTTCACTCACAAATATAACCATATAAGCACTTAGGATAAGAAACCCCATACACCCTCCAAACTACTTATCTGCGGCCTTAAAACGGTATAATTCAGTTTCAAAGCAGTCTCAAACACTCTCAAGTCATAAGTCAATACCCTTGATCAAATAATCAAAAGCATTCTCACTACTACCAGTAAATACTCGTAATTCAAACTACACTAACCACTTAAGGGTGTCTAGTGGCAAAAGGGTCGAGACCATCATCACTATAATGCGGGAGGTCTCAAATTTAATTTCGGCTAGGTGCAAACAACCCTAAAGTGGGCACGCTAACCTCCTGAAAAGGGAGGACTTTACTCGGTTTAAGTTTATGTGGCGGTCCATGGATTAGTCGGCCAAAAGGTCATAAAACATACTTAACCAAAAAAAACGATAATAAGAGGGTGTTTGTTTCGGCTTACATAGCGGGCTTATGGCTTAAGTTTCGTAAGCCTACTTTTTGTGGCTTATTTGGAAACTTTCTGGTTTATAAAAGCTTAATATGATATGATAAGCTTATATAAGCCGAAAAGTTTCAAAATAAGCCACAAAAAGTGAGATTATGAAACATAACCCGAAAAGGCGAAAACCAAATAAGGCATAATGCGACTATATAAGCCGAAACAAACACCCCTTAAGATAATATCACTTTCTAAACGCAATACCAAAAAAAAAATACCTTTGTTGACTGAAAACCATGACACAAAATAACAAGCTCATTAGAAGCAGCCTCATGCAAAACACCCACAAGCTTCTCACCATGCTTATTCACCACAACTATTTTCTTCCCTGAAAAACATAATAAAAATCCGATCTTTTTATCATATAAAAACCAAATCTTTTTTTCAGTAAGTACTAAAGATCACTGGAAACTGAACCTGGGCTTTGCTCAGAAGAAGTTGATTTTACAGTAGCAGCCATTGTGGTTGTTCTTTTTGCTTTTTGCTATAGTAAAAATCGATACAAAAGTGAAAAAAGTGTATTGAGTAATGACTAAAAGAGATTATATAGAAGCATTAGAGATAATCGTGGTGAATAGTAATACTAATGCTATAAGGATTATAGATTTTGTGGGGTCTGCATTGGTAGTTTGGTACCCACCTCCCAAATTATATAGAACCACTAAACGAGATTATATAGAAAATAATAACTATATTGCTCTTTTATTGTATTCGGGTTGTAAGGAGGGCGGTTAAGTTTATTCGGGGTTAATTAAGTCAAAGATTAAATTCGGGTAATTCAAGTCAACTCGAGTAATGAGAATATTAGATAAGGCCGGGTATCAGGTTGAAATTGTTTGGCTAACTTGAGTTCGGGTCGATCCGTTCGAATCGAATAAGGGTTTTTCTATTTTGTTAATATATATTTTTTATAAATTATTTATATAAATTAGAACTATGGCAACTTTATGGCTATTTTACTCATATTCAGGTTGACCTGACCCAATTTGAATCGACCCGAGTTGATCCGACTTGCATTTGACCTAAACCTGACTAACCCGAGTTCAAATAAGGTCAGGTTCAAATATGTTATTTTCACCTTAACCTGACTTTGACCCGACCCGAATTTATCTGAACCCGACAAACCTGACCCGATTGATACCCCTAGTTGAAAGTTTATAAATCAAAATTTAGTAAAAATTTAATCGTAAAAGTTCGGGGTAATTCAACATATACCCAAGAGTAAAACTCCAAAAATACATCATGTGGTTTGCCAAATTTTATTGTTTATATTTATTTATATCCCTTCATTAATAAACATTACATAAAATATATTTATAGGGACAAACGATTCAATTTTTTTCCGTTATCTCCTAAGTTGTTTTAACATGAGAGATATTTTTGTCTTTTTTTTTGTAAAAGTGATGTAAAAGAATGTATTTTGCACTTTACTTTTATATACATTAAAGTAAGAGATCAAATAAAAGCTTTGAAAAAAAATAAACTTATTTATTTTATTTTATTTTCATTAAAAAAACCAATAATCACATTAGGGGTGTTAGTCAGTTTCGAGTTAATTCGGGTCGGATCAAGTCGAATTAAGGCTTAATAAACCGTACCTGACACGATTGCTTTCTGTAACACCCCCAATTTCGTGATATGCAGCGGAATTCAAACTGGGTATTACTTGATGGCACAACAGTCATAATAATAGAAAACGATCTCTAAAGGAGTCGTTTTTAAAAAAGTTTTATCATTCAAATATATCAGAGTTTACAAAATAGGTCCCAGTTGGTTCCATTGATTACAAAACACATTAATATAAAGTTTTTGATGTTTTCTGAATGATAAGTTATTTATATATATAGCCTTCTTGATCTTGCCCTTCCGTGACAGCTTCTGACATTATGGACCTGAAATACATGCTTAAAACAGTCAACACAAAAGTTGAGTGAAATTCATAGAGTTTGTTTGATGGTTGAACACATTATGTTGGTAGTGTGAGTTAATTAGACTCACACCATTGGTTTGAAAACAAAACAGTTATTATTAGACTAAGCATCATGCAATCAAGGCGTTAATGTGTTCCAATATTAATTGGAGAAATTGTTGGTACGAACCCTAATAGTTAAAATTGCCATTTTTACTTAATGTTACTCAAATATAGTGCGTTTGTTTGCCTTTAACGGGGCCAACACAAACGAGATTCGTCAATCCCAATAGATCTATTCATAATATTCGCGCCCACTCTCACATAGTGATTAATGATTCATGATTTAGGGACTTATGTTTGGCAAATGCGGTAACCTAGTGCTAATAAAACAATCAGATAAGCATACATTTTGAAAGCAATGTGTTCGGTTTAAAATAAAGCATGTATCTCCCACAAGGGTTTGTAAAACAATTAAGTAATAGAAAATGGGGCTATGAACTCACCGAGAGTTAATGATGTTAAGTGCTTTAACGGATATGATGGATTGCCGGGAAACCTCTACATGTAACCTAAAATGGAATGTTGCGACTTAGGTTTGGAATAATGTTTTAGGAAAACATAAACCATTCTATATATATTTCTATGTTGATCATGATGTAATCAATTATCATTTGATGTTTATAGTAAGATATTTAATATGTGAAAACGTATTTCGTTTATAGATATCGTACTACCGTTCGGGCCATCATAATTCAGAGGTCATGTAGTAAACGTTCGAGGAGCTAGGACATTTTAAATCATAAATTCAGCAACTCGTCGATACGTTTTACCCAAATGAAACCCCTCACATAAAGCTCCCTACTATTGTAGCACTTAGTAAATACAACATATGTTTTGAGTGAAGATTGTTATATAATAAAGTTTATCATTTTTTTTAATAAATATCTAGTTTTTACAAGTTCTCATTGTCTACTAGTGATTACAACTTATTAATATGTTCAAGAATGAAGTTTTGGTAAAAATCGTCCGAAAAGGGTAAAATGGTCATTTTTCCGTTACTTGTGAAAATACAAATTCAAAGATTAAATGAATTTTGCTAAGTTAATATGTAACTAGCTATTAAAATAACTTGGTTTCGCTTTTAGTTGTGACAAAAGTATAGTCGTGAAACTACATATAGGGCAGTTTCAGTTTTTGAAAGAATATGGCCTATTTAAGCGTTTTCAAGGTCCGAGCTTCTTTGATATCAAAGGAAAACGTCGTTCCGGAAAACTTTCATGCTTTAACTTTTTGATGATTCGGAGCAGAAGTACCACTTTTAATACGACCAGACCCTAAACAGCTTCCATTTGGCAGTTTTGGCGTTTTGGTTTCGCTAACTTCTTTTGACTATAACTTTTGACTCGTTTGTCCGTTTTGGGTGATTCAAGTTTCTATGTTTACCTTTTTATCTTGTCTACCATAGTATGTCAGTTAGAAAGTCCATATGTTACTGGTTTTAATGGTCTCAAATGTGTAGAATATAACTAGTTTTCTAGTTTGTTACTTTTATGACAATATGTAAATTAAAACATGTGATTGAGTATATGTACATCATGAATCAAAATATTAACTATAAATATAGCATGAAATAGTTAAGATTATGAATAATAAAGATGAGATGATGGTGGTGATAAGTTTCTTAAAACTTTTGGCTTTCACTTAAGAAAGGAGTAACTTAGTAAGGATAGGACTTTGATTGATCACTTAAGACTTTGGATTGAGCTAGCTTTCTACACCTTGGCACCCTTGAAATCTTGAAGAGTTAGTGATGAAGTACTAAGTGACTTGAGTGGATCTAAACTCAAGAAGATCACTTAAACTTGCTAGAGATTTGATGTAGTAGCTTGATCTTTGGAACTTCTTTGCATAAACTTGGAGTTTATAAATCAAATTATGGAAGATATGAATGTTTTAGTGTATGGATGACCCAAATCAGTATGTGAAGGTCTTTAGGATGTATTTCACTTGCTATTTATAGGAGGGTAAGTTTGGTTAACCATATATTGGGTTAAATATTAACCATGGTTAAGTTAGGACACATGTAATGATCTAAATGAACCATGGTTAGGATCAAGCCACCACCAAAGTGACTCACCTCATAAGAGGCGGTCACAATAAGGTGAAAAGGCTTAGATGATAATTTTTGATAATATCTTGAGTTTAGAGTAAGTTTTGGTTGCGTTAAATGCCAACCGTAAGTTGTTAAGCTATAAAACGTAAAACCGGGTATCGTAAAAATACGAAACTTGCAGGAATGATGAAACTCATCATTATACTCCATTTAAAAATATAAAATGGGTGATAAGTCTCATTGGGTGCAAAAACGCTGCTTAAAGCTAGAAACACGGGTCAAAAACGCGTAATTCGCAATTTATCAGAAAATAGCGAAATTTCAGGGAAATGATCGTGAATTTATTTAGAGTATACTAAAATTAGTCTAAAAGTGATATGAGATGTTAAAATGTGGTTTTCGTCATACGTGGGATAACTTAACAGTTATACGTGAAGTCTAAAAGTTACGCGATTTAAGAAAAAATATAGAACGTACAAGGTTAATTTCTTTATGGTCAAAGGAGGAGGGAAATATGTTTGACTTTTCCAAAAAACGTAAAAGTGTCAAAAACATATTAGAAACACAGTGCAGGTATGGTTAAGTCTGGATCTAAGTAGAATTGTTTAGAACGTAAGTTTAGTCTCGTACGGCACAGGGTTTATTTGGTAACATTTAAATGAAATCTTAAAAATTCTCAAATTAATCATGAGTGATATAAAAATTAATCCGATGTGAGAAAATTATCAGAATTGATTTTCGTTAAGCGCGTGATGTTTAAATGGTGTTCCGACCAAAAAGAAACTTTAAAACGATGTTTTCTTAATAACTTTTGCAAAAATGATCTAACGATTGTCGAACTCTCAGGATATTACTAAAATAATTTAACTTACGAGAATGTGAAATAAAAATTTTACGGGATGAATAGTGAAAGTGAATAGTAAAAGTGAATAGTAAATTCTCGAATGAAAATGCGGGTGGTTACACTTTCATTCTATTTCACACACAGTAAGCACGTCATTAAACACACATAGTCACAAATATGAACTTTTGTCTTTTCTTCCAAGTCAAATTCAAACAAATGCTTAGATATCAACCTAAGAATCAAATAGAAAGGGTTTTTAGCCAAAATAGAGATAAAATGCATAAAATTATCGGAATTGTATTTTGGCTTTTCCATTAATTAAATCATGATTACAATCCATAATCCTTTGAGGGTTTGTTCTAGAATCCAAAATATAAAATGGGCTAAGCTTATTGAGAGATATCAAAAAGTCGAATGGCTTGTACATGAAAATAGGCATCTAACACTCACTCACAGTTTGAGCTGGAGATGATCGGACACTCGAACTGGTACGAAACTCTTCAAAAAGTACGAACTGAACCCCCTTAATGAAGATGCGAACATATTGATAACGTGATGGCACATGAAAAACATAGACGTGGCCCCGAGAAACTATATCACGAACAAAATGTATATCTATCTCAATGTGTTTGGTTTGATGATGTTGAACATGATTGGTAGTCAAATAAATGGCACTAACATTGTCATAGTAGACAAGAGAGGCAAATAATAATGGTTTATAAAGCTCGCGAAGAAGATTACGAAGCCACACGGTTCAACAACTTCATTAGCAATGCCTCTATACACAGCTTCACCACTCGATCTAGAGAGAGTATGTTGTCATTTGGATGAGCACGAGAGTAGATTATCCTCCAAGAAGACATACGTATATCGCCTGGTAGTATGGCAACCAGCCAAAACAGTATTAGAATAGGCAGTAAGAGAACCTGTATTAGAGGAATAAAATTGGAGCCGACTATTCACAATTATAATTGTTATTTCTTAAAATAGGATTTACATAGATGTAAAAGGAAAACGAGCAACAAGTTGTGTCGTTAGCCCTTTTTAGATTGCAAGACCAGCTCTTTTGAAAACAATATTAATGGATCTAGGTGTCATAACATTACTGTTCATAACTCGTTAGACTCTATTCAGTAGCTTCACCGCCTCAGGTGCAAGGAAACCAAAGGTATAAAACGAGAAAGAAATAAACACATATTGTTGATCCCAGTTGAGCAAACGATCTAATATAAAAACTGACTTAGAACAAAAGCTTATTAAGTATCACGCGGAATTTAATATTTAATCTTAAGAAGAAGAACATTGAACATTCAACACCTCAATATTATTATTAATACGAATACTCTAACCAGTATTAGGGTTTTACAACCTTGAAGTGTATCGAGCTTAGATATAAAACTTACGTATATCTAATCTAACCTAGAACCTCCTTTTATAGGCTAAGGAGTCCTATACATTATACAATACGTCTACTACAATATAAATATCTTTTCCATATTTATCTAATACAAAATACTAAACCGACTATACAAGACTAGCAGTGGTTACAATATATTATCCGTGGTTACACAATACTACTAGCCGTGGTTTGTCTTCATCAGCGGTTACATTCTTCTGTCCGTGGTTATATCAACCCTGTCCGTGGTTCCAACACTTAGAGTAATTCTTGATCCAAGGAACCAAAAACCCAACAATCCTCCCCTAAACTTGATACATTCCAACAGAATTCTCAAGTTTCCTTTAAGCTCAAAACATCTGAATTGGAGGATGTAGCCAAACACTTACTAGCCTTAAGAATATTCTCATACTTCAGCAACAAATTGTAAGCTTGACCATCATAGGGTAACAACATCTTGATACAACCAGGAGTTAACATCTGAGCAATAATTCCTGGATACTTATTCAGTTGAGGATAATCACCTTCTACAAGCATATGAATAACTTCTCCAGAAACAGTTAAAACATGAACTCCACAAGTTTGATATAAAAACCATCTTGTAACATGACCATTGTAGAGTCCTTTCCATTCAGGTTCATCATGAGTAGGCTCAAATAAAATCTTCAAATGATGATAAACCAGTCTCTCATGATAATCAGTTGGATGTACGTCACCAAACTTATTCTTGTAAAGTATCCAAAGATTCATCAAATCATCTCTATCAAAATACTGAAGCATCTGTGAAAATTTATTATACTCATAAACTTCATTGTTGAGTCTTTGAATTTTCCAAACTCCTTCACTACCAACTTTAACCTTAAACTCATAAGAAATAATTTGATTAACATCTTCAACTACTTTCAATCTTTTAGAATCAGATGTCTCCAGAAGCTCAGATTTTCTCTTTTGTCTACTTTGAATCCACTCTTCTTCCTTCTTAGAATTCATTGGACAGAAATCATCATTATTAATCCTCATACACCTCTCATAAAGCTCAAAAATTCTTTCAAAAGTACATTTATTAAGATTATCAGGAACATGGATGCCTAAATTCTTAATAATCTTGATCAATACATTCCTCATCTGTGCAATTGAAGGAGGTTTCTTTCTTAGAACTTTCTTTCTCTCTTTACCAGTCCTCTTTGCCCATAGACCCAAAAGTCTAGCTCTTTCCTCATCATCCAACAGTGCCCATTCTTGTGCAGTATACTCATCATGTATTTGTTGAGAAGCTTGAAGATAGTTTTGTGATTCATACCATGTAGCTAACCATCTCTGACTAGCTTCCTCTTCTTCTTGCTTCCTTTTCTCTAAAGCTGCTTTTTCTTCAGCTATCATACTTTTTATATACTCAGCATCATAAGCAACCTGCTCTTCTTTACTTTTAAACTTCAACTCTGGTTCTGCAATCCCTTTACCTTTACCAATATCTTGTTGAACCACTTTCTTCTTCAATGGATCACCAATAGTCAAACTTTTACTTCTAGGTTTGGTTGCAGTAGATTGAACAGATAAAATAGGTGCAATGACGTGTGTAGTAATAGATGATGTTTTGCTTAGATTTATCAAGGTACTTGCAGCTTCTTTCTCAACTTCTTTAGTTTTAGGTGGTAATACAGAGAGGGTTGTGACAACAGTGGAAGTGGTTATGATAGCAGTGGGTGTGAAAGTAGTGGGTACAATGACCAAGTCTGAAACTGCAGCAGTGGTTACAAGAGTACTAACCGTGGTTGCAGACATACAATCAGTGGTTGTGGCCTGCACTACTTCATCTTCAACAACAGTCTTCAAACATTCAAGAACTGCCTAATTCCCATCTTTATCAGATACCAAAAATTCTTGATCTCCACTATCAACATCTTCTTCCATAGATACATCAACAGCCTCCCCTGAATTCATGCCTTCACTCCTCCCCTGTTTGGATACATCCTCCATATTCAGAGCTGGAGAGGAGTCCACCTTCTTTTTCTTTCTTCTCATAGTTCTCAAAATAGCAATCCCAGGTCTTCTTACTTTTTCCAAAACTAACACCCTGTGCTTCAATCTCCTAATATCTTTACCCTGAAACACAGCCAACTCCTTAAGACTTGAGATTGTATCCTCCATTTTGGTACATTTAGCCGTCAATTCATTAAAACGTTCAAGAATATCCTCCCCACTTCGACCTGTGTGAACTGGTCCGAGAGGTGGTTCATTGGAAAAGTCATCATGTACCAGCTTAGGATCCGTCAATTCATGTTCATGTTCCAAACTATCCTCATCACTTCGAGCTGTGTGACCTGCTCCGAGAGGTGAATCCTTGGATATAGTAAACATAGCATCAGACCTTGCCTGAACATCTATGTACCCTGTAGCAGCCAGTTGGCTAGGGATTCCTCCACCTGTGTTAAGTTCCAAAGAACTCTCCACATTAGGAGTTGCCAAAGGTTGGGTCTTATTTATGTTTCCACTATCCTGACCAGCATCTAAGCATGAATCAGTAGTGGAAGCCCTTCCAATCATGTCACCTCCACTCCATGTGACAGCCTCATGAACAACACCACTAACACCAGCTTGAGGTAGCTTGGTGCCCTTCAGTCTCCTAGTCCATATGAAGCATAAACAGTGGTTGTGTGATGGTGTTTACAGATTTAGTCTTACAAGAAGCTCTATGTTGTTTTCCTTTTTGACAGGCCACACACAGTTCTTTACACTCAAAAACCTTAGAAGATAACCCTCTCACCAAGTTCCCTTTTACCAGTTTATTGATTGTTTTGTGATTGAGGTGACCTAGCCTTCTATGCCATAATTTTGACTCATCTACATATGCTTTAGCAAACAAACATAAGGACCTATTTGGAAGAACATCTTTAAGATCAAAACAATATATATTTTCCTTCCTAGGTACCCTAAGTTGTATAAATTTCTCATCAGGCATCTTAAATTCAGGAGACAACACCACACACTCAGTTTCCCCAAAAAGTACCCAGTTTTTCTTATCACACATTTAAGAAACACTGAATAGATTATACTTAAGTCCCTGTACCAAATAGAATTTGTCAAAGTCTAAATTCCCTGTTCTGATTGTGCCTCTGCCAAGTATATTTCCTCCCTTTGGATCATTGCCAAATGCCACATATCCTCCATCAAAAGCTTCAAAATCTTCCAGGTTGCTCCCATCCCAAGTCATGTGCCCAGAGCAACCACTATCAAAAACTCCTTTATCTTTTAGCTCATCTTGTAGATTGCCCTGCACATGAAATTAAACAAGTTAGTTCCTTTTGTGGACCCAAGCCAATACTGACTTGGGTCTGCCCTGTGCATCAAAATATTCAAATTTCTTTAGGTCCATTGATGCACAATTGACATGATGTAAAACCTTGGTCTTAGGCTTCCATTGCCAACTTGCTGAGGCCTTAACAGCATAAAAATGATTTCCAACCACTGTGTTAGTTATCACCTTTGGAATTTTTAAAACTTCTTTTGTTTCAGTGGTGATATTTTGCTTATCAGTGGTTTGACTCTGCTTAGCCGTGTTTACATTTTACTTAGCAGTGGTTGGAATCCATTTAGGTGCAGCAGTGACTATTGATTTTGTTTTCCCATTCCTCATCAACACTGCCCTAGGAATCATGTTACTGTTAGGACGAGGGTTTGTTTTCTTTGAAAAGTTTTGATGATTTACCCTCCTCCAATGATTCCAAACTTGTGGTCTGTTTTTATAACAATTTCTCTGTAAGTGCTCAAAACTACCACAGTTATACCAAGCTTTCTTGACACATTGAAACTCATCACCTAATCTGTTAGAAATTAGGCCATTTAAGCTTCTCTGATTGCCCCTAGGTTTATATTTTCTCATATGTTCCCTAGGTATTTCCCTGTACTCAACTACTTTCTTGGTAATTTGAGCTCCAAATCTAGGTACAAGGTTGACTTGTTTAGAATCAACTTTCTTAACATGTTCTATCTTTTCAAGTTGAGTTGATTCAGATCTATCTTCCTCAGAGTCTGATTCCCAATCTTCAATTATGGGAGCATCAGATGACTTGTCAGAACCTATCTTAGGTGTTTCAGTATTACTTGACCCTTCTACAGGTTTGTTAAAACTGAATTCACTACTAAATGACAGTTCTTTAGCAGGTGGTGCATGTTTCATCAAAGAGGGTGGTGGCATATTATTGTATCCAAGACCAGTACCATCTTTGAACAGTTTTTGACCTATTGGTTTATTTACTAGATCAGAAGCATATTGTGTTTTAGCAACCCTAACAACATGTTTTTCTTTTTCATCTAGGGCTTTTTGTTTTACACTCTCTGCCTCTTCTAGTTTATCTTTAAGCATCTTAATCTCTCTATCTTTAAGATCAATTTCACCACCTAGTATATTGATCTTATCTACATACTCAAACTCACATTTGATACAGAACTTTAGCTTCTCTTCCACACTTTCTAGTCCAACTCTATAACCTAGGTTGTCCATAGACAATCTTTCTACTTCTTTTCTTAAACTTTCAGTGATAGCTTTTTGAGATTCTAAGTTATCATGACATGATTTAAAAGAACAAGTAGAATAATTAGATACCTCAGAATCTGAACTAGAAGATGAATCATAGGCCATTAGAGCAAAGTTATGCTCTTTTGAAGTTTCACTAGCTAGAAAAGCTGTATTAGGACCTTCTTCAATATGTTCACTCCAATCATAATCACCAATCCCATATTGAGCAACTAAAGCTGAAGAAACAACAGGCTCTTCTGTGGTCTTCTTAATGCCTTCAATTCTTTTAGGAGCTCGACATTCCCTTGCAAAGTGACCTTTCTTCTTGCAGTTAAAGCACTCCATATTGCTTTTGTCGAACCCAGCTCTCCTTTGACCATCATACCTAACCTGTCTTCAGTCCTCCTCAGAAACTTCCTTGCTTGGAGAGTCAACATTGCCATTTGCCATTGAAGATTAATCTCATCAAGATCATCAGGATCAATTTGATCTAGATCTTGATTCAAAACATCAACACTGGTAGTTAAATCTGACAGAAAAGCACAAATTGCACCATCACTGACAGTATCACTAACAGTGGTATTGTTTGCAATAGCCGTGGTTATTCCATATGCAGCAGTGGATACATCATGTGGACTTTTGTGATTAGTTGAAACAAAAGCAATGTTTTGATTAGCAGAAGATGCACCAGCAATGTTATTCTCAGACTCATAGACTTTCAAGTTGTTGTAGAGATTGTCCAGAGTCATCTTATCAAAGTCCACCTTATTTCTCCACACAATCGTATGAACAGCCCATTCAGGAGATAAACTTCTAATGAACTTCAAATTTATATCTTCTTGAATAACATTATAGTCCACTGACTTCAATTGGCTAATCAGTTTTTGAAGCCTGTTGTAAGTGCCATCAAGTTTTTCTCCACTAAGAGCAGTGAAGTTTTCAAACTGGTGTTTGAGCATATTCTTCCTTGATTTCTTAGTAGCTTCATTACCAGCAAACCTTGTCTCAAGAGCATCCAGTAACTCTTTAGCAGATTCATATCTTTCAAAATCCAAAGCATACTCATTAGGTATTCCCATAGAGAGAATACTGTGAGCTTTGATCTCCAACTTCCTTTTAGCCTTGTCAGTTTCACTAACAATAGCTATCCTTTGCCATCATCACCCTTCTTAGGAAGAGTATCACCTTTTTCAACGACATCCCAGATAGCATAGTCAATCATACCAATGTATTGCCTCATTCGCATTCTCCAGATTTGATACTCACCATCCTTGAGCATGGGAACCTTTGATGCAGTCACCATGTGAGTTTCGTCAGACATCTTGGCTTTCTTTGAATAGAACTTAACAGAACTTCTTCTGGGTTACAGTTTCTAGATCACAAGCTCTGATACCACTTGTTCATCCCAGTTGAGCAAACGATCTAATATAGAAACTGACTTAGAACAAAAGCTTATTAAGTATCACGCGGAATTTAATACTTAATCTTAAGAAGAAGAACAATGAACATTCAACACCTCAATAGTATTATTAATACGAATACTCTAACCAGTATTAGGGTTTTACAACCATGAAGTGAATCGACCTTAGATATAAAACTTACGTATATCTAATCTAACCTAGAACCTCCTTTTATAGGCTAAGGAGTCCTATACATTATACAATACGTCTCCAACAAGATAAATATCTTTTCCATATTTATCTAATACAAAATACTAAACCGACTATACAAGACTAGCAGTGGTTACAATATATTATCCGTGGTTACACAATACTACTAGCCGCGGTTTGTCTTCATCAGCGGTTACATTCTTCTATTCGTGGTTATATCAACCCTGTCCGTGGTTCCAACACTTAGAGTAATTCTTGATCCAAGGAACCAAAAACCCAACACATATTGATTTTTTAATACATGATTTCTCGTGTGTTTTTCACTTTGCACGTGTGTTTGTCACTTTTCATCTTGAGAGATGAAAAATGAGGCTCTTGAGGATCATATATATGAAGGCAAACCTGTTGTACTACATAAGAGATATCTAGATGAGTGAATGGGAGGTATTGCAAACTACCTACAAGATTGCGATAAAGAGTATGATTAGAAATAGGATCGCCGTCAGAATCAAGCTTGGATTTCGTCTCTACCGACATCCGGGTTGGATTTTTTACAATTAGCCACATGTGCCCTGTCTAAAAGCTCTAAATCATATTTCTTATGGGAGATAAACATGCATGTAGAGTCACGAGCTGAATAACAAAAATCCCCACTAAGTAATTAAATGCCCCCTAATCTGTCATATCCAACTCCTTAGGAAGAGAGGAGATAACATGCTCAAGTAAATCTACAAATGGTGTCGTCAGTACAATATCATCAACATAAATAAATAAATATGCAACCTCACAACCATGTCGATATATGAACAAAGACGAGTCACAACGACTCGACAATAACCAATCCTGTGAGCATAACTTACAAAACATTGAAACCAAGCACAAGGTGCTTTTTTTATATTCATATAAAGATCTCTGTAATCGGCACACATGATGGGGAAACCGAGCATCCACAAAACTTGATGGCTGATACATATACATAGTCTCAAAAATGTCGCCGTTAATAAATACACTCTTAACATCAAAAATACAAAAGAGGCTAAGCCTATTGAAAATATCGAAAAGCCCAATGACTTAAACATAAAAATAATCATCTAAGAAAGAGCATGTGGTAAATAACCTTTAAAATTGCTAACAAAGCAAATCATCATACACTTAAGTCATGTTCAACATTGGGTGTGTTTGTTAAAAGTAGCTGCGAGCAGTAGCAGTAACCACATCTCATCGCTCATTGCTTCTTAAAGAAGCATTGGAAAAATGAGCATTCCTAAAAAATAGCAAAGCCCACTACTCTTTTGTCAAACGAACACTAAATATCAAAAAGCTCATTGCTCAACGCTTATCGCCAGAAAAAGCTTCAAAAAGCTCCGCACCAAATATAGCCATTATATTTTTGTGATGCTACCACATCCATTCATGGATATTTTTGTGAAGCTACCACGTCCATTCATGGATAAAACAAAATCTTGGGAGTAAAACTTTAAAAGATCATTTTTTTTTTAACAAAGAGATTAGTGTAAAATTAAATAGCGGGAGAATTTTAAGGCAAAATCATAAATTAAATAAATAAATAAACTTTATTACTAGCAAAATCTAAAGCAACAGACATGTGGGCGGGCCAAAGGTTAATTCTTGGTCGGTTCAAGCGAAACGGGCCATCTGGGTGGGTTCTGGATTAGCTGTGGTTCGGCTCAGACCAGAGTGTCGACCTTGCTTGAGATGGTGGACTGGGCCAAAAGGTTCATTTGATCCGTCTAATTTAACTCTTTTCGTGAATAATAAAAGTTGACTTTTCCGATTTTCGCTTATTCTTCTTTGGTTAGAAATTTATTTAAGCCATATTTTTATTATTTATTTTGGTTAAAATAAGAAGCTTTTGTTGCTAAAAATACATATGTACACGTATTTACAAATAAAAAACAAAAATAATTACTCCTTCCATCTCATTTTTATTGTCCACTTTGACTTTGACCAGTCTTTCTTGTTCAACTTTTACCATTAATATATTTATTTTTGTTATATAATACATGATGAAAATTTTACCAATGAAAATATATTTAAAACTTATAACATTTATATATTTTTCATCAAGTATTATATAAAACAAATAAAAATAATAATAGTTAAAGTTAAAAAAGAAAGACAAAAAAATTAATACTGGACAATAATTTTGAGATAGTAGAGATTATAAATTATAACATTGTGAAAAAGTGAACTTTTTATGATAAATGTTTTAAAACACCACAAGATTGCTTTCATTCCTTTTCACACGCACTAATTACACCATCAAAAACACACACAAACACTATTATCTGTCACAAAAAAAAAACAAAGCCCCATAAGAATCAGCCATCATTTTCATTGATCTGATCTTGTTCAGTTTCAAGAATTGCATTCGAACAAAGGTTGGTTTTGGGTCATTTGTGTTTGCACACCAGGTGTTTGATAAAATGTCCCCTTGAATAAAATGTTGTATTTTTATAGGGTTTTGATTAGGCTGTGCTATTGTTTGTTATAAGTTGAAATTGGGTTTCACAGTTCGTTAGTCATGCTGTTTAGTAAGCCTTTATTTCATTGGTTTTGGGCTTTTTCAAAGATTATTATTAGTGTTTAGTGTTAGTTGAATTTTGAAACCTTAAGCCAAACCAAACCTTAATGGCACTCACCAAATGTAAGCTCGAAAAAACCAACGTGGGGGAGGAAGTTTTGGACTTGGTTATACCTTACATATACAATGTTGAGGACCGAAACTCTGTTTCTCTAGTTTCCCGTAAGTTTTATGAGATTGATGGCATTACGCGTAAGCGTGTAACTGTCCACACACTTTACTACCCAAACCCTGCCTCTTTAAGTAAAAGATTCCCTTTCATTGAGGCGTTAACACTCAAAGGTCCCCGAAAACATTTTAATGTTAAAGATGATTATGATATCCGAATCACCCCATGGATCCAACAATTAGCTCTCGAGTTTAGGTGTTTGAAAGAACTTCATGTTCGTGGTCTGGTTGTTCTTGATGAAGATCTCGAGACATTGGCGAGAACACATGGTAAGGATTTAAGGAGTTTGAAGATTAGTAAGTGTATAGGGTTTTCGACGGATGGATTAATGCATGTTTCTAACTATTGTAACCAATTGAGAACTTTGTGTTTGAAAGATTCTGATGCAAAAGATCTTACACTTCTTGCCAAAAACTGTTGTAATTCGTTAATATCGTTGAAGATTGGAGAGTGATATCTAAGTAAACTAGCAGATGCCTTTAGATATGCTGTTAGGTTGGAACATTTTGGTGGAGATATTTATGATCAGGAGAGTGAGCTTGTTGGTGTCTAGTTTCCCCCAAATATGCGTTCATTAAGTATAGAGGATTTGCCACCAACTCGATATTCAATTGTAGTCCCTTTTCTGAATCAGATAAGGAAATTGAAACTTTTATTTGTAGATTTGGATGAAGATTGCCAGTGTTTATTATTTAAGAGGTGTCCCAATTTGGAAGTTCTATATACCCAGGATTTCTGTGGAGACAGGGGATTGCAAGTTATTGGCCAGTTTAGCAAAAAATTGTGCAAACTTACCAATATTGGGATTAATGGGCTTGTGACTCGTGTGGGATTGAATGCTGTGGCAAAAGGATGTACTAATTTGGAGTATTTAAAGGTTAGCGTTGAAGATATTTCAAATGAAGCTCTCGAGTATCTAGGAACGCATTTGAAGAATCTCCGTAAATTCCATATGTACTTGGTAGAGAAAGATTGGACAACAGATATGCCGCTAGACAGTGGGATTCGGGCTATGCTGATGGGTTGCAGCAAACTCGAAAGGCTAGATATCAGTCTGGGGCATGGAGGATTGACAGATGTGGGTTTGGAATATATCGGGAGATATGGTGCTAATTTGAGGTCTTTGGCTCTGGAGCGTGTAGGAAATTCTAATGCAGGACTTGTAAAGTTATCAGAAGGATGCCCGAAATTAAGAAAGCTAAAACTGATGGATTGTCCCTTTAGCGAGCAAGTTGTTACCAGTTCTGTTTTTAATATACCTTCTCTAAGGTATGTTTGGGGTTACAACAGTGATTTTACTCCTTTGGCACTCACTCGTCCAGAGTTTCAACTTTGAAACATTGGTATGTATGTTCTTCATCATTTACATTTAAATTATTGTTATTTCCTATTAATGACAGTGTCGTACTTTGAGAGTTTTTGTAGTCTTGGAATATCATGATTGTGAAATTCTATCAATCGCATGCTTTATATCTTCTCATTAGCATGAGTTAGGTTTTTTACGTGTTTTCTATTAGACCAAATAAGGGGTTTCTGTATATCTCATGAGCCTAGACATGCCCAGAGTGAAAGCATGTATATATAAAGACAGTGAATTAAAAAGTGGATAAAGTTTATGTAATTGATTCCAAATATTAACGAAGATGGCCTCAAAAATTTTAAACTTCAGTTCACTTCAGGTACGACTTTTTTCAATAACTTACAGTAGACGCTGAAACATACTAACTTAGAGAGCATTTCTTAATTTCTTCTCATTCAAAGATTCATGTGTGCTGGCATGGAATAATTACAGGAAATGTGCACTACTTGAGCGTATAGTTGTAGCACCATACTGCCTGATGGTGATTGCATAGTCATCCACATAGATTGCAATGGATATACAACATATATGGAAACCGAAAGCTAATGAAATTAGATAGATGACACGGGAAAATATAGTCGGAAATCACTAGTAAACGTACATCACAGATATGAGATGTGTACATTCCAAGGCACTTTGTGAGTTTGTTAATCTTTATAATTGACATAAAAATGAATTTTCAGTTTTTAAATGTCAATTACATATATGTTTCCACCTTTCTTACTATCACTCTCTAATTTGTTAATCTTTATTGACTTATGTAGGAAGGAGCAAGTCGAAAAGGAAGTCTCCAACGAGTGAGTAAATACAGGAAGAATGGCAGAAGTTGATGTTATTGCATGAAGAGGAAACGGCTAAAAGAAGAGTAAGCACAAGAACGAAGAATTTGAGACGATATAAATGTCTAAGCACAAAATTAGCATCTGGAATGACTTGTTTGTCAAGACTGATGTTAGCTTATTTGGCTATAGGTTGTAGTCATTGAGGTTGTGACTAGTAAAATTTTAAGTCGCTTAGCATTGTATGTCATGCACCTCTTGTTTCGTTGGTGGTTATCCAGATGAACTTGCAGAAATATTTGAATTGGTGTAGTGCTTGTCGAGTGGGTATGCACTAACGTTCTTATGCGCATAATCACTTCATGTGTTCATTCTGTCACTCATTTTATTTACTTTGCAACATATTAATGCCTGATGGGATCATAAAAGAGTTTTTAAATGTATTATTAGATATTCATCATTTATATGGTAGACAGAGATACACACAAGTGTTTATGTGTCGATCTAACCTACTTTGACGTGTGCTGAAAAAACCTACCCATTTTGACCCAGCAAGAAAGGTGGAAACATAAGAAAATAGTCTGGTTGCAGGAGAGTTGGATTTTTTTCAATAGTACAAGTTCATGGATATTTGGATACCAATTTTCAAATTTTTCGTATGATTTTAATAATCAAAATAAGAATCATAAAATCATTAAATAAAGTTATATATGATCAACAACAACAACAACAACAAACCCAATCCCGCCTAGGCAGGGTATGGGGAGGTAAAATGTAGACAGAACCTACCCCTACACCAGGGTAAACCCGTGTGTAGAGAGACTGCTTCCAACGAGACCTCCGGCAAGTGCATGTATGCTAGTGCGAAAGGATAAATATAGCATACGACAAAAACAATAGGCAAAAGCGTAGTAAAGAAAGCAAGCAAACAAGCAAACAGGGCATACAGGAAAAACACCCACGCACAAGCACACCGAAAATAAGCCAATATCAAAGCGCAACAGAAAAAAACCAAAAGCCCAGGCACACCAAAAGCAGACCAACAAAAGGGGGCAACACAGAGCAGAGCAAAGAAGCACACGAGGCATAAAGGTAATGTAAAAACACGTAGCACCAAAACCAAACGCAGGGAGCAAGATAAAGCAGGCAAAACCTAAGGGAGCAACAACAGAGCAACGCAAACCACGCACGGGGCCTAAGACTACGGCAAAGCAAAAGAGAGGCCACAAAACAAAACACGCAAGGAGGCAAAAGGGGACACCTAAAAGCCAAGCACCTAGCACCACTACCCGCAAATCAGTCAAGCACCTAGCACCACTACCCGCAAATCCTAATTCTATCCCTCCACCCCTTCCTATCTGAGATCATGTCCTCGGTCAAACTAAGCTCCGTCATGTTAAGCTTAAGTCTATCCTCCCACCTGATATTGGGTCTGCCTCTCCTTCTCACGCCATCTACATCAAGCGCTTCGACCCTTCTAACTGGCACTGACTGTGGCCTCCTCCTGACATGTCCGAACCACCTCAACCTTCCTTCTCTCATCTTCGAAACAATATTCCCGACCTCAAGTTTTGCTCTGAAAACTCCGTTCGGGATCATGTCAAGCAAGGTTTTACCACAAGTCCATCTTAGCATCCTCAGTTCAGCCACCTCAACCTGTTAGCATGTGCCTTTAATATGGGCCAACATTCAGAGCCGTACAAGATAGCCGGTCTAATCGCCACCTTATAGAATTTTCCTTTTTAACTTAAATGGGATGTTCCTGTCACAAAGGACTCCTGAAGCCGCCCTCCATCTCGCCCACCCCGCTCTAATCCGGTGAGTTACGTCCTCATCTATCCTCCCTGATTTATGTATTATCGATCCCAGGTATCTAAAAGACTCCTTGGGTGTCAGGATCTGATCACCGATATGAATATCAATTTGTTCGTGGTGACCTGGCTCAATCCTCCCAAAATCACATCTCAGGTATTCAGTCTTCTCCCTGCTCACCCGAAGGCCATTGTCTTCAAGAGCCTCCCTCCAGTGCTCAAGTCTGGTGTACCATCAAAAATCAAGTAACTCTAAATGTACCATCAAAAATCAAGTTTCGCACAATGTCATACAACTTCAGGATTTCGAATGTTCTATACAAAAATGAATCTAGCATCTAGGGTCCGAAATACCCCGCTAATGTATAGCACTAAAACACATAATTTGTTGAGCAAAGACCCGAAATGGAGCTACTTCATTTCCCTTCATGACGTATGATCTAGGTTGTGATTCACTGGTTCTTTTATGAAAGACAAAACAACGGAAATCAGTTCATCTTGATGCTTTGAGAATCCATGGTTGGCTCCTTTAACAACATGTAACTTGTGGTTCGGTATGATCATTGCAAACTCCGATGCCTCTTTGACTCGGACAATTGTATCATCAGACCCGTTTACTGTCAACACACTGCATAACAAACATAGCTTTTTAATCACCTAGAATAGAAATATTATGCCATCATCGCATGCATAAAAGGGATACATGACGTCTTGAGATAACTACAAATGAGTCGGGTGAAAAAGTAGAGTTCACATTTGACTTTTTAGGGTCAGACACGTTTGACTGAAGTAATTTTATATATTACCTGCAATCTTTGTCAATTTGCAGGCAAGCTTCATGCATATTCGTATTCAAACGCTCCATCAAACTATCCTCAGTCACACGATATAAAACTCTCCTACACATCGAGCATTTAATCATTAGTTTTTGCATTTTAAGGCACTGGGAATGAAAGTTTCAAAAACTGATCAGCAAGAATACCTGTTTTGCATTTAACATCTATAAAACCATCTTCCTTCACTTTCTGCAGAAACCCTTTTCCCAAACGCTCTTGCACACCCCCTTCTGTCTTGTAACGTCCAGACACGTTGATGACACGGGGCACATCATGATACTTAGACGCGTATAAGAGCACCACATTCCCACCTGCAAGTAAATAAGATAAAGGAACCATACCACGTTACTACATAATCTTAAGAAACAAAGTAAACCGCTGGTGTATATCATACGTTAAAATACCTTTACTATGTCCAAGGATTGCACTTGTTACACAGTTAGCTTCACGAAAGTGTTGGATTACTGAATGTAAGTCATCAGCCTCTCTAAAATAATTACCGTACTGAAATGTGCCTTCACTTTCCCTAAACATAAATATATGCCAAATGACAGAGTTAATTCCTCATTAATTTTTGAATATAGATCACAATCACCCCCGTTAATATTCAGTAGACAAAATTACCCATTTCCAGCAAAATCAAAACGAAATGCAGTGATTCCTTCCTTTTGTAACGCATTTGCAAGGTTAACCATGGTGTTGGTTTCCTACATGCATACAAAATCAACAGAACAGTTATCAAGATTTACAAGCGACAACAATTTGTAGAAATATGGAATGGACCTTGATGCAAAAATTCATTAACGAGAGGTCAAAGCGCAAACATTCAAGATCATTAAACAATTTATAAACGTATTTTTAGTAATTGATCTCTCGAGTAACAAGTTTGGAGGGATAATTCCAGAGTCCATTACAGACCTCAGCGGTCTTCAGTTGCGCAACCTTTCCAATAATGAGCTTTCTTGTGCCATCCCACCAACTATGGGAAGCCTGACACAACTAGAGTCACTGGATCTTTCTAGTAACAAGCTCTCTGGAAAAATGCCTCAAGAGTTGGTGAAACTGAACTTTATAGCAGTTTTAAATGTCTCTTACAACAACCTCACTGGACCCATACCACATGATAGACAATTCGATACCTTCCTGAACAATTTTTATATACGAAATTCAGCATTGTGTGGAGACCTTTGTCTAAGAAATGTGTAAACTCAGAAGTATCAAAGGCACCGGTAGTTTCATTAGACCAAGACACAGAGTCTGACTTCCCAAGCAGAGTTGATTGGGTTGTTAATACTCAGTGGACTTGGTAGCGGGCTAGTGATTGGGGCGATTTTTGGGAACCACCTAATGACAAGATACTACGAGTGGTTTCTAGAAAGATTCTAGTTTCTTTACGAGGACTGATGAACTGAAGACGGTCCAGGATGGAATTTTTACAGCAAGCAAGTGCATTGAAGGTGATCAGAAGACAGAAGGTGATAATGCATATAATTAAATATGTGATAATTTCATGCTAATGTAGCATAATATGTATAACCTTTACCTACCTATGCACCCGTTTTACCTATAATAAGTTTGTTTGCCTACTGCAACTCTGCGCGAATTGGGCCCTGGTGCACTTATTGCTGATTTGGTTATAAACAAAATAGGTTTGCAGCAGATGGTATTTCGACGTGCCTTAGCTATTTGAAGTTGTGATGATCAGATAAAAGTTGTTTTGAGACAAATGTTGATAACAGGAGTGTTCAGGATTGCTTATAGAAACTCCATATCGCTTTTTGAGATAAGCCAAACACTTTCAGGTTGCTGAGGGGGTGCTTGGTTTTGCTTATTTTAGAGAGCATATGCTAATCAGCTTATCAGTTTACGAGCCCAATGAACTTTTTTTTTGACAAACAACTCCATAATTACTTATGAAAATGCGTTTTTCTGCACTGTTACCCCATAAGCTGTTTTGAATACTCAAAAGCTGTTACGCTGAAGCAGCTTACCCAAACACCGTCTTATTCAACATACTTATTTCACTCACAAATATAACCATATAAGCACTTAGGATAAGAAACCCCATACACCCTCCAAACTACTTATCTGCGGCCGTAAAACGCTATAATTCAGTTTCAATGAGCAGTCTCAAACACCCTCAACTCATAAGTCAATACCCTTAGTCAAATAATCAATATCATTCTCACTAGCACTAGAAACTAATTCAAACTATACTAACCACTTACGGGTGGCATAGTGGCAAAAGGGTCGAGACCATCATCACTATAATGCAGTAGGTCTCAAATTCAATTTTTGCTAGGTGCAAACAACCCTAAAGTGGGCATGCTAACCTCCTCAAAAGGGAGGACTTTACTCGGTTTAAGTCTATGTGGCGGTGCATGGATTAGTCGGCCAAAAGGTCAGAAACCATACTTCACCAAAAAAAAGCGATAATAAGGGGGTGTTTGTTTCGGCTTACATAGCAGGCTTATGGCTTATGTGGTTTTCGGCTTATGTCTCGTAATCGTAAGCCTACTTTTTGTGGCTTATTTGGAAACTTTGTGGCTTATAAAAGCTTATTATGATATGATAAGCTTATATAAGCCGAAAAGTTTCAAAATAAGCCACAAAAAGTGAGCTTATGAAACATAACCCGAAAAGGCGAAAACCATATAAGCCATAATGCGACTATATAAGCCGAAAAAAACACCCCCTAAGATATTCACTTTCTAAACGCAGTAAAACCCGTGGATTAGTTTTTTGTGGCTTATTTGGAAACTTTATGGCTTATATAAGCTTATTATGATTTGAAAAGCTTATATAAGCCGAAAAGTTTCAAAATAAGCGAGCTTATGAATAAACATAAGGCGAAAACCAAATAAGCCATAAGGCGACTATATAAGCCGAAACAAACACCCCCTAAGATAATATCACTTTCTAAACGCAATAAACCCCGTGGATTAGTCGGCCAAAAAGTACCTTTGTTGACTGAAAACCATGACACAAAACAACAAGCTCATTAGAACCAGCCTCATGCAAAACACCCACAAGCTTCTTACCATGCTTATTCACCACAACTATTTTCTCCCCTGAAAAAGATAATAAAAATCCAATCTTTATCATATAAAAAACAATTTTTTCTTTCAGTAAGTGCTAAAGATCACCAGAAACTGAACCTGGGCTTTGCTCAAAATGGGTCAAAATTGCTTTTTCAGCAGCAGTTCCTGTAGAAGCCATCTGGGTTGCTCTTTTTTTGCTACAGTAAAAGTATAAAAAAGTGAAAAACAGTAAAAAAAAAAAAAAAAAAAAAAAAAAAAAAAAAAAAAAAAAAAAGGAAGTGTATTGACTATTGACTAAAAGAGATTATATAGAAGCATTAGAGATAATCTTGGTGAATAATACTAATATAAAATTTTTTCTTAAAATATATTTCTTTTAATTTTTAATTTAAAAAAAATGGATAAATATTTTTATACACTTTTTTTTACGGTTTTTTTTAAATAGGGAAAAACTTTTTTAAAAATCAGATTTAAAAATAACTTAATTTTTTTTTAAATTGGAAAAAACTTTTTTAAAAATCAGATTTTAAAATAAAAAAAAACAAAAAAAAAAAAACAAAACAATTTTTTTTTAAATCGGAAAAAACATTTTTAAAAATCAGATTAAAAAAAAAAACGTAATTTTTTTCTAAATCCGGAAAAAAATTGAATTAGATATTAAAAAAAAAAGTAAAAAAAAGTGTATAAAAAAACTTACCATTTTTTTTAAAATTATATATTAAAAAAATATATTTTAAGAAAAAAAAAATTTAATTTTTTTTTTAAATTTTAAAGAGCGTTATCAAAATAGGACTAACTGCGCGAATTTAGTCGAGTTTGGGGGACCAAAGGTGTAATTTTTAATTAAATGTGACCTGGTAACCTGCTGCTAACCGGTCATATTAGCTAGATCGAAGATTATTTGAAAATATATTTCGTATCTTTGACAATTTACAAAGTACACTGTGTAGACCTGTTTATTTGAAAAAATATGTTACGTATCTTTAGCTTTCACCCGAGTATTAATTACACTATCAATTTCTCTCACATTTGACTTTCAATATTTTACTTTTCAAGGTTTGACCATACATTCTTTATATATGTATAAGTAAGTATAAGTATATATAGATGGGTAAAATATGAAAATTTTGCTATAGGTTAAACTTGGATCTCAAGTTGTACCTAGTGTATAATGAATATTTTGCGCCTCATATTACACACATACAAAACATATACACAAAAAAGAATACATGATGACCGTCTTCTTTGTTAAGAAAATCACAGAGATCGATCGACTTGTTGTTTGAAGGTTAATTACACCATCAAAACACACAATTAACTGCCACAAAAAACAACCCTAAGAAAGCTTCTTTGCGTTTGCACACCACTATGTCTCAGCTTGGTGTTTAGCTAAGCTGTTTTGTTAGGCTTTTTTTCATTGATTTTTTTTTTTTTTTTTTTTTCTCTCTAAAGATTATTATCCGTGCTTAGTGTTTAGTGAATTAATAGAATTTTGAAACCTTAAGCCACACCAAACCAAACCTTAATGGCACCCAGCAAACATGAGCTCGAAAAAAGGAACATGGGGGAGCAAGTGTTAGACTTAGTTATACCTTATATACACAATGTTGACGACCGAAACTTTGTTTCTTTAGTTTCTCGTAAGTGTTATGAGACTGATGGCATTACGCGTAAGCGCGTAACTGTCCACGCACTTTACTCCAGCCCTTATCGTTTAAGTAAAAGATTCCCATTTATCGAGTCTTTAACACTCAGAGGTCCCCCAACAGATTTTAATCAAACATATTATTATGATATACGAATCACCCCTTGGATCCAAGAGTTAAAGTGTTTGAAAGAACTTCATTGCCACGGTCTGGCTCTTCATGATGAAGATCTTGAGACGTTGGCGAGAACACGTGGTAAGGATTTAAGGAGTTTGAAGATTAAGAAGTGTACAAGGTTTTCGACAGATGGATTAAGGCATGTCTCTAACTATTGTAACCAATTGAAAACTTTGTGTTTTGAATATTGTTATTATAATGAAGTGAAAGATGGCATATGGTTACATCAATTGGCATTGAATAGCACGGTTTTAGAAAGGTTACATGTTACGGATATGAATGGTATGGATATTTATGATGAAGATCTTACACTTCTTGCAAAAAACTGTTGTAACTCATTAATATCTTTGAAGATTGGAGCATGCTACTATCTAAGTAAATTAGGAGATGTTTTTAAATATGCTGTTAGATTGGAAAATTTTAGTGGTGGACATTTCTTTGATGAGGAGAGTGAGCTTGTTCGTTTCCAGTTTCCCCCTAATATACATTCATTAAGTATATGGAATTTAGCAGTAACTCGGCATTCAATAGGAATCCCCCCTTTTCTGAATCATATAAAGAAATTGAAGCTTGCATCTTCATGCCATTGTTTCCTGGTTAAGAGGTTTCCCAGTTTGGAAGTTCTATATACCCAGGATTTATGTGGAGATAGAGGATTGCAAGTTATTGGTCAGTTTTGCAAGAAATTGCTCAAACTTACCCACAATGGGGCTTTGGACCACACCCACGTGGGACTGATTGCTCTTGCAAAAGGGTGTACTAAATTGGAGTGTTTAAAGGTTGGACTCAGAGATATTTCAAATGAAGCTATCAAGTGTATAGGAATGCATTTGAAGAATCTCCGTAAATTTCGTATGCACTTGGATAAGAAAGATGGGACAACACTTCTGCCGCTAGACAATGGGATTCGGGCTATGCTACTGGGTTGCAGCACACTCGAAAGGCTAGATATCAGTCTCTCGCTTGGAAGATTCTTGCCTGGAGAATTGACAGATGAGGGTTTAGAGTATATCGCGAAGTATGGTGCTAATTTGAGGTCTTTGTCTCTTCCTCTTATAGGAAATTCTTATTTAGGACTTGTGAAGTTATCCAAAGGGTGTCCAAGATTAAGAAAGTTGAAATTAAGCAATTGTCCCTTTAGCAAAGTTGTTACTTGAAAATTATTGTTCTTTTCCTATTAATAAGGGTTTCTTACTCTGGAGTTTTTGTAGTCTTGGATTATCGTGATTGTGAAATTTTAACATTTGCATGCTTTCTATCATCTGTTTAGCACAAGTTTGATTTTTACGAGTTTTCTGTTATAGACCAAATAAGGGGTTTCTGTATAAATGATGCACCATCCCATTTTAGAATATTCCTGGCAAATTGGGACTAAATCCTCTGTCCGAGAGGTGATAAATGGCCTATGCATACAGACAATGAAAGTGGATAAATTTTTATGTAATTAATTCCAAATATTAACAAAGATAGCCTTAAAATTTTAGAACTGCAGTTTTTACATGATATATAAGTCCGGACTCGTGTAACTGCCTCTGTGGGGAGGTCTAGGTACGACATTTTTCAAAAACTTACCGTAGGCGAGAACATACAAACTTGACCTTCATTCTCTTTCAAAGATTTATGTAAGCTGGCTTCAAATAACTACAGGAAATGTGCACTGGTTGAGCATATAGTTGTAGCACCATACTGATGGTGATCGCATAGTCATCCACACTTAAAGTGCAATGGATATACAACATATATGGAAACTGAAAGCTAATGAAATTAGATAGATAACACTGTAAAGTATTGTCTGAAATTACTAGTAAACATAGATGTCAGATATGAGTTGTGTACATGCCAAGGCAGCTCGTAAATTTGTTTGTCAAGACTAATATTAACTTATTTAGCTATAGGTTGTAGTAAAACTTGTTTCTGACTTGTAAAACTTTAACACGTTTAGCATTGTATGTCATGTACCTCTTGTTTCATTGGTGGTTATCTAGATGAACTTGCAGATATGTTTGAATTGGTGTAGTGCTTGTTGAGTGGGTATGCAGCATAATCACTTCATGTGTGCATCTGCCACTCATTACTTAGCATGATGGGATCAAAAAACAGGTCTTAAATGTATTATTAGATATTCATTGTTTATATGGTAGACAGAGAGACTCACAAGTGTTTATGTGTCGATCTAACCCATTTTGACGTGTGCTGAAAAAACCTACCCATTTTGACCCAGCAAGAAAGGTGGAAACATACAAAGATATAGTCTATTGTTGCATTGAAGATGATTTGACTAAACATACAAAGATTAAAGATTATAGAATCTGCTATGTAAGATATACATGTGTCATTTGTTGACTGCCCGGTAAGTCACAAGCTTCTAAACTTAGTCGTGTACATTGGGACCTTTAACGGGTCGACATGCATACGTTACTGAAGTGTTACATACATTATATCTTACAAGGACATGATATTCTAATGGCGACTATGCTAACTGGAGCTGCAATTATGGACAGTGCAAACTTGCCTGCAACCTCGAACCCTTGAACATTTGGTAGCTATTGAACTTATGCGGCTTAAACATATTATCATTGTGCAAAACCAAATAGATTTAGTTTAAGGAAACGTAGCTTTTAGTAAACATGAAGCCATTCAAGGATTCATCGGGGAACAGTTAGTTGTCAGTTTGGCTAGATAACGGGTCTAAACGGTTCGGATCAAAATATGTAATTATTTGGGTTTGTTTGAAACCGGATATGTGTTTTAGTGTCAAAAACGATATAAAAATTCATTTATGAAATGACTTCTAAACTAATTATTGATTTACCTGTCTGACCCGTAATAGATAAAACATATCCCGAATCGACCCATTAATAAGTTCTAGTTGCTTGTAGGGTGTTTTGAGGTTACACCAAGCGATAGAGATTCGTCCTGGGATTGTCTTTAAAGAGAAGAATGGAGACATCAAGTGCAAACCGATATACACCAGAATAGATTCTTTGTGTGCTGAAAAGAACGGAAACAGCAACACTACAACTGGTGAACCCCGTGTGCACCAGCAATGAGCAGGAGAGCTGATAAACATTGGAGGCTAATTGGTTGGGCCGAAATGCACGGTGGTCAAACAATTGAAATCGCACCTCCCCCAAATATAGGACCGAGGAATATAAACTGAAACCATGCTTGTTTTTTTCCATTATGAAACTGATTCTTGTGGCAGATGTACATTGTTCTGAGATAAGAAGTGATCTTTTGTTTATTTGGATTTCTCGACTTCCTACATACATTAAGTAAAATAATACTCCAGTAGTACGATTAAGTACGGGTAAAACATGTTCTTATACTAAGGTAAATCTTCAATGTTTCTTGAGGCCATAATACACAAATGAATCTAGTGTTCGGGGTCTAGAAATCACCCTCAAGAATGTATAGTGTTTAAACATGAACTTACGTTAAGCAAAATTTAGAAAATGGAGCTACTTCCGCTACAATTATGTTGCATCACTGATTAAGAGATTATTTTATAAAAGATGTTCTTTTATAAATGACAGAACAATGGTACCTGATTCATCTCGATGCTCAGAGAACCTGTAGCTTGTGGTTGGTATAACCTTTGCAAAGCCCATTGTAAAAAGAGCACAACCTATTCTTTGTGCCTAAACGATTTTTAACCGAACCTGCTATCATGTTTGATGTTGGATAGTATCTTGTGATTATAATCATGCCTTAGTTCTACTAAGGTTATCGTGACTGAAGATTGACGTGGATCTTCTTGCTTTCCTGGTGTTTCGTTTTTCTTAGGGTTTCGGTTATTACTTTTCTGTTTTTCGTTTTTAGGGTTGTTTTACTTTCTTGTTTGTTATTATGGACAAGGTTGATGAATTAAACGTTGATGTGAATGAGCCTACTGTTAGTCTTGGTGAGTCGATTCTTCAATCGACAATGAACCCTAATAGTAGGAATGATGAGTTTACTGGTATTGCTTCTGTTTCTCGTTTTGATGGACAAGTGGAGCCGGTTTCACTTGGTTCAAGCCCTAGTCATGACGCACCTAGTCATGACACGCCTGAGGGTCATGATACTTTATTGAAAATTTGTGCTATTGAAAAACAAATCTTTGAGGGAAAACTTGTTCTTGTGGGTGACGATGGGCAACCATTAAAACCAGCCGTGACAGTGGATGCTACTACTTCTACTGGGGCTAATCCATTTGAGCATCTTAAGGTGCCGCAGTCACATAAGGAGCTAGAGGAGATGCTTACTGCTATTGGTTATTATTCAAAACCTCCTCAAGATACGAGTGGTCCTATGGCTTCTAATGTTAATGGCCATAATAATGCTAATGATAAGGTTGATACGAATGCACATGGGGCTGTTGGTATTGAGAAGGTTGGTGTGTATGCTTTGAAACAACCTTCTTCATCGTATGCTGGTGTTACTTCTACTGAACCAAAGAAACACACGTCAAACTTTCGTAAGTTGAAGTGTAGTAAGAAAGCTAATGGTGTGGATCTTTCTGTCCCGATGAAAGTGGTTGAAGAGGTGAACACTAGGTTTGAGAATACTTTGTATGGGTATTTCCTTGGTCAACGCCTTGCTTTTTGATAACGCTACACGCGTCGTTCGGGGTCAAGGAAACTTCCTTTTCTTCGAGCAAGTTTTATAACACCCTAGGCAGTGAACCTAATCGTTGTAGTGTAGTAATTAGGGTAAGCCACGGGTATTGATATCGTTCTCTAGGGGAATAGGAATGCTAGTAAGGAGTTACTACGCTAAGGTTAAGGTTGAGGAAGATTATTTTTTTGTATTTTTACGTTTTATGAAATGGAAAGGTACGAATCTCGGGTATTGGATTTGGGGGTTGGTATTTCTACCGATTACTCTACTAATATCTAATTATCTAAACTAAGGTTGTGGGAGTCTATGTCTAATTAATGTGTGCTCGTATGATAGTTTAAAGATGTGTTTACTTAGGTTGTACTACTCCTTAATTATATCCTATTAATGGTTGAGTTGTCACGTCCTTATTCTTAGTTGCGTTGTGTGTCTAAAGTTGTAGGGTATGCGTTTCTCCCTAACTCTTAGAACTTACCAAAGGGTCTCGTCTATAAACCCACTAGGGATGATAAACTCTTACTCTAAGGCGCTCTTTGGATGGTTTAGCCTACAACTACTCAGGTAATTATATTCTAAGGTTCACAAAGATGAATCAAGCATTAAGTACACAACGAATGACCTATCGCATTACTAGATCATTAATCAACTAAGATAAGAAACAACCAATCAATATTCAATAATTAAGTTTCATACTTCCTAAGCAAACACACAAATAAATTAGCCGGACATGGAGAACATGCAAGCATACACACAAATAATCAAAGACATAATTGAATTAATGAAGTAAATACTTATCTTGATGTAAGATAGGGTTTAAAACCCTAAAATACTGTACAAGACACCTTAGGTTCGGTTTTAGGTTTTCACTCCAAAAGACTCTCTCAAAAACTGAAAAATTCGGATTCTATATATAAGATTACATATGCGACGGCGTCACCTTATGTTTAGTGACGCCGTCGTGTCGCCGTCATTAGGGTTTCGTCTTGGCCACGTTAACCTTGCGACGGCGTCACCTTATGTCCGTGACGCCGTCCTCTTCAGCTTCTGACGTCGTCTGGATTGCATCTAGGCCTTCTGAGTAGCGACGGCCTACTCTTTTACACTAGACGTCGTCACTTGAAAATACGAGTTTTGGGTTCTGTATCGTCACAAAAATCCTGGGACGGCGTCGCCATTAGTACCTGACGCCGTCGCCTTCTAATTTCAGCAACTGTGAGTATCTCGATTTTGACTTTGGCCATTTTCTTCATATATTCGCGCCTTTTCGTCCAAATAAGTGCCATTCCAGCATTTTGCCTTCAAGAGACCTAAAAAGTGAAAAGGAACGATATTAAGCAATAACGGATACAAAAGTGATCAAATAAGGGCTAAAATGGACCCCTCAAAATGGTACCTTTTAAAACCTTATCAAATATCCCTACACTTGTTATTTGCTTGTCCTCAAGCAAATGTGCTTTTAGCCAATTAATTTATAAGTTAGGGGTCATGAAGCATTAATTCAAAACGGTCCACAACACATATAAGCCCCGCAAATGGAAGATAAACACTCATTAACCGGTCCTAGTACATAGATTACCATAGGCTTGAGAATAGATCAAACCTCCATCGCTTTGGCGTAAGCACCTAGGAAAGACTATCAAAGAGGTCTTTTAAAGGGTTGTAATGTTAGGCTTACGGTAGGGAAACAAAGGGTTTGGTGGGATAGGCTATTTAGTGGTGGCAAGTCAAAAATCTCTATGTTAAATGCATACGAAGAATGGCGTTGCTAAGCCAAGACTCGACACTCTAAACTCTAGATAACTGAAATAAATAAATATAAATTTAAATGATAGATGTAGGATGGTAGCCCGTATGTTTTTTTTTTTTTTCATACACTTTTACTCTACCATCCTCTACGATAACATCAAAATACTAGGGATTTATAGGCATATCCCTACACTTTAGTTTTTATTACTCTAACACTAATTTGACCCGAATTGAAAAGATCAAAACACTTCGGGTACATTATTATGCAAACAAAGGGAATTTGAATTTTTAACGTTCCCTTCCCGTCATTTCATAAAATTTAACTTTTCCCATGAATCCCAATCGTCCCAAAACTGTATACAAAGGATATGACTCGACTTAGCAACTTATGCAAGCAACTAGATAATTGAACTAAGGGTTTGGGGTGATAACAAACATTTGCACTAAAAGTGAGTGCATAAGGGGTAGGCTAAGGCGATTTGGGTGTATATTTGGGGGTGGGGTGTAAACAATGCTCTTCATTGATATTCCGGAAAAACCAAAACATCACGAGAACCGCGAAAAGGATAGGCTCTGAGGGGTTAACTAGGGGTATCGTGTACTAAAGATGAGTACAACGCAAAAGGCGTGGGGGAATTACTCAACCGATGTGGAAGAAGTAATTATATTATGGGTATCAAACAACGGTTATCCTAATGCCTCTTATCATTTAGTTATTCCTAACTACACAAGTGTAGCCTCACTTGCGATCTCGGAATGCATCACATAACAAGTTCTAGAATCTATTATACTACCGGTTCACACTCTAAGCATTAAAGATGAATGCTTTAATTCCTACTAATCTAAGGGCGATCCTCACATTTTGGTGGAATTTGAGTGGTAAAGGGTTTTTTGTGCTAGTCATGCAACTTCCTATCCATGAGACGCTTTTGTTAAGACTAATGGCCCACTCCTATATGTCATAAAAAATTTTAAATTTGGTGCCAAAATTACCCTAACCGACATTTTCTCATGGTTTATTACACAATCACATTTGGACAAAGCAAATAGTCAAGGATAAGCATAGTTTCAAAGTTCCCGTTTTATTTTCCCTCCCTACACTTAAACTGAACATTGTCCCCAATGTTCCCCGAAAGTATCAAAGTTATGATAAAAGAAGGTAATTAAAAATGAAAGAAACTAGTACTCCCCTGATTAGCTTTGTAGGATCCGTGTAAAGTGGTGGTTAAATCCTTTTCAAGAAGAATTATTGCGTGAAAAGCTCCTTCCAATCTTATGTAACTTCTTCTTGACAAACTAAACCTGCACAATTGAAGAAAACAAACGAAACCTTCGCGTAAAATCGGCGGTAATAATATATATAAGACTCGATTTAAACTAAGATATAATGCTTGTGGAATGGATGTTTACAGAATTTCTAAGAAAATTAAGACCTGGAAAATTCCAAAAATTTATAAGTAGCTCAGAAAACGAGAAGAAAGTAATCTGATGTTTTTACTCCTTCCTAACGCCGTCAGGTTGCAATCCTGACGCCGTCAGGTTATCCTGACAAAAACTGGTCTGCGATTTTCTAAAAAAAATTCGGGAAAATTTTCATCTTTAGAATCTGGAAAAATTTCTGCAAAACATCCATTATGACTCGATACAAGCATTTGACTCGAACAAACAAACATAAATATCTTTTAGTTAATTGTTATTCTCATGTTTACGTTTCTTTTGAAAACGTGTGTAATCCTCCCTACACTTATCCCTTATGTAAAATACCTTTATATGCAATTAAGACGAGGTTAAAAACAAAATAAAGCATTTTTACAAATTTAAACATGAGGATAAACAATTAATAAAAGATATATGACACTAACAAGCAAACAATTAAGAATGGGTTGCCTCCCACGAAGCGCTTTTTTTTATTTAAGAGTCTTGTAGCTAGACTCATAGTCGTGCCCCTACGTTGCCCTAATCTTAGAGGCCCATTCGATCTCCTTAACTCTTCTTTCATCACGAATATATTCAGGCCCTAGTTCAAGACAAGCAGTGTAGTAAACTTTGTTCTTCCAGTCTACTTCGAATGCCGGAATGTTATCTACATCTAAATTATCCATGCCCTCAAAATTCTTATTTTTGTGGGGCATTATATATTTAACATTCTCGGTTTCATTTGAGAACTCGATTATCCCTTTCTCTTTATCATAAACCATCTTAGACTCTTCTATAAATGGTTTCCCAAGTATCACATCTCCTAAAAACCCATCAATGATTCCTTTGACATTTTCCAGAATCATGAAATCACACCTATATGTGAAGTTACCTATGAACACGTGCAATCCCTTAACCCTCCCCACATAGTTACTTGCTTTCCTAGGGCGAAAGGGGTCCCTCATAGGCTCTAGCTTTTTGCTCATGATCCAATTGTAATAGAGCCTAGACATTATATTCATGGGTGCCTTATAATCAATGTAGGTGTGATCCCTGTATAAGTATCCAATCATACACGGTATTTTGATGTTTTTGGGGTTTCCCCTCCTTATACGAGGCTCGAAAGGTGGTCTTGGAAAATTAACCACATTATGGTGATAAGCGGTTTCTTTCCTTTTAGGGTATGAATCAAAGTACTCCCTAAGTTCTCCCTTCTCCTTACTACCCTCCATGATTTCTAACATCTTATAATCTCCTTCTTCTAGATCATCATCCGAATCACTTGTAGTCGAATCACTATCTAGAGGTTGATCAGATTCCTTAAGGGCTTCCTCAAGTGTATTCTCAATTATCATATTTAATTTCCTAAGCTCTCCAATCTCACTCATGATACGGGCTCGAAGTTGGTTAGCAGAGGCTGGGTCAAGCAGTGGGTATTTGTTTGGTGGTGAAGCGTTGTTTGGTTGTTGGTTATCGAGTGGTGGTTGGTTATCATCCTCCATGATAAAAAGTGATGGGTGTTACGAACAAAAGTCACGAAGAAGGGGGATAGACTAAGAGAAAGCTAAAAAATGAGAAAAAAGTTTACTTGATAGGAATCAAGCAAAGAAACCTAAACGAGGTGGACTACTAACTAGCTATTCTATTCCCCGGCAGCGGCGCCAAAAACTTGATAACGCTACACGCGTCGTTCGGGGTCAAGGAAACTTCCTTTCTTCGAGCAAGTTTTATAACACCCTAGGCAGTGAACCTAATCGTTGTAGTGTAGTAATTAGGGTAAGCCACGGGTATTGATATCGTTCTCTAGGGGAATAGGAATGCTAGTAAGGAGTTACTATGCTAAGGTTAAGGTTGAGGAAGATTATTTTTTTGTATTTTTACGTTTTATGAAATGGAAAGATACGAATCTCGGGTATTGGATTTGGGGGGTTGGTATTTCTACCGATTACTCTACTAATATCTAATTATCTAAACTAAGGTTGTGGGAGTCTATGTCTAATTAATGTGTGCTCGTATGATAGTTTAAAGATGTGTTTACTTAGGTTGTACTACTCCTTAATTATATCCTATTAATGGTTGAGTTGTCACGTCCTTATTCTTAGTTGCGTTGTGTGTCTAAAGTTGTAGGGTATGCGTTTCTCCCTAACTCTTTGAACTTACCAAAGGGTCTCGTCTATAAACCCACTAGGGATGATAAACTCTTACTCTAAGGCGGTCTTTGGATGGTTTGGCCTACAACTACTCAGGTAATTATATTCTAAGGTTCACAAAGATGAATCAAGCATTAAGTACACAACGAATGACCTATCGCATTACTAGATCATTAATCAACTAAGATAAGAAACAACCAATCAATATTCAATAATTAAGTTTCATACTTCCTAAGCAAACACACAAATAAATTAGCCGGACATGGAGAACATGCAAGCATACACACAAATAATCAAAGACATAATTGAATTAATGAAGTAAATACTTATCTTGATGTAAGATAGGGTTTAAAACCCTAAAATACTGTACAAGACACCTTAGGTTCGGTTTTAGGTTTTCACTCCAAAAGACTCTCTCAAAAACTGAAAAATTCGGATTCTATATATAAGATTACATATACGATGGCGTCACCTTATGTTTAGTGATGCCGTCGTGTCGCCGTCATTAGGGTTTCGTCTTGGCCACGTTAACCTTGCGACGGCGTCACCTTATGTCCTTGACGCCGTCCTCTTCTTCGACGTCGTCTGGATTGCATCTAGGCCGTCTGAGTAGCGACGGCCTACTCTTTTACACTAGACGTCGTCACTTGAAAATACGAGTTTTGGGTTCTGTATCGTCACAAAAATCCTGGGACGGCGTCGCCATTAGTACCTGACGCCGTCGCCTTCCAATTTCAGCAACTGTGAGTATCTCGATTTTGACTTTGGCCATTTTCTTCATATATTCGCGCCTTTTCGTCCAAATAAGTGCCATTCCAGCATTTTAAAAAGTGAAAAGGAACGATATTAAGCAATAACGGATACAAAAGTGATCAAATAAGGGCTAAAACGACCCCTCAAAATGGTACCTTTTAAAACCTAATCACTTTTCCTGTTGTTGATTACTTTGTACACAATGCGTGGGCTAAGTTTGGTATACAAAAGGTAATGATGAATGCAAAGGGGTTCTTCTTCTTTAAGTTCAATTAGAAGAAAGGTGTTGATGATGTTCTTGAAAATGGTCCTTGGTTGATTAGAAATGTACCTATTATTCTTAAACCATGGACATTGAACACCAATTTACTTAAAAAGGATCTGACCAACATCCCGGTGTGGGTTAAATTTCATGATGTTCCTCTTGCTATGTTTTCTGATGATGGCCTTAGTCTCCTTGCCACATTGATAGGCACGCCCAAAAGGTTAGATGCTTTTACTAGCCAAATGTGCAAAGACTCGTGGGGCCGTAGTAGTTTTGCTAGATGCATGATTGAAGTGAAGTCAGATGAGGTGCTTAGGGATAGCCTTACTGTTGAGATACCGTTACTTGATGGGTCGGGTTCGACTATTGAGAAGATACGGATTGAATACGAGTGGAAACCACCTCATTGTGATAAATGTAAGATTTTTGGTCATACTCTTATTGAATGTCCTAAAGTTGTTGAACCTCCTGCTCAGCCTACTAAGTGTGTTAATGATGGTTTCAAGAAGATCAATAATAAGAAGAAGGGAAAGCAAGGTGGTTCTACTATTCCGGGTCAAGGAGGGTTTACTAAACCTATTGTGGGTAAGCAGTTTCAATATCAACCCAAAAAGACTCCTCCTGAACCTAAGAAAGTGGCAGTCACTAAGAAGAATGCTTCTGATGTGGCTAGTTCGAGTGGAACAAAGATCTCTACATCTAATCAGTTTGATGCTCTTAATATGGAATATACGGATGCTTTTGGTATTCCTTCAAATGACACCAACAAGGATGTGGATTCTGGTCGTACAATGGAAGTTAATGAAGATAAGTCTACTAAGACAGGTACTGCATCACAAGAACCCTTTGTGAGTGATTTGAAAGAGATGGAGTCGGGTGCGGCTCCTAAAACTAGTGATTCTTGTATACCGCCCGCCTCTTCTATTAAGAGAGTTAACCCTTTTTCTAAAGTGGGAGAGATCGTGGTGTCTGATTCTGAAGATGAGGTGCTTGCTAACCCATTTGATGAGTCTGCTAATCTATTCGGTGGTGGCCAAGAGTTTGAAGATGAGTATGATGACTATGACTACGATGACTATGCGAAGCAGGTTTCTGATCTTCCAGGGAATTTGGATGCCTTTAATGCCATGTATGGCACCAAGCTTCAAGGACCTAGGAAGTAATTTTCTTTCGTTATGTCCTATGTTATCATTTGAGTAGTGGTTTGTTTTCTTGTTTAGAAAATAGGTAGTATCTTGTTATGTAAGCTTTATGCCTATGTAACGGGCTGAGATATGGGATTTCACTCATATCCATTGTACTTAAACGTTTTTGGTTAATATATTTACCAGGGTGCAGGATTTCTCCCCTTTACCCAAAAAAAAGAGCACAACCTGTGTAAAAAGAGCACAACCATCATCACATATATAAAAACAATACATGATCTGTCTTGAATTAACAAAAAACGATTCTGATTACGTTTGACTTTCAAGGGTCAAATAAGCTGATTCTTAACTTGAAAATTTGAGATGCAACAGTTGCCAACATGTATAATGTTTAAAGCTCCCTTTAATTAGACACAATGTATTACTATAAATGTTATTGAGGTTTAAATCTTTTTGAACAACGTATGCAAATTTGAATCTAAAAATTAAAAGGTTTGACCGTGTCCTATATGGCTCTTACTTGCAATCTTTGTCAATTTGCAGGCATGCTTCGTGCATTTGTATCCAAACGATCCATCAAACTTTCTTCAGTCACACGATATCAGACCTCTCCTACACACAAAGTTTTTAACCTTTAGTATTTTCAAGGTAAAAGTACTACATGATTGCACATTTAGTAAGATAGTTTCAAGAATTTATAAGTAGGGTAACATATATGAAACCGTCTGCCTTCACCTTTTGCAGATACCCTTTTCCCAAACGCTCTTCCGCGCCCCCTTCTTTCTTATAACGCCCAGACACGTTGATGACACGTTGTACATCATTATATTTAGACGCGTATAAGAGCACCACATTCCCACCTGTAAGTAAATTAGATAAAGAACAATCACGAAACGTAACTGATAAAATACCATCAGTAACAAGTCAATTGTGGACACGTAAAGACCACATATGGTGAAATACCTTTACTATGTCCAAGGATTGCATGTAACCCGATTAATTTGGTTTCTTCAAATCGCAAATTCTACAAGGATTATCTGGGATCACCTCCTGTTGCTAAATGATACCCGTTTGGTCAAAACGCTATTACCCAAAATCCGCTTCACATGACCTTCCAAAGCAAAAATGCTTCTTCCCGACCGTAGGTCTCACACACGAGCCAACGCATCAAGCCCACAAGACGCTGCAAGTGAGCCATCAGGGTGCAAAGCCAAACCATAAACACTTTGGCTATGACCTTGTTGACAAAGCAACTCTTCACCAGTCTCAGCATCCCACTATCTCCATGACTCCATGTGTTATGAAAACTAGTTGTACCTAAATACTTGGTTGATGAATGGAAGCAGCACGAGCTAAGCGGTCCAAATGACCCTTGTATGTATTAAGCAAATTTCCTTGTGTGTTCCAAAAACATGTAGTGCGTTCAGCGGAAGCAGTTGCTACAATGTGGTTGTTGTTTGTTGGAGAAAATGTATTATTTGTAGCTAGTTCGGTATGCCCCTTTATTGAAGATACATGTAAGCCATATTTACTTGTGGGTGCATGCTCCAAATCTTACCAACTACAGTTAATTAAAGAACACGTAGGCCATCAAACGAAAACGAGCACCCTGAAAGCGGCCGATCATCACCGATCTCACTAGAAACCATATCAAAACTTTTAGCATTATTCTCCAACACCACCCAAATAATACCAGCGTCTCTCGTCCTCCCTAATCTCACCGCGGCTTTCATAACTGGATCCTTTATAAAGAGGGGAACTTTTAGAAAGTCTAAAAAGAGTTCTGGTTATGCCACGTGTCCCCCCTATTTTTTCCCTCAAGGACATTTATGTAATTTTAGTCCCCCCGTTATTCTTTCCTCTTTCTTTTTTTCTCTTTCTATTCTCGTCTGATCTTTCTATTTTGATCGGATCTGTTTGAGTTTTCCGGCCATATATAAACGATTTTTTCATGATGATTTCCATTCAATTCATTCATTCATTCAATTTCACAATTTTCTCATTCTTTCATTTGTTCATGTTTTTTTAGGGCTTTTTTGCTCTCTTTTCATATTTGGTTATTTGAATCGTTATTTGTTCTTCAAATTGTGTTAATTCTTCATATCAGTTACTAATTGATCGTCAATCTCATAATCGGAAGGAATTAGGGTTTTTAATCGTTCAATTGGTTAATCGGGAGAAATTAGGATTTTATCTGTTCAGTATGTTAATTTGATAAAAATTGGGGATTTTTAACCGTTCAATCGGTTAATTTGATAAAAATTGGGGCTTTTTCGCGGTTAAATGGTGTGTAATGGCGATTGTTGATGCTCATTAGTTTAATCAAGATAATTTTATTGTTAAGAGTTTGATCAGTGAGTACATTATTTTGTAGATTTTGTTCATCAATTTATGCAGTTTTTTTTTTTTTTTTTTTTTATGTTTGGTTGATCAGTTTAGCTTTTATGTTATCTTAGCTTCATCAGTATATATGTTTTGTGTTCATCAATTATGCATTTTTTGTATTTTTTGTATTTTTATGTTTGGTTCATCAGTTTAGCTATTATGTTATCTTAGGTTCACGAGTTTATGTTTTGTGTTCATCAATTTATGCATTTTTTCTATTTTTTGTATTTTTATGTTTGGTTCATCAGTTTAGCTTTTATGTTATCTTAGGTTCATCAGTTTAGCTTTTAGGGGATAAGTGCGTTTCACTTTAAAAGGTGGAACTGTGTTTGGTTGGGCAATCGTGGTTGTTCGAGTTGTTGTTTCGATGGTTATATATGCATAATGGTTCAATAGCTGGTGTGGCTCACTTCTAGTTTTTGATCGCCTTGACAAGGGTCAAGGGTCGAATTTCGACGTGTTGTGGGGTCTTAAAATATTTTGTTACAGAAAGTTAATAGATTATTGTTACAGAAAGTTTAAAAATTTATTACTCTATCAAACACATGTAACCTTGGACCTTATATATGACCCCCGGATGCAACCTTAAACCTTCTCGCGCGCTATGAACCTCTTAGATAAGACTTTGACCCTTTCGTGAACCCACTTTGAACCCTCTGGATAAGCTTTTAACATTTGATTGATCTTTGAACCCTTTGAGTGATATCTGTTGTTGAACATCATAATGGTTTAATAGGTGGTCTGGTTCGCTTCTAGTTTTGATCGCCTAGACAAGGGTCAAGGGTCGAATTTTGACGTGTTGTAGGGTCTTAAAATTTATTGTTACAGAAAGGTAATAGATTAGAGAAAGTTTAAAAATTTATTACATCAAACACATGTAACCTTGGACCTTATATATGACCCCCGGATGCAACCTTAAACCTTCTCGCGTGCTATGAACCTCTAAGATAAGACTTTGACCCTTTTGTGAACCCACTTTGAACCCTCTGGATAAGCTTTTAGTTTTAAACTTTGATTGATCTTTGAACCCTATGAGTGATATCTTTTGTTAAACGATGATCTGCGTTCAAACTCACACCACCTTACCTCTGTTGTCAAACTTTTTTTTTTTTCTTTTTTTTATAAGCAATTAATTTCAAAGGGAATGAACAAACTAGCTATTAAGGTTTTCTTAAAAAAAAAAAAAAAAAAAAAAAAAAAAGCTGTTTTAATGGGAAGAGGGTTCTAACGTATATAAAAAGGGCTAATTATGCAAACACACCTTTTGCTCAAGGTGTTATCACTTTCTAAAGAAAAAGTTGAGGTATTTCAAAAATAGACTTTGAGACTTGCGACTTTTTCTTTCCAATCTAATAGTGTCAAGTGTCCTGACACTTTTCAGAACCCAATCATTGAAATTACCTTTTCGTACCTATGATCTTTAATCGACTTATATCCAGCGACTTTATAAGATTCGAGCGAATTTTTTTTGATATTTTCGAGGAAAAAGTCAAACTTTAGAAAGTATTTTTTTATTCATTTTGCTCCTTCCCAATGCTGAGCGACTTAAGCGAATTAATTTGAGCGGTTTTTTAAAATTTGTACTTTTTGTACTGTTATCCTTTTTTTACACGACTGTAAAATACTTTTTACTTAAGCGTTTTTTTTTCAGCGCTTTTTCATATCACATATCTTTCGTAACCTTTATTCAATGAATTAGAATAACACATACATTACAAAATACTCCTGGAAGTGAAGAACTATCCGTCTTCTCGAAATCCTGCAAAAAAATGTTTCGTATTCGGGTATGTATTTCTATGTTCATATATAGAAATTGTTCGTATCTTTGTTTTTTCCGTATTTTATTTGAAATTAATCATGTTTAATAGTAGTTTTGCAACAACAATTTAGTTTATTTAAGTTAGCAAAAGGTTTTAGATTGTGTTGGGGTTTTAGATGGAGATGTGATGCTTTGTTGTTGTACCTTTTTGCAATAAATGCATCAAGGAATGAAGTAATATATGGTATTTATTACAAAACTGTACAATATGCTTGGATGATTGAATGCAGGTTTGTTACTCCCCTTATATGTAATTAAGTAGAATATATTTTTGATTTGATTTTCTTTTATTTATTTATTTTTTTATTTGATTTTTTCATTTGTAGGAACATGAGGCGAAAATCATCATCAGAAGTAAACCAAAGTACTTTTCTTTAATAAAATCCAAGTTGGATAAAAAACGACGGAAGTTGTTTCGGGGAAGTTGTTTCGGTAAATGGTTGGACCTTTCTTATTTTCATCACGAAGCACATATTATAGATTATATTTTACAAAAACAATGTTATCCGAATGAAAATCATTATGATATGCCGATTGTATATTATATTGAAGACCCTCCCCTACATTTTGGTCGTCCAGAGTTTTCGCTTATCACTGGGTTTCATTTTGGAAAAGTAAGTTTTGAAAAATATGGATCTGGACACCTCAATTTTAGGTCAAGGGTTTTCCCAAAACGTTCATGTTCAAAAATTACAAACTTAGATATTCTTGGCCTAATTGAGGATGAAGAGGCATTTGGTATCATATGCGACGAAGATGCAGTACGTCTTTGGCTATTGTTAGCTTTGGAGGTTATCTTCATGGGTAGATTATTGGTTCAGGAAGTTGATGATTCTCTCATGCGATTAGTTGAAAACCTAGATGATTGGGATGCCTTCCCATGGGGAGAGTATATTTGGAGGCATTTGTATGATGAAATTTTGGATGTTGCGGATAAACAAAAGTGGGATTTCCTTCAAGGTATTAACAAAGACCACAAGTTTGTTCCAACCTATACACTGTCAGGATTCGTTTGGGCTTTCAAGGTTAATATTTTATATATCAATATACACTGGAGTCATTTTATGTATCAATATTTTATGTTATTATTTTTTATTGAAATTCCAAAATCCGTATAGATATGGATACTGGAGTCTTTTGAAAGAAGCATTCTATGGTGGAATAAAATTCCTGATATTATGCCAAGAGGAGTAGCATGGTCAAAGAATACACCCTTCAAAAGATCTGATTATAAGTTTCTTTTTGGAAAGGTAAAAGTAATATTTAAAATTTTCTTATTAATGCAATCTTTTATTCTACATTAATGCAATCTTTTATTGAACATTATTATTTGATTTTTAAGGATTCCAATCCTGTTAAAGAACTTATACCGACAATAGCTGAGAGGAGATCTGATTGGTATATAAAGTTTACGGCGTTTTTCCATGATTACATACCTAGAACTCCACCAGTGAAAACCACACATCTTTACGACGAGTGGTTGAAGAAGATGGCCGCAGCACGCAAACGTGGCAAGACTGAAAGGAAACATTTACCTATTATACGCAGGAGTGAGAGCAGTATAATAGAGACCAGCAAACACAGGATGGTGTTATTACAGAGTTAAATAAGCATTTGTTCAAACTCGAGACAATTATTCAGGTTATTTAAGCTTTATATTCTCCTCATAGACCCATCAATACTCACACGACTACTGATAATAATATACGTCCTTTTTTTCAGGTTCTTGCTCGAGAAAGAAATGGGGTAATATATCCTTTTTTTCGTATATATACTTTGACATCATTTTCTATTGATCGTCAAATAAGTTTGCACCAAATTTACAAAAACAGCCCTCAAGTATCCATTATCAGGAACCTGCTAGCAGTGGACTGAAAACCACTAGCAGTGGTTTCATTTACTCTAGCAGTGGATACACCAAATTTACAAAAACAGCCCTTCAAGTATCCATTATCAGGAACCTGCTAGCAGTGGATTGAAAACCACTAGCATTGGTTTCATGTACTCTAGCAGTGGATACACAAAATTTACAAAACAGCCCTTCAATTATCCATTATCAGGAACCTGCTAGCAGTGGATTGAAAACCACTAGCAGTGGTTTCATATACTCTAGCAGTGGATTGAAAATTTAATTTATCTTTCGTATATATGCTTTTTATAAATATTTTTTTTTCATTCTTAGGAGAAATTGGAGTTAACTAATGATCTTCGGAATCTTAGTGCACAGTTTTGTGATGAGCTTAATCATGATTTTCTTGACTTGTTTGAGTCAAGTCAGTCAAGCATTGATACTAGTTCATCAGCGCGGTTAGATGAATTTTCTGATGACGATCTTGCAAAGGTAATTTACAAAATCAGTAAACAAGTGTAAAACCCTTTCCGTACCATAACATATCATAGCGATAGGTTGTTTATAAACGGTGACAGGAATTTATTATCCAAGAAGAATTAAGGTTGCGGTATGAAGAATTACAAAGTGCCCGGTTAAAAGAGCAGCAGTTGATGCAACAAGAGAAGAGGTTAAGGATGGAAGAGGATAAGTTGATAATGAGGGAAGAGGAAAAGAGGTTGCAGTATGAAAATGAACGAAAGAAAAGGGGAGAAGCAATCATGAACTCAGATCATATGAAAGCCAGTAGAGCGCGTTTTGTAGTTTCCAAGAGGAGTGAACAACGTTCGGGTGAAGCTAATTCGTATTATTGGACCAAGGCATATGCTGAAAAGAAAAGACGATGCTCTAGCTTACCTGATCCAGATATGAGTGAAAAACTTAAATTTGTCACGCCTTGGGTTGAGGTATGAAAAATACTTCTTGACAACCTTTTAAAATATATCTTGTTAATGACAATTGATTATAAGTTTAATCGTTTCATATACTAGGATCTTGCACGCTCCACCGATGCTGTCAACAGAGTTCATTTTACAAATGAATTTGACGAATTTCTTGGACAAATTGGACCGCTTAACTGCAAGTTTCCTTGGTGTGACGATCTGTGTGTGGATAGAAGGTTTTGGGAAAGTTTGGTTTACTTAGACCCGCCTAGGAAAGGTTGGCTAAGGGATTCGGCAAGTACTCATACAACTGTACCTACCGAATTGATTTCTTATAACGTTTATCACACTCATTCATGTTTCGAAATTTACAGCACATAGAGTTGTGGGTTGATTACCTGTGGCATGTTAGGCCCGATACGGCTGATTGGGCGATGGTTAGTAGCTATTTTGTTCAGCTTCTGTTACAAAATTCTTTGCCGTTGTGGTATGCTAATGGTGAAAGATACTCTATTCCATGGTACGACGTTAAGCATGTAAGTGACGATATATATATTTTATTCTAGTCCAGTCTCATTCATTTAATTATGCTGTTTAGCTTTTGCCATATATTAATGTTATGTTTGTGACCCAAACGTTGTAGGTTTTCATGCCTATTAATAAAACTGAAGCTCATTGGTGTCTTGCGCGTTTGGAGATAGACACTGGCATTGTTACCTTTTATGATAGCGGTCAAATTTTTGAAGAGGAATGGCGAGAGTTTTATATCAAACTGAGGGAGTGTTTACAGGTTTGACTATTTATTCATATGTCATAAGAATTAATACAGAACCGTTTAACCAGGTTTTAAAACATTAGATTTTTTTAAAACAGTGCAACTTTTGTCCACAGCTACAATTACCTGAGGTCCTAGCACAAGTGCAAGTATTTGAGAAGAAAGGCATTGATCCGACAAGTTATTTCATTACATTTACTATCGCTGAACAAGTACCGAAGCAGGCCGGGATATTTGGTGATTGTGGTATTTGGGTATGTATTTTTTTATACCGCTTGGCTTTTGGTCTATCATTGGATGTGAAGGATCGTATTCAGGCTGCGCTTTCATACCGTGAACAAATGGCTAGGTTTTTTTTAAACACCGTGTTTGTGTTTAGTTATGTTCTATTTTTGTTGATGTATTACTTGAAACAAATTAATAACCATATGCTCCCTTGAATGGTTTTAATTTTTATATTTAGTATGTTTTATTATATTGTTGTGTTCAAACTAATGTAATAGGATAATTAGAGACGCTACAAATTTGTTTACTAGTAATATTTTTCTAAAAAACTAAGCAAAAAAAATAAGCACACACCAAACTATAGATATACAAAGTAGGGCAAACCCATGCATGCTACTTTACAAGTATTGTCCATTCGGTAATAACCTATTGACTATATCTTAGATATATCATTTGAGTATGGCTGTACTGTACTTTTTAGACACTTTTCTACTGTTCATTTTTTTTGTACCTTTTGTAGCTTTTGTACCTATTATTAACCAAAACTAATTTTTATCTTACATATATTTTGTGTTTTTCAGATTTCTACTAACTATGGCATCACAAAACATAGAATCAAAGGCCTGGTATGAATTATGGTATCAAGAATGGCTGTAAGTTTGTCCATTTACTTTTTTCTATTAAATTTTATCTTAAATATATTTTGTTTTGCTGAATTATTTCCATTGTTACACAGAATGTCTGAAAACAGTCAAGATATTGGGTTTGATGTTTATCATGGCATTCAGTTCTTTTTTTATCCCTTAAGTTATTTAGGTGGAGATGTTTTACATTTGAGGTTACCTAAGTTGAGTAGGTTATCGTATTCTCAAATATGTGACATGCTGTTGAAAGAAATTAAGGAGGATATTTGGGCTTGGTATTTTTGTCTTCCAAGTAGTAGTCTGGAGGAAGGGTTGACCCTTGTAGAAGGTGACAATGATGTCAAGAAACTGTATGACATGGCTGAGCTCCATGGTCTAGTTGAGATCTATGTTTGTCATCAGCCATAGGTTCATTTAGTTAGCTACTATCACAAGAACCTGTCTTTTGATTCCTCAGACGATGAACTGACATCTAAAATTAAAAGTCACGAAAAGAAAAAAAAAAAAGATGTCGACTGTCTGTCGTTTGAAGAACTAATGGCATGGGAAGAAGAGGAAAAAAATTCACCAGCCTACCTTAGGACACCTTATGTCAACCTTTTTGTTGAAGCTAGTTTATTCAGAGGAAAGTCTGAATTTGGTGGTAATAATGACCTTGAATACATTCCTCCTTGTTTAAGGACTACAGTCTGACCTTATGTGTCAAATGACTTTGAAGATTCTTGGACACAGAAGTCCACAGTTACCGAGTGTTTGTCAAACGAACATGGGTTCGAGATTAGTCCGTTAAGAGGTAAGAACCTTTTTAACGACTTTCAGGCTGCTGGTAATCATGACCTTCAGGATCCACATTCTACTAGTTTACTCCCATCTATTCAAACCAGCCCTGTAAAGTGTAAGAGGCTTTTTAATGATATTGATGGCCTTCCTATAGTTGGAAGCTCTACTGTAGTTCAGTATGTGTCCAGGAAAAGTCGTTTTGAAACTGGTACCTTGAAATCTAGGAGATTATTTGATGAATTTGAAGCAGTTGGTAGTAATCAATCTGATGATATTAAGGGTGATGAGGCAATCAGTTTGGTTAATGATCAAGTGATAGTTGAAGGTTCCACAACTGATGGTTCCATGTCATACACAGCCTCTTCTGATCCAAGTAATTCGAAGGTATGATGAAGGCTACCATGTGGTAGTTATTTGATCTTCCAGGGTGGTATGTACCCTGTTAAATAATTTGTATTTTTGTTCCTTTCTAGGCATGATGACTAGTTAGTGTATGTTACAAACTACACTAACTAGTCATCATGATGAAACAATTTATTTTCAGTATGTGGTGAAGTCTAGTTAGTGTGTGTTACAAACTACTATGTGATGATGGTTCTACTACCATGTGTATGTTACATTGCAATTATTTTGATTAAATATGCTGATGTCTATTTCAGTCCTGACTTGGTTCTATCAGCACAACTATCTCAATAACAAAACTACAACAATCATCTCAATAAATTATTTCATAGATAAGATTTTCAACACAACCATTACATTGTTAAATGTTACACTCATAACATTCATTATTCAACCATTACATCCATTCAAACAGTACTGCTAGAACCACATGCTTCTTCAGTTGCTTTCCTTTCTTTGAGTTTTTCAAAGACTTCTTCCAGATCTTTAATCCTTTTTTCCAATGCCTCAACTTTTTCTAGTGTAATGCCATCTTGGTTCTCCTTACCCGTAACATCACCATCTAGATTTTTCTTCTCAGATAAGTCGAAAGCCATTGTGGATTGTTGTATGTGTACTATCGAATTGTCAGCAGCATCCTCTTTCCTGTTTGGCACTTGTTCATAATTACCTTTTCCAGATAAGTTCAAAGCCATTGTGGATTGTTATATATATACTATAGAATGGACTGTATTTATGCTAATTTTGTTGACTTGTGTTTAGGCGGGAAAATTATTTTGGTGGGAGACTACATAAGCGAATTTTTTAGCGATATAGTCTGAGCGACTTTTTTAAACCAATTTATGATACACTAAAACCTTATCTTTTATCTATTTTTGGCCACATCCAATTTCTACTGACCAGAACCCTTACTTTTTTCGTGCAACTGTCAATTTTGTTCAATTATTAAAATTCAATTTCTCAAAAGGTTCGTGATCCTTTATTATCATGGTCCCCCATATCAATATTGGCTGTATTTCATGTTTCAATATTCATTATCAAAATTTTTGGCCACATTAACTTAACTTTACATGCTTGTAATTTTTTATAAGGTAATCATGGCAATCGAGTTTGTGGTGCGACCAAACATAACTTTTTACCTTGGGTTTCTTGAGCTTCCTCGATTTGCTGACCGTGCTTTTAATAGGAATCGTCATTTATATTTAACTGGAATTCAAAGACAACGGAAGAAAGTAAGGATTCTTGCTCGGTTAGGAGGTCCCATTAGGATTGTAGGTAACAAATGGGTAGAATTTGTTCATGAAAACATGTATACGGATGTTCATATGTTACACTTTGTTCAAGAAGGTGATGACTCGTTTTACGTTACTGGCTATGATTCTAATGGGTTGGAAGTTGAGGAATATGCTGGTGTAGAAATTCGTCATATAAGGTTTCAGAGTTATCGGCTGCAATACCCTCATATTCCACAGGTTATTTATAAGAATTAATTTTTTTGTTTACGTTTTTTTAAAAATAAGTGTATTTTATTACTGTATATGTTATAATTGTCAATCATGTTGTTGTTTCAGACATTGCCCGGTAATTTTCTAGATGGTATTGGGTTGCAAGGTACTGTTGTTGTTGTTGTTGAAGGAATGGAGTTTAATGTGAATGTTACTTGGGGCTATGAACGAGGTCATGATCCTCGTCCTTTGTATGTTATGGATGATGAGATGTGGTCGACTGCTCTTCAATATTCCGATATTGAATTTGGCGATGTTATTGTTTTTACTAAATTGGAGAACAATAGCTTGAATATAACCGTGTTTGGTGGTGCAAAGTGGTTTAGCTATGCGTTGAGAGTTCATAATTGTATGTGTGTGTTTAGTGTATGTTTTTTGGTGAGAAAGTCCATGTTTCTGTTTGACAGAGAGATGTCAGAGATTATAAGAAATAGATGAAAGGGTTTGTAATGATAGTGATCGCGAGTGAAGTTGAGTTAATGAGGCACCCTCACAAACCCTTTCATATCTCTCGCCACCATTATATCTCTATCATTACAAACCCTTTCATCTATCTTGTTATCATCACTGATCTCTCTCTGTCACACAGAAACATGGACTTTCTCACCAAAAAACACACACTAAAAACACACACTTAGTTAAACAATCTCAAAGCAAGCTAAACCCTTTTGCACCACCTTTCTACACTTCAAGATTCAACCCTCATCATCAGGTAACAATAACATACCGTAGCAAGAAATGGCTTTACACTTCCCGGTATCTACCGGACCAAGAAACCGTGTACCTCCTCGTCGTAAACCATCAGAGAAGCCATGTGTCATGGCCCTTTGACTTCAATTTTGTTGTTTGATAATATAGGAGAGAATTGTTGGTGAGTTTTTGGGAAGATCATTGTAAAAAGGATAATGAAATGGTGTTGGCAATGGTATAATAGCACTTTAACTATACAAACTGACAACATTCTTTTGTTTTCACCAACCCTCAACCATAGACACACTGTTCAAATAGTCGTCCGCAAACACGATCAAATCTTTTGTATCACAAGCATATGAACACAACATGATCTCATTAACTTAGTTAAAGTGCTATTACACATGAAAGGGGGTGGACCCCAACACCTTGCCAAGAACTTGGTTTATGTCCCAAAATCCACCATCCTACCCTCCTACCTTAATTGTTAAAATGACCAACTCAACCTTAATGGTTTAAAGGGTCTTTTTGATACACGATGCTTTGATAGTTCTCATTACCTAAAACCCTAAGCTATTTAAAATACGCAACAACATATCTTACCTTTTGTCCTCGGCTGTGGTCGCGGCTTGGCCTCGACTAGGCACCCGTGACACCTAATCAATTTCAACAAGTATAAAAGCAAAGCATATATTCCTACAACTAATCAATTGCATATAATATATTTTGCTCAAGATAAGATCGAAACCGATATCAATGTTGTTGAAGGTTTAATGAAGTTTTTTTATAAACAATATGAAAGTTATTATAATCACTTACAAACCACAATACCTAAGTTTTTCAATCAATTCGGTCTAACATAAACAAAAACCCACGAAGTATTAACCAAATAAGAGATACCCAGTTAAGATTACAACTATATAACAAAAACCCATGAAGCTTTTTACAGTCAGTCAAGAGTATTTATAAAAATTATTAAATGATACCCACGCGGTGATGTAGTGGTGGTGGAGGCGGCGCTATAATGTAGTGGTGGTGAAGGTGGTGCAGTGATGAAGATGAAGGAGGTGAGGTGAAAGCAGTTGAGGTTAATAATTGGGGTATGTGTGATATGGGTAGTGTCTGAGTTATAGGTTCTTAAATAGAAGTTAAGATGGAATCAGAAAATTAATGTGGGGAAGGTATAAGTTGTTGAGGAGTAAATTAAGAGGTTGACTTTGGTGGCCGGATGAATGACTTGGAGTTGACTTGATAATGTATACTTGGGGGGCTGTTTTGTAAATTTGATGTATCCACTGCTATGGTCTATCAAACCCCTGCTAGTGTCTATAAAACCACTGCTAGTGGTTTGAAATCAATTGCTAGTGGTTTTCCTGATAATGTATACTTGGGGGGCTGTTTTGTAAATTTGATGTATCCACTGCTATCGTCTATCAAACCCCTGCTAGTGTCTATCAAACCACTGCTAGTGGTTTTCAAACCACTGCTAGTGGTTTTCCTGATAATGTATACTTGGGGGGCTGTTTTGTAAATTTGATGTATCCACTGCTAGAGTCTATCAAACCACTGCTAGTGGTTTGAAATCCACTGCTAGCAGGTTCATGGTAATGGATACTTGAAGGGGCTGTTTTGTAAATTTGGTGCAAACGTATTTTTTCCCCCAAATCACTGCCAGTTGAATTAATTGATCTTCAAATCACTTCCAATTGACGCTCAACATAATCCCTAACCACTCCAAACTGCTAATTTCACAATCCCACATCATATTCCATAACAAGTCACAATGCCGTCGAAGTATTCCAACACCCATAACCTAGTTGCTTACTTAATCAAAAATAATCAATCACATGGTTTTCATGGAATGATTGATTTTATCAACCACAGTAAAATTCACTTTGCATTAACTGTGGCACCTACAATTCTTAAAGACTATATACATGATTTTTGGGGTAATGCTGAGAAACAGAAGCGAGATGGATTAGAGGTGTTTAGGACCGTGGTGGATGATAATGAGATTTTGGTAAATGAGGAAGTCATTAGAGGTACTTTGATGTTCGATGATGCTAATGGACTAGTTAATCTTTCTGATAATGATATATTTCAAGGTTTAGAAAGGTTAGGTTATACAAGAAGGGGAGACAGGGTAAAATTTTTGAAATATATGTTTTCTTCCAAGTGGAAGTTTTTAATTCACACCTTGCTGATGTGTCTGAGTAATAAGACCACTGGGTTTAATGAATTTCCCTCCAAAATTGCAACTGCTTTAATTTGTCTATCTGAAGGGAGGGAATTCAATTGGTCTAGCATGATTTTTGAAGGGTTTGTGCAGAATATTAGGAAGAAAGGTAAATATTACTTGTATTCTAGGTTTGTTCAACTTATTGTGAATAGCCAAATAGCAGAACCTGTTGAACATAATACAAATTATGAGGTGCATTATATGCTTCCTAAGGTTTTTGCTCATATGAGACACCAAAATCCTAATTTAACAATCCCAATTGTTCCATTGTTCCCTCATATGATTAATTTACCTGTCATTCGTGAGTTTGATGATGTAACTGAACCCCAATTGACTGAACCTGAACCTACTGCGACCTTAGTTGCACCCACTGCTAGTACAACTGTAACCACTGACACCAACCCTGATGCTATGATTACTATACCCAAGGATTCACCCCTCGCACCAGTTCACACAGGTCAAAGTGATGAGGGTAGCTTGGAACATCAACATGAATTGACGGATAATGATCACGTATATGATGACTTTTCCAATGAACCACCTCTCGGACCAGTTAACACAGGTCGAGTTGGGGATGAAAATCTTGAACGATTAAATGAATTGATGGTTAAATGTACAAAAATGGAGAATACGATCAGACAATTGAATCACAGGATGTTTGTGATGGATAAAGTTAGGAGACATGGGCTTAGTGTTGTTAGAAGAGTTAGGAAGCAAAATAAGAAGGTGAGCTCCTCTCAAGATGTGGTTTTGGAGGACCAAAAAAAACAGGGGAGGACTGAAGGATTTGATTCAGGGGTGGTTGTTGTTGTGCATATGGATGAGGATGTGGATAGTGTAGATAATGGAGGGCAGTATGTGGTGTCTGATAAAGATGGGAATGAAGCTGTACTCGAAACCTTGAAGACTGTAGTAGACGATATAGAGAAGGAGGTGGTGCAGGACACATCCACTGCTAGTGTTTCTGTAACCACTGCTGGTTTTTCAGAACCCACTGCTACAACTTCAACAGAGGTAATCACACCCACTGTTGTAGAAGTTAAAGAGAATGAGGTGGTGCAGGACACATCAATGGCTAGTGTTTCTGTAACCACGGCTAGTTTTTCAGAACCCACTGCTACCACTTCAACTGAGGTAACCACACCCACTGTTATCTTAGTCTCACACACTGCTATTACTACCACATCTACAATTGTCACAACTACATCTGTTTCACCACCTAAATCAAAAGAAGTTGAGAAGGAGGCTGCCAGTACACTGATAAACTTAAGCAAAAGTTCATCAAACCCTACACCTACCATTGCACCTGCTCCTATATTTCTTAAACCAACTGGACCTAAACCCTTGACTAAAAGTTTAACTATTGGTGAGCCTTTGAAGAAGAAGGTGGCTCTACCAGATATTGGAAAGGGAAAGGGTATTGCTGAACCTGAGACAAAGTTTAAGAATAAAGAAGAGTAGATTGCTTATGATCATGACTTTGGTGCAAGAATTGTAGCTGAAGAAAAAGCAGAAATAGAAAGGAAAAAGCTAGAAGAGGAGGAAGCTAGTCAGAGATAGTTAGATGATTGGGAGGATACACAATCCTATCTTGAAGCTTCTAATAATATTAAGAATGAGTACACTCGTCAAGAGTGGGAACTGTTGTCTAATAATCAAAGAGCAAGAATCTTGGGTGAATGGGCAACACGGATAAGCAAAGAGAGGCAGCAAGTCAAAAGAAAGAAACCTCCTTGATAACGCTACATACGTCGTTCAGGGTCAAAGGAACTTCCTTTTCGTCGAGCAAGTTTTTCAACACCCTAGGTAGTGAACCTAATCGTTGTAGTGTAGTATTAGGGTAAGCCACGGGTATTGATATCGTTCTCTAGGGGAATAGGAATGCTAGTAAGAAGTTACTATGCTAAGGTTGGGGTTGAGGAAGATTGTTTTTTATCTTTTTATGTTTTTTAGGAAATTAAAAGGTACGAATCTCGGGGTTTGAATTTGGGGGGTTGGTATTGCTACCGATTACTCTACTTATATAATTATCTAATCTAAGGTGTATGTAGTCTATGTCTAATTATTGTGTGCTCGTATGATAGTTTAAAGATGTGTTTACTTAGGTTTTACTACTCCTTAATTATCTCCTATTGGTGGTGGAATTGTCACGTCCTCATTCCTAGTTGCGTTGTGTGTCTAAGGTTGTAGGGTATCTGTTTCTCCCTAACTCTTTGAACTTACCAAAGGGTCTCGTCTACAAAACCCACTAGGGATAATAAACTCTTACTCTAAGGCACTCTTTGGATGGTTTAGCTTACAACTACTCAAGGAGTCATATTCTAAGGATCACAAAGATTTAATCAAGCATTAAGTACACAATGAATGACCTATCGCATTACTAGATCATTAATCAACTAAGATAAGAGACAACCAATCAATATTCAATAATTAAGTTTCATATTCCCTAAGCAAACACACAAGTAAATTAGCTGGACATGGAGAACATGCAAGCATACACACAAATAATCAAAGACATAATTGTATTAATGAAGTAAAACAGTTATCTTGGTGTAAGATAGGGTTTGGAACCCTAAAATACTGTACAAGACAGCTTTGGTTCGGTTTAGGTTTTTTACTCCAAAAGACTACACACCAAATACTGAAAAAATCGGATTCTATATATAATATTACATATGTGACGGCGTCACCTTATGTTTTGTGACGCCGTCGTGTCGCCGTCATTAGGGTTTTGTCTTGGCCACGTTAGACTTGCGACGGCGTTACCTTATGCTTGTGACGCCGTCCTCTTCAGCTTCTGACGCCGTCTGGATTGCATCTAGTCCGTCTGAGTTGCGACGGCCTACTCTTTTATAACTTGACGTCGTCACTTGAAAATAGGTGTTTTGGCATCTTTCCCGTCACATAAATCCTCCGACGGCGTCGCAATTAACACCTGACGCCGTCACCTTATGTTTTTAGCAGATTTGAGTGTCTCGATTCTGACTTTGGCCATTTTCTTCGTATATTCGCGCCTTTTCGTCCAAACAAGTGCCATTCCAGCATTTTGCCTTCAAGAGACCTAAAAAGTGAAAAGGAACGATATTAAGCAATAACGGATACAAAAGAGATCAAATAAGGGCTTAAACGACCCCTCAAAAAGGTACCTTTTAAAACCTTATCAAATATCCCTACACTTGGTATTTGCTTGTCCTCAAGAAAATGTGCTTTTAGCCAATTAATTTATAAGTTAAGGGTCATGAAGCATTCGTTCAAAACAATTCACAACACATATAAGCCCCGCAAAAGTCATAACAAGCACAGAAATCACATACTAGCACCTCACATGGGGTGTTTGGATACTCACATCTCTCTCGGGTGTATATGAAATATAACAAATTGGAAATGGAAGATAAACACTCATTAACCGGTCCTAGTACATAGATTACCATAGACTTGAGAATAGATCAAACCTCCATCGCTTTGGCGTAAGCACCTAGGAAAGACTATCAAAGAGGTCTTTAAAGGGTTGTAATGTTAGGCTTACGGTAGGGAAACAAAGGGTTTGGTGGGATAGGCTATATAGTGGTGGCAAGTCAAAAATCTCTTATGTTACAAGCATACGAAGAATGGCGTTGCTAAGCCAAGACTCGACACTCTAAACTCTAGCTAACTGAAATAAACAAACATAAATTTAAAGGATAGATGTAGGATGGTAGCCCGTTTTTTTTTTTTTTTTTTTTTTCTCTCTCTATTTTTTTTCTCTTTTTCTATTTTTTTTTTTTTTTGAATTTTTTTTTTCATACACTTTTACTCTACCATCCTCTACGGTAACATCAAAATGATAGGGATTTATAGGCACATCCCTACACTTGAGTCTTTATTACTCTAACAATAATTTGACCCGAATTGAAAAGATTAAAACACTTGGGGTACATTATTACGCAAACAAAGGGAATTTGAATTTAACGTTCCCTTCCCGTCATTTCATAAACTTTAACTTTTCCCATGAATCCCAATCATCCCAAAACTGTATACAAAGAATATGACTCGACTTAGCAACTCATGCAAGCAACCAGATAATTGAACTAAGGGTTTAAGGTGATAACAATAATGCACTAAAAGTGAGTGCATACAGGGTAGGCTAAGGCGATTTGGGTGTATATTTGGGGGTGGGGTGTAAACAATGCTCTTCATTGATATTCCGGAAAAACCGAAACATCACGAGAACCGCGAAAAGGATAGGCTCTGAGGGGTTAACTAGGGGTATCGTGTACTAAAGATGAGTACAACGCAAAGGGTGTGGGGGAATTACTCAACCGATGTGGAAGAAGTAATTTATATTACGGGTATCAAACAAGGGTTATCCTAATGCCTCTTATCATTTAGTTATTCCTAACTACACAAGTGTAGTCTTACTAGCAATCTCGGAATGCATCACAAAACAAGTTCTAAAATATAATATACTACCGGTTCACACTCTAAGCATTAAAGACGAATGCTTCAATTCCTACTAATCTAAGGGCGATCCTCACATTTTGGGTGGAATTTAGGTGGTAAAGGGTTTTTGTGCTAGTCATGCAACTTCCTATCCGTGAGACGCTTTTGTTAAGACTAATGGCCCACTCTTATATGTCATGAAAAATTTTAAATTTGGTGCCAAAATTACCCTAACCGACATTTTCTCATGGTTTATTACACAAATACAATTGGATAAAGCAAATATTCAAGGATAAGCATAGTTTCAAAGTTCCCGTTTTATTTTCCCTCCCTACACTTAAACTGAACATTGTCCCTAATATTCCCCGAAAGTATCAAAGTTATGATAATGGAAGGTAATTAAAAACGAAAGAAACTAGTACTCCCCTGATTAGCTAGGTAGGATCCGTGTGTGAAGTAGTGGTTAAATCCTTTCCAAGAAGAATTTATGCGTGAAAAGCTCCTTCCAATCTTATGTAACTTCTTTTTGATAAATTAAACCTGCACACTTGAAGAAACAAACGAAACCTTCGCGTAAAATCGGCGGTAATAATATATATAAGACTCGATTTAAACTAGGATATAATGCTTGTGGAATGGATGTTTACAGAATTTCTGGAAAATTAAGACTTGGAGAATTCCAAAATTTTTTTAAGTAGCTCAGAAAACGAGAAAAAAATAATCTGTTGTTTTTACTCCTTCCTGACGCCGTCAGGTTGCGATCCTGACGCCGTCAGGTTATCCTGACAAAAACTGGTCTGCGATTTTCTGGAAAAAATTCTGGAAAATTTACATCTTTAGAATCTGGAAAAATTTCTGCAAAACATCCATTATGACTCGATACAAGCATTTGACTCGAACAAACAAACATAAATATCTTTTAGTTAATTGTTATTCTCATGTTTACGTTTCTTTTGAAAACGTGTGTAATCCTCCCTACACTTATCCCTTATGTAAAATACCTTTATATGCAATTAAGACGAGGTTAAAAACAAAATAAAGCATTTTTACAAAATTAAACATGAGAATAATCAATCAATAAAAGATATATGACACTAACAAACAAACAATTAAGCATGGGTTGCCTCCCACGAAACGCCTTTCTTTATTTAAGAGTCTTGTAGCTAGACTCGTAGTCGTGCCCCTACGTTACTTCATTACCGCCACCTTCTTCCCTTGTTTTCCCTTCGTCAAAAGGGTGTAGACGTTGTATGCTTACGTTGGATTCCTTGCCAACGTTATCTATTATGGTGACGATTTTATCTTTTGAATTGGTTTCCTTCACTGTGAAAGGTCCAAACCATCTTGGTTTGTTTCTACCTCGTAATGCCCTTATCCGTGATTTGTATAAAAGTACTTTTTCTCCTTTTAGAAAGTCTGTAGGGTTCCTTTGTGTCTTAGGTATCGAAGTGGGATTATTTCCTAACTTCTTGTCGGGTTTCCACAATGTTGCATACAATCCTTGAACCATAAAGTTCCTAAGCCCTTTTTCCCAGTCATTCATCTTCTTCTTAACACTATTGCTAGGGGATTTTCGATTTCCACCCGTAATCATTTCCATGATCTTAAGAGGATACCTTGGGATGATGGGTATTCTAGCGTACCCCTTTCCACTGTTGAGTATCATGATGCCCTCTCCTCATTTGATGGTTTCCTTGGCGGTGGCCAAAAATGGTGTCCCAAGAATGAGAGGCACGTTTATATCTTCCTCAACATCAATGATCACGAAATCCACCGGATAAACGATATTAGCCACTTCAATTAGAACATCCACCGCAATTCCTATGGGGTAGACATAGGTGTGATTAGCTAAGGAAAGTCTAAGATTGGTCTTGGTTGGTTTCTCCTTAGTTAACTTATTATAGATTGATAATGGCATTATGTTCACATCAGTCCCCTGATCAGCTAAGGCATTTATATTATCAATATCACCTATGCTACATGGTATCACGAAATTCCCTGTGGTGTCTCGTTTTCTTGTTAATGGTTTTTTTATGACCAACTCATACAGGGGTCCCATAGGCAAGGCGTCATACTCTTCTTCTGTTATTTTTCCTTCAAGGGTCTCCTTAAGAACTTCATTGTACCTAAAGTTGTTTACTTGATTTGCAATGGTTTTTTTGTTAATTTCGTGCTTAAGGTAGTACTCAATGGTCTCAGGCTCATCATTAGGCACAGACTCCTCCTTCTTGCTTTCCTCAGTTTTCCTCATCTCAACCCTTGTATCTTCGGGCATAATGGAAACGGCGTTAACAAATGAAGTGGGAGGACAATCGTTACTTCTTACTAGTACCTTTTCGGGAACTTTTGTTTTGGTATATTCAATTACCAAATTCATCATTTCCGTCATTTTTGCTTGCATTTCCTCTCTCTGCCTATAAACCTCCTCTTCAATTTTGGCTAATCTCTATGTATGAGCTGCCATGTACTCCCTCATCTGTTCCTTGAAGCTTGGTGAAAGTGGTATTGGAGAAGTAGAACGGAAGTGCCTTTCGGAATTTGGATTCTGAAAAAGGTGTGGGGTGGTTGGTTGAATTGGCGGATTTGACAGCTTCTCGAGGAATTTGTACAGGGACTCTTCTTTGCCTTTCCATAAGATAATCAATCCCTCTCTCAATGGCACTCAATTGCTCCTCGAGAGTGTCGAAAGATTCAAAAGGAGTTGATATGGCATTAACTACGTTAACCGGAGTTTCAGGAGATTCATTCCAATCTTCGTAATTTTGATCAGCAAGCTCCTCTATAATATCCCAAGATTTCTCTGCGTTAAAGTCGCTGAGCCTTCCACCGGCGGCTCGATCAATGGATCGTCGAGTGATGAAATCAGTATGGTCATAAAAGATTTGGATTTGAAGCCAAAGATCAATGCCATGATGGGGAAGTCTACAGAGTAGGTCCTTAAATAGATTCCATGCTTTGTAGAGAGACTCACCTTGGAGTTGTTGAAACGTCAGGATGTCCTGCCTAAGTTTAGTGGATCTCCCCGGTGGGAAAAATTGAGCAAGGAAGTGAGAGGTAAGATCATCCCAACTTGAGATGGAGCCGGCGGGAAGTCACTCAAGCCAATTACTAGCTTGGTCCCGTAGAGAGAATTGGAAGAGACGCAGGTGCGTGGTCTCCCGAGTAGTAGCATCAAGGTCGATGGAATCGACAATTTTGAGGAAATCCCTCAGATGTTGATTTGGATCTTCGGAACGAAGTCCATGGAATGCACATCCATTTTGCACCAACCGGATGGTGTCGGATCGCAGGGCCGTAGTTTGGGCTTGGTCGGGAAGCTCAATGGTGTTCCTATAGCCTAAGTGGCTTGGTCTTGAGTATTCACCAAGAGTACGGGCTCTTGGCGGGTCAATTGGTGGTGGGTTGATGAATGGTGGGTGGTTATCACCTTCCATGATGAAAAGTGATGGAATTACGAACAAAGGTCACGAAGAAGGGGGATAGACTAAGAGAAAGCTAAAAATGAGAAAAAAGTTTACTTGATAGGAATCAAGTAAAGAAACCTAAACGAGGTGGACTACTAACTAGCTATTCCATTCCCCGGCAGCGGCGCCAAAAACTTGATAACGCTACATGCGTCGTTCAGGGTCAAAGGAACTTCCTTTTCGTCGAGCAAGTTTTTCAACACCCTAGGTAGTTTTTTATCTTTTTATGTTTTTTAGGAAATTGAAAGGTACGAATCTCGGGGTTTGAATTTGGGGGGTTGGTATTGCTACCGATTACTCTACTTATATAATTATCTAATCTAAGATGTATGTAGTCTATGTCTAATTATTGTGTGCTCGTATGATAGTTTAAAGATGTGTTTACTTAGGTTTTACTACTCCTTAATTATCTCCTATTGGTGGTTGAATTGTCACGTCCTCATTCCTAGTTGCGTTGTGTGTCTAAGGTTGTAGGGTATGCGTTTCTCCCTAACTCTTTGAACTTACCAAAGGGTCTCGTCTACAAAACCCACTAGGGATAATAAACTCTTACTCTAAGGCACTCTTTGGATGGTTTAGCTTACAACTACTCAAGGAGTCATATTCTAAGGTTCACAAAGATTTAATCAAGCATTAAGTACACAACGAATGACCTATCGCATTACTAGATCATTAATCAACTAAGATAAGAGACAACCAATCAATATTCAATAATTAAGTTTCATATTCCCTAAGCAAACACACAAGTAAATTAGCTGGACATGGAGAACATGCAAGCATACACACAAATAATCAAAGACATAATTGTATTAATGAAGTAAAACACTTATCTTGGTGTAAGATAGGGTTTGGAACCCTAAAATACTGTACAAGACAGCCTTGGTTCGGTTTAGGTTTTTTACTCCAAAAGACTACACACCAAATACTGAAAAATTCGGATTCTATATATAATATTACATATGCGACGGCGTCACCTTATGTTTTGTGACGTCGTCGTGTCGCCGTCATTAGGGTTTCGTCTTAGCCACATTAGACTTGCGACGGTGTCACCTTATGCTTGTGATGCCGTCCTCTTCAGCTTCTGACGCCGTCTGGATTGCATCTAGGCCGTCTGAGTTGCGACGGCCTACTCTTTTATAACTTGACGTCATCACTTGAAAATAGGTGTTTTGGCTTCTGTCCCGTCACATAAATCCTCCGACGGCGTCGCAATTAACACCTGACGCCGTCACCTTATGTTTTCAGCAGCTTTGAGTGTCTCGATTCTGACTTTGGCCATTTTCTTCGTATATTCGCGCCTTTTCGTCCAAACAAGTGCCATTCCAGCATTTTGCCTTCAAGAGACCTAAAAAGTGAAAAGGAACGATATTAAACAATAACGGATACAAAAGTGATCAAATAAGGGCTTAAACGACCCCTCAAAAAGGTACCTTTTAAAACCTTATCACTCCTACAAAGAGCGAGATGAGAAATGCTATGATGAAGATTGTCAAGAATTCAGGCATACATATTACTGAAAATCTAAGTAAATGTTCATTTGAGAGGATTAAGGAGCTTTGTCTGATGTGTATGAGGGTTAATGATGATTTTAATCATATGGATTCTGAGAAAGAGGCAGAATGGTTAGAGAAGGGATCCAGTTTTAAAAGATAAAAGGTGGAGGAAGAGTTGAAAAAGGAAGAATGAACTAAACAGTATTTTAAGGAGACTGATAATCCTAATCCTGGTCCTATTAATCCTATTCCTTTAAAAGCAGTTCATCCTATTATGGATTGGCAGATTGTTATAGAAAGGGGTAGAGAAGTAGTTGAGATAACAAGAGGTGATGGATGCAAATCTACTTATTTGAAATTTGGGATCTTACTGGATTGTTTGACTAAGAGTGATTTGGACCAGTTGTGGAAAGTAATGAAGTTCAGATATGGGAAGTTAGGTCCAAATGGAGAGTTAGCTAAGTTTGTATGGGCTGCTATAAAGAACATGTTTGAACTTGATCTTGAAGCTGAATATTGGTATGATTGTGAGGTGGTTGAATGGCTCTCGTTCTCATACTTCAAGGTTCATGCTGTAAAAACTAAAAAAAGGAAAGGTTTTTCATGTTTGTTGATAGGGATTATCCTTTATCAAAGAATGTGGCAAGACAAATGCTGGAAGCTAAACTCACTTCAAGAGGAACAAAGGAGACACATCCTATAATTGATCCACTGTTTCAAAAGATAGAGCAGATTGCAGACATATAAGGGCCTTTAGCAATTAAGGCTAAACCTCAGTCTATATAATTGTAAATATTGGAACCACTGCCAGAGGTAATTAAACCACTGCTAGAAGATTGAATCCACTGCTGATGTTAAACCGCGGCTAGTAGTAAAGTATAACGATTAGGCGCAAAAATTTGGAAACCAAGAAATGGATGCAAAAAGATCAGACGATACTTTAACAGTAAAGGGCACAATGTTATGTTAATGTCTTCGATTGTTCATTTTTGTTATTTTCGCAATCTCATTTTAAATTAAAATCCCATAGATTGGAGAGGATACCCTGGATATGATGAAAGGACAGAAGATTCAAGACCATCCAACTATTGAAGACAAGAAAAAAGGTGAGTAAATAAAATGTATTTAACTCCTACTTACTAGGAAACTTTATTGAATAAAGTATGTTACTAGAAAAGCACGTACGATATAACACTAAATACTTGGAAATCAGATACATTATAACACTAAGTACTTACTAGGGGCATATAGTACTCTTAGTTATTAGGAGATCACATACGATATAACACTTAGTACTTCGCATATCTCACAGTGCTTATAGCGGCAACGTACCCTCAAGCTTATTAATAAAGAAATTCTTGTTTCGAGCACTCAGCTCCAGTTCGCCTGCCAAGATATTGCATCAGTTTGTGTTCACTAAGGGCTTGCTCATTCTTCAGAAACTCAACAGTTTTTTGTGGCACCTTCTTTCGCACAGTTTCCATCTTTTGAATAACGACAGCCCTTTCACGATTAAGTCTAGCCAGTTCTTGAGTTAGGATGTTCACCTTTCTTGCCAATTGAACATCTTCGATTGCAGCGGTACGGCAGTAGTAAATCATCGTGTCTGTCCAGTTGTTAGTGTTAGCAGCAGCTCTTATCTATTGTTTTTGCTTACTTGTTTATGGAATGATATTGTGTGAAAATATACTTGCAAGTTTGCTCTTAAATAGAGAAATTGAAAGGTAAATAAATAGTCACATGCATACCATTGACGTTACACTATATGCCTGACTCCTATATGTTTTTATAGAAAGGAACAAAAAATATGCACATGATCAACAGTTGATTGTATAACATTGTCACAAAGTAACATCCAAAAAAGAAGAAAAAAAAATGGTGCCTCAATAATGAAGAACATTCTCACAAAGTAACATAAAAAAAACCAAATAAAAGCAAGCCACTCCTGTAGCTATTATTATTCAACTAACAAATATTCAAAATCCTAGATGACTGATAAGTTGTGCTTCTATTGTGTTAAAGTTCAATTTGAAAGCCACAACTATAAATCGTCCAAATGAACAACATTTAACGTCACAGGTTGTGACTGAATGTTATTAGGAACGTTGTTTTCAGGAGTAGATGATTCACATTTCCATACGAAATCGTTGTTTGACTGAGCAGTTGCTTCTCCCTGGTCGACCTCTACATGCGTCCTCTGCCCTCCATGTCGTTCTTGTTCCACTGCTTCTTCGTTAGTTGTAGGGGTGCACGATTGTGAGTTTCTTTTACGTTTCTGAGATGTGAAATTAGTTTAAACAACCATATCAGTAATTACATACAAAATTATATACATTGAAATAAAGTATAGAAACACACTTGCCTTGCTTGTCATCAACGGTTGAGTACATGACTGTCTTGTGTGTCCTGCCTTTCCACACCTGCCACAGGTTTTGCTTTCTGGCTCTTCCCCCTGTGATCGGATACGTGTTTTTTCTTTGGGTCTTCCAGGTTGTCGCTTATCCATAGCAGGTGGTTTTACGGTTTGTAAGTCATCAGGAGTACACCACAAGGATACATCTTTTAGAGGATAAACCCTTGCTTCGTATGTATTTTTTAGTGACGTTTTCTTAAACCAATCCATCGCCCAACTGCGAGTGTCAGTCATCCCTTCAACTCTAGACACAGCACAAACATGACCACACGGTAGACCAGATAGCTGCCATTTGCGGCAAGTGCATTCTCTGTTGTCAAAGTCAACAATATGAACATGTTTCGGATTAGTAACTTGGTAAATCTTGTGCATCTCAATTCCGTTAACATCCCAATTAGAACTCTTTGCCATTCTATTGTTTACTTTTGCATTTTCTCATTCGGTAAGTTCATCCGTTGGAGCATCTGAAATAAAAAAATAATAATACATTTTCGAGCGATGTGCCAAATATGTGATAAACCAATTATAATATACAGTTTTTTTTAAGTTACCTTTGTATTTTGCTTGACGTTCAAAATACCATTTTTGTAGAAGCCTTCGATAGTACTCCATTAGCTGGGTTATTGGAACCTTCCTAACATCTTTGGTTATAGAGTTTACTGATTCTGTACTATTTGAGGTCATGTAATTGTACTTGTTTGCAGGGCAGTAAGCACGCGACCATTTATCAAATCCAGCTTCATCTTTTAGTTTTTTATACACATCAGGTTTTAATGATTGAATCTCAGAAATTGAAGCATCAAACTCCTGCTCTGTGTAAGCTTTGCATGTCCTCCAATATATAGCCTTCCACTTTCTAGTTTTCAAATTGCAGTTCATCATTAAATGACGACAACAAAAACCATGAAACGCGTTGGGAAAAACGGTACTACATGCATGTGCAATTGCCGGATGTCTATCAGAGATGATGGCCAAATCTTTTACTTCACCAATGCATTCTTTAAGTTTGCTCAAAAACCAGGTCCATGATTCATTGGTCTCACCTTGAGAAACACCAGTTGCAATAGGTATAATCTGGTTGTTGCCGTCCATCCCAACAACAACCAGATTCGTACCAAGGTATCTCCCTTTAAGATGTGCGGCATCAATGATTAGCAATGGTCGCATAAAACGTAAGAAGCTCCGAATCTATTTTAAATCAATCAGAAATTGCTTAATTAATAATATTTACATAATAATGAAGGTATTAATTAGAAATAAAAGATAATAGAATTTATGAAAAACTTACAGCAACACCGAAACCAATGAATACCATCTTAAACCGATCTGTCTCATCTGTCTCAATGTGTGTTATTGTCCCCTCATTTTGCAACTTTAAGTTATAGCAGTAATGCGGCAACTGCTCAAAAGACTCCCTAGGACAACCGTTCAACAACTTTAATGCAATGGTTCTCCCACCCCAAGCTCGGTGGTAAGAAATGTCTACTTTCCAATCAACATTAAAATCTTTTTTTATGTCCGAACCCGTATAGACCCTTTTGCAATTCCTTAATTTATCAACAAGTATGTGAACTACTAATTTTCGGGTAGCATTTCGATGATTAGGATGAATTTTTGTTCTGGAACATGTATGACAGTCGTTAATGGAATTAACATAAAAGTATCGGTTAACAACACTTTTTCGTGCGTTAATGTACCAGTTGCAACCTTCTTCAAAACAAGCTACACTGTATCTTTTCTTACATGAGGTAGTAACTTTATACTCAAACATATCAACCAATGCTTTTATTCCTATTGCATAAATGCATCCTTGCTTATCATCAAACCGACTACCCACCTTTAATTTAGATAATACAGGGTGTTTATGGTTAATTAACTTTTTAATTATGGGATCAGGTGAACTGGGTGGATCAGGGATATTTAGAAATGTGGTTTTCTGCCAACTAGTCTGCACATCTACATTAACATTTGCGCCTGCACCCTCGTTATTATGATCTTCAACTTTTGGTGTTTGAAAATCAGATTCTTGAGGCAACAAAGGAACATTAAGATCAATATCAAGAGGCTTAGAAGAAGTAGACGGCTTTATCTCGGAAGATTTCTCGATAAGTTTGATGTATAGTGTCTGGATCACGTTCTGCTTACAGCATATTTCATGAACGAAGAAAGAAACATGATCATCGTCACTTACATCAATTTTGGTTGAAGCGGACATGTAGTATAAACTGATGATCTTATCTTTAATCTGATATTTGTTAGTGAGATAGGTAATCAGATGTAGGTAGGTGATGTTAACTGGAAGTAAAACTCCACGAATTGATCTCTCAAAATCCAAATAAACTTTGAATTTTGGGGAATTAGCCGAAGTCATTTTTATGGGATTTGTGTTCTGGGATTGTACAAACCAATAAACCCAAAACAATTCGCTGAAAAGAGGACCTTTTAGTCGCTCAATATAAAATTCGCTTAAACTTTACCCTCCACAATATTCATTACCCGCTCATTAACAAAGTATATTTCCCGCCAAATTTGATGTCACTCTACTAGAAATACGTCAAGTTTAATCATTGGGTGAAATAAAACAATGTCTCCCTCCTCTGCCTCTACTTCCAGATCCAATCGAAAGCCATTGGAATACTACATCAATGCTACACACTGCGAATGTCCAAAACCATTACCGGTGGAAGTGCAAACCTCTTGGACCCGGACTCATCCTGGTAGAAGATTCAAGGCCTGTCCAATTTATGTAATATTATTATGCATTATACTTATTTTACTTGATAGGTTGAATATGTGAATTTAACAAATCTTCTTTTTAGGACAAAGATACCAAATGTAACTTCTATGGGTTCCTAGACTCGGAACTACCAAGTCAGTATTACAAAGATTTGTTTTACAAGGAACATGAGGAAAAGAAACATTTAATGAAGACGGGAAAGCGTTCAGTCTCGGATGAAGTTATTGAGGTTTCAAACAACGATATCATGAAAATGTTGGATGAGTTGACTTTTATCAAGTCAAGAGTGCAAGTTCATGACAAAGTTGTGTTGGTTTTCAGTTTGATTGTTCTCTTCAGTGCTGTAGTTTGGTTATGGTAATCTGTTTAGAAATAAGTGTTATGTAATATGTATGCTATGGTGTTTTAGCAATAAGATTGTTTGTAGTCATTTTTTCAAATGAAATGGATGTTTGTAAAAAACAAACATTTTAGCAATTTACAAAAAAATGTTTGTTGCAAATCAACAGTATCAAAACACGTATATACTGAAACAAGGGCTTAAAGAAAGACTACATAGTTGTTAGGAATATACCAACTTGCACTACACAGACATGCATACGAAGTTGTCTTTTGATGTCCTACACAGACATACAGTTTGTGGTTAAATTTGGTTCAACAACAAAAGTCTAAACCCACATACAAGCCATACCTAAAGAGATGAAATGCATCTTTATTCATCACTTGTATGAACAGGCACCTTATACTTCCAAAAGTACTCCACCATATGATCTCGATACGCCAAAGCAACTTGAAGAGGATCATCAACCTTGATGCTTAAGTTGTTACCCAGCCTGTGCAAAAAAATACATACCCAAACTCCACAATCACCGTATGCATTGGCTTGTATAGGGACATCATCCGCAACTCGAAATGTGATCTTATAATCAGAAACAGATATTGATTTGGCTTGAAGAACTTTACACAAGTTTAGATACTGTGGTAGCAATCTCTCAAAAGTGACCCTCATTTTTAATATATCTTCTCTCGTCTCAGGTTCTGGCGTACCTAGTAAGTCATAAATTGTTATAACTCCTGTACGAATTTGTAACTCGGCGAGAAACCATTGGCAGTCGGGTACGTTCACAGGAAAGTATACCTAAATGTGAACAAATAAAGTTTGTCGTAATTCATCACATTTTGAGCATGTATACATTTACGCAAGTATCTACATGAAAGTATGGTCTTTATATACAAACCTTCTCGACACTAGACCATGGCAATGGATAGCGTTGACCAGTGGCGTAGTAGGCACGCATAGACCCATCAAGGATAGAAGACGAAAAAAATGGTCCAGCCATAGCCCAATCGACATTGCCCGGCCTGAACTGCCACATTAGATCAACCCAAAGATCCAGATGTTGCAAATTGTTTTTATAAGATACATACCGTTAAACTAATTCAAATAAAAATTAAATTTTGTATGGAAATTAAATATTTGTTAAGTACCTCATCTCCAAGCCATCCTTTTTTATTGCCCCTTCCATACCCCAACAAAGCCAACCAAAATTTTTGATGAACAACGATGTCGCCATGACCCCAAGGAAAGTTATGCGATGACTTAAATTTTTTTTAAAACATATCCATACACACTGGTTTAGTAATCTTGTTAATATGGAAACCTTCAGGACGTGACAAATCCTGAAAAATTAGTTCAAACAACCATATTAATGTATATGTCTTTAAGATGCCTGTTTGTAATAGTAGTTCTGATATACCTCTACCCATGGTTCCAACTGATTATCTTCACCATGTGGGGGATTAATATCTTTTCTCAATCTTTTGGAACGTCGTTTCGACAACTGTTGAGTCGTGGGAGGGAGGTTCACGTATGGGTCCTGCAAACACTTGCCTACCTGCTTTGTCCTTTTTGAGTCAACATCTTATTTCAAAACAGGAGTACTCTCTTGGGTAACTTTGGCATTACTCTCTTTGGTAACTTTGGCCTTTCTAGTTTTCTTTATTGTTGGGCCATTATAAGGTGATTGTCTGAACTTACTTGCATTTCTCTTCCTTTTACCACGCATGAAAACATCCTATACAAAAACAATTCATCATTGAAATAACATCAAACTTTTGAACTACATGTGGTAACTTTAATAAATAATGTATCTGTACCTCAGAATCTGTAGTCAAAGGCTTATTGGCTTGTCCTTCAGAATTATGAAACATGACATGTCTTGCTTTCACAGCTTCATTATCAATATTGTCTAATACTGCCTTGGTTGACAACTCCTTTGCAACCACTAACTCAACCCCACTTACTTTCTCATTAACGTGGCCATCAACATTGTATGCTTCATTATGAATAACCATCTGTCCAAGATGATTCATATGCTCATCCCTCATCCCTGCCAGTTGAGACACTGCTTCACTTACTTTCTGAACCCCCTCTACAGATTTCTGAGAAACATTTAACACTGCCTCACTTACTGTCTCACGATCATGAGAGTGTTCATCAGCAGCGTTGCAATCAACAATGTCATTTTCATTAACTTGAACGCCCTCCATAGATTTATCATCCACATTTAAACCTACTTCACCTACTTTCTCACGATCATGACAGTGTTGATCAGCAGCAGTGCAATCAACAATGTCATTTTCATTACCTTCAACGCCCTTTAGAGTTTTATCATCACCAGATGTATCATCAACATTAGACACACCTTCACTTACTTTCACAGTAACATCGGAAACATGAGCATGTATCTCAGTAGCTTGAACCACCTCTCCGGGTTTGTCATCACCAGATTTATTATCAACATTAGACGCACCTTCACTTACTTTCACAGTAACATCGGAATCATGAGCATTTATCTCAGTAGCTTGAACCGCCTGTCTGGGTTTATCATCACCAGATTTATCATCAACATTAGACGCACCTTCACTTACTTTCATAGTAACATCAGAATCATGAGCATTTATCTCAGTAGCTTAAACCGCCTGTCCTGGTTTATCATCAACACTTACCACTACCTCACTTGCTTTTTCGCCATCTTCCTTGTTTTCAGCAGCATTTTGTTCATGTAGCTCCAGCTATTTATCCTGGAATTCCGAAGGTCCATAAACAGAGAAATCATCATCTAGCTCAATCTGTTCATCTAGCTCCAGCGGTTTGCCCTGTAATTATACAAGAAAAAAACAACTATATAGACGACCAAATCTAGCAAACATCTATAGATAGTGCAGGTGGAATTAATATATACGTACTTCAACAGCCGATTGAGAAAATTTGTAATTCAAATTAGGTAAATTCAAATGACTGGGATCATCGTCTGGAATGTGATCAACTAAATGCAATGGTTCGTCTTGATGACAAAAATCCGTAATCTGCGACATAGCTGATGGATAAGCGGCAGGGTCTATATAATTAAGCCCACCTTGTTCGTTTTCAGAATTAACACAACTCGATTTGTCGCAAGATTGATCAGGTTCTGGGCTTAAGGTCTGTAGTTAAGAATACAGATTTAGGTATGTAACAAACTAACGATAAAATAAAAAAGTACTATTAAAAGGAACATAACCTTTTTATAATCAACCAAATGAACATCATGAGAATGAAGATCAAACAAACTAGGACTACCATTCCAGGTTTCATTATGAATTGGACTTAAATTCTGAATTTCCATGCCATTTTGGCCAAAACAGTCCTCATCCGATTTGTCATGCATATGAGTTAAAGTCTGAAATTTAAAATATACAATCATTTATACTACTAAAGAAACGAGACCTAAATGATTAACAAATATAAAAGGAAATTACCATGGCATCTTTGGAAGCCAAATTTTCATCAACACATTGCCTTATTTGCAATTGATCCTGAATAATGTATGTATATAATCCATTAGTTGGTGAACAACCAATAAATATTGCTATCTAAATGATGTAGATTAAAAATGAATGTAAAGAGCATGTTCACCTTTGGACGTTGTATCTTTAGAGCTTCCTCAACAACGACAAGTCTATTTTTAATATCATTAAGGACCTCCACATTGGCTCTGGGTTGTATCTTTAGAGCTTCCTCTACAACGGCAAGTCTATTTTTAATATCGTCAACCTCGGCATGCATGTCTAGAGGATTGGAACTTTGATCTTTATCAGTTACTGGCACATCATTATCAGCTAAGGCAACATCTGTATCAGTTATCAAACGATCTTCATGTACCTACAAAGCAAGATCGAAACAGAATGTGCGTTGGTCAATTGTCAACGTGAATAGTCGCACGAACGACGTAGTTGATACGGATGAAAAATAAATGATACAAAATGGGCAACTTACCTCATTAGTGGGATCATCGGCAGGTAATTGATCTTCTAGACTGTAACATATTGGATTTCACAAACACACTAAACCATAAGATCAAATAGGCGTATAATGAGTTCTAGAAAGATAAAGTTAGAGGTTTAGGGAACTCTAGTGAGAGAAATAAAATTCTTATTATGAGCTTCAACTCTCTACCTTGGGAGGTAGAGAGTATTTATAGTCATTACATAAATCGCCACCTATCGGGTTGTGGATCAGGCATACAGTGGGTAAAGACCCGTCCGTCCTCCACGGTGTTACTTAAACTAAATACTACTTAACTTATAATAATCTACGACTACGAGCTTTCTAACGATTACATATACTTGAGGTGACCGACTCTTTAATAACTGGATTTACTAAATCCTAACAATCTCCCCCTAAGGGAGGTCACCTCAAACACACATTAAACATACATTGAATACAAACAGATATTATATTAAAAGATTGTTCTTGCATTCTTGATGTAGTACTTTGCTCCGAAGCTCGTAGTCATTGATTCTTCTTATTGCATGTTTGGTTAATCCAAGTGGAGGTCTTTTATTGATCCACGCGATAATAATTTTGAGCCAGCTTTTGAGATCTTCAGCTAACAAAAAAAATATCTGAGACATCCATTGTGGTGTTGGTATTATGTGATGTTGTGTCAAACGGACTGACATGCTCACATTCTGGATCATGATATATTCTCATCAGAGTAGCGGAAGCTTTCGTTGATTCATGATATTGACAGCAGCGTAGCAGAAGCATGGAGTGAAAATATTAGAGTCATTGATGCACTAATCATGATTTCTTTTGAGATGAATGTCTTGAGTGAGCATGCGGCTATGGATTGACCGCATCATTCTGATCAGCTGCAAACGTAGGGCATACCTGCATAAAAACATTTAGCAATAAAGCGCATGAAAGTGTCTTTGATCACTTTCGTTGTATTGAGGTACACAGCCCACGGTTCCCCGTTGATCAGTACAAGTACTGCCTGTGATCAGGTATAATTCCGAAGAATTTCCTTGACAGGGTTTCGCAGCTGCTCTAGCTGTTTTCAAACCTGAACGTCTCAAAGAAGACAACACGGAGTGAGTGAACCAGCGAATAGAGATTAACTGATTGATGAAAAAGAGATTTGAAAAACAATCGTGTATCGCTCAATAGAAATTGTTTTTGCAATACAACGAAGGTTTTAATGAAAATCAATTATCAATCATAAACACCTTTTGATTTGAAATAATCGAACACGGTCGAAGTGCTAAAGAAAAGAGTTTTTTAAGCACAACGACCGGTTTTTCAAAGGTATCCGCCAATCCATAACCTGAACCAGGATTGATTCAAAAGATTGAATCGCCCCATTGTTTCTGTTCAGTTGTCACATGGTTGATCTATAGAATAGATTTCACATGCCACCTACCAGGAGCTTGTTTGATGTTGGCTCCAGAAGGCTTTCCATCTTCATTGTGAATATGTTTGCATATCACTCGGATGTTCTGGCAATACCACAAGGATAATGCGTAGGACTTAAGATATAATCTCTCTTTCCACATTGTGTGAAACAGAGAGTCTTCATTGAAAGTGTCCTAATGAGATTTATTGATGATCTCGTGGCTCTAGACTCAATTTGTGCATATTTGGATCCTATATCAGAGACTAGGGAGAGGGTCTCCTTTTTCAATATCAACAATCTCTAAGAGAAAGTCGATAGATAATGTCGGTTCCCCGTGAGAATGAAACAAGCCCTTTTAAGAGGAACTTGAGTGGTTTTGGAAGTTGAAGTGCAGTGCGTCACTGGGTCCATGACGTCTTGTCTTCAATACCGATGTTACCTTAGTAACCACCAGTAGCATATGAATTGAACCCGGTATCTGCCTTAAGGTTGAATAATTGGAGGGCTATTTGTTTTCACCCTTTTCTCATTCAATTCTTTTTCATTCTTCAACCCCTTCAGTGCTTACTGAGACTTCATAGCTAGAAGATTGTTGGGTTTATTCCAGTACTAGCTCAGTCTCAGTCCGCACTCTTCCCATATCTCATTTTTCTCCTTTTTTCAATATACCTAAGGACTTCTACACTATCTAGTGGATTGTCCCTGGGTAAATCCCTCCGGTTCTGGTGGATCGTGAGAACTAATACCTAACCTCACCATCTTTATAACTCCATACATAAAGTAAAGTTGGTCGGTCTATTTGGTATTGTTCATCTGCCATTGGAACCAATTGAAAACCATTTGAAAATCAATCCAGATACTTATGATATATTATCAAAGCATTTTGTACCTGAATTGTTTTTGATATTTTTAGAACAAGAGCTCCCCCTCAACATGTGCATCAAGTGTTTGAAACCGTTTTGCACACGAAGGCAAGAGAAAGAATTAACTTCTTTGATTACCATTTTCTAAAAAATATCAACATAACTTCCCTAATCAAATCAAGTAGATAAAGCATTTTGGGGAAGGATGAGGTTTTCATAAGCTTGCTCCCCCTCAATATGTGCATAGATATTTGAAAATGTTTTGCACATATTAGGAAAAGACTGCACATTGAGATAAATTGATCACGTTTCAAATATTTGTGGTTTAAGATAGATGCTCTCCCTCAACATGTGCATGGAAAATTTGAAATCGTTTGGCACATGTGGGAAGGAGAGCTTGTACATCCTTAAAAAACCATTTACCGAATTATCAGTTTAAATCTAATTTAAATCACAAATTCTCCACCGATCACAATTATCAAATCATTTGAGATTTGTGATCTCTGTAGATTTAAATTGAATTTGAAAGCTTTTAAGAAGAATTGTGACTTGATTATGAAAATGTTTTAACTGATAAGGATCGGATTTTGAGACTTTAAACTCCATTGAATAAACATGCATGATTATCTTTTGAAAATAATTGTATGACAAATAACTTTTTGATTTAATTGAAATCATTCTCCCCCTCAATCAATGACATAAGTTGTTGATTGAGAGATAGATATTTTGACAAACTTTTAAGTCCAGATGATTATCAAAAATAGAGTCCGAGTTATTTTTCAAAACAACTAGTTTTCATTAGATATAGTAAGGATTAGTTTAAAGAATCAGAGCAAGAAATTTGAAAACCAAGATAAAGCATGGCTCTGTTCTATCTTTGAAAAGCGGGTTACTGCCTGAAATGACAGTAAACAATAGTTTCTCTTTCTCTATTTTTTTTTTAAATTCGAACAATATCTAAAGTCCCGTGTCATTCTTTGAATGACATCACAAAGATCGTAGATATTATCGAATAGAAAAATAGAAAAAAAATGACAAAAAGATAATATTTTTCGAAATTTTTCAAGGTTTTAATTTAATTTTATTATTTTTTTTTTAAGTTTTATATTTTTTCTATTTGCTTTTTGAATGTTTTGTAATTTTGTATTTTGCTTTTTGAATAGATATATACAAGAGATAGATGAAGAAAACCTTTTACTCCTCTTCTTCCTCTTGAAGACGTTTGAGTGTTTCCGGTTGTAGGCTCTTAAGACCAAGTCGTGGAAGGATAAACTCAAAACGTTCTCTAGGAAGAGCTTTGGTGAAGATGTCTGCTAACTGGTATTCAGTCCTCACAAAGTAAAGTTCCACCACACCATTTTCAACTTGCTCCCTGATGAAATGATGTCGAATGTCGATGTGCTTTGCTCTTGAGTGTTGTACGTTGTTGCATGAGAGAGCAATAGCACTTTTATTATCACAGTACTGAGGGATTTTGTTGAATTCAAAGCCATAATCAGATAATTGGGATCTCATCCATAGGATTTGAGCACAACAAGATGACATGACTATGTATTCCGCCTCTGTAGAGGAAATAGAAGTACTCATTTGCTTCTTTGAAGACAAGCTCACAAGCTTATCACCCAAAAACTGAGCACCTCCAGAAGTACTTCGACGAGTATCTTGACATCCTGTATGATCAGCATCTGCATAGGCTGTTAGTGACATACCGGTGTCTTTTGGGTACCAAAGTCCCATATTGATGGTACCTTGGAGATACCGAAAGACCCGTTTAACCGCTTTAAGGTACTTTTTAGTAGGCTTAGCCTGGTATCTGGCACACATGCACACATCGAACAAGATGTCTGGTCTACTAGCTGTGAGGTACATCAGGGATCCAATCATACTACGATATTTCGTTTGATCTACCAAGATCCCTGAGTAGTCCTAATCAAGTTTAGTATGCTCTATCATGGGAGTGTCAACAGGGTCACTTGAATCAAATCCAAATTTCTTTAAAATCTCATTTGCATATTTAGATTGATTTATGAAAATGCCTCCGAGACTTTGTGAAATTTGTAATCCTAAGAAAAATGACATTTGTCCCATCACTGACATTTGAAATTTAGAACCCATTTCATTTGAAAAACGGTCACACTCATTGGGGTCAGTCAAGGCAAAGATGATATCATCAACATAAATTTGGACGTGAATAAAATGTTTGCCTGACTTCCTAGTGAATAATGTAGGATCAACTGCTCCTTTGCTAAAACCGGTAGATAGAAGAAACTTTGATAGCGTATCATACCATGCCCTTGGAGCTTGCTTTAAACCGTACAGATCCTTCTTCAAACGATAAACGCGAGTAGGATGCTCTGGATTCACAAAGCCTTCGGGTTGGCTGACGTAGATGACTTCTTTAAGATCTCCGTTCAGAAATGCCGTCTTTACATCCATCTGATAGACTACCATGTTCTTACTAGCAGCATTAGCCAAAAGATTCTGATTGCCTCGATACGAGCAACAGGAGCAAATGATTCTTCAAAGTCAATACCCTCCTCTTGATGGTATCCTTTAGCAACCAATCGAGCCTTGTTCTTTAAGACATCACCATGCTCATCAAGTTTCACTTTGAAGATCCATTTTAGAGCAATGAACATAGCATAATCTAGAGCAGGTACTAATTCCCATACATCAAGTCAATCAAACTCATGAATTTCTTATTGCATGGCATTGAACCAGCTGTCTTCATTCATGGCGGTTTTAACATATTTTGGTTCGATCTTAAAGAGTACGGAGTTGAAGAAGCACCATAAGGCATCGGTTGCAAGTTGTTTCCGTGTGGATACTGGACGAAAGGGATTTCCAATGATGTTGTCTAATGGATGATCGTGAGTCCATTTTCTGAGGTGTTCATGTGGCTGTTGTTGAGGGACTGAAGTAGCAGAGTCGATGTCTCCTTAAGAAGATGGTTCTGATGATGATTCAAGAGCAAAGATATTTTCAAATGGAGCATCTTCAGTTGTAGCAAAGGGATTAACTTCTTCATTGATGCCAGAAATAATTCCATGATGTACATTCGAAGATTGAAGATTTATTGATGAGACTGAGTGATCAGCAGCAGGCGCTTCTTGACTTAATGATATTGAAACTGAAGGGTTGACTTCATTCACAGGGATATGAGCAGCCTCTGTTGAAGGAGATGACACATCATTAGCACTTGGCTCATAGTGTTCATCAAACATAGGATCAAACAATTTCTTTAAATCATCTTCAGATGGAGGTACATATGGAGTTGCTGGAGAGTTTGGTATAAGGGATGAACCAATGGGACTGGTTTGAAGTGCAGGTCCAGAACTGGATTGTCCAGGAGCCATATGACCGGTCAGCTCATCAAACGTAACGTGAATTGTTTCCATGATATTTCGGGTTCTCTTGTTGTAGATTCGGTAACCTTTTCTATTTGGTGCATATCCTACAAATACTCCAATGTTCGCTTTAGCTCTCAGTTTTCCTAAATCTTGACCCTCATTAGTTGGATAACATAAAGCACCAAACACACGAAGGTATGATAGATCAGGTTTTCTATTGTGGACAAGTTCGTATGGAGTCTTTCCATGAGATGTGTGAATTAGAGATTGATTTTGAGTGTAACAAGCAGTGGCAATAGCTTCACCCCATAGAAACATTGGAACCTTTGAGTAAATCAACATTGTTCTTGAAGCTTCTACAAGAGTTCGATTTTGCCTTTCAACAACACCGTTCTGTTGAGGAGTTCGAGGAACACTTCTTTGAGGACTGATTCCAACATTTTCATAAAATTCATTGAGTACTTTATTAGCAAACTCAGTTCCATTGTCAGTTCGGACGATTCTAACCGTTTTGTTGAGTCGGATCTGAAGTTGTTTAATGAGTTTAATGATGACATCTGGAGTTTCGTCCTTTGTCCTCAAAAACTTAACCCAAGTGAATCGGGAGTAGTCATCAACCACTACTAACACATATCTTTTCCCATTAATAGTTTGCACTCTCATTGGACCGCACAGATCCATATGAAGGGTATGAAGAACTTCCATTACAGAGTTTGTGGGTTTTGGTTTGTGGGCATATTTTGTGCTTTTTCCCAATTGGAAAGTTGAGCAAAGATGATCTTTTTCATATTTTAATCTGGGTAAACCTCTGACAAGATCCTTTCTGGAAAGGTTGTTTATGGTACCAAAGTTCAAGTGATTGAGACGACGATGCCATAACCAAGACTTTGTTTTAGAAACCTTTAACAGCAAGCAGATTGGAGAGGACTTCATCATATCGTCGATAGAGATGGTGTGTAGGTTTGAACCTCGAGTACCTCTTAATAATTCCACACCATCAAGTTCTCTAACGAAACAAGAATGTTTTCTAAAAGCCACTTCTAGATCGGAATCACAGAATTGACCAACAGAGAACCGATTAAGACCAAGACCTTCCACATAATATACCCTGGAAATCACACTTTTACCTACCACATAATCTCCATATCCCATAATAGCTCCAAAATGGTCATTCCCGAATCTAACTGTCCCGATGAATTTACTCACCAAGTTCATGAGCCGCGACCAGTCTCCAGTCATATGCTTGGAACAGCCTGAGTCCAGGTACCACAGAACGATTTGAACGATCTGCAGTTGAACACAGACAAAGAATGGATAACTGGATAATTGGGATCCCCATGCATGAATGGGTTCCATTTGGTTAGTAACAGTGATTGGAACACCCACATCAGAAATAGAAACATTCATATCAGAAATTAAGGCAATAGAATCATTATGAATAGATGCAGTACTAGTATCTGTATTTGCCCTATTCAAAGTATGTTCACTTCTTAAGGGAATAGTTCTACCAGTAGGCATCCATTTTCTAGTGGGCATTACCTGATTAACCTTATGTCCAACAAGTATCCATTGATAACCTATCTTACTAAATGTTCTTCCTGTGGACTTCCACTATTTTCTAACTTTCTTTCGCCTTTGCCTTTTTGCCTTCTTAGCATGATATTTTGCATTGACAATGTTAACTGGGGATTTAACAGTATTAGACAAAGCATTCACACCACATTCATGATTAGTGACCGAATTCAAGCAGACTTCATTACAAGGTTTGCAAATAGTATCAGAATTCGAATTAATTACAGTACGCCTATGGCTAATACTAGAATCAACACGATTCATTTTATTCGACTCAAGCTTAAAGTTCCTAGGTTGGTCTTCTACTCTCTTCCAATGCACATTCTTAGCTTGCGAGGTCCTATCATTCCTTGTATTGTCTTGAGACTTTGACCTGCTAGCTTTAATGTCACTGATTACTCCTGTAGAAGGAACGGGAACATTAGTTGGTTTTGCTACTTTTTTCCTTTCCTGTTTTGATGTGCTGGGATGTGAACTATTCGAAGGCACACTGAGGTTCACTTTCTTAACATTGGGCATTGAATGACTTGTATGTTTGGCATTAGGCATAGAACATGGTATCAAGGGGTTGACTTGCTCACCTAGGGATTTAAGGCATATTGTAATTAAGCATTCTAGAAGTTCTTGAGATCGTTTGGCATATACGCATGCATGGCCAATTGCATTATCAAGTGGTTTCTCTAACTTATCCTCTTCTACAATCTCATGGAGACATTCTAGATTATCCTTAAGGTATGAGAAATATGTTTGAATGGCAAGTTTGTTATTCCTAAGATGAGGAGGAACATATTTCACAGACAAAGCACATTTATTACAACCATTCACCTTTGATGCACCATTATCTCCGTTGGTCATTGGCATTTTCCCTTTTACCTGACTCTTCAGATTCTCAATTTCTTTTTGCAATGAAGTTATTTGTTCATTATTTTTATTACGAGTGACTTTTATTGACTCAAATAACTCATTGAAATGACATTTAACCTTTTCATTTTCTTCTAGAAAACTCTCATTTTCCTTTTGTAAAGCATTGACCAAGTTTTGAAGATGAGAATTTTGAGAATTCTGAGAATCTAAAGGAGGAGGCATTTGGGAGCCAGTCACATTGTTCATTTCACCTTTTAATTGAGAAATTTGGGCTTTCAACTTTTTGATCGTGTTATAATGAGCTCGAATATGTTCATCACATTTGCTAATTTCAAAGACTGCATCAAATTCAGGAACATCCAAGGATGTCTTGATATTTGAGGTTTTAACATTTTCTTTCAGATGTTGATATTTTAATTGCAAAGCAAGATGCTCAACTTCCAATTTAGAAAACTGTTTTACCAGGTTATCATGATCATCCTGATTAACCTTATTATGCAGTTTAGAGTTAGTTTTTTCAAGCTCAATGACACGATCATGGGAGACTTTCAGAGCAACAGATAATTCATGAAATTGAGAAGCATTAATGGAACAATTTGTAGCAGTTTAAAACACATCTTGATCAATACATTCAGAAATAAGATTCTCATTCAAGGTATGCAAGTTCTTCCTCTCAATCTCATTATATTTTAGTTCTCGCTCATAGTCACTAACCTCAACAATCATCGCATCAAATTCCTTTTCCATTTCTTTAATATCTAAGTCCATCCCCTTTTTAAGACTCTCAAATTGACCTTTTAATTGTTTAAATAAAGACATGACCTCAGTTAAATAGCATTCTTTAGTTTGCTCAAAACCCCTTTCCCCTTCAGTTATCCCAGTGGGTGTGATCCTTTTCTTACAAGTTTTCTCAAAATTAACAAATAATTGAAATATGACATATTGACTTATTAAGGTCTTGCTTTTAGTGGCAATAGTTCTAGGAACTAGATGCATTGGTGTATTTGGAGGATACACAGTCGCTGAAGGCATTTTCCTAAGGGGAGGGTTTGTAACAACAAGATTCTCTGTTTTTTGCTTATCTAAATCCTTTTTCCAGAACACTTGTTCGGGTGTTAACAACGTCTGAGGCTTAAACTTGTTCAAGAAAATCCAATTCTCCTTCTTGTAATCATGGGGTGTGATATTTATTTTCTTCTCTTTACATTTAGGATCATCTAGTTTCTTGTTCATCTTTTCCCTAGTGACTTCATCTGATTTCTTATCTTCCTCAGTGCACTCAACGCAACTAGGTTTCTGTCTAGGCTTAAGTACTTCATTGCCATCATAAAGAACCTTATGAGCATTTCTAGCCTTTTTAATGACCTCTGGATTTGGTTCCTCAACAAGGGGAATGCTATGCTTATCGCTTAAGACTCTATGCTTAGTGATCATGTGAGCAGTCTGAATGGTGTTCCCTTGTACGTACAACTTATTTTCAAGTTTGTTTTTCAAAGTTTTCATATTAGAAAAATCATTCAAAATTTTTGATTCCTTAACATTGAATTCTTGCTTAAGCTTTTTCACATTTTCTTGAAGTTCTTGTTTTTGCTTAGCACTTTTAGAAAGCTTTTCTTGTAAGGAATTTAACTCTTGTTTTAATACTTCTTCTCTAAAATTTCTTTTTCTAATGATTGTACGCATTTGGTCATCCATTTCCTGCTCACGAGAGGTTAACTCAAACTTAGCTCATTGTTCATAAATGGCAACTCGTTCTTTATAGGCATTAAGTTCAGGAATAACAGAATCATCAGGGGCACATGCAGTGTATTCATCAAAAACATAGTCTTCATTGACTGCAGAAGATGCATCACTTGGTACAATCTCACTTTCACTTTGTTTCACATATTGATCATATGGGACAACATTGATATTACCCATATTTTCAATATCTGACTCAAAAGTTTTAGTTGATTGTACTTTGTCATGCATCTTTTGCACATCAGCATCATCGTATAGTTTTAATACGTCAGAAATGATTTTTTCTTTGGATGGACCAGCTTGTAGTGATGAAGAGACTTTAGGAGAGACCATTGGAGAAATGCTAGCCATGAAAATGGTTTGTGCAGTAGGTTCATCATCAACATCAGAGTCGTATGCATCACAATCAGCTACTTGAAAGGCATTCTGATGATTATGGCCTATCTCCTGAATTGGTTGCTCATCCACATCTGCATCATATGTCTTAGCATTTCCCTCAGCCAAGAACAACAACTCCTCTTCATCCAAAGCTGCACCATTATCCTGAGTTTGCACAAGCAACATCTTATCCCTAAAGTACTCTGCATTCTGAGGGCGTTTTGGTGATGTGCAGTTCCTTGCAATGTGTCCCTCACCTCCACAGTTGTAACATTTGATCGGCTTTGCTTGACCCTGGTTTCCATTCCTTCCCCTATTCTGATTTGCAGCATAACCTCTACCCACTCCACCTCTTCCTTGTTCGTACTGACTTTCTTGAACTGGCTGCACCATAACCTTCCCATCTCTGACAGTGGCTTGATTGTGTGGATTGGATGCAGTTCTGAGATTGTTGTTGGTGTGTGGAAGAGATTTCATATTTTGACTAATCAGAAGAGCCAGTTGATTAATGAAGTTTCCCACGTGTGCATCAGCATCAGCTTGTTTGAACATAGGATCGGGAATGAGTTTGTGATTACCATTACCCATGGGTATAACTTGATATGCTTTGGTGGTAATTCCAATGTTTGAGTAAAAAGCAGTTGAATCATTTGATGAACTAGTTTCTCCCTGATTGGTTTTGAACTGCTCCAGAATCCTTTTTTCAAACATAGCATGTCTCTCATTCTATAGAAGAAAGGCATACAGTTGCTCATAGTTTGTATTCTTCAATCCTTTAGTGAGCTTCACAAAAGGGACAAACTTGTGCCATTCTGGATTCATGTTGTTTACAAACTTTGAGTTAAGCTGAATGTTTGGCATGGTCATTCTGATGTTCCTCATGTCATTCACAAGCTTTTGGAATCTCACATAGTACTCATAAACACTCTCATCTGGTTTCATCTTGAAATGCTCAAATTCATCATATAGTTGTGATTCCCTATCTTCAACAGTTAATTCAGAACCTGAGAGAAGCATCTTGCATTATCCCACACTGCCTTGGCTTCGGTGTTGTGATTGATCAGCTTGTAGATATCTTTTGGAAGACCTTGAAGTATGATGTTAGAAGCCCTGATATCAGCATCAAATCTCTTTTTCTCCTTATCATCGAGCTCATCATATGTCTTTGGTCTGTCTATTCCATAGATCATTGTTCCATCTGCAGCTTTATCAATTAAGTCTCTAGTAGTCTCAACCCGATAAGGTCCTTCATCAATGGATTTGAGAATGTTGACCCCATTTTCCTTTCCAAGACAGTACAATATGATTCTTTGAGCCCAAGAGTCGTAGTCAGTTCTGTCAAGCATGGGTGGACGAGTATCTGAACCAGCTGCTTGAACATCCTCGGCAACAGTGGAGATGATTGTAGGTACGTTGGTAGACATGTTAACAGATTAAACGGTATTTTATAACTCTATGATTAAACAGGGAAATGGATTCTTTCACGGGATTTTACTAAATCAAGAGAAAACCGTATTAGAGACAGAAATCAACCAACTCGCTAAGAAACCTTGAACCAAGTCTCTAAGAACCAAGTCGCTAGCAATTTTGACAGCAAGTCGCTAAGATGTCAAGTCGCTAAATAGCAACTCGCTAAGCACCAAGTCGCTAAGATGTTAAGTCGCTAAATAGCAACTCGCTAAGCACCAACTCGCTAAGATGTCAAGTCGCTAAATAGCAACTCGCTAAGCACCAAATCGCTAATACCAAGTCGCTAACAAACTTAAGTACAAGTCGCTAACTTTCACCAAGTCGCTACCGTAGTGGAGAATCCACTAAGTGTACTGTTTGTCGGCTTGTCTCAATAAACAAGTCGCTAGCTCAACTCGCTAAGACCTTCAACTACAACTCGCTACCAAATTACAAAGCAAGTCGCTACCAAGACAACTTATCCGTGGCTCAAGTCGCTAGCTAGAAAAACACAAAAACACCACTTTTCAATCCAAAAACAACCCAACCACGATGATTCAAGGTTACCAAATCAAAACCCAAGCACATACAATGATTCTAAACACAAAACTACACCCAAGATTCAAACTTTAACACTAGAAATGATCCAAATGATGCAAAAACCACTAAACTTTTTCAAACTCTAAAACCACCTAAAAGTCACTAGAAATCCAAAGATATGTAAGAGATGCTCAAACCATGGCTCTTGATACCATTTGTAACATATTGGATTTCACAAACACACTAAACCATAAGATCAAATAGGTGTATAATGAGTTCTAGAGAGAGAAAGTTAGAGGTTTAGGGAACTTTAGTGAGAGAAAGAAAATCTTATTATGAGCTTCAACTCTCTACCTTAGGAGGTAGAGATTATTTATAGTCATTACATAAATCGCCACCTATCGGGCAGTGGATCAGGCATACAGTGGGTAAAGACCCGTCCGTCCTCCACGGTGTTACTTAAACTAAATACTACTTAACTTATAATAATCTACGACTACGAGCTTTCTAATGATTACATATACTTGAGGTGACCGACTCTTTAATAACAGGATTTACTAAATCCTAACATAGACTATCCAACTTGCTAAAATAAGCATTACTAGGTGCAAACAATGGTTGTAACATTTCCGAATTTGTTGGAACAAGATCCAATACTGGAATAGAACCCTAGTAAACAAACAATTATAAAGTAAAAATCAAATATAACGAAGTCGTAACTTATTTGACAAATACAACGAATTGAAATGCTTACAGGACCAAAGAGTTTGCCATAATGGCGTTTGGAAAATGTTTTACCCTTTGACCAACAAAGACAACGTGGTATCTTTGACGGGTCTTTGTTCCACCATGAACTGCTTGTGGGATAACTCTCAAGAATCCATATCTAAAGTGAAGGAAAACAATAAAAGCATTGTACAATGAAAATAAGTATAACAAATTTGTATCCAAAAATAGTAAACAAAAACTGAGATGTTCATAAATGTCTACCTTAAAAGCCAAGATAAAGCCAGAAAGATTATATGTTGCAATTTTAGTTGGGTTTTCTTGCAATTTCTCTTTGTAGTGAGCATTGTAATGACGGGGTACCACATTGGTTAAATTTTTGTAAAAACGCCTCCACAAGAACTCTCCCCATGGATATGCATTCCATGCCCCAAAATCCTCAACTAATTGCAACAAATGATTGTCAACGATGTACCAAGGTCCACGACCTATGAACACGACCTCAGCGACTAGCAACAGACATACCCTTACCGCGTCCTCATCTGGTAACTTTGAAAATTGTGTGTCATTCCCAAATAAATCTAAAAGCTCATTACCTTTTACAGTTACCTTTCTTAAAAAAAAATTTCAGGAAAGACACGCAAACCAAAAGGACTGCAATCAATTTCTACAGGGGGAGGCAATCAACCGAAACGAAATCTGGTCATCAATAGAAACTCACGCCGTCCGAATTTCAATACATTATTCCCAATTTTGTATAAAATGGGGGGACAAGAATCAAGCAGTTTGTCGAGATATACCTGGTGTTGTAAAACGAAATTCATCATATGATTGGCTTTACCTAGGTCAGGAATATCTAACCATGGCCCAAAAACTGTTGCCCTAAACAACCTCATTCGATTTGGATTGCTTAACAATTTAGACTTAATATCCGAAAGCAACTTAACCTGGGAACGAACCGTTACCTTAGCATCAAAATAATGGGGAATGTAAGTCATTTGGGAGTTTAATTGACTGAATAATTAGGGGTTGATTTAGGGTTTCACAATTTTGAATTGTGTTTTTCTGGTTATAGAGTGTTAGTGTGTGTGTTTGTGTGTGTGGGTAAAAATTCAAAAAGAGGGTAAAAATTCTAAAAAGTGTAAAAGTACTGTTAAAAAGGTATAGTAAATAAGTCGCTTAAATTATTTCGCTTTAGTCGCTCAGCCTTGGGAAAGAACTAAAGCTATAAAAAAATATTTTAGTAACTTTGACTTTTTTTACTAACGGACAAAAAAGAAATTTCGCAAGATTCTTAAAAAAGTCGCTGAGATTCGGTCGCTGTACTATCATAGCTGTAAAAGTCAGAAACAATAATTGGGTACACAAATTCCGAAGAACATGTGTCAAGCTTAGATGAAAAGTAGAAAAGTCGCAAGTCTCAGAGTCTATTTTGGAAATACCCCAACTTTTTCCTTAGAAAGTGATGACACCTTGAGCAAAAAGTGTGTTTGCATAATTAGCCCTATAAAAAATATTAGTTGGTTGCTTCTGGAATAAAATGTTTTAGAAGGTACAAACTTTAATGCAAATTGTATAACAATTTTAACATACAAATAAAGTAATACTATTTTTTTAAGGCAAATTGTATAAAAAGGTACCAATCTTATGTGCAATTTCAATTAAAGGTACTACTATTTTTTTTCTCAATTTAAGGTACCCGACTTTTTTTGTGTGGGCCGATTTAGGTTTTTTTCTAACTTTCGTTAACCATTTCGTTAGTAAATTACATGTTTGGTCCTTGTGTTTGTATATAGGCATTTCATGATTGGTCCATTTTTATCCGTTTGCATACGTTTTCGTCTGCTTTTTACACGTTTACATCCGTTTTTACACGTTTTCGTCTGTTTTTGCACGTTTCCGTCTGTTTTTCCACGTTTATGTCTGTTTTTACACGCTTTCATCCATTTTTGCACGTTTCGGTCCATTTTTACACGATTTCCTTCGTTTTTACACCTTTTCGTCCGTTTTCGATGTTTGTCCATTTTTGCACGTTTCCATCCTTTTTTACACATTTTCGTCTGTTTTCGACGTTTTGTCCGTTTTCGTCTTTTCGATGTTTCATCCGTTTTAACACGTTTCGGCCCGTCCTTACACGTTTTTGCACGTTTTCGTCCGTTTTTGCACGTTTCCGTCCGTTTTTGCACGTTTCCATCATTTTTTCCACGTTTTCGTCCGTTTTTGCAAGTTTTCGTGCGTTTTTAGACGTTTCCGTCCATTTATACACTTTTTATACTCGCGAGTATAAAAACGTGTGTAAATGTGCGTATAAAAACATTTAAAAACAGACGAAACGTTGAAAAAAGACAAAACCGGACGAAAACGTGTAAAAACAGACCTAAACGTGTAAAAACGGACCGAAACGTGTAAAAACGGATGAAAACATGTAAACACATACGGAAACGTGCAATAACATACGGAAACGTGTAAAAAAGGATGGAAACGTGCAAAAATGGACGAAAACGTGTAAAAACGGACGAAAACGTGTAAAAACGGGCTGAAACGTGCAAAACGGACGAAAAAGTGTAAAAACGAACGAACACGTCCAAAAATGGACGAAACGAAAAAAAAAGACGAAAACGTGCAAAAACGGATGAAAACATGTAAAACAGACGGAAAAGTGTAAAAACGGACGGAAACATGTAAAAACATACGGAAACGTGCAAAACAGACGGAAACGTGCAAAAATTGACGAAAACGTGTAAAAACGGACAAAAACAGACGAAAACGAAAAACGGACGAAAACGTGTAAAAACGGACAAAAACTTGTAAAAACGAACAAAAAAATATAAAAACAAACGAAAACGTATGCAAACGTATGAAAATGGACCAAACATGAAATGCCTATACAAACTCAAGGACCAAACATGTAATTTACTAACAAAATGGTTAATGGAAGTTAGAAAAAACCTAAATCGGCCAAAAAAAAGTCGGGTACCCTAAATTGAGAAAAAAAAAATACTACTTTTAATTGAAATCAAACTAAACGCAATTTGCCCATATATTCATAGTTTACAAAATAACACTTTTGAAACCATCTATATTATAATTATTGATCAAATATTTTGGTTTTAAGAAAAGTTATTATGGATTTATCGGTTTTAATTATCAAAAAAGGCATTAGTTTTGAGATTTCTATTATATTTAACTAATAATTAAAGCTTTTATAAATTGAGGTAATGACACTCTTTGGCTAAATATCTACGGCTTTATATAAATCTCACTTGTAAAATGACAATAAAAAATGTTAAAACTTTTAAGTATCATCTTAAAGTTTCAATAAGTTTCTTGATTGGTTATGTATTGCTTGTTCTTAATCAAGTTTTAACGCATGTAATAATTGGCAAGTGTTTCCGGGTTTTAAGTCACCTACCGCAAGTCTCAGACAAGTTTTTACACATCTCTGCATCTTCATTTGCCACAGTCTTCTCCTTATTGACCTGCTACTTAACATGGGTACTCTGTTAGTTGCTTATTTGACATATTTAAAATAAATACAATAATAGGATTTAGTCAAGGCATTTCAAGACTAAAATCTTACTATTATATCTTGATATATTTGTCTTAAATATTAATAATAAACCTGAACTATATATGAGTGCTAATGATTTGCACACTTTACTATTTTATTTGCACATTTTATATTGTGATATAAAGAATTGTAGATTTGATATATATTTCTTATTGAGTTTGTACATTGTAGTGTACAAATAAAAAATATAAGTATATCAATCAACACTCATATATAAATGAATTTGTACATCAAACCTTATGGAATGATATGACAATATGTGTAAACATATACAAGAAATTCACTTATTGAATTCTTGAAATAAGTATTCTCAAAATTCCTATAGATCAAAGTTAATTGAAATTATGCCTTGTCAACAAGTATGATTTTCATGACTTGTGGCAAAATTCATTAACTAGTATTATCATGCATTGATCTATTTAGTATTTGGATAAAGGATGTTAAACAATTATTATTTATAATGAATTAAAGTACGGTATACGTTTAATTTCATTTATAATATTGTGTTCTGTATTTGCATGTTTAAATCCTTGAATAACTTAAGTTATTCTAAATAGTCCGTTGTCGATCAATAACATAGGAATGATATTGAATTAAGACAAATCTGAGTATTAGTTAGAATATACTTGAAAGTATATTGATGCGTAGCATGACTAATTTCAGATGATATTCAATGAATTGAGTATAGGACTTATCCCACCCACATGATGATACTTTATGGATCTTAGTCATTAAGTATATCATGAATATTTATCCTCTGACTTGAGATGCAAGAGATATGTCATGGATGTAGTGCATTTTCGTGAAGCAATCTAACGCTATACGTAACTGGTAGTTATAAGGGTTGTTTTCCGAAGTGTTGCGAAATTTATGAATCCTGCTTGTAGTCAAAATGGGATTTGTTTCCTTCAAATTTATATTGAAGTATAATACTACTTGGGCCCCTCGTAGGGTTGTTAAGATGTTTGCATGGCCATGCCCAAGGTCTTCCGGAATATGTTCAGAAGAATTGGTAATCTTAATCAATCACATAAAGCGAGAAACAGAATAGTTAATTAAGAAATGAGTGAGATCCATATTTTTATTAACATGGTATTAGAAAAAAAAGGATGAATATGATGATGAATCATCAAACTTGGTTTTTCTCCAGAAAACCATACACGAGTTGTACCGGGGGCATTGGCGTGTTGCTAGACGCTAACCAATGTCATTTCACGTTTTGTAAACATATCCAAGTGGGAGCTGTTGGAAATGTATATATTTACAAACATGTGAATGTCCTGATTCGAACTCGTGACCACGGGATTGCACACATTAGCGAATGAGAATTAAAGTTAATAATTAATGTTTATGTTTACGATTAATTATTACACATTAAGTCCGGTTAACGATCGTTAAGTATTTAACGGAAAAATGACTAACGACCGTTAAAATGGAAAAGAGAAGGACTAGAAATGGAAACTTGGAAAAGTTATGGAATGGGCTTTGGGCTTGCATTGGTGGCCGGCCATAGGGGCTAAACAAAGCCTAATTCACAAACTTGTTCCCTAAGTTTACCTACTAGTATATAAGGAGGGGTAGATTCTAGGGTTTCATACACTTGTGCATTGAATTAACCCTAGATCTCTCCTCTCCTCTCTCTAGTCTATATTTCGGCCGAACACCCCAATAGTAAGGGAGTTTGGTTTCGTTTTTCTTAAACGAGGACTTGTGTTAGATCTAGCAATCGCTTGATTCGTTTGGTTAATTCGTGTGTACAAGAACGTGGTTGTAAGACATTATTATTACACTAATAAGTACTTCTTTGTTTTGCTTTGCTCGAGGGTTGTTTTGCTTTTCTCGAGGAATTTGACATTCGCAAGAGGTACGTTACGCATACTTTCAGTTAATTAATTTATTTGTTATGATCTTAAGTCTTCCGCTGTGTACTCTTGATGTTTACTTGTTTATTGTATGTTATATATATCATAAACTCAACACACTTTACTACCCAAACCCTGCCTCTTTAAGTAAAAGATTCCCTTTCATCGAGTCATTAACACTTAAAGGTCCCCCAAAACATTTTAATGTTAAACATGAATATGTTATCAAAATCACCCCATGGATTGAACAATTAGCTCTCAAGTTTAGGTGTTTGAAAGAACTTCATATCCGTGGTCTGGTTGTTCATGATGAAGATCTCGAGACATTGGCGAGAACACGTGGTAAGGATTTAAGGAGTTTGAAGATTAAGAAGTGCCCAAGATTTTCGACGGATGGATTAAGGCATGTCTCTAACTATTGCAACCAATTGAGAACTTTTTTTTTGGGATATTGTTAATGGATTAATGTGAAAGATGGGATTTGGTTACATCATTTGGCATTGAATAGCACGGTTTTGGAAAGGTTGAATATTATGAGTATGGGTATTTCTAATGCAGAAGATCTTACACTTCTTGCAAAAAACTGTTGTAACTCATTAATATCGTTGAAGATTGGAAACTGCTATCTAAGTAAACTAGGAGATGCCTTTAGATATGCTGTTAGGTTGGAACATTTTGGTGGAAGTAATTTGGATTAGGAGAGTGAGCTTGTTGGTATTGAGTTTCCCCCTAATATATGTTCTTTAAGTAGAATGCATTTGCCCGTAGCTCTATATTCGAGTGTACTCCCTTTATTGAATCAGATAAGGATATTGAAATTTGTATTTTTAAATATGGATGAAGATCGCCAGTGTTTATTGTTTATGAGGTGTCAAAATTTGGAAGTTCTATATACCGATGATGTATGTGGAGACAGGGGATTGCAAGTTATTGGTCTGTTTTGCAAGAAATTGGGCAAACTTACCCATTATGGGGTTGCGGCCCATGTTGGATTGATTGATGTGGCAAAAGGATGTACTCATTTGGAGTATCTAAAGGTTAGCCTCGGAGATATTTCAAATGAAGCTCTCGAGTGTGTAGGAACTTATTTAAAGAATCTGCGTGATTTCCGTATATGGTTGGGTAAGAAAGACGGTATAATAGATTTACCGCTAGACAATGGGGTTAGAGCTATGCTAATGGGTTGCAGCAAACTCGAAAGGCTAGATATCAGGCATGAAGGATTGACGGATGTGGGTTTGGAGTATATCGGGAAGTATGGTGCTAATTTGCGATTTCTATCTCTTACTCTTAAAGGAAAATCTATTGCAGGACTTGTGAAGTTATCGGAACGGTGCCCAAGATTAAGAAAACTGAAATTAAGGGATTGTCCCTTTAGCGAGCAAGTTGTTACCAGTTCCGTGTTTAATATACCTTCTCTAAGGTATGTTTATTATTACAGTAGTGATGGTGATGGTGATCGATTTGTCTTGGGACGCACTCGTCCAGAGTTTCAACTTTAGACATTGGTATGTATGTTCTTTTCCTATTAATATTGATTTTTATTACTTTCTTATAATAAGGGTGTCTTACTTTCCGAGTTTTTGTAGTCTTAGAATATGTGGTTGTGAAATTCTATTAATTGCATGATTTCTATCATCTGTTTAGCACGAGTTAGGTTTTTTTACCAGTTTTCTGTTAGACCAACTAAGGGGATTCTGTATAAATGACGCACCACCCATTTTTAAATATTCCTGGCAACTTGGGAACAAATCCTTCAGGCCGAGAGGTGATAAATGGTCTATGAATAAAAACAACAAGTTAAAAAGTGGATAAAGTTTATGTTATTGGTTCCAAATATTAACGAAGATGGCCTTAATATTTTAATACTGCACTTCATTTTATATAATATAAGTCTGAACTCGTGTAAATGTCTATGGAGGTACGACCTTTTTCAACAACTTTCAGTAACCGCCAAAACATACAAACTCATGTATTTCTTCAATTATTATCTTTCAAAGGTTCATGTGTGCTGACATGGAACAATTACAGGAAATGTACACTACTTGAGCATAGTTGTAGCACCATACTGTCTTATGGTGGTTGCATAATCTTCCACACTTAAGAGTGATAATGAAGAGTGAGCACAAGATGTAAGAGATTGAGATGATAAAAATTTTTGATCTCAAAATTAGCATCTGGCATAACTTGTTTGTCCAGACTGATATTAGCGTATATCACTATAGGTTGTAGTAAAACTTGTATGTCATGCACCTCTTGTTTCGTTGGTGGTTATCCAGATGAACTTGCAGAAATATTTGAATTAGTGTAGTGCTTGCTGAGTAGGTATGCAGCATAATCACTTCATGTGTGCATTCTGTCACTCGTTTGATTTACTTTGCAACATATTAATGCATGATGGGATCAAAAAAGAGTTTTAAAATATATTATTAGATATTCATCGTTTATATGGTAGACAGAGATACACGCAAGTGTTTATGTGTCGATCTAACCTACTTTGACGTTTGCTGAAAAAACCTACCCATTTTGAAGCAGCAATTATATAAGAAATTTGTGAGCATATATAAGAGGTTTTGAAGTTATGCCAAGACCCTTCAGACAATATAGTCAATGGTTCTGCACTTCACTCCAATGAAAAGTGCCTTCGACTTCTCCAAGTATAGTTTAGTAATTACAAGCAATAGCTTCCCGTTTGATGAAATTACATTTCTTAGAAAGTTTGGTATTAGACAATAACATGATCCTTATGGTAAACAGTATATCTATTCAGTCTTTTAATCTTGATTTTAACACGTCTCAATGGTCTACGCAAAATAAGTCAAACAGTATGATTTGCATAATCATGTTGTAGGTTTTAGTCTTTAGGACTTGGTTAATCTCGTTACGTTTTCAAGTCTCAGATAATCAAGTTTTTGAGTTGTTGTGTTTGGTATAGTGAGACCGGTTCTGATTATCTGATATTTCCGGGATCAGATTAATTTAGTTATGGATAATTAGTTTACCAGTAGACTGCAACAAACGGATTCCAGAGTTTTCTGATTGCTTAGGGCCCATTAGACTTTGCCAAACACTCGAACTTATTATCTGCATTATTTTGACTTTAAACTACACGGGCACACTAAATGCTATATCCTTCCGCCTGTTTGTTACAACTTGTTAATATTTTTCAGTACGTAGTTACTATAAGCCACCATGTGTACACGGTCAATACAAGGCTACAGTGTATAGCAGTAGAAGGTGTTTTCTGGCTCAGCCACCTTATACAATAATAGCCACAACTTTTATTGCATAATGTGTACTGCTAATGACAACCAGATATTCCAAAATGGTTTTACATTCTCATTAGTTCATTGATATGTTTATATTGCTGCTGTTGTATGGCTATTATTATTGAAGATGATTTGACTAATGATACAAAGATTAAAGAATCTGCTATAATATAAAAGGCAGAATGATACCTCAACCACCAGTACTATTATCACTATAATATCAAAACCTTAAAACCCCTGACAAGAAAACAAACATGCCAAAACAGTAGGCGTCCTCGTATATATGATATACTGTAGATATTATGATGAATTCGAGTACATATTCTTGTTTACACCTCAAGCAAGTTAAAAAACATTTCAGTGACCGCCCGAGAAACTACTACCGTCTAGCAGAGAGTAAGCATGACAAGTGCCCAAGTAGAAAAGCTAAAGCCGCCATCCACAATCTCCATGTGTTATCGAAACTAGTTGTACCCAAATACTTGCCTGATGGATCGAACGCAACACGAGCTAAGGGTCCAAATGACCCTTGTATGTATTAAGCAAAGTTCTTTATGTGTTCCATAATCTTGCAGTGCGGTCAGCATAAGAAGCAGTTTATGTTGTTGTTGTTTGTTGGAGAAGACACATGAATCATCTTTACTTGCGGCTCCAAAAAAGAAAAGGTTGAATTGCATGAGACATTTTGACAAACATTTGGTGGCATTCAAAAATCACCTTTGAAGAATTTACAATAAAAAATTAAGAGTTAATTACATAATTGGTCTTTGTGGTTTTTCGGATCTTGCAAAAAATGTCCATGTGTTTTTTTTTGACGGGTCATGTCCTCGTGGTATGCAAAAGTTACGGGTTTGGTCCTTTGACCAATAATTCTGTTAGTTACATAAATCGCCCTTGTGGTTTGCCAAAACATGTGGAAAGTCAAAAATACCCTTTAAGTTAACGGTCAACTAACATAATTATTGGTCAAAGGACCAAACCCGTAACTTTTGCATACCACGAGGACATGACCCGTCCAAAAAAAAACACAGGGACATTTTCTGCAAGATCCGACAAACCACAAGGACCAATTATGTAATTAACTCAAAAATTAAAGATTCAAAATTCGAAATGAGGGAGGGTTTATTTGAAGAGTTTGAAGGTTCAAAATTTGAGGGTTCGCAGAGGGTCTATTTGAAGAGTTTGAAGGTTCAAATAGGTGAACTGGGACCAAAAAACTAAGGGTCTGTTTGGTTGGGACCTTTGGGCAAAAAGTCTGGGGAATGATGGTATTAACGGGTTGTTTAGTATGATTTAGAGGGCCTGTGAATTTGAATTCAATGCTAAATATGTGGCATGCATGAACTCCGGGTAAGAAGCCTGGATTAGAACAAAGTTTACCATACTATTTGTTTTTTACTACAAAAATTGGGCTCAATCTCTTAACTACTTATATTTCTTTTCTTTTTTTTTATTCTTTATAAATTATATTAATAAACTTTTAATTTATTTATAAAATAATATATTTTTCTCTCATAATTCAAATCCTAATCCAAATCAGAACCCAAATCCGAATCTAAATCCAAATCTTAATCCTAAACCCATTTAAAAACCAAACGGACCCTAAATAAAAAATAAATAAATATTAGTGACTATGGTCCAAAGAACCTGTCCAAACAAAATAAATAAATAGTGAATTAGGTTCTTTACCCGGTAGGGAGGGAGTGTGCACCTTCATGTATGAACTTTGGCAGGAGGTCCACATAGAAGAATCTTATGTGTTAGATTCTTTTCATTAATTGAAAGAATTGATAACAAGTTCAATTGAAATCTAGCTTAATTTGTTTTGTGTTAGGGAAGGGTTCATTACTTCAACCAGGGTAAGCTTCTTGATCGCAAGTAGGGGTGAGCATAATGGACCACGGACCGGACCGATCCGAACATATCATCGTGGCTTAATGTAAATGGACTAAAATCAGAAGTGAAAACTAAAAATAATAATAAGACACCATACAATAGTCAATAGCATTAAAGATGCCATACGTCGGTAAATGTGTTTTACAAAATCCATTAGTTGGTCAAAAACTCGTTTTCCGTGGAAGTGAAATGAAAAAACACATTATAGTTAGTTTACGATGAACAATATATGAGTAAAATAATCATTTATAGTTTTGGTAGGAAAAATAATCAAACGCAAATTTCAAACTATCATATCCATTTAGTGTTTACTAGACGAGTACATGTGGATAGCAATGAATTTTTAGTAGCAGATAGTTATAGTGATTAAGATAAACTATGTATGTTTTATTTGTATGTGTCTAACTTTCTATTTGTACTTTGCAAACCGTGTGTGTCTTATGAATTCGAGTTTCCATTTCATTTATTACTTTATTATAGTTTCCAAACCATTAACTTCAAAGCACTAATTTCTATTAGTTTCTATTTCATTTATTAGTTTCCAATTCAAAGTATTTATTAAGGGTATTAACTTTACTCTTTTCTAAAAATTGAAATATTTAATAAAGTGGTAACATTGGTATTGCCGTATTGGTCTCTAAAATAACACACACGACAGAATTATCTTTCACCAAAAACAAAACCCATAGGAATCATCCATCATTTTTCAATGTTTCAGTTTCGAGAATTGCTTTGGAAGAAAGCTTGTTTGTGGGTCATTTGTGTTTGGGGTTGTGATTAGGCTATGCTATTGATTGTTATACTACCAAAAAAGGGTTTCACAACTGGTTAGCTAAGCTCTTTAGTTAGGCTTTTTTTCATTGATTTAGGGATTTTTCTAAGATGATTATTAGTGTTAAGTTTTAGTTAGTTTGTTGAATTTTGAAACCTTAAACCAAACCTTAATGGCACCCACCAAACGTAAGCTTGGAAAAACAAACGTTGGGGAGGAAGTGTTAGACATAGTTATACCTTATATACACAATGTTGAGGACCGAAACTCTGTTTCGTTAGTTTCCAGTAAGTGTTATGCGACTGATGGCATTACGCGTAAGCGTGTAACTGTCCACACACTTTACTACCCAAACCCCGCCTCTTTAAGTAAAAGATTCCCTTTCATCGAGTCGTTAACACTCAAAGGTCCCCCATTTAAAGTTACAGATGATTATGGTATCCGAATCACCCCATGGATCCAACAATTAGCTCTCGAGTTTAGGTGTTTGAAAGAACTTCATTTCCACGGTCTGGCTGTTCATGATGAAGATCTCGAGTCATTGGCGAGAACACGTGGTAAGGATTTAAGGAGTTTAAAGATTAAGAAGTGTAAAGGGTTTTCGACGAATGGATTAATGCATGTCTCGAAGTATTGTAACCAATTGAGAACTTTGTGTTTGGGATATTCTTATTATATTGAAGTGAAAGATGGGATTTGGTTACATGAGTTGGCATTGAATAGTACGGTTTTGGAAATGTTCAAATTTAAGAATACGGATATTTCTGATGCAAAAGATCTTACACTTCTTGCAAAAAAATGTTGTAACTCATTAATATCGTTGAAGATTGGAGCGTGCTATCTAAGTAAACTAGGTGATACCTTTAAATATGCTATTAGGTTGGAACATTTTAGTGGAAATAGTAATGATGGGGAGAGTGAGCTTGTTGGTTTCGGTTTCCCCAAATATACGTTCATTAAGTATAGAGCATTTGGCTGTAACTCGATATTCAGTTGTACTCCCTTTTCTGAATCATATAAGGAAATTGAAACTTGTATCTGGCATGAGGTATGAGTGCCAGTGTTCATTGTTTAAGAGGTGTCCCAATTTGGAAGTTTTGTATACCGAGGATGTCTGTGGAGGGGGATTGCAAGCTATTAGTCAGTTCTGCAAGAAATTGCACAAACTTACCCATAATGGGCTTGTGAACCAAGTGGGACTGATTGCTCTGGCAAAAGGGTGTACTAAATTGGAGTGTTTAAAGATAAGACTTGAAGATATTTCAAATGAAGCTCTGGAGTGTGTAGGAACGCATTTGAAGAATCTCCGTAAATTCCGTATGCACTTCATTAATAGAGATGGGACAACGCTAGACTATGGGATTCGGGCTATGCTAATGGGTTGCAACCAACTCGAAAGGCTACATATCAGTCTCTGGCAGGAAGGATTGACGGATGTGGGTTTGGAATATATCGGGAAGTATGGTGCTAATTTGCGGTTTCTATCTCTTACCCGTTCGCACACAGGAAAATTTAATGCAGGACTTGTGAAGTTATCTAATGCAGGACTTGTGAAGTTATCAGAAGGGTGCCCGAAATTAAGAAAGCTAAAACTGATTGGTCGTCCCTTTAGCAAACAAGTTATTGCCAGCTCTGTATTTAATATACCTTCCCTAAGGTATGTTTGGGGTGACAGTAGTGATCTTAATGTTTGGGGACTCACTCGTCCAGGGTTTCAACTTTGAAACATTGGTATGTGTGTTCTTCATAATTTACTTGAAAATTATTGTTATTTTCCTATTAATATTAACAACGGTGTCTTACTTTGGGAGTTTATGTAGTCTTGGAATATCGTGATTGTGTATTTTTATCAAGTGCATGCTTTCTGTCTTCTTTTTAGCACGAGTTAGGTTTTTTACAAGTTTTCTATTAGACCAAATAAGGGGTGTTTGTATATCTCATGAGCCTAGACACACCGAGAGTGAAAGCATGTATAAAGTATTGCACCATCCCATTTTTAAATACTCCTAGCAATTTGTGACCAAATCCTGCAGCCGAGAGGTGATAAATAGCCTATGCGTAAAGACAAATGATTTAAAAAGTGGATAAAGTAATGTAATTGATTTCAAGTATTAACGAAGATGGCCTAAACATTTCAAAACTGCACTTCAGTTTTTTCTACAACTTATAGTAGGTGCAGAAACATACAAAACTTGTGCTGGCATGGAACAATTACAGGAAATGTACACTACTTGATCTTATAATTGTAGCACCATACTGTCTGATGATGATTGCATAGTCATCCGCACTTAGAGTGCGTGCATATACAACTTATATGGAAACCAAAAGCAAAGATGACATGGGAATATATAGTCTGAAATTACTAGTAAACGTAGATGCCAGATATGAGTTGTGTACATTTGTTAATCTTCATAATTGATAGAAATAAAATTTTCTGTTTTTAAATAAGTTAAATATGTTTCCGCCTTTCTTGCTATCACCCTCTGAATTTGTTAATTTTATCGACTCGCATAGGAAGGAGCAACGCAAAAAGGAAGTTAATGTAATGGCGTGAAGAGGAAACGTCTAAAATGAAGAGTAAGCACAAGAAAGAAGAGATTGTGATGATAGAAATTTTTAAACACAAAATTTGCATCTAGAATGACTTGTTTGTCAAGACTGATATTAGCAATTATTCCGTTTGTAGTTATCCATTGGCGATTGCAGAAATATTTGCATTGATGTGCTTGCTGAGTGGGTATGCACTAGCTGTATTATGGATATGCAGCATAATCACTTCATGCGAGCATTCTGTCACTCATTTGGTTTACTTTGCAACATATTAATGCATGATGGGATCAAAAAAGAGATTTTAAATGTATTATTAGATATTCATCGTTTATATGGTACACAGAGACCTAACCCACTTTGACTCGTGCTGAAATTATGCCAAGACCCTTCGGACAATATATCAATGGTTCTGCACTTCACTCCACTGAAAAGTGACTTAGACTTCTCCAAGTATAGTTTAGTATAAAAACATGATCCTTATGATAAACAGTATCTATTCGGTCTTTTAATGTTGATTTTAACACGTCTTTATGGTAGATATTCCAATGTCATTCATAAATGGTCTACACAAATAAATCAAACAGTATGATTTGCATAATCGTGCTGTAAAGTTAGTCTTTAGGACTTGGTTAATCTTGTTGCATTTTCAAGTCTCAAATAATCAAGTTTTCGACTTTTTGTGTTTGTTATAGTGAGACCGGTTCTGATTATCTGATAATTCCGGGATCAGATTGATTTAGCTTTGGATAATTAGTTTACTAGTAGCTACAACAAACTAATTCCAGAGTTATCTGATTGCTTAGGGCCAGTATACATGCAAATTCTAAGATAATCAGACTTTGCCAAACACTCGAACTTATTATCTGCATATCTCTAAGTATTGTAACCAATTGAGAACTTTGTGTTTGGAATATTGTGATTATACTGAAGTGAGAGATGACATTTGGATACATCAATTGGCATTGAATAGCACGGTTTTAGAAAGGTTACATGTTACGAATATGGACGTTTCTGATGCAGAAGATCTTACACTTCTTGCAAAATAATGTTGTAACTCTTTAATATCGTTGAAGATTAGAGTGTGCCATCTAAGTAAACTCGGAGATGCGTTTAGATATGCTGTTAGGTTGGAACATTTTTCTGGAGATATTCGGGATCAGGAGAGTGAGCTTGTTGGTTTCCAGTTTCCCCCAAATACGCATTCTTTACGTATAGAGGATTTTCCAATAACTCGATATTCAATTGTACTCCCTTTTCTGAATCATATAAGGAAATTGAAACTTGTTTGTTTCAAATTGGATTATGCGTGCCAGTGTTTATTGTTCAAGAGGTGTCCTAATTTGGAAGTTCTATATACCGAGGATGTATGTGGAGACACGGGGTTGCAAGTTATTGGTCAGTTTTGCAAGAAATTGTGCAAACTTACCTATTATGTACTACTTTGGAGTCTTTAAAGGTTAGCCTTAGAGATACATCAAATGAAGCTCTCGAGTGTCTAGGAATGCATTTGAAGAATCTCCATAAATTTTGTATGGAGTTGGTTACGAAACATGGGACAACAGATCTACCGCTAGACAATGGGATTCGGGCTATGCTAATGGGTTGCAACAAACTCGAAAGGCTACATATCAGTCTCTGGCATGAAGGATTGACGGATATGGGTTTGGAATATATCGGGAAGTATGGTGCTAATTTGCGGTTTCTATCTCTTACTCTTACAGGAAATTCGATTGCAGGATTTGTGAAGTTATCTATTGCAGGACTTGTGAAGTTATCAGAAGGTTGCCCGAAATTAAGAAAGCTAAAACTGATTGGCTGTCCCTTTAGCGAGCAAGTTGTTACCAGTTCTGTTTTTAATATACCTTCTCTAAGGTATGTTTGGGGTTACAATAGTGATCTTACTGTTTTGGCACTCACTCGTCCAGAGTTTCAACTTTAAAACGTTGGTATGTATGTTCTTCGTCATTTACTTGCAATAAGTGTCTGCTTTGGAAGCTTTTGTTGTCTTGGAATGCCGTGATTGTGAGCTTTTAATTGGGAGAAAGTAATTTGTCAGCTTTTAAATGTCATATAAATGTATATTTCCACCTTTCTTACTATCACCCTCTCAATTTGTTAATCTTTATAGGCTCATATAGGAAGGAGCAAGTTGAAAAGGAAGTTGATGTAATTACAAGAAGAGGAAACGGCTAAAATGAAGAGTAAGCACAAGAAATAAGAGATTGAGATGATAAAAATGTTTAAACTCAAAAATATGAATCTGAAATTACTTGTTTGTCAAGATTGATAGTAGCTTATTCTGCTGTAGGTAAAACTTGTTTGTGGTTGTAGTAAAACTTATTTCTGACCCGTTTAGCATTGTATGCCATGCACTTCTTGTGTCGTTGGTGGTTATTCAGATGAACTTGCTGAAATATTGGAATTGGTGTAGTGCTCGTTGAGTGGGTATGCACTACCTTTCTTTAACAACAGTCAACTTTCAGTGTGCCCTCGATTCATTGGATCAGCAGGTTTTGCTGTCAAAGCTCCTTCCTGCAAACAAATCGACACAAACAGGTTATTAGAGACTTCACTGTCATTATTATTTTTAACTACATATATAAAGATGATCAGCAGCTCGTAAATGTCGACCTTGTTCAACATAATGCAATAACAAACAACAAATGTTCCATCATAAACTTACAAAACGGTCTTCACCACTTGTTTGCAATTTCAGGATACTTTTCTGTGTCGATCTTCACCCCTTGAATTGTGTCTCCCATGGTAATACTAACCTCGTTCAGTATATGACCCATAAATTGACAAGGCCCACACCTATAAACAGATATCAGCTTATTAGACCCAATAAACCAGCATCAATAGTACTTGGTATCCAGGTTTCCAACTGATGATTTAATAAATGACAGTAATCAATCTACAACACATGCACCACAATATTCGAGGGAGGTAGAGCAAGAAACGAGCACAAAGACAGATAAATTTACTCCAGGTTGCATAAAATGTTTGCTTCTTCGCTTTAACCTGAATGGGGAGGGAGAAATGATTAGTCGGTCTTAATTCATACCACAAAAGCAATAAGGACATGCAGATTTCAGATGCATTGCTATCAAGTTTTTCCTTATCCCACACAAGTGTAACAACTAATTAAGGTCCCAAAAAAGTATGGGTAGGATCAAGTTTCGGTAATCACACTTGCAAACAACTACTACGACACATTAGGAAAACGATTTCACGAATCACCTACAAATTAAAGCAATGCTTCAATAAGGATCACCCTTAGACAAACAGATTTCCAAGATCCATATTAGTTATGCACACTTGCAACAAAAACTATATTTTCTGCATATCTTTCACAGTGTCTAGCTGTAATCACTCAAAATAGTGACTAAACAATGTTTTATCATACAACGATTCAAGATTTTCATACAAGGTGACCTAGAATCCGACAAAAAAGAAGTACCGAAGATCACATGCATGATAAGGTCATGAAACACTATCTTGCAGGAAACATAAGTACTTTCCACTTGCAGCTGAGATAAAGGAGTGACACTAGCTAGCTCTATGTAAGAGCGAGGTATGAGTGACACTGGCTCTTGTGTTCCTTAAAATACATGTAAACTCGATTCCCAAATATGCGAGGTATGAGTGACGCCTAGACCGGATATTCCGGCCAAGACCCGGTTAGATCCGGCTACTGTATGTGTAATCCATCTTTTACATGGGGTTTCTTGAACGTGGGGTCATGGCGGGACTTGGTATCACTCTTTGCCAAGAGAAAGCCAGTCAGCGCTAAGGTTGCAATAAGCACAAACGTAGTGACAGCAAGGACCAACCGATTGTAAACTTTAAACTACATGAATATGGAGAGAAGAAAGCTATGTGAATATTAAAGAAGAAGGTTTATTGCCTTACTAAACATTCATGCAGAATGTCTATTTATAATACAAAGTACCACCAAACAACTACTCCATGGCCAACACGTAATAGCCTACCATATTTAATTGGCCTACCATAAAACAAGGAAAGTAATTTGGCCTACATGCCTTTATCAATAATAGCTGCACCGAAAGCATTTGTTCATTAATGATGTGCACGCTTATAATAAAATAATACTTCTGAATTAAGCCAACATTTTCCCCCCTAATTCAGAATCTGGTATGCTCTTCACTCCCATCATCTTCCTCATTTCGATAAACTGAATTCGGGGTAACGGTTTCGTGAGAATGTCAGCCTTTTGTTCCTTGCTGCAAACATACTTGACAATCACATCCCCACGCTCAACACATTCTCTTATGAAGTGATACTTCAAGTCAATATGCTTGCTCCTTCCGTGGAAGACCGGGTTTTTTATCAGCTCTATAGCTGATTTGTTGTCTAAATAAAGCACAAATGGACCAGCTTTCTTCCCTGTTATCTCGTGAACCAACCTACTGACCCATATTCCTTGACAGGTTGCAGTGGTTGCAGCCATAAACTCAGCCTCGCATGAAGAGAGTGCCACACATTGTTGTTTTTTCGAGCCCCATGTGACCAAATTCTCCTTTAAGTAGAATACCATTCCACCTGTACTCCGCCTATCCTCCACATCTCTTGCATGATTACTGTCGGAATATCCTGTGATTTCATCACCTTTATGATACTTAGTATAAACGAGACCATATTCAACTGTTCCTCTAACGCAGCAAGATCTTCTTCACTGCTTGCATATGTTTTACTGTAGGTTTCTCCATGAACCTGCTCACAATCCCTACAGCATATGAAATGTCGGGTCGTGTGTGTGTGAGGTACCTTAAGCCTCCGATAATGCTTCTAAATAGTGTCGGGTTAACCAGAACTCCTCCTTCATCCTTAGTAAGCTCCTGTTTGTGTTCCATTGGAGATTGTGATGGATTGCAATCTGCCATTCCAGCCTTTAAGAGAACATTTCTTGCATAAGTAGCTTGTTTGAGTGTGATACCATCTTCATGTTGAGTCACATCTATTCCCAAGTAATACGAGAGTAAACCCATGTCGCTCATCTCAAATTCTTTGTTCATTTGTTGCTTGAAATACTTGATATCACCATCACAATTTCCTGTTATAATTAAATCATCAACATAAACACCAACTATTAGGACATTACCATGCTGCTTTCTTGTGTACACTGCATGTTCCAGTCTACATCTTGTGAAGTTCAGTCCTTTTAGGCACTGGTCCAATCTCGAGTTCCATGCTCTAGGGGCTTGTCGGAGTCCGTAGAGTGCCTTCGACAATTTGTACACTTTCTCCGGATGATTAGCCTTCACGTATCCATCCGGTTGTGTGACGTACACTTCCTCCTCCAGCCTTCCATTTAGAAACGCTGACTTCACGTCTAAGTGATGTACCTTCCAGCCATTTGAACTTGCGAGAGCTAGTAGGATTCGGATTGTTTCAATCCGTGCAACCGTGAAAAATACCTCATCAAAATCAACTCCGGGTTTTTGAACATATCCCTTAGCTTACTAGTCTCGCTTTGTGCTTCAATATGTTCCCACGTGGATCCCGTTTCAGCTTGTAAACCCATTTAAGCCCAATAGGTTTACGGCCTGCAGGTAAGTCAACTAAGCTCCAGGTTTGGTTCTTTTCTATTGCATCCAATTCAACCTTCATAGCTTTCACCCATTCTTGATCTTTAGCAGCCACAAGATAAGATGTGGGTTCATCTTCATCTTGCATGAATAATAGTTCATCACTTTCTTCATAGAGATCAGTTAACAAACGAAACCTTCTTGTAGCACCACCACCTGTTGAACTTGATGCTGGACTTGTTGAACCTACAGAAATGACCGGTGATTGACTTGGAGTTGAGAGGCCTTCATCACCATGTACGTGTGTTTGAGGAGTGGGCTGGAATTCTTCATCATTTATCCCCTCAAAATTTTCAAATGGCTCACTTGTTAAACTATTATCATCTTCCAAGTTAGTATCTTCTCGATTATATCCTTCAATGGTGAAGGAGCTTCTTGGAATTTCTTTAAACTTGGCTGTCTCATCCCATAGCCATTTTTTACCTTCCTCGAATCTTACATCCCTGCTTACTCGAATTCTACCAGAGACCGGATCCAAAAGACGGTATGCTTTACTGCCTGTTTCAGTTCCGAGGTGTACTAACACTTCACTTCTGCTATCGAGTTTCTGTTGGTGTCCTCTCAACACTTTCGAATGAGCAATGCAACCGAACACTCTAAGGTGTTCAAGATTAGGCTTCTTTCGGACCATTTTTTCATAAGGTGTCGTATCACCAAGAGTTTTTGTTGGAACTCGGTTTTGAATGTAGACAGCTTGGCGCACCGCTTCTGCCCATAATGTATCAGGTACACCTCCATACTTTTCATCATGCTTCTTGCCATTTCAATTACCGATCGATTTCGCCTCTCCACGACACCATTCTGTTGTGGGGAGTATGGTGCCGTGAAGTGATGCTTTAGACCAGTATTTTCACAATACTCCGTAAAAGCCTTCGAATTAAATTCCCCCCCACGATCAGTTCGTAACGTCTTGACCTTCACACCTGTTTCGTTTTCAACTAGAATACGAAACTTCTGAAACATACCAAGTGCTTCATCTTTCGATTTTAGAAAATAAACCCACATTACACGACTGAAATCATCAACTAAAAGAAAGAAATAACGATTACCAGCCGGTGTCGGGGGTGAGATCGGTCCACATATGTCTGCGTGAATAAGCTCCAGCCTCTCTTTAGCCTTGTACTGAGTTTGTGCTGGATATGGGTTACGAGTTTGCTTACCTTCTAGGCAACCTTTGCACAACACGTCTGGTTTTTCGATCTCTTTCAAACCATGCACCAGATTTTTATCACACATTTCTTTCATTTTCTGAAAGTTGACGTGTCCCAGTCGTGAGTGCCATAACCATGAAGGTTCCTTGTGCTCACCAAATAAACAATGGGGATTGACTTCGTTTAGAACTATCCGATACAATCGATTTGGAGAGCGATTCACCTTCATGAGCAATCTTCCAGTCTTGTCGTGAACCCACAAGTGTGGCCCACTTATCTGTATCTTATCACCATTTTCTGAAAGTTGACCCAAGCTTATGATATTGTTACATAGGCTTGGGATGTGGTACACATCCTTCAATACCCGTTTCTCACCATTTTTACATACAAACATGATGGAGCCCCTTCCTTCTATTTTAACTTTCGAACCATCACCAAACCGTACATACCCGTGAACTGTTCGATCAATGTCACTAAACTTCTCTCTATCGCCCGTCATATGGTTGCTTGCTCCGTTGTCTAAGTACCACACCTTTGATGTGTTGCTTTCTTCATTCAAGTTCCTCAGTTTTGGGGTCAAATGCTTCTCATTTAAAAACACCTCCTCATTCACTTCGTGCCTTACAGCAAGTAGTAGTGCCGGTTCATCATCTTTCTGCGTTAAGTTAGCCTCTTAGTACCTCTCTTTTCGTGGATTCTTACACTCGTAAGCATAGTGTCCAAGGTCTTGGCAATTGTAACATTGAACCTTGCTTTTGTCGTGATTACTTGTAGATCCTCGTCCTCCATCTCGGTTTTGATAGAAACTACCACCACGACGTCCACCACGATTGGAGTAATTACCTCTTCCCCGGCCTCTTCCTCTACCTCGATTATTTGACCCACTTGATCAAGTGTTGGGTTGTGAGGTCTTTTGTTCTTCATCGCCCTTCTTCTTAGATCTCTCCAACCACTCCTTCTGTGTCAATAATAGTTTCCCTTCTCCACTTTCATTTTGGCCACGAACCCTTTCTTCATGAGCTTTTAACCGTCCTATGACTTCTTCAACCGTCATTGTGTCAAGATCTGCAAACTGTTCTATAGTAGAAGTAATTTGCAAAAACTTGTTCGGAACAGCACGGAGCAATTTCTTAACCACATAAGCTTCTTCTACCTCTTCTCCTAACGCCCGAATATTACTTACAATGTTGTTTACCTTCATGGCAAAATCATCAATTATCTCCGTATCCTTCATGCTGAGAGTTTCAAATTCTGCCTTTAGAGTCTGAACCTTCGCAGTCTTGACTCTGTCTGCTCCCATAAACATCGTCTTTAAGGTTCCCCAAGCCGCTTTTGCCGTTTGCTTCTCTGCTAGCGACAACAACAGATCCTCTGGAATTCCTTGATAAATGGCTGCAAGTGCCAATTTATCCTTCTTCACATCGATTGCCGTATTTGGGGTCCTGGGCTCGACGACATCCCATACTCCCTGGGCTTGCATAAACACTCTCATTTTTATAGCACAGGCGGCGAGTTGCTTCTCGCGCCAACATCGGATAGTGAAGGGTGATCTGGTTCTCCTTCTCATGCTTATCACCTTTATCTCCCATCTGCTCGGGTGTTTTTGGATTGTACTTGGGTTGATACCAGTAGCTCTGATACCAAGTGTAAACTTTAAACTACATGAATATGGAGAGAAGAAAGCTATGTGAATATTAAAGAAGAAGGTTTATTGCCTTACTAAAACATTCATGCAGAATGTCTATTTATAATACAAAAGTACCACCAAACAACTACTTCATATTTAATTGGCCTACCATAAAACAAGGAAAGTAATTTGGCCTACATGCCTTTATTCAACAATAGCTGCACCGAAAGCATTTGTTCATTAATGATGTGCATGCTTCTATTATAATACTTCTGAATTAAGCCAACACCGATGAGACCTTGCATTGTATACTTTTACGAGTAGATTAACCTCCTTTTCCTGTTGCTCGTGTTATTGTTCACTGTATGAAAGTAAAAACAATTATGAATGTTAGAATAACTTTAAAGGGAACAATTTGTTTTACTCAAATCCAAAATATCTTCACCTCCTGTTACTAAATGATACCCATTTGGTCAAAAGATAATATCCAAAACCGGCTTCACATGAGCTTCCAAAGCAAGAATGCGTCTTCCCGACCGTAGGTTCCACACATGAGCCAACGCTTCAAACCCACAAGAAGCTGCAAGTGAGCCATCAGGGTGAAAAACTTACCCATTTTGACCCAGCAAGAAAGGTGGAAACATACAAAGATATAGTCTATTGTTGCTATTTTGCTGCTATTTTTTTTTTTTGTTACGTTGAAGATGATTTGACTAAACATACAAAGATTAAAGATTATAGAATCTGCTAAGTAAGATATACATGTGTCATTTGTCGACTGACCGGTAAGTCACGATCTTCTAAACTTAGTCGCGGTACATTGGGACCTTTAAGGGGTCGACATGCATACGTTACTGACATGTGTTATATACATTATATCTTACACGGACATGATATTCTAATGGCGATTATGCTAACTGGAGCTGCAATTATGGACAGTGCAAACTTGCCTGCAACCTCGAACCCTTGAACATTTGGTAGCTATTACTGATGCGGCTTAAACATATTATCATTGTGCAAAACCTAATAGATTTAGTTCAAGGAAACGTAGCTGTTAGTCAACATGAAGCCATTCAGGAATTCATCGAGGGAACAGTTAGTTGTCAGTTTGGTTAGAGAACGGGTCTAGACGGTTTGGATCAAAATATGTAATTATTTGGGTTTGTTTGAAACCGGATATGTGTTTTAGTGTCAAAAACGATATAAAAATTCATTTATTAAATGACTTCTAAACTAATTATTGATTTACCTGTCTGACCGTAATAGACCATTCTATCGAAGTTCCTTAATTTGCTTGTGAGTGTTTGGGTTTGAATTTTAATTGTGCAGTGTCATTTACATGAGGTAAACTTCTTTCTTTTGGGCGTGTGGGTGTAATACCACGGAGAACATCAACAGGAAAATATAAGAACGGCAACAGCAACACTACAACTGGTGAACCCCGTGTGCACCAGCAATGAGCAGGAGAGCTGATAAACATTGGAGGCTAATCGGTTGGGCCGAAATGCAAGGTGGTCAAACAATTGAAATCGCACCTCCCCCAATATAGGACCGCGGAATATAAACTGAAACCATGCTTGTTTTTTTCCATTATGAAACTGATTTGTGGCAGATATACATTGTTCTGAATTATAATTAGATAAGAAGTGATCTTTGTTTATTTGGATTTCCCGACTTCCTACATACATTAAGTAAAATAATACTCCAGTAGTGATGCGGTGTAAAACATGTTCTTATACTAAGGTAAATCTTCAATGTTTCTTGAGGCCATAATACACAAATGAATCTAGTGTTCGGGGTCTAGAAATCACCATCAAGAATGTATAGTGTTTAAACATGCACTTACGTTAAGCAAAATTTAGAAAATGGAGCTACTTCCGCTACAATTATGTTGCATCACTGATTAAGAGATTATTTTATAAAAGATGTTCTTTTATAAATGACAGAACAATGGTACCTGATTCATCTCGATGCTCAGAGAACCTGTAGCTTGTGGTTGGTATAACCTTTGCAAAGCCCATTGTAAAAAGACACCTGTGTAAAAAAGAGCATCATCACATATATAAAAACAATACATGATCTGTCTTGAACTAACAAAAAACGATTCTGATTACGTTTGACTTTCAAGGGTCAAATAAGCTGATTCTTAACTTGAAAATTTGAGATGCAACAGTTGCCAACATGTATAATGTTTCAAGCTCCCTTTAATTAGACACAATGTATTACTATAAATGTTATTGAGGTTTAAATCTTTTTGAACAATGTAAATTTGAATCTAAAAATTAAAAGGTTTGACCGTGTCCTATATGGCTCTTGCAATCTTTGTCAATTTGCAGGCATGCTTCGTGCATTTGCATCCAAACGATCCATCAAACTTTCTTCGATCACACGATATCAGACCTCTCACACACAAAAGTTTTTAATATTTAGTATTTGCAAGTTAAAATTACTACATGATTGCACATTTAGTGATACGACCCGTTGAGGTTGTATCGAGATAGGGCACCACTTCAAGCGGTAGCGAGCTCTTAAGAATATTTAGAAGAAAAAGAATTATTTGTTTGACATAACTATGATTCCATTCATTATAATGACTCGGTATTTATAACCCTTACAATGACCTAAACAATGACAATGGGCTTAGACCCAATTAGACTCGGACATGACCTAAACATGACCTAACGAAATAAGATAGACAAAGATAACTTAGCCCACGACATAATCCTTATGCCATACGGGACTATACACCACCCTCTTGGGTCGACCCTTTTCAACTTGCCCGTCATAACATTCCCTCTCCCAAAAGTTACCTTGTCCTCAAGGTGTTGCTTTGATCGACCGTGATTCCCGGATCCCATGTTCTTCGTTGACTCTCTCTTGATGACACCAAAGGCGGTAGTAGTCATGAAATTGTTTTGCAAATTCTTCCCAAAGATATGCAAATAGGAGGTTTGTTTCTAGGCCCAACTTAGGCTCTAACTCCTCTTGAAGAAGCAGATTAATCGCGTCCTGTAAGGCCATTTCTGATCTTAACACTTCCTCCCCTGAAGACACCGTCATCGTGCACGGTCACAAGTTTCCCACCATCACAGTTCCACCGTGCGACACTACTTGTTGTGATCAATTCCTCCTGCAACCCCCATGACTCGACAAATGGGTGCATATCCCATTTGTTATTCTTGTTGTATTCAACGTCAATGCTTTTTCTTCTTTTTACTATTATCATCATCATGAAGTCTCGACTTCTATTCCCGCCTCGGATGTGTTGGATCCCACGTTGAGATATTCTATATCTTTCTTTTCTCCCTGCCATGCTTGACTCAACAAAATTATGCGCCAACAAGCGACGGTATCATTATTTTTGTTACATATTGATTTGTTGTGGGTACCTTAGTGGTTTCTGTGGAAGTAGGATAATAGTAGGTTTAGGTGGTGGCAATGGTGGTTTACATGGTAGTAAAACAGGACGTTGTGGGTTTTGGTTTTGGAACCGGTGTTACTATAGGGTTTGGTTTCGGTTGAAGCGACCCGGTCTTCCAAACGTGCCTCTGTGGCGCGAGCCAAAGAAAAAGCATCGCCAGAGTCGGTTTAGACACCAATAGTTCGAGTTGTAGTATTGGTTTAAGCCAGAGATATAAAATGATATCAATAAGTTATCGATATACGTGACACGATTCATCAATTTTCAAACTCACTTTGATATTGTGCCACCGTCCCCATTTGCAATAACTTAGAAAGCGGATGCGGATCGTGCATATGGTCCAAAGCGATTATGAACACTCTCCAAAAACAAATCCCAAGTCGTGATTATATTGTTACGCGTCATCCAACGAAACCACTCTGCCGCGTCTCCTTCGAGATTAAAAGCCACACGTAGTATTTCGACCGTTGTGTTCAAAATAGTAAAATACTCACTGATAGAAAATCCAACTCTCAGATCGGACCCGAAAACTTCGGCACATCCTGCCGCAAGAAACTAGTTAGTGTCGAAAGCAAAGGCGTCACCGCACCCGGACTTGCAACATGAATCAACTCTTTAGTAGCCTGTTCTTTGAGCAACAGTCCAACAGTGTGCTCCTCCATGAGATCAATTAAATTCTTTACACTAAAAAGAGGTTAATCACGTTGGTTATGCTTCAAAGATCCAACCAATAAACACTAAAGTACCTTGAAGGCTTGAACGATTGTAGAAATCAATAACTAAAAATATTGCACGAGATCAATGAAGAAAAATAGACCGAATAAAGGAAACCCTAAATGGATAAACCCAATATGTAGATTAACACATGCAGTAGATGACAAAAGAGAGCATGCAGTATATACGAACAAGATTGATGCAAACAGCTGAATGAATTAGAAGCGAGATGATGCAAAAACCGAATGAACGGTATTTTTTTTTCTTTTTAATTTAATTGGAACCCTAATTTGGTAGCCCTCTCAACGAGGACTCTCAATGAAAGCACCAGTTGATACGACCCGTTGAGGTTGTATCGAGATAGGGCACCACATCAAGCGGGCGCGAGCTCCTTAAGAATATTTAGAGAAGAAAGAAATTATTTGTTTGACATAACTATGATTCCATTCATTATAATGACTCGGTATTTATAACCCTTACAATGACCTAAACAATGACAATGGGCTTAGACCCAATTAGACTCGAACATGACCTAAACATGACCTAACGAAATAAGATAGACAAAGATAACTTAGCCCACGACATAATCCTTATGCCATACGGGACTATACACCACCCTCTTGGGTCGACCCTTTTCAACTGGCCCGGTCATAACTTTTAGTAAGATAGTTTCAAGAATTTATAAGTCGAGGTAACATCTATGAAATCTTCCTTCACCTTTTGCAAATACCCTTTTCCCAAACGCTCTTCCGCCCCCTTACGTCTTAGCGCGATCCGTTGATGACAGTGTACATCATTATATTTAGACGCGTATAAGAGCACCACATTCCCACCTGTAAGTAAATAAGATAACAGAACAACCACTAAACGTAACTGATAAAATACCATCAGTAACAAGTCAATTGTGGACAAGTAAAGACATATGGTGAAATACCTTTACTATGTCCAAGGATTGCACGTGTACGATTAGCTTCATGAAAGTGTTGAATTGCTGAATCAAGTCATCAGCCTCTCTACGCTAATTAATCCCCTTTTCCTGCTGTTTGTGTTGTTGTTGTTCCGCGTACTGTAAAACAATCATTAATGTTAGAATCACTCTAAAGTGAACAACAGAAGCAAAAGGAAGATGGGAAGAAGTTGGAGCTACCTGTTTTGCCTAGTGATTAATTTGTATTCCTCAAATCGCAAATTCTACAAGGATTATCTTCGATCACCTCCTGTTGCTAAATGATACCCGTTTGGTCAAACACTAATACCCAAAACCGGCTTCTCATGACCTTCCAAAGCAAAAATGCTTCTTGACCAGTAGATCCCACACACGAGCCAATGCATCAAGCCCACAAGACACTGCAAGTGAGCCATCAGGGTGCAAAGCTAAACCATAAACACTATAACCTTGTTGATAAAGCAACTCTTCACCAGTCTCAGCATCCCACTATCTCCATGACTCCATGTGTTATCAAAACTGGTTGTACCCAAATACTTGGTTGATGGTTGGAAAGCAGCACGAGCTAAGCGGTCCAAATGACCCTTGTATGTATTAAGCAAATTTCCATGTGTGTTCCAAAAACTTGTAATGCGATCAGCGGAAGCAGTTATGCCCCTTTAATGAAGACACATGTAGGCCATATTTACTTGTGGGTGCATGCTCCATATCTTACCAACTACAGTTAAAGAACATGTAGGCCATCAAATGAAAACAAGCACTCTGAAAGCAGCCGATCATCACCAATCTCACTAGAAACCATATCAAAACTTTTAGCATTATTCTCCAACACCGCCCAAATAATACCAGTGTCTCTCGTCCTCCCTAATCTCACCGCGGCTTTCATAACCGAATCCATGGCAATCCAATACCAAACCTTCAACAACGCTGTTAAAAATAAGAAGTTAAAAGAAATATTGTACAGTAAAGGGGTTAAACTATAATATGACTAGAAGTTAAGGGATTAAAAACATTGTTAAAAATAGCTGTAGGTTAAAGTTGGGCCCCAAGTTGTACGTAGTATATAATGAAAATTTCTCGTCTCATATTATTACATACGAAACATATACACAAAAAGAATAGAAGATGATCGTCTTCTTTTTAATAGAAAATCACATAAAAGCAAGAGAGCAAAGAGATAGACTTTTTGTGTGAAATAATAAGAAGGTTAGTTTGTACGTGTTACTAAAACTCATGATGAGATATATGTTCTTTTACTATGTGTATGTTTGTTATCGTTGAAGTGAGTGGATGTTTCTCCCTAAGATTATATTAGTTGGTTGAATTTTGAAACCAAACCTTAATGGCACCCACTAAACGTAAGACCAAACACAAGCCCGAAAAAACCAAGGTGGGGGAGGAAGTTTTAGACTTAGTTATATCTTATATACATGACGTTGAGGACCGAAACTCTATTTCTTTAGTTTCCCGTAAGTTTTATGAGATTGATGGCATTACGCGTAGCGCTAACTGTCCGTTAGTTACTACCCAAACCCTGCCTCTTTAAGTAAAAGTTCCCTTTCATCAGTCGTTAACACTTAAAGGTCCTCCATCTTATTTTAATGTTGGAGATGCTTATGATCTGAATGACCCCATGGATCGAACAATTAGCTCTCGAGTTTAGGTGTTTGAAAGAAATTCATTTCCACGGTGTGGTTGTTCATGATGAAGATCTCGAGAAATTGGCGAGAGCACGTGGTAAGGAATTAAGGAGTTTGAAGATTAAGAAGTGTAAAGGGTTTTCGACAGATGGATTAAGGCATGTCTCTAACTATTGTAACCAATTCAGAACTTTGTGTTTGAAAGATACTGATTATTTTGATGTAAAAGATGGGATTTGGTTACATCAGTTGGCATTGAATAGTACGGTTTTGGAAAGGATACATGTTACGGATCTGGGATATTTCTAATGATGCAGAATATCTTACACTTCTTGCTAGAAACTGTTGTAACTCTTTAATATCGTTGAAGATTGGATACTGCTATCTAAGTAAACTAGCAGATGCCTTTAGATATGCTGTTAGGTTGGAACATTTTTCTGGATATAATTTGGCTGAGGAGAATGACCTTGATGGTTACCTTGATGGATTCCAGTTTCCCCCAAATACATGTTCATTTAGTATAATGGATTTGCCAGTAACTCGATGTTTAACTGTACTCCCTTTTCTGAATCAAATAAAGAAATTGGAACTTGCATTTATAGACTTGGATTATGAGTGCCAGTGTTTGTTGTTTAAGAGGTGCCCCAATTTGGAAGTTCTATATACCGAGGATGTTTGTGGAGACAGGGGATTTCAAATTATTGGTAAGTTTGCAAGAAGTTCGCAAACTTAGCCATTTTGGGCTTGTGACCCAGGTGGGAATGATTGCTCTGGTAAAAGGATGTACCAAGTTGGAGTGTTTAGAGGTTAGAGTCGGAGATATTTCAAATGAAGCTATTGAGTTTGTGGGAGCTCATTTGAAGAATCTCCGTAAATTCCGTATGAAATTTGTTAAGAAATATGCGACAACAGATATACCGCTAGACAATGGGATTCGGGCTATGCTAATGGGTTGCAGAAAACTTGAAAGACTAGATATCACCCTTTGGCATGGAGGATTAACAGATGTGGGTTTGGAGTGTATCGCTAAGTATGGTGCTAATTTGAGGTCTTTGTCTCTTACTCATATAGGAAATTCTAATGCAGGGCTAGTAAAGTTATCTGAAGGGTGTACAAGATTAAGAAAGCTGAAATTAAGGGGTTGTCCCTTTAGCAAACAAGCTGTTGTCAGCTCTGTGTTTAATATACCTTCTTTAAGGTATGTTTGGTTTCACAGTTGGGATCGTGGTAATAGAAGTGCCCGTATTAGATTGGCACTCACTCGTCCAGAGTCTTAACTTTGGAACATTCGTATGTATGTTCTTCGTCATTTACTTAAAATTATTGTTCATTTCCTATTAATATTGCTTTGTATTACTTTCTTTTAATAAGGGTGTCTTACTTTGGGAGTTTTTGTAGTCTTGGAATATCGTGAATGTGAAATTCTAGCAATTGCATGCTTTCTATCTTCTGATTAGCGAGTTAGGTTTTTATGAGTTTTCTGTTAGACCACATAAGTGTTTTCTGTATATCTCATGAGCCAACACACTACAGAGTGAGAGCATGTATAAGGATTGCACCATCCCATTTTTAGTAATTTCTAGCAACTTGGGACCAAATCCTGCCGCCGAGAGGTGATAAATGGCTTATGCATAAAAACAATGAAATAAAAAGTGGATAAATTTTATGTAATTGATTCCAAATATTAACGGAGATGTCGTCAAAAATTCAAATTGCACTTCAGTTTATGATAGAAGTCTGAACTCGAGTAACTGTCTATTGGGGTCTAGATACGACCTTTTCCAACGATCGTAGTGCTGACATTGAACAATTACAGGAAATGTGCACTACTTGAGCAGAGTTAGAGTGCAGTGGATATACAACATATATGGAAAGCTAATGAAATTAGTTAGAACCGCGTGTAAATATAGTCGAGAATCACTCATAAGCGTGCATCACAGATATGAGTTGTGTACATTCCAAGGCACTTCGTGAATTTGTTAATCTTTATAATTAACAGATAAATAAATTATCAGATTTTAATGTCAATTAAATATATGTTTCCACCTTTCTTACCATCACGTTCTGAATTTGTTAATCTTTATTGCTCATATAGGGCAAGTTGAAAAGTAAGTCTCCAACGAGTGTCTAAATATAGGAAGAATGGTAGAAGTTGATGTAATTGCATGAAGAGGGAACAGCTAAAAGAAGAGTAAGCACAAGAAAGAAGAGATTGAGAAGATAGAAATGTTTAAACACAAGAATGGTTGAAGTTCTGTCAAGACTGATACTAGCTTGTTTCATTGTACGTTGTAGTCATTAAGGTTGTGACTTGTAAAACTTTAACCCATTTAGCGTTGTATGTTATGCACCTCCTGTTCGGTTGTGGTTTCCATAGTTGCAGAAATATTTGCATTAATTTGCTTGTTAAGTGGGTATGCAGCATAATCACTCATTTAATTTACTTTGCAACATATTAATGCAAAGCATTATTAGATAATCATCATTTATATGGTACACTGAGAGACACAAAAGTGTTTATGTGTCGATCTAACCCACTTTGATGTGTGCTGAAAAAACTTACCCATTTTGACCCGGCAAGAAAGGTGGAAACATAAGAAAATAGTCTATGGTTGCAGACGGAGAGTTGGATTTTTTTTCAATAATACAAGTTCATGGATATTTGGATACCAATTTTCAAATTTTTAGTATGATTTCAATAATCAAATTAAGAATCATAAAATCATTAAATAAAGGTATATTTAATCAGGTAATTCTAAATGTACCATCAAAAATCAAGTTTCGCACAATGTCATACAACTTCAGGATTTTGAATGTTCTATACAAAAATGAATCTAGCATCTAGGGTCCGAAATATCCCGCTAATGTATAGCACTAAAACACATAATTTGTTGAGCAAAGACCCGAAATGGAGCTACTTCATTTCCCTTCATGAAGTATGATCTAGGTTGTGATTCACTGGTTCTTTTATGAAAGACAAAACAACGGAAATCAGTTCATCTTGATGCTTTGAGAATCCATGGTTGGCTCCTTTAACAACATGTAACTTGTGGTTCGATATGATCTTTGCAAACTCCGATGCCTCTTTCACTCGGACAATTGTATCATCAGACCCGTGTATTGTCAACACACTGCATAACAAACATAGCTTTTGTAATCATATAGAATAGAAATATCCTGCCATCATCGCATGCATAAAAGGGATACATGACGTCTTGAAATAACAACAAATGAGTCGGATGAAAAGTAGAGTTCACCTTTGACTTTTTAGGGTCAGACACATTTGACTGAAGTAAATTTATATCTTACCTGCAATCTTTGTCAATTTGCAGGCAAGCTTCATGCATATTGTATTCAAGCGCTCCATCAAACTATCCTCAGTCACCGATATAAGAACTAATCGAGCATATAATAATCAGATTTTTGCATTTTAAGGCACTGGGAATAAGGGTTTCAGAAAATGATCAGCAAGAATACCTGTTTTGCCTTTAACATCTATAAAACCCTCTTCCTTCACTTTCTGCAGAAACCCTTTTCCCAAACGCTCTTGCACACCCCCTTCTGTCTTGTACCGTCCAGACCGTTGATGACACGGGGCATCATGATACCTAGAACCGTATAAAAGCACCACATTCCATGCAAGTAAATCAGATAAAGGAATCATACCACGTTACTACATAATCTTAAGAGACAAAAGTGAACCGCTGATGTATAGAATCATATGTTAGAATACCTTTACTATGTCCAAGGATTGCACTCGTTACACAGTTAGCTTCACGAAAGTGTTGGATTACTGAATGTAAGTCATCGGCCTCTCTCAAATAATTACCATACTGAAATGTGCCTTCGCTTTCCCTAAACAGAAATATATGCCAAATGGCAGACTTAATTCCTCATTAAATTTTGAATTTAGATCACAATAATAAGAGTAACTGCACATCCAAACACCCCCTTAACATTCAGTACACAAACGTACCCGTTTCCAGCAAAATCAAAACGAAATGCAGCGATTCCTTCCTTTTGTAACGCATTTGCAAGGTTCACCATGGTATTGGTTTCCTACATGCATACAAAATTAACAGAATAATTATCAAGACATGCATAGAAATATGGAATGGACCTTGATGCACAATTCATGCGAAGTCAAACCGCAAACATTCAAGATCATTAAAAGAATGTGGACTTGATTATGTCAAATATCAAAAAGTTACATTTGGTTTATGAAAAAACAAAATTTCGGAAAAGTAATTTAATGATTACTCCAAGAAATCGACTTTGGTTTTATTTCTAGCCTAATATACCAGATTACTAGCAATCAATGGCACACTTAGGGGATGTTTTGAAAGTAAGTTTGCCGTAGATAGTATTTCGACGTGCCTTAGCTATTTGAAGTTGTGACAATCAGATAAAAGTTGTTTTGAGACAAATGTTGATAACAGGAGTGTTCAGGATTGCTTATAGAAACTCCTTATCACTTTTTGAGATAAGCTAAACACTTTCAGGTTGCTGAAGGGGTGTTTGGTTTAGCTTATTTTAAAAAGCTTATGCTAATCAGCTTATCAGTATACGAGCGTAATGAACTCTTTTTGACAAAACTACTCCATAAATGCTTATGAAAAAGCCTTTTTATCGCTACCCATAAACTATTAGGATACTCAAAAGCTGTTGCCTGAAGCAGCTCACCCAAACACCCTCTTATTCAACACGCTTATTTCACTCACAAATATAACCATATAAGCACTTAGGATAAGAAACCCCATACACCCTCCAAACTACTTATCTACGGCCTTAAAACGGTATAATTCAGTTTCAAAGCAGTCTCGAACACTCTCAAGTCATAAGTCAATACCCTTGATCAAATAATCAAAAGCATTCTCACTACTACCAGTAAATACTCGTAATTCAAACTACACTAACCACTTAAGGGTGTCTAGTGTGTGGCAAGGGTCGAGACCATCATCACTATAATGCGGGAGGTCTCAAATTTAATTTCGGCTAGGTGCAAACAACCCTAAAGTGGGCACGCTAACCTCCTGAAAAGGGAGGACTTTACTTTTAGTTTATGTATGTGGCGGTCCATGGATTAGTGGCCAAAAGGTCATAAAACATACTTAACCAACGATAAGAGGGTGTTTGTTTCGGCTTACATAGCGGGCTTATGGCTTAAGTTTCGTAAGCCTACTTTTTGTGGCTTATTTGGAAACTTTCTGGTTTATAAAAGCTTAATATGATATGATAAGCATATAAGCGAAAAGTTTCAAAATAAGCCACAAAAATATGAAACATAACCGAAAAACAAATAAGGCATAATCGGACTATATAAGCGAAAACAAACACCCCTAAGATAATATCACTTTCTAAACGCAAAAAAAAAAATACCTTTGTTGACTGAAAACCATGACACAAAATAACAAGCTCATTAGAACCAGCCTCATGCAATAAACCCATAAGCTTCTCACCATGCATGCTTATTCACTACAACTATTTTCTCCCCTGAAAAACATACTCTAATAAAAATCCAACCTTTTTATCATATAAAAACCAAATCTTTTTTTGGGTAAGCACTAAAGATCACTGGAAACTGAACCTGGGCTTTGCTCAGAAGAAGTTGATTTTATAGTAGCAGCCATTGTGGTTAATCTTTTTTCTTTTGCTACAGTAAAAGTCGATAAAAAGTGAAAAACAGTAAAAAAAAAGTGTATTGACTAATGACTAAAAGAGATTATATAGAAGCATTAGAGATAATCGTGGTGAATAGTAATACTAATGCTATAAGGATTATAGATGGGGTCTGCATTGGTAGTTTGGTACCCACCTCCCAAATTATATAGAACCACTAAACGAGATTATATAGAAAATAATAACTATATTGCTCTTTTATTGTATTAGGGTTGTAAGGAGGTTAAGTTTATTCGGGGTTAATTAAGTCAAAGATTAAATTCGGGTAATTCAAGTCAACTCGAGTAATGAGAATATTAGATAAGGCCGGGTATCGAGTTGAAATTGTTTGGCTAACTTGAGTTCGGATTGATCCGTTCGAATAATAAGGTTTTTCTATTTTGTTAATATATATTTTTTATAAATTATTTATATAAATTAGAACTATGGCAACTTTATGGCTATTTTACTCATATTCAGGTTGACTGACAAATTTGAATCGACCGAGTTGATCCGACTTGCATTTGACCTAAACGACGGAGTTCAAATAAGGTCAGGTTCAAATATGTTATTTTCACCTTAACGACTTTGACCCGACAATTTATCTGAAGAACAAACTGACCCGATTGATACCCCTAGTTGAAAGTTTATAAATCAAAATTTAGTAAAAATTTAATCGTAAAAGTTCGGGGTAATTCAACATATACCCAAGAGTAAAACTCCAAAAATACATCATGTCGTTTGCCAAATTTTATTGTTTATATTTATTTATATCCCTTCATCAATAAACATTACATAAAATATATTTATAGGGACAAGCGATTCAATTTTTTTCGTTATCTCCTAAGTTGTTTTAACATGAGATATTTTTGTCTTTTGTTTGTAAAAGTGATGTAAAAATGTATTTTGCACTATATAAGGAAGAGGTCAAATAAAGCTTTGAAAAAAATAAACTTATTTATTTTATTTTATTTTCATTAAAAAACCAATAATCACATTAGGGGTTTAGTTAGTTTAGAGTTAATTCGGTCGGATCAAGTCGAATTAAGGCTTAATAAACCGTGCGACACGATTGCTTTCGTAACACCCCCATTTCGTGATATGCGAATTCAAATGGGTATTACTTGATGGCACAAGGTCATAATAATAGAAAACGATCTCTAAAAGTCGTTTTTAAAAGTTTTATCATTCAAATATATCGAGTTTACAAAATAGGTCCCATTGGTTCCATTGATTACAAAAACGTTTTTGATGTTTTGAATGATAAGTTATTTATATATATAGCCTTCTTGATCTTGCCCTTCCGTGACAGCTTAGACATTATGGACCTGAAATACATGCTTAAAACTGTCAACACAAAGGTTGAGTGAAATTCATAGAGTTTGTTAAATGGTTGAACACATTATGTTGGTAGTGTGAGTTAATTAGACTCACACCATTGGTTTGAAAACAAAACAGTTATTATTAGACTAAGCATCATGCAATCAAGGCGTTAATGTGTTCCAATATTAATTGGAGAAATTGTTGGTACGAACCCTAATAGTTAAAATTGCCATTTTTACTTAATGTTACTCAAATATAGTGCGTTTGTTTGCCTTTAACGGGGCCAACACAAACGAGATTCGTCAATCCCAATAGATCTATTCATAATATTCGGCCACTCTCACATAGTGATTAATGATTCATGATTTAGGGACTTATGTTTGGCAAATGCGGTAATTTAGTGCTAATAAAACAATGAGATAAGCATATTTTGAAAGCAATGTGTTCGGTTTAAAATAAAGCATGTATCTCCCACAAGGGTTTGTAAAACAATTAAGTAATAGAAAATGGGGCTATGAACTCACCGAGAGTTGATGATGTTAAGTGCTTTATGATGGATAGCCGGGAAGCCTCTACGTGAAACCTAAAATGGAATGTTGCGACTTAGGTTTGGAATAATGTTTTAGGAAAACATAAACCATTCTATATATATCTCTATGTTGATCATTATGTAACCATTTATCATTTGATGTTTATAGTAAGATCTTTAATATGTGAAAACGTATTTAATTTATAGATATCGTACCGTTCGGGCCATCATAATTCAGAGGTCATGTAGTAAACGTTCGAGGAGCTAGGACATTTTAAATCATAAATTCAGCAACTCGTCGATACGTTTTACCCAAATGAAACCCCTCACATAAAGCTCCCTACTATTGTAGCACTTAGTAAATACAACATATGTTTTGAGTGAAGATTGTTATATAATAAAGTTTATCATTTTTTTTAATAAATATCTAGTTTTTACAAGTTCTCATTGTCTACTAGTGATTACAACTTATTAATATGTTCAAGAATGAAGTTTTGGTAAAAATCGTCCGAAAAGGGTAAAATGGTCATTTTTCCGTTACTTGTGAAAATACAAATTCAAAGATTAAATGAATTTTGCTAAGTTAATATGTAACTAGCTATAACTTGGTTTCGCTTTAGTTGTGACAAAAGTATAGTCGTGAAAACTACATATAGGAGTTCAGTTTTGAAAGAATATGGCCTATTTAAGCGTTTTCAAGGTCCGAGCTTCTTTGATATCAAAGAGGCGTCGTTCGGAAAACTTTCATGCTTTAACTTTTTGATGATTCGGAGCAGAAGTACCACTTTTAATACGACCAGACCCTAAACAGCTTCCATTTGGCAGTTTTGGCGTTTTGGTTTCGCTAACTTCTTTTGACTATAACTTTTGACTCGTTTGTCCGTTTTGGGTGATTCAAGTTTCTATGTTTACCTTTTTATCTTGTCTACCATAGTATGTCAGTTAGAAAGTCCATATGTTACTGGTTTTAATGGTCTCAAATGTGTAGAATATAACTAGTTTTCTAGTTTGTTACTTTTATGACAATATGTAAATTAAAACATGTGATTGAGTATATGTACATCATGAATCAAAATATTAACGATAAATATAGCATGAAATAGTTAAGATTATGAATAATAAAGATGAGATGATGGTGGTGATAAGTTGCTTACAACTTTTGACTTTCACTTAAGAAAGGAGTAACTTAGTAAGGATAGGACTTTGATTGATCATTTAAGACTTTGGATTGAGCTAGCTTTCTACACCTTGGCACCCTTGAAATCTTGAAGAGTTAGTGATGAAGTACTAAGTGACTTGAGTGGATCTAAACTCAAGAAGATCACTTAAACTTGCTAGAGATTTGATGTAGTAGCTTGATCTTTGGAACTTCTTTGCATAAACTTGGAGTTTATAAATCAAATTATGGAAGATATGAATGTTTTAGTGTATGGATGACCCAAATCAGTATGTGAAGGTCTTTAGGATGTATTTCACTTGCTATTTATAGGAGGGTAAGTTTGGTTAACCATATATTGGGTTAAATATTAACCATGGTTAAGTTAGGACACATGTAATGATCTAAATGAACCATGGTTAGGATCAAGCCACCACCAAAGTGACTCACCTCATAAAGCGGTCACAATAAGGTGAAAAGGCTTAGATGATAAGATAATATCTTGAGTTTAGAGTAAATTTTGGTTGCGTTAAATGCCAACCGTAAGTTGTTAAGCTATAAACGTAAACCGGGTATCGTAAAATCTGAAACTTGCTTGATGAAACTCATCATTATACTTCATCTAAAAATATAAAATGGGTGATAAGTATCATTGGGTGCAAAACGCTTAAAAAGCTAGAAACACGGGTCAAAAACGCGTAATTCGCAATTTATCGAAAATAGCGAAAATTCGGGGAAATGATCGTTGAATTTATTTAGAGTATACTAAAATTAGTCTAAAAGTGATATGAGATGTTAAAATGTGGTTTTCGTCATACACGGGATAACTTAACAGTTATCGTGAAGTCTAAAGTTACGCGATTTAAGAAAAAATATAGAACGTACAAGGTTAATTTCTTTATGGTCAAAGGAGGAGGGAAATATGTTTGACTTTTCAAAAAGCGTAAAAGTGTCAAAAACATATTAGAAACACAGTCAGGTATGGTTAAGTCTGGGATCTAAGTAGAATTGTTTAGAACGTAAGTTTAGTCTCAAATGCGGCCAGGGTTTATTTGGTAACATTTAAATGAAATCTTAAAAATTCTCAAATTAATCATGAGTGATATAAAAATTAATCCGATGTGAGAAAATTATCAGAGTTGATTTTCTTTAAGCGTGATGTTTAAATGGTGTTCCGACCAAAAACTTTTTAAAAGCGATGTTTTCTTAATAAATTTTGCGAAAATGATCTAACGATTGTCGAACTCTCGGGATATTACTAAAATAATTTAACCTACGAGAATGTGAAATAAAAATTTTACGGGATGAATAGTGAAAGTGAATAGTAAAAGTGAATAGTAAATTCTCGAATGAAAATGCGGGTGGTTACACTTTCATTCTATTTCACACACAGTAAGCACGTCATTAAACACACATAGTCACAAGTATGAACTTTTGTCTTTTCTTCCAAGTCAAATTCAAAAAAATGCTTAGATATCAACCTAAGAATCAAATAGAAAGGGTTTTAAGCCAAAATAAAGATAAAATGCATAAAATATCGGATTATATTTTGGCTTTTCCATTAATTAAATCATGATTAAAATCCATAATCCTTTGAGGGTTATTTTAGAATCCAAAATATAAAATGGACTAAGCTTATTGAGAGATATCAAAAAGTCGAATGGCTTGTACATGAAATAGTCATCTAACACTCACTCACAGTTTGGTGGAGATGATGGACACTCGAAGCGGTATGAAACTTTTCAAAAAGTGCGGACGGAACCCCTTGGTGAAGATGGCGACATATTGATAACGTGATGGCACATGAAAAACATGGACGTGGCCCTGAGAAACTATATTACGAACAAAATGTATATCTATCTCAATGTGTTTGGTTTGATGATGTTGAACATGATTAGTAGTCAAATAAATGGCACTAACATTGTCATAGTAGACAAGAGAGGCAAATAATAATGGTTTATAAAGCTCGCGAAGAAGATTACGAAGCCACACGGTTCAACAACTTCATTAGCAATGCATACACACTTCACCACTCGATCTAGAGAGATGTTGTCATTTGGATGAGCACGAGTAGATTATCCTCCAAGAAGATACGTATATCGCTGTAGTATGGCAACCAGCCAGCAGATTAGAATAGGCAGTAAGAGAACACGTGATTAGAGGAATAAAATTGGAGCCGACTATTCACAATTATAATTGTTATTTCTTAAAATAGGATTTACATAGATGTAAAAGGAAAACGAGCAACAAGTTGTGTCGTTATCCCTTTTTAGATTGCAAGACCGACTCTTTTGAAAACTACATTCATGGATCTACATGTCATAACATTACTGTTCATAACTCGTTAGACTCTATTGAGTAGCTTCACGCCTCAGGTGCAAAGGAAATAAAGGTATAAAGCGAGAAAGAAATAAACACATATTGTTGATCCCAGTTGAGCAAGCGATCTAATATAAAAGCTGACTTAGAACAAAAGCTTATTAAGTATCACGCGGAATTTAATATTTAATCTTAAGAAGAACATTGAACATTCAACACCTCAATATTATTATTATCACGAATACTCTAACAGTATTAGGGTTTTGAAGTGTATCGAGCTTAGATATAAAACTTAGTATCTAATCTAACCTAGAACCTCCTTTTATAGGCTAAGGAGTCCTATACATTATACAATACGTCTACTACAATATAAATATCTTTTCCATATTTATCTAATACAAAATACTAAACCGACTATACAAGACTAGCAGTGGTTACAATATATTATCCGTGGTTACACTATACTACTAGCCGCGTTTGTCTTCATCGTGGTTACATTCTTCCGTGGTTATATCAACCCTGTCCATGGTTCCAACACTTAGAGTAATTCTTGATCCAAGGAACCAAAAACCCAATAATCCTCCCCTAAACTTGATACATTCCAATTCTCAAGTTTCCTTTAACTCAAAACATCCGAATTGGCGGATGTAAACACTAGCCTTAAGAATATTCTCATACTTTAGCAACAAATTGTAAGCTTGACCATCATAGGGCAACAACATCTTGATACAACCAGGGGTTAACATCGAGCAATAATTCCGGATACTTATTGTTGAGGATAATCACCTTCTACAAGCATGTGAATAACTTCTCCAGAAACTGTTAAAACATGAACTCCACAAGTTTGATATAAAAACCATCTTGTAACATGACCATTGTAGAGTCCTTTCCATTCAGGTTCATCATGAGTAGGTTCAAATAGAATCTTCAAATGATGATAAACCAGTCTCTCATGATAATCAGTTGGATGTCGCGTCCCAAACTTATTCTTGTAAAGTATCCAAAGATTCATCAAATCATCTCTATCAAAATCTTGAAGCATCTGTGAAAATTTATTATACTCATAAACTTCATTGTTGAGTCTTTGAATTTTCCAAACTCCTTCACTACCAACTTTAACCTTAAACTCATAAGAGATAATTTGATTAACATCTTCAACTACTTTCAATCTTTTAGAATCAGATGTCTCCTGAAGCTCAGATTTTCTCTTTTGTCTACTTTGAATCCACTCTTCTTCCTTCTTGAATTCATTGGACAGAAATCATCATTATTAATCTTCATACACCTCTCATAAAGCTCCAAAATTCTTTCAAATGTACATTTACTAAGATTATCAGGAACATGGATGCCTGAATTCTTAATAATCTTCATCAATACATTCCTCATCTGTGCAATTGAAGGAGGTTTCTTTCTTATAACTTGCTTTCTTTCTTTACTAATCCTTCTTGCCCATAGACCCAAAAGTCTAGCTCTTTCCTCATCATCCAACAGAGCCCATTCTTGTTCAGTATACTCATCATGTATTTGTTGAGAAGCTTGAAGATAGTTTTGTTATTCATACCATGTAGCTATCCATCTCTGACTAGCTTCTTCTTCTTCTTGCTTCCTTTTATCTAAAAGCGCTTGTTCTTGGCTATCATATTTTTAACATACTCACGCATAAGCAGCACCTTCTTCTTTACTTTTTAACTTCAACTCTGGTTACGCAATCCTTTACCTTTACCAATGTCTTGTTGAACCACTTTCTTCTTCAATGGATCACCAATAGTCAAACTTTTACTTCTAGGTTTGGTTGTAGTAGATTGGACGGATAAAGCAGGTGCAATGATAGGTGCAGCAATAGATGAGTTTTGCTTAGATTTATCAAGGTACTCGCAGCTTCTTTCTCAACTTCTTTAGTTTTAGGTGGTGATCTGAGAGGGTTGTGACACAGTGGAAGTGGTTATGATAGCGGTGGGTGTGAAAGTAGTGGGTATAATTGCCATGTCTGTGCCGGCGATGGTTACAAGAGTACTAATGGTTGAGGCATACTATATCGATGGTTCGGCGACTGTACTACTTCATCTTCAACAACGGTCTTCAAACATTAAGAGCCCTTTCATTCCCATCTTTATCAGGATATCAAAAATTCTTGATCTCCACTATCTTCTTCCATAGATACATCAACAGCTTCCCACTGAATTCATGCCTTCCAGCTCCTCTGTTTGGATACATCCACCACATTCAGGCGGAGGAATCCACCTTCTTTTCTTTCTTCTCATAGCTCTCAAAACAACAACCCATGTCTTCTTACTTTTCCAAAACCAACACATTAGCTTCAATCTCCTAATATCTTACCACGAAACACAACCAACTCCGAAGACTTGAGATTGTTTCCTCTATTATGGTACATTTAGCCGTCAATTCATTAAAGCGTTCAAGAATATCCTCCACTTCGACGTGGTGAGGCTGGTCCGAAGATGGTTCATGGAAAAGTCATCATGTACCAGCTTAAGATCCGTCAATTCATGTTCATGTTCCAAACTATCCTCATCGCCCGGTATGGCACGCTTTCAGAGAGTGAATCCTTGGATAAAGTAAACATAGCATCGGACCTTGGTGATCATCTATGTACCCAATAGCAGCGGTTGGTTAGGGATTCTCCACTGTGTTAAGTTCAAGGAACTGCACATTAGTTGCCAAAGGTTGGGTCTTATTCATGTTTCCACTATCGACCCGACCTAAGCATGAATCATTAGTAACCCTTCCAATCATGTCACCTCACTCCATGTGGCCTCATGGAACACCACTAACACCAGACTTGAGGTAGCTTGGTGCCCTTGATCTCTAGTCCATATGAAGCCAGCGGTGGTTGTGTGATGGTGTTAACAGATTTGGTCTTACAAGAAGCTCTATGTTGTTTTCCTTTTTGAGGCCGCACACAGTTCTTTACACTCAAAAACCTTAGAAGATAACCCTCTACCAAGTTCCCTTTACCAGTTTAGATTGTTTTGTGATTGAGGTGACCTAGCCTTCTATGCCATAATTTTGACTCATCTACATATGCTTTAGCAAACAAACATAAGGACCTATTTGGAAGAACATCTTTAAGATCAAAACAATATATATTTTCCTTCCTAGGTACCCTAAGTTGTATAAACTTCTCATCGGCATCTTAGGGAACAGACACACACACTCAGTTTCCCCAAAAAGTACCCAGTTTTTCTTATCACACATTTAAGAAACACTGAATAGATTATACTTAAGTCCCTGTACCAAATAGAATTTGTCAAAGTCTAAATTCCCTGTTCGATTGTTGCCTGCCAAGTATATTTCCTCCTTTGGATCATTGCCAAATGCCACATATCCTCCATCAAAAGCTTCAAATCTTCGGGTTGCTCCCCCAAGTCATGTGTGCAGAGCAACTCTTTATTTAAATATCTTGTAGATTGCCTTACCATGCACATGAAAATTAAACAAGTTAGTTCCTTGTGGACCCAAGCCAATCTGACTTGGAGTGCGCCGTGCATCAAAATATTCAAATTTCTTTAGGTCCATTGATGCACAATTGACATGATGTAAAACCTTGGTCTTAGACTTCCATTGCCAACTTGCGAGGCCTTAAAATGATTTCCAACCAACGTGTTTAGTTATCACCTTGGAATTTTTAAAACTTCTTTTGTTTCAGTGGTGATATTTTGCTTATCGTGGTTTGACTCTTAGCCGTGTTTACATTTTACTTAGGTGGTTGGAATCCATTTAGGTGGCGGTGACTATTGATTTTGTTTTCCCATTCCTCATCAACACTGCCCTAGGAATCATGTTCTGTTAGGGCTGAGGTTTGTTTTCTTTGAAAAGTTTTGATGATTTACCCTCCTCCAATGATTCCAAACTTGTGGTGCATAACAATTTCTCTGTAAGTGCTCAAAACTACCACATTATCCAACTTTTTGACACATTGAAACTCATCACCTAATCTGTTAGAAATTAGGCCATTTAAGCTTCTCTGATTGCCCCTAGGTTTATATTTTCTCATATGTTCCCTAGGTATTTCCACGTTGTCAACTACTTTCTTGGTAATTTGAGCTCCAAATCTAGGTACAAGGTTGACTTGTTTAGAATCAACTTTCTTAACATGTTCTATCTTTTCAAGTTGAGTTGATTCAGATCTATCTTCCTCAGTCTATTCCCAATCTTCAATTGTGGGAGCATCGGATGACTTGTCGAGAACCTATCTTAGGTGTTCGATTATTACTTGACCCTTCTCAGGGTTTGTTAAAGAATTCACTACTAAATAAAATGACTTCTTTAGCGGTGGTGCATGTTTCATCAAGAGGGTGGTGGCATATTATTGTATCCAAGACCGTACCATCTTTGAACGGTTTTGACCTATTGGTTTATATACTAGATCGAAGCATATTGTGTTTTAGCAACCCAAACAACATGTTTTTCTTTTTCTTAGGGCCTTTTGTTTTACACACTCTTGCCTCTTCTAGTTTATCTTTAAGCATCTTAATATCTCTATCTTTAAGATCAATTTCACCACCTAGTATATTGATCTTATCTACATACTCAAACTTCACGATCTGAACTTTTAGCTTCTCTTCCACACTTTCTAGTCCAACTCTATAACCTAGGTTGTCCATAGACAATCTTTCTACTTCTTTTCTTAAACTTTCGTGATAGCTTTTGAGATTCTAAGTTATCATGACATGATTTAAAGAACAAAGTAGAATAATTAGATACCTCGAGATCTGAACTAGAAGATGAATCATAGGCCATTAGAGCAAAGTTATGCTCTTTTGAAGTTTCACTAGCTAGAAAAGCTGTATTAGGACCTTCTTCAATATGTTCACTCCAATCATTCATCCCATATTGAGCAACTAAAAGGCTGAAAAACAACGAGGCTCTTACGTGGTCTTCTTAATGCCTTCAATTCTTTTAGAGACTCGACATTCCCTTACAAGTGACCTTTCTTCTTGCGGTTAAAGCACTCCATATTGCTTTTCGAACCAAGCTCTCCTTTGACCATCATACCTAACTGTCTTGATCCTCCTCGGAAACTTCCTTGCTTGGAGAGTCAACATTGCCATTTGCCATTGAAGATTAATCTCATCAAGATCATCGGGATCAATTTGATCTAGATCTTGATTCAAAACATCAACATTGGTAGTTAAATCGACGGAAAAGCACAAATTGCACCATCAGACGATTATCACTAACAGTGGTATTGTTTGCAATAGCGTGGTTATTCCATGGCGCGATGGATACATCATGTGGACTTTTGTGATTAGTTGAAACAAAGCAAGGTTTGATTAGCGAAGATGCAATGCACCTTCTCGGACTTCGTAAACTTTCAAGTTGTTGTAGAGATTGTCGAGTCATTTTATCAAAGTCCACCTTATATCTCACAATCGTATGAACGGCCCATTGGAGATAAACTTCTAATGAACTTCAAATTTATATCTTCTTGAATAACATTATAGTCCTGACTTGATTGGCTATCGGTTTTGAAGCTGTTGTAAGTGCCATCAAGTTTTCTCCACTAAGAGTAGTGAAGTTTTCAAAGCGATGCTTGAGCATATTCTTCCTTGATTTCTTAGTAGCTTCATTACGGCAAACCTTGTCTCAGAGCATCCAGTAACTCTTTAGCGATTCATATCTTTCAAAATCCAAAGCATACTCATTATTCCATAGAGAATCGGTGAGCTTTGATCTCCAACTTCCTTTTAGCCTTGTCAGTTTCACTAACAATAGCTATCCTTTGCCATCATCACCCTTCTTAGGAAGAGTATCACCTTTTTCAACGACATCCCAGATAGCATAGTCAATCATACCAATGTATTGCCTCATTCGCATTCTCGATTTGATACTCGCCATCTGAGCATGGGAACTTCGCTGTCACCATGTGAGTTTAGTCCGGACATCTTGGCTTTCTTTGAATAGAACTTATGAGAACTTCTTAAGGTTGGGTTTCTAGATCACAAGCTCGATACCTTGTTCATCCCGGTTGAGCAAGCGATCTAATATAGAAGGACTTAGAACAAAAGCTTATTAAGAATATCGCGGAATTAATACTTAATCTTAAGAAGAAGAACAATAAACATTCAACACCTCAATAGTATTATTATCTGAAATACTCAACGATATTAGGGTTTTACAACCATGAAGTGAATGGAGCCTTAGATATAAAACTTCATTATATCTAATCTAACCTAGAACCTCTTTTATAGGCTAAGGAGTCCTATACATTATACAATCGTCTCCGACAAGATAAATATCTTTTATTTATCTAATCTACAAATACTAAGCCAGTATACAAGACTAGCGGTGGTTACAATATATTATCGTGGTTACACAATACTACTACCGCGGTTTGTCTTCATCGGCGGTTACATTCTTACGATACGTGGTTATATCAACCCATTAAGTGGTTCACAACTTACTTGGTAATTCTTGATCCAAAGAACCAAAACCAAACCATATTGATTTTTAATACATGATTTCTCGTGTGTTTTCACTTTGCGATACACTTTTCATCTTGAGAGATGAAAAAATGAAATCTTGAGGATCATATATATGAAGAAGCGAGCACATAAGAATATCTAGATAGTGAATGGAGGTATTGTAATTACACCATAAGATTAGAAATGGATGATTAGAAATAGGATCGTAGTCC
>OU343221.1:337522826-337577375 GCA_910596185.1 Chrysanthemum makinoi
TTTTCTTTGAACCATCGCTACCTGTAGTTTGTAGAGAAATTCCAACTCTATGTTGAAGAATGGTGATGCGGAAAAGTGAGAAGAATTTAGGTTGATCTGGTTGGCAATCTGTTGGATAGAGGTCTAGAACACGTCGGGGTAGTATGAGGAGACTTGTTATCTAGTTTACTGGTCAGAAGTCGATGTTTCGCCTTCAGGTTGAGCCCAAACTCAATGTTGCTTAGATATGGCTCGCTGCTATGTTTCAGGTGATATTCAACCTCAATATCACTTTCGAGCTGTTGTCTCTGAGTAGTTGACTTCTAGCCTTCACATTTCTGAGCCGTTTCAACTCTGATGTCGTCTCATCTTCTTCACTCGACTTGTCTTGAAGTAATTTAGCATGCTCCAAGTACAGTACCTGCAACCATATCGGGGATCTTCAGGTTAGAAGTGGACTGGCGGAGTGAGCCATCAACAAGTGTAGAAACCAGTCAAATTCAGTGTCATCTTCGTTTTTTTGTTTTTGTTAATAGCATGAAATGACATCAGCCATAGCGTGTCTTCTCTTCTTCTTTGCGCCATAGATGAGGATGCTGGTTCTTTGACCGTGTCCAGGTGAGGAGGTCGGCGTTGTTGTCAGGGGCTTAGGACTTCCTCATTGTCACAACCAGTATACTCGAAGTGTGATCACCGGTTTCTCTGTCTGAGGTGGTAACTCAGAGTCCTGAGGTTTTGTCAGCAGAAGAGCGCTGCGAGGAGATCGTCTTGTTACTGTTGTGCGAAGTCTCTTTAGGGGTGGGTTGGTGGCATAGAGGAGGGTTCTCCGACTTCTTTGGACGGTTAGGCTCGTTATCTTTCTCCTTATCCTTCTCTTCATCGTCTCTTGGACGTTAGGCCTTTGAGCCCTTCTTCTCTGGCAATGCTGATTTGAGTTGGTATTCCAGCAATGCTTCAAACAATTTACCTTCGTAGGAAGTAAATGTTGCAGATTGTTTAGACATTTGAGATACTAGTCAGGAAACCAATTCAGCATCTGAGAATATTATGGGATCAGTTGGATTGATGTTTACTTTCATAGGTGTTGATCTCATAGTTTGCTTGGCCAAATGCAATAGATTCGGATAGAGTTGTCTGGTGTACATTTCTCTTATCACACCAGGAACGATGTCAAGAAGGAACTTGCGAGTGTAACCTTTGATCATCTCGTTCATTTCCCCTTGAAGATCACGTTGCATGAACTTCTGGATGTACTCCCTTTCAACTGACATCTTGTCATTCTCGTCATGAAGATACTGAACCTGATCAGCGAGAAAATTCAGCTTTTTGTAAAGCACGTCTTTCTTCCTGACCTGCTTGACAGCTTTAACAATTCTTGTCTTTGCCCGATAAATCCAAGAGTCTGTGCGTTCTTCACAGATTTGGATGTGAACTCGGTTGTTCTTCTGGATGGTGGTGGTGAAGAGTAGAGAGAGGATGATATGATGATGAGGAGACGCGAGGTGGCTCTGGGTCCTTTAGTGGCTCAGAAGTTTCCTCCTTGGAGCGTGCGGGACTGTCTAGAAGAAAGTTATCATAATCAGTGCCATCTCATTTCCAGCACTTAGCCGTTCATCAGCCTTGTATCACCACCAGAGTATCTCAGTCTTATTCCTTGCTCATTTTTCGTTTCGGTTCTTCAATGTCAAAGTTGATGGAATCCTCAATCTTCCGTTGCTGTTATTCATGGGTGATGGTGGTACCAGTTCCCTTATCGGGTTGATTAACCGCATCAGGAACTGGTGTGGCTTGAGTTCCACCACTTGACCCTCCGGGGCCACGAGTTTGATCCTTTATGAATTCATCAGCAAGATATTTGAGTCTGAGATTCTTCAACTTCTTTTGATAATCTTTTTGCTCATCAAATGGTTCTTCTTCAGAACTTTCCCTTCTTATGTAAACCACATGAGTTTTCCCTTTCTTTCAGCTCTTGGACTTGGAGGTTTGGGGTGTTAGAGTGGCATCTTTAACAGTTTCAGAGTAGATGATCTCTTCTTCTGATTCAGTAGCCTCTGAGTCCTCATCCAATAGTTTTTGTTGCGTTCAGGTTGGGAATTTGAATGGAACAACTTCCTTAGATGGAACTTTAATTTTGAGAATATGTTTCTCTTTGAGAACTTTCTTTGACTCAGTGCTTGCAACACTTCCTCGCACTGCTTCCAGGTTTTCCTAATAGGTGTACCAGAGGACCTTTCATCGAGAAAACCAACTTTGCCTTCATCAACTGCTACCAGATACCTTTTGTATGAGTAAAGTTGTTTGATTTCATCAGAGAGAAGGTGATCCGGCAACACAGCACCTTGTTTCTTGGTTGTTGATTCCTTAAATCTGACTGTGAGTGTAGGCTCATACAACATTGAGTGATTGTTGGGGTCATTGAGTCTCAAGGGGATATCAGGATTATACCGTAGAGCTCTTTGGATCAACAATTTGGTAAATCAGATATATGGGATCTTGGAGCCAAGCTTTTTGAGGAAAGACATCATGTCGTCCCATATTAGAGCTTCAACTTCAATGTGTTTCATGTTGACCAAAGCCCAAAAGATTTGCGTTTCCATGAGCTTGGGATGCTCATAGCTACTGTCACGTCCAGAAACAGATTTGGTGATGATGATGTAGAGAGTTCTCCATGGCTGAGGAATATTCTTATGATCCACGTGTGAATGCTTTGTGATTACTCCTGAAGCTTCGTCATAACCAATGTCGATCATGAATTGTAGAACAGTCTCTTCAGTTGGTGTGGCATTGTATTCGGTTGGCTCAATGACAGGAATGAGAAGGACAACCCTTAAGCATGCTGGTGTGATGGTGACTTGTTTATGGTTGAGCGTCACCGTTACAGCATTCTGACCTTTGATCTTTTGCATTGTGTTCCAGAACTTGTGAATGTAGATCTCCGGTATTGTAGCAGAATTGGTGAGCATGTTCTGATACGGGTGATTCCTCAAGATGTCCACAGCAATCAGACAAGAAGATTCCGCAGCAGGTGAGAGTATCAAAATCAACACGAACGTTATTCTTTCCAATCTTCATCGGATAGCCATTAGGGAAGATATCAGCAACGGTGAGAACATTTGGTTCATCCACATTCTGCATTTGAGTGTCCATGTCGTGATCTGAAAGATATTTATCCAAAAGAACCAACATATCGAAAGACATTATGTTAGTCAACAGATGGTTTTATTGTCTACTTATTGAATGTAATATGTCGATGATTGTTACGAGTCCAATGTCACTTGTTTATCCAATAGTCCAATGATGTCACGATAAGTCTTGTGAGTTGATTAAATTTAAGTTTTAAAGTCCATGTTTTCACTTATTTCTCACAACATATTAAACGTTTAAGCTTATAAGTGAAATTATTGGTTTCGTGGCGTTATGATTTAATTGTTTACAAGTTTGCACGCGTAATAATTCATAATTAAGGTTAAACTAGGCTTAGGCTTAGAAATGGCAAGCTTATACGTAAACAAGAGTGGTATACGCATAAACGCAAGCTTATGCGTAGGTACTTGACTTACGCGTAAGAAATATTACGCTGTAATGAAAAAGTGCCTTATGCGTAGAGCTTACGCGTAAGCCGCGATATGGAACCTTACGCGTAGGCTTACTCGCAAAGAGTCAACCTTATGCGTCAGAGGTCACTGTTTACGATATCCTTCAAGTGATACGCCGTAGCCCTTATGTAGAACCTTACGCAGTAAACGTTAACGCGTAAGATTTCTCTTTCGCATAACATGCTACGCGTAAGGTGATCCTTATGCGTAGATGGCAAATACCCTTGATTGTGAATTTTAACGCGTAATAAACCTGAAATAATTTCATCATAGCACCAATATTAACATATATATTCGGTTATTTTCAGATCATAGCATGAATACACATTTAACAGTTACGCGTATTAAGACTTATGCGTAAACCTAAACCCTAAGGCTCAATTTTTATGTGTAAGTAATCTAGCCTTTGAAATTGCACCAAAATGATTATGGGATGTCTAGGAAGCCTATTGAGATGTTCTATCAATGTTTTAACATCAAATTCAAAATGAATCAAAAAATACACAAATATTAAGAACATGAACCCTAATTTCTAATTAATGAGCAATTAGTGTTTCTGGGTTGATTCTAAGCATGAATATGGTCAATTCATCTTGTAAACAACATCACACAACAGTCTTTTTAACCAAAAACGTTCATATTTGAAAATACCCAATTCACGCATAAACCCTATTTTTCAAGAATCAATCAATTCGTGTATCTAGGTGATGTTGAATGATAAAAATGGTTTCAGTGATGTTATTGAAACGTTTTGACACAATCATTTTCACCATACACACTCAAACTTGATTTGGTGTTCATGTACTTATGCGTAGAACACTAAATCGCATCAAAGTGAAGATTTAACCGTTGGTTTTTAAAGAAAATCAAAACCTCTGTTTAAAATCTTGTAACAAACATAGAAACACTTACAATTTGATGATCAAAAATACGGATTACAAGTTTGAATATTAGGCGTAGGATTTGGGTAGATGAGAATTAAATGTGAAGATTTAATGAGTTAGTGGAGGGTTTGTTAAAATTTCTTTGAGCTTTTGACAGTTTTAGCCCCTCCACCTTTGCCATTTACATCCAATGCCTTTAACTTCCATTTTGGTTACCAAACGAGTGATATTCGGAAAGAAATTTGACGACACTCCCCCTTGACTTAAGAAATAATGAAAGTTTATAAATTTTAGTCCGAGGAGTGTCAGTAAACCAGAAAAATGTCCACCATTATTAAGGAAAACAACCGGGATAAGGTAACATGCAAGTACAATGTTTTTTGAAATTGTAAAAATATTTGATTTCTCCCCCTCAACACTTGATCGTAAAAATACTGAATTTTGAAAGATTAGAGTGTTGACGGAAGAATTGTAGTTGCCATGTGAAAAGAAATATAGATAGAAGAATATTTTTGTTGTTTTATCAGGTTTTATATTTTTGTATTTTGTTTTTGAAAGATATTTACAAAAGAGGTTTTGGTGTTTGACTGGTTTTTAAGAATGTTTTAAGAGGTCATCCAGTTCCTCTTGAGTCAAACACCGCATAGCAATCCGGTGGACCAACTCATTAAACCTAGCAGGAGCTAAGGCTTTGGTGAGGAGATCTGCCAATTGGTATTCTGTAACCACAAAGTATAATTCAACAGTACCCTGTTCCACGTGGTCCTTGATGAAATGATATCGAAGATCGATGTGCTTTGATTTCGAATGTTGAACTGAGTTGCACGAGATCGCAATAGCACTCTGATTGTCGTAGTACATCGGGATTCTGTCATATACGTAACCATAGTCTTTGAGTTGTGTTCTCATCCAAAATGACTTGAGCACAACACGCCGACATGGCTACATATTCTGCTTCGGTTGAGGACAGCGATGTACAATCCTGCTTCTTCGATTGCCATGACACCAGTTTATCACCAAGAAATTGTAATGCTCCTGAAGTACTTTTCCGCGAGTCTAAGCATCCTGCGTGATCAGCGTATGAAAAAGCGATTAGTTCAAAACAGAATCCTTCGATACAGATCCCCAAATTAATGGTTCCCTTGATGTATCAGAGGATTCTTTTAGCCTCAGAGAGGTGGGTTTCAGTTGGTCTCGACTGATAACGGGAGCAAAGATATACGGTAAAAACAATATCATGCCTGCTAGCTGTTAGATACATGAGAGACCCAATAATACTACGGTATTTGGTAGGGTCCACCAATTCCCATGTAATCAGGTCATTCTTCTAGTTGGTATGAGCCATTGGTGTGGCATAGGTGTCACAGTTTTGCATTCCAAATTTGTAAAGAAGTTCAACGGCATATTTTGACTGACTCAAGAAAATACCACGGGGTGATTGATGAACTTGCAGTCCTAGAAAGAATGTAAGTTCACCCATCATGGACATTTCAAAATGTTTCTTCATTAATTTTGCAAAAGCGATTGAGTACTTTTTATGTGTTGACCCAAAAATGATGTCATCCACGTAAATTTGGACAAGTAAGATATGTGCCCCGTGATATTGAATGAAAAGAGTTGGGTCGACCGAACCTTTGGTAAAATTATTGGCAATGAGGAAGGATGATAACTTTTCGTACCACGCTCGAGGAGCTTGTTTGAGTCCGTACCTGAGCTTTGTTCAATTTGTAGACATGGTTGAGGCAGCGGAATCAACGAATCCATACGGGTGACGCGACATAAACCGTTTCCTTCGTTGACCATTGAGCGGTTTTGACGTCCATATGAAAGACCGTTATATTCATATGAGCCACTGACGCGAAATATCGAGCGACCTCAAGGCCGAGCAACCGAGCAAATGATTCTTCAAAGTCAATACCCTCCTCTGTCTATAACCCTTAGCCACCGACGTGACTTGTTTCGATTACGACATTCCTTCAAAGCATCCAATTTGTTTTTCCAAATCCATTTGAGACCAATGGCGTAGACCCCTGTTGGTCTTTCAACCAGTTCCATACTTCAAGACGTTTGAATTGGTTGAGTTCTTCTTGCATGGATTCAATCCGATTGTCCTTTGTCATTCGTCTTTAATGTTTTAGGCTCGATTGGCGACAGTGAGTGCATAAATGCAATGTTCACCATATGTGTGAAGAAGTTGTGTCGTGACGAATGGTTGATTTGGGTTGCCAATAATATTCTCAAGAGGATGGTCTTTTGTCCAATGATGTGTAGAGGGTTGATGTTGGTATACATTGTGCAGATTTTGAGGATTCAAATGGCTTGTAGATGATTCCGCGACATCGATGCGGCGGATTACATTAGCCAACGGGTTAAAGAACGCATTTGGATCAAAATGCAGTGGGGGTACTTCATTAAGAACATCATCAATTTGGTTCATCGTCGTTGGATGCTGTTTGTTCAACTGTTGTTGTAGAGTCTACTGGTGGTGCTTCTTCAACCGTAGTTGTTGTAGCCGGTGTATCAGGTATTGGAATATGATCAGGTTGAGCAGCGGAAACATCGGATACACTCGGAGGGCGTTCATCAATGTCATCACTAAACTGGAGCAAATAGCTTTTCCATTTGTTGACGAGTAAGGCTGGGGTTTGGTTCAGGTGATGATAGGTATGAGGAAGTTTAAACGGTTGAGACCGGTTCCAAGTTATTATGCTGAAGCCATTTCCGTAAGCTCATCAAAATTAGCATGAATCGTTTCCATAACCGACTTTGTATGACGATTCCGGATCGAGCGTAACCTTTAGAGTTCTCACAAGATCCAATAAAGACTCCAATATCAGCTTTAGCTTTGAGCTTTTCAAAGTCATCACGATCATTGTTTGGGTAGCAAAGAGATCCAAATACATGAAAGTGTTTGAGATTCGGTTTTCTATTGTGGATAAGCTCAAAAGGTGTTTTGTTGTGGCGTTTTCTAATGATGGATCGGTTTTAAGTATAGCATCACGGTTGATACGACCTTCGCCCACAAAGTAGGCTGGAAGTTTAGCATTAATTAACATTGTTCTTGCAGCTTCCACTAACGTGCGGTTTCGTCTTTCAACAACTCGTTTTGTTAGGTGTACGTGCAATAGATGTCCGATGCTTTCAATTCCCATTTTCTCATAAAATTCTCGAAGAGTTTGGTTCACAAATTCAGGTTCCTTTATGCGATTCGATTTGTCGGTGTTCCTGAGTGAACTTGAATTTTCGTGAGAAGGTGATGATCATCTGTGGAGCTTGATCTTTGATTGAAGGAAGTAGACGCCAAGTCCATCATGAGTAGTCATCGACAATTACCAAGATGTAGCATTTGCCATTAATCGTTTGCACGCGCATCGGGCCACACAAATCCATGTGAAGAAGATGAAGCACATCTTGAGAGTCGTGTTCCACCTTTGAAGGAAAATGAGCACGAGTGCTTTTCCTTGTTCACAGGCTGAGTAGAGGTGATCTTTAGAATACCGGAATCTCGGGAGACCTTCAACTAGTTTATGTCGAGCAAGGTTGGTGATGGTTTGAAAGTTTAAATGTGAGAGCAGCGGTGCCATAGCCAGTATTTTGTTGATGTTGCCTTTGAAAGTAAACAGATGGGAGATGAAGCAACCATGTCTTGTATTGAGATTGTGTACAGACTAGAATTGCGAGAGCCAGACATGAGATCGTTTCCTTGTAGATCACGAATGAAACAAGTTTTCTCTCGAAAAGCAACTTCCAAATCTCCATCAGGCCCGTAGGCGAAAAGAGATTGTGATAGAGGCCTTCCACATAATAAACCCTGCTAATTTCGATATTGCCATTGATATAATCTCCAGTAGCCCATGATAGCTGCGAAGTGATCATTCCGAATCGGCAGTTCAATGAACTTTGCAATAAAGTTTGATAACAGTTTAAGATTGCTGTCATGTGTCGGGAACATCCGCTATCAACAATCCAAAGGATGATCTCGTATCACCGCATTACACCTAATATTACACGGATGGAATAGAAGTAGATGTGGAACCCGATGAGTTAGAGGGTTCGGCGATTATAGTAGAAATACACACATCAATGATTTTCGGCTTCCATTTAAATCCTAGCGTATTATGTATCCATTTTTGCCATCTCCAACTAGTTTTTGCTTTAGTCTTAGTGAATGCACTAGGTGGTACTACTTTCCTTGGAGGTGATACTGGAGCTACAGGAACATCAATGTGTTTCTTAGAATCTAAAGATGGCGGTTTACCAAGCATAGACTTAGAAGCATTAGTGGGCCAAGAGGTATTCCGATTCTTAGGATTCCGTAAACAAGACAAGATAGCTTTAGCAACACATTTCTCATGACAATCAGAATTCATACTTTTACGACAAATAACACAAGGAGCTTCAGACTTAATATCAAAAGTACTTAAGGTTCACATGAGTTACAACACTTTTTCCATTACATTTGCTAGACGCAATATCTAAAGTGGGGTGCAACTTGAGTCTTATTGAAAGTCCTAGGGTGTTCTTCTACTGACATTCTTTATTGGTCTTTTCTTAGGTGTAACTTCCTATTCTTCCTTGTATTGCTCCTAGGCTCAGTGAAGTGCGGACGTTTGGAAAAAAGCAACTAGTCTGTTTTCAGTAGAGGGAATCAAATTAGTAACTAGTGTTTTGTCAGTAGGCATTCTGGGTTCACGTTTGCTAAGTGTTACAGGTGCAATTCACTTAATGATGCTAGGCTGAACTTGTTCATACTTTCCTAACATCTCCCTTAACTTAATAATAGTGTGCACCAAATCTTGATTTTTGAGCGAAGATTTCCAGCAAAATTCATGACTTCTCTAGTGTGTGCAAGATAATGATCAAGTTCGTTTGATGCTTCATCACGAGTCTGTTTGATTAAATCAAATATGACACCATATTCCTTTTTAACTTTTACAAGTTCTTGTTCATATTTTGAGATCTTACATTTCAAAGACACGTTTTGATCATCCAGTTGCTCAAATTTTGGATTAAACGTTTTAGATTGCAACTGGTTGATTTTGTTTTGCAAAGCAAGTTCACGATTGTGACAATCTTTTTGACACCATTGAAGACGACGTTTTGCAGTTGAAAGCTCGTTTAACAGTCGTTCATTTTCAATTTTTAAGACTTCGATCGATGCACATTATCAGGTATTCTCAACAATTTCAACAGAATCAATAAAATCACAGAGATATGATCGGATGCATATGCAGCATTGTAATAACACAAGATTATTGATGTCAGCTCAGGATAACTGACTTCCAAGAGTCGATCAACATCTTTTCGTAACATTTTCTTTTTACTTTTTGTATTTGAAATAGATGTTTCGTTTTCTCGAAACTATTTTCATCGACCAAGTTCCTTATGAAATTCCCGTTCCAATATAATGCAGTTTTCAAATTTTTTACATTGGGTAGAATTCTTTTCGAAAAATATCTCTTTGAGCTTCGTGCACGGCGATTGAAAATGTTCAACTTTTATTTCATAAAGAAATTCAATCTCACGTTCTAAAAGTTTGATGTCGGAAAGAAAAATGTCAAACTATCTAAGAATTTTACGATCTTTGGGTATTGTTTTTACTTCACTAAGTGAAGGTAAAGAACCATTGACTTGTGCAGTATTGGTTGGAGAATTAACATTGAAGACTTCGGATATGATAACCCGCGGTGTGTTAGTATTATCCTGTTGTGTGACGAAATTGACGGCTTTTGAATAGTTAAATGGTTTGTTGTAAACAACTTTTTCCAATTTTAATCAACTCTCGTCTTCTGCATCTAATTCCTCTTGACGATTATATTCAACAACACTCATAATTGAATCATCAACTCTATGTTCTGCACTGTAAACTTCAGGATTTGGTTTGAATGCTCGATTGAAAAACTTAGGTTTGTAATTTGCAAGATTCGGTCCATATCCATTTGGATTAGGTTTAAAAATAAACTTTTAAATCGTTGTGATTGATTCACCATGTTTATAAACAACAGTTCGAAACTCTTTGATCTTGTTTTGTAAGTCGACAATTTCCTCAAGATAGTCATCTATTTGTTTCGTGGAATGCTTTTTGTACTCACAGAACTGTTTTTGACAAGTTAACAACTCAGACTTGGCCTTTTGAGTTTCCAAAGTAAGAGTGTTAACTTGTTTTTTATGTTCATGTTTCAGTTGTTCTATTTGAGACAACAAAGCATTCTTCGATGTGGCTAGATCACGTATCTGTCGGTCTAATGATTTTTCGTTTTGATGTGATTTAGCAAAAGCGACTTCAAAACCTTTTTCACGTTTTCCTTGAGTTTTGAAAAAATTGAGTTGCCGTTTTAAGCATTCAATATCCCTGGTTAACAGTGCATTTTTATAATGTAATTGATTATTCCGTGCACGACATTCTTCCATTTGGGATGGTTGGTTTTTAAGTAAGTGATCAACATCCGATTAGGCAAGGTTCAGCTGTGTACAACATGAGTCACACATGATATTGTTGAGATCCTCAAGTATAACCACGGAGTCAAATTGAGTATCAAAGGTAACCATAATGTCATCTTGATCATCAAATGTAACTACGGGGTCTAGTTCAAAATCGTCACACTGAGATGTGGATGGCTCATGTTGAGCACATCTGAGCCTCGTCGGATTCGGATGTTGGTGAGAATATTAGATCGAAATGATAATGGTTTGTTCGGTACGAGACAAGCCATCGGTGTCATACACTGGGCCTGTGTCACTCATGTGGAGAGCTTGCATTTGTGCCATCAACATCACTTCTTTGCATTAGCACGCAAGTCCTCCATATCATCATCTGAAGTGCATCGCCATAAAGCTCGGTTCTTTGTTTGTGAGAGTTCCACCAGCTTCATCCTTAAGAGCCAAAAGTAAAGCCTCCTTGTGATAAGCACTGCCTCTAGTCCTCGGCTTAGGGCATGCATTAGCAGTGTCCTTCTCATTCAGGTTTTAGCATCGAAGACCATTTATCCCATTCAGAGCATTAGCCTGTTCAACCACTTGAGCTCATGTTGTTGCGGAGCACCTATCTTATTCCTACCCATAGCATTCAACCCTTGACCACCGCCCATCTGACGACCATAATCACGATTCTGAACTTCAACTCGTCCATTGTTCACAACAGCCTGATTCCTTGTGTTTGATGAGGAACGACTGCGATTGTTTGATTTGTTTGTATAACGGCCAAAAGCTTTAGCAATCATAACAAATCCCTGTTGCAATGCATCAAAAGCATCTGAGTCCTCATTATCTTCACAAGAAAGTTCTTGATCATTGTTGTTGTTGTATGGAACCAATTGAGTTTGTTGAGATTGTTGCTGAGACGGATCATATGGTGTAATTGTGGCGATTGATTGAGGATGGTTGAGGAGGATAACTAGTTTGAGCCCACAAAGCAAGTTGTTGATTTTCGGGAAGTGAAGATGAAACAGTTTGGCCACGGATAATCCTTTCCTTATCAACTTCTTTTTTATGAGGCTTCAAATAGTCATACAACAATCCGTATGTAGCATGATGCATATTCTTCGCGAAGGAAAATGACATACTTCTCCCATTCAGGACCAAGACTACTTAGGAACTTTGTATTGACAGCAATTCTTGGCATGATGATGTTGTGCTTATCCAAATCATTGATGATGTCTGAAAAACTATGATGATAAGACTCAAGTGTCTCTCCTGGTTCAATCATGAAGTGTTCATAAGCCAAGTAAATTTTGGATTCCATATCCTCTTGATTGAGTGCAGTGCCTTCCATGAGAAGATGAATATGTTCCCACATTGCTTTTGCAGTCTTTTGAGCATCAACACTGTGAAGGATTGGGTTTGGTAATCCTAAAAGGATATATTGCATTGCTAGTTCATCACCGTAGTGTAGAAGTTCATCACCAGAAAGGTCAGCAAGAGTTGCAATGTTAGTGAGATCATCTTTTGGTGGAACAGCATTTGGATCTCCGGGTGTAACGAGAATAGGCATCTGAAATGGACCTTCCAAAATAACCTTCTTCAAGAACTTTCCATGTGGCTTCTTTAGATCACAAAACCTAAAGAACCTAATCACCCATTGATCATAATTACCATGAGTAAGCATTGGAGGTCTATCAAGTGAGCCAGCTTCATGAATTGATTGTTGGCTACTTAATGCTTCACACATCTTGCCAAACCATGTTGGTTCCTTCATAGTACTCCTGGATGGATGTTGATTGTAGAAGTTTGTGTAAGGTTGTACTTGAAGACTAGGTGGTGGTTGAACCATTTGTGGTGATGGAATTGCTCCAAGTAGTGGATAATGTTGTTGATTATATTTTTGTTGATAAATTTGTTGTTGTTGATTAAATTGTTGATGTTGTGGACTTAGTTGTTGTTGTTGTTGTTGTTGATTATAAGTATAAGGAAAGTAGCTAGAGTATGGTGGTTGTGACATGTTGAAAACTTGTGTTGTTAAATGGATCTTCGTAGTCGAATGAAACGTTGTTGATGAAGTATCCTTAGGCGTAGAAACCAAGTGTAGGCAACGTAACACTTAAGCGTAAAAACACCAAACTTACGCGTAAAAGTGATATTTACGCGTAGGAGTAGCTTGAAAAGAATTGAGAAACACTAAAGTTATGCGTAAACTGAAAGTTAAGCGTAGAAAACATAGGCGTAGGATTAACTTATGCGTAAGACAGAGCTTAGGCGTAAGAATAATCTTATGCGTAACAAGTTCTACGCGTAAGCTTAAGCTTATGCGTAAAAATAGGGGTTTGCCCAAAAGATCTTTTACACTATCACAGTACAAAAGATATCCAAAGTCAAAGTGTTTTCAGGCTTATCCAAGCAAGAAAAACACCGAGTAATCCACGAAGATCAAACCAAGGATGAGTTACGCGTAAGAATAGGGTTTTCTTACGCATAGAAATAAGCCAAAATTGATTTCTGCCAACTGATGTTTCCAAACGAGATTTTTGTGATGAAATAGCTTCAATATCACCAAAATAACTCAAAAGTGTGAAACTTGATGATCCAAAGCTAAAAAACACGTTAGGCGTAGAACGTATCCCACGTAAAAAACTAAGCTTAAAAACAATGATCCACACGTAAAGTTTGAAACTTTTTGCCAAAAACAGATATTTTAACACCTTAAAACATTGAATGGACAAGAATCTTGGATTGAAAGGTGTAAAAAATGAGTTTTTAAGCGTGACCAAGTTTGGAACCATATGCTTTACGCGTAAGACCAAAACTTACTTCAAAAACAATACGTTCACCCAACTATTTGGCGAATGATACCACTGTTAGGTCACCATATTAGTAACACAAGCATCAATATAAGAAATAGATAAGAAGAGATCGGATGAACACAATCACAAACACACGAATAAGAATATAGAAGAGTTATGCGTAAAGGTGAATGAGATAAATGAACAACCAACCCTCAAGTGAGGGTTATCACAAGGTATTTATAGGAGAGGGAGCTAGGGCAACACTCCTAGTCCCTTACTTTCCTTATTGGACTTGGGCCAAGGCTCATGGGCTTTCTACATAAGCCTTGGCATGATTACTAACATAAAAGCCATATTAAGCTAACTATTACATATTAATTACTAAAACTTTAATTCTAGTTTAGGGAGAGCGTTAGCCAGAGCGCTGGCTATCATGGCTTCAAAGTTGGGGGTACTGTCCCCATTAGCCTCACCATTTCTGCGTGTAGCCACCATCTGAACGATCATCAAAACGATTAGCAAAGATCAGAAAATAAGATGAAAATCATGACCGGAAATGACGGGAATGAAGCCTAAAGTCTACCCAAACCTCACAAGTCAAAGCTTAAGCTCTACGGGTCAGATATTAGGGTCCATATGTCACAGGTCCAGACTACAAGTCGTAAACCTGGGCTCTTATACCATAATTGTAACACCCCAACCGGACAAGGGTAGAAGTATCACACTTATGGTGTCAAATCATAAAAATACATATAAACAACGCAAGCGGAAGTCTTAAATCAATACCAAAAGATAACAAGTCAACATGACTTGAACAATACAAGAGTTTCAAAACATGTCCAAATGGAATGAAACATAATAATGTCTAAGTCTCCAAAATAAATAACAATGGTATCAAAAGTCTATGATGACTAGGGTCAATCCACACTCAGCATCCTACTCTCAATCCCAAGATAGCCCCCAGCTCCTAGCTTAATAACCTGCCACAGGAAAAGAAACGCTGCTGAGCTTAAAAAGCGCAGTAAACAGATATAACAATACAAAATCAATGAAATGCGCTGAAATCAAGATAAGAAAGAATAAGCAATATATGAAGTGTAACAAGATATAGAGTAGGGTAAAGGAAAGTGGGGGGGGGGGGTTCAGTAATCTACCACGAGCCAACAAAGCAAACCATATCAATAGTAGCAATAGCAGCCAAGTATCTAATAGTAACCATTGTATTCGGAGGGGTGACCTCGGAATACCAAACCAATAGGAGGGGAGACCTCAAGTAACCAGTGGAGTAATCAGCTCCCAAAATGTGAGGGGGTGTATTGCACACACGCACCACATCACCAAAACAATATATTAATATCAATACAATACAAATCTAGGATGCATCCATACAACCCCTGCAAAATAATAGTGTCCATACAATATACCTGAAGCGTGCATAATCAATACAAAATGGGGACGGTGTGGAACATCAGTCATCCACACTGGATTCATGCCATTGGTTCATCAATGACACGGACATGGAACCCGCATGTCTAGTTAGTGGCTCGGGTATCAAACTGACAGGTCAAAGCAAAAGGTCCAAAGTATACAATATGTGAGTCATCATAATCAAAGGTTCAATATCAATAGTTCACAATTCAACGGTTCATAGCAATAGTCCAATATCAAGGTCCAATATCAAAGGTTCAATATCAAAGGTTCAATAGCAAAGGATCAATATCAAAGGTTCAATAGCAAAGGATCAATATCAAAGGTTCAATAGCAAAGGGTCAATAGCAAAGGTTCAATAACAAAGGATCAATATCAAAGGTTCAATAGCAAAGGGGTCAGTAGCAAAGCAAAGGTTCAATAACAAAATGGCAAGAGATCAAAGATGCAAAGAGATCATGAGAAACCTTATGAGGAAGGTCAGAATATATGTACCTTATTCGAAGCAACCAAAATAGGAAAGTAAAGTCACAAAATGAATCAATCCCACCGCCCGGAACCTATATGAATTAGATAACGCTTATTAAGATCAGATTACTCATTTTAAACGGCTTTCCAATTTTAGCAGGTTTCCACTTTTAGTAACTTCATTTTAGGTAACCTTCTATTTTAGGTAACTTTCTATTTTAGGTAGGTTTTCATAATTAGTAACTTTCCATAAATAGCAGGTTTCTATATATAATAAGTTTCCATTTTTTGATGCATTTAATGTCATATTAGGTTAAATGATGCAAACTGAGTGTTATTATACTTTAAGTTACACAAGTTTAGGGTCTAAAGTGTAATTATATCATATTTACTCATTTTACTCATTTAGCGCTTTTTAGTTATTATATTAGCATATCAAACCTTCAAGTTTCATTTATTACAAACCTAACCTTTAATTTACATAAATCGTACATATATATGTATAAACGAGCCCTAGCTTGATATTAAGATTTCCATATACGTTGTTAATCATTTAGATGCGATTAGTACAAGTTTATATAACCCCTTTGTGTGATCCCTTTTGTTATCGAGACTCCCTCCCCAAAACAGAATTCATACGCCCCATTTAAAACATCAAACGAGACCCTAGATCTTGTACTATTCGACCCAAATAATACCAAGTGTATTCACATGTTTTAATTCCATTTAATCTTGACAATATCAAGGAAAACATGCATGTTGAGAGGGTTAAAAATCAGATTCAATACCAAGGTCTTTGGTGCATAATCATTCGACATATATAGAGTTTTATTTCATGATTTCATGTAACCTTTTTACTTGATCAATCTTAGTCTCGTTTTAACATTTTATGTGACATGTTATAATGTACAAAAGCATACGTGATGCAGGTTTTACTGACCAGGTCTTAATATTTATAGTGTCTCGTTATACCTATCGTCTACCCTAGTGCACTAACGGGCAGTGTACCCGGTCGTGTGTAGTGTAGTAAACGGTAAAGCTGAGGTCGTCCCAAGAGCTATATGTGATGGATTATTACTAAGTATAGGTGTCACAGATTAATAAAGGTTTCGATAAAGATTTAATTAATTAAACTACTAATGCAGAATAAGTAAAATAAAAGCAAATAAAGGATAAAGGGAAATCAATAGAGGAGAGTGGTGCTAACCTAGATAATCCTCCTAGCTAGCTATGTCTACGTCTACTTACTTCCAATTACTTTAGGTGGGGTCAAAGTCGAGAGGACAGCATTTGGTCAATTCGCCCTAACCTACCAGCAAAGATGCCACCACAGGAGAAGTCAGGTGTCTCCTAATAAGTCATGTTGTTCCTGGTCGCCTAAGCCAAATCATTAAGTACCGCTACATGCTAGATTTATAATAGTGAATGCCCGGCCGTTAGGAACTTAGACACGCGCCCCCTAATTCTTAAGTTCATCCAAACGATAGGTGATCAGTTGGTGAAATCACACAAGTAGAAAGGGTCGTCAGTTGGTCATATCTTAACCTTCCCGTCTCAGTCCGCTCACCTAGGGTCAGTTGGTCATATCTCCTAGGCAATTGGCCTCTATCTCCATTCAAAACTACCGAACCAAGGGTGGCTACCAATAAACTATGAATGTATACACTTAGAAATAATTGTACGGAAGTAAAGTAAACACAAACAAAACAATTAAGGAATCATAACTAGGCCAGCACCAGGGTGCTTAGCCAAACATATAGTAAATCATACCAACAAAAATGAAGAAATCATGAATTGAATTGAACATAATGTTTGATACAAATTACATGATCTAGAGCTAATAATGATGATGATTGTGAGTGAATTCTTCCTTCAAAACTGGCTTCGGACTGCTCGAAAATGCCCTAGAGTGGTGCCCTAATCGACCCCTAGAAGAGGGGTGAAGAGAGATGCTTAAAAATGCAGATTTAGGGCTGTATTTATAGGCCCCGACAAGGTTACGGCGTAACCTTAAGTGCAAATTATGCCTTAACCAATGTCGGCGCAAATAAAATCGGCTTTCGAACAATTAAATCGGCTTTCGAACAATTACGTCGTAACTAACGTACTTAGTTACGCCGTAACTAAAAGTTACGCCGTAATCTAAATATGAAATATCTATTTCGTACTTTTTCATTTCAAGCTAATATATTGAAACTTTAATACTCTTGTTGACGCTTTTAGTCCCTCATCGCTCTTGTTACTTTTATAACAAGTCCTTGTACTTAATAAACTTCGAATTAACTTACCACTTTTAATCCCTGGACCTCAAAACTTTGCGCCCAAGTAATAAATTACGGCGTAACTAATTATCTGAGTTACGCCATAACCCTTCGCCACACATGATTATCCGTTCCGAAATTATCCTTACGGCGTAACTAAATTTCCGTGTTACGCCGTAACCTTCACAAAAATAATTACGACGTAACCATAAGAGTTGGTTACGCCGTATCCTTCAAAGCTCATATTTACGCCGTAACCTTATTAGCTAGTTACGGCGTAATCTTCACATAGAATCTAAAGGCTCACGTAAATCCATCTTCAAGACATATACTTGGCCTTTTTTCACATCTTTTCCGCTCCAACGCCTCATTTATCCTGAAATGCAAATATGAATGAATATGAACGAATTAAGTACCATATTATTACAAATGAGGCCATAAACACGGGAATTTGATATATAAAAGATCAGGCTAATTTGATTTTATCAATACGCATGGACGGACATATACACGACCAAATTCAGGAAGAAAAGAGACGAGACGGAGGTCATAACGATTACCTTTGTAGCGTGAGACAAAGAGGAAGAAAACAAGATCAAAACCAAGCAAACCCAGCATCCTTTTGTGCTCTAAAACCCAAGACTAGCAGCAATATTCAAACCCACGACCCACGCAAGACTCCCTCGAACCAATACCCAATATTGTAGTGCAGCGAACCTCGTATAAACCTTCTTTGAGCCTCCTTGTGTGTCGACAGAATTAATGGAGAGGAAAATGGTGTAGCCGTCACTTTTCTTTTTGGTTTTTAGTGTATTAAGTTTTGAATGATAATAGGGAGATATAAGAAGATAGGAATGAGATAAATGGGGAAATTATTTTGGGGTGTGAGTCGTGTATTTCAGCCGAACAAAGGGGAAATAAGGGTGACCAAATCACAACTTTATTCTCTTGCCAATATTACAAGTTACATTTAATTTAAATTGCCTAGTAATTAGTCCATGTAACTTTTAATTGTGTTATATAAATTTTGTAAGTTAATTGTAAGTTTTATTTTCAATGTTCCAATGTAAATCATTTACCATTAAGTATTTAGCGTATTTACCGAGCTTGATTTATTTTATGGATTATTAATCGAGGGGTATTATGGTCATTTAACATGTTTACAATTTTAGGGTTTTACAAAAGTAGTAGTAGATGAAGCAAACAACTGTAAACCACAATCCAAAGTGCCCCGCACATACCATAAAATCCGCTTAACAGAAAAAAAGTAAGGCTCACGCGGATCATATAAAGACATACCTGCTGCACAACATATGTAATATCAGGACTAGTAAAAGTGAGATACTATAGAGAGCCTGCAACACTCTGATACAGAGTCGGATCAGCAACCGCAGCACCATCGGCACCCAATTTGGACTCAAAATCGACCAGAGTCTGACATGGATTACAATCAGTCATATGAGCACACTCCAAAATCTCCATAGCATACTTACGTTGTGACAAAAGCATCCCATCAGAGTCACGTGTAACGGAAATACCCAAAAAAATAATTAAGAGCACCAAAATCTGTCATAGATAGCTCTTGATGTAAAGAGGCAATAATCCGCTGTAACAAGATGTTAGATGAAGCAGTGAGTACAATATCATCCACATTGATGCAGGTTTTACTGACCAGGTTTTAATATTTATAAAGTCTCGTTATACCTATGGTCTACCCTAATGCACTAACGGGCATTGTACCCGGTCATGTGTAGTGTATTATTCGGTAAAACCGAGGTCGTCCCAAGAGCTATGTGTGTTGGATTATTACTAAGTCTAAGTGTCACAGATTTAATAATGGTTTCGATAAGGAATTAATAATTAAACTACTAAAGCAGATAAAAGCAACTAAAGGCAGATAAAGGGAAAAGGGAAATCGATAGAGAAGAGTGGTGCTAACCTAGTTAATCCTCCTAGCTAGTTATATCTACGTCTACTTACTTCCAATTACTTCAGGTGGGGTCAAAGTCGAGAGGACAGCATTTGGTCAATTCGCCCAAACCTATCAGCAAAGATGCCACCACAGGAGAAGTCATGTGTCCCCTCATAAGTCCTGTTGTTCCTGGTTCCCTAAGCCAAGTCATTAAGTACCACTACATGCTAGATTTATAATAGTGAGTGCCCGGGGGTTAGCAACTTAAACACTCACCCCATAATTCTTAAGTTCATCCAAACGATAGGTGATCAGTTGGTCAAATTGCACAAGTAGAAAGGGTCGTCAGTTGGTCATATCTTACCCTTCCCGTCTCAGTCCGCTCTCCTAGGGTCAGTTCGTCATATCTCCTAAGCAATTGGCCTCTACCGCCATTCAAAACTACCGAACCAAGGGTGGCTACCAATAAACTATGCATGCATACACTTAGAAATAATTGTAGGAAAGTAATATAAACACATACAAAACAATTAAGGAATCATAACTAGGCTAGCACCAAGAGGTGCTTAGCCGCTCATATTAATCATACAAACCAATTCAATATTCAAAGGTACGAAATACATGAATTGAAGGTAAAGAAAATATAAAATGCTAATGGTTATCGTAGGGGAGCGATTTCTCCATTAGAGACAGCTCCGTATGCTCCTCTGGACCTTCCTTACGCTTTTTCCCACGTTCTCTGATAGTTGTGTGTAGAATGGGATGATTAGAAATGCTGGAATTCGTGGGGTATTTATAGGCTAGATCTAGGTTACGGCGTAACTAATATAAGATTTACACCGTAACCTTCTATTTCTTCGTATTTTGCACTAGATCTGCTGGTTATGGCGTAACCTTATGAGTGGTTACGCCGTAGTCTTCAATAAAACTTAGTTACGTTGTAGTTGATGGAGTAGTTACGGCGTTGTTATCAGCGGCGTGGAACCTCATTTGACCTAATATAGTTACGTCGTAACCTTTGGGGAGAGTTACGCCGTAACCTTCTAATGAGTTGGTTTTCTGAGCCACGCAATAGTTACAGCGTAATGTGAGAGATGAGTTACACCGTAACTTCTTCAAAATCAGCATACTATGATAAGTCTTTTGATATTTCTCCAATTCCGCGTCTCTTTAGCTCCAATGCTTGTAATTTACCTGAAAGTGGAAAACAATGGAAAACAAGCATAAATCCATATAAATGATATAAATTACAAGCATTATCGGGGGAAATTTTAATATTCAGGACTATTTGATGTTATCAAATATCCCCCCACTTGAACTCTACTTGCACTCAAGTAGACCTTATTAGAAAGATTCCTAAAAAGATATCTCGCATAACCTGGAAAATATAAGTTTACAAATCCCTTATGCTAGAATAAAACAAATCCGAACACCTCACGAATGGGGAACAAAACACTCAAATCTCTCAACTATTCTAAGTGTCAATTTTGGGGTGATCACTCAATCGCACAGTCATAGCATGTATTCTATCATAAGCTTGGCGGTTACACAAATCTCCACCACTAGAGTTAAGGGCTAAACAATTCTCGAAGGTAATATGGGTAGACACGAAAAAGGTTAAGCGGTGACTCGTCATTGCTAACATGTCACGGCGAAGTGGACAAAACCAGTGGTACATGACCAAATCCATGGCCAAGACATCAAAGATTTCTCGCTGCATCACCTAGACACGCTTCATGACTAAAAGGGTAGGATAAGATATGGGATATATAATTGATGTAAAAATAAAAATCAAGCAGGTAGTCTAAATCTATAACCAAGTCATCACCACTTACCGTCCGCCCAAAGTTCAAGCATTGAAGTCAAGAAACCGGATCATTAAATACTAGGTAGATGTGTCATTAGAGGACGTCATGATGGGCACACTACCTTTTCTCCAACTGTTGGCAAATCCACCAACTCCAGTATTTGATTGTGACCGAGGTGGCCTCCTCGATACTAAATCTATAAAGCTCATAACATAGTGCTTAAAACATCGCACTTTACAATAACATAACAACTATTTTTTTTCCTCGAATCATTTTTATTTATTTATTATTTTTTTTCCATAAGCATAATAACTAAACAAAATATCCCCCCACTTGAGATGAACAATGGGAAATCGGGGGGTCGTCAATGATCTTCAGGAATATGTTGTTGATGAAAGCGTGATTTTCGAACCTTTCCACTTGAACTTTGAACTTAGGCAAATAATGACTTCCCAATCATAAATAGAGACTACAGGGTAGGCTAAGGTGTATAGGTGTAACGAAACAGTATATTGGGTTGACAAGATGAAAGGAATGGCTCAGAGGGGTGTATCTAGTGGTATCTTGCACTAAAGGTGAATGCAACAAAAGGGTTTCACATGGGGGTTGAGAAGTCGAGGTGACTAATCGATAGACACACAATGGTAGGCTGTTTGGGTGATAATCCTATAATATTGCCTTCTAAAACTGAAAAGTCCAAATACATCGAGCTAACTCAACATACCTCGTCTATGGTCTCGAAATGATGCAAATGCCAAGTTCTAAACTTTACAAGCTACCAGCACACTCATAATTTGGTGGATTTGGGGTAAAATAAAGGAAACGGATAAGGCTAATCTCACCATATAATGTCAAGGGTTGTATGTGCTCGGCTAAAGTCTAATCTAGTTAGGTTAAGAAAAACATGTCAAAATTTTAAAAATGACATAATTTTTCAAAATAAACAAGAAAAACGAGGGCAAAGTAATGTTCAAGAGATAATTCTACTCCCGTCCCCCCACTTGAATTGTACAAAGTCCCTTTTGTACTAAGCGTTAAATAAAGGTGAAGAGAAAAGTAGAATTAGAGCGAGAACTTCCCTGGAATTTTCTCCATAAATAAAGAAGGCTCACGAAAAAGAGACGTGCCTTCGTGTAAGCATCCATGAGCAAACTTCATTCCCTGAAATCACACTACCGACAAGCATAATTCTAAAATGAAAAATGAAAAAAACTAACTCACTTTCGTAGGAATCACGGTTGTATTTAACATATGCAACAAGCCTTTTAAACCACTTGGTGTCCCAAGTGGACGAGTGAAGTATCGTGAGGGTTTACAGGGAACACACCCACAAAGTTCATTTAAAATACTAATAAGAGGTTACTGTGTTTTAAAATGAAAGAATTAAAGCAGAGGAAGGTTACACCTTAACTCTATTAAGGGAGTTACGCCGCAACTGGCAAAACCTGGCATAAGCTGCAAACCGAGTGGTTACGGCGTAACCACGAGATGGTATTACGCGTAATTAGTAATTGATCTAGAATTCTCGCAAAAAGGTTGGTTACTGGCGTAATCATATGGATGAGTTACGTAGTAACTCTGGTCGACAGCTGCAGAAGCAATTACTTCCTCGTCTCCTGCAAAAATGGTTAGAAAACACCAAACCCTACAGAAATGGAAATAAAACAAAAGAAAGGGATAATTGGGTTGTCTCCGAAAGACCAATTTTCTTTATTTATGAGTCTTTAAGTTAGACTCATATCTGTGGGGCTCTATGGGGGTCTTTGGACTTGCCCGACCTCTTCAATCTCTTTTATTAAGTTATGCCTCATCTAGGAAACATTTGTGGCAGTTCGGAGGTATTCATTAGTTTCGACTTTCCGAACTTTGCAAAACTTTTCCTCTGGTCCTAAATGGTAGCGAGTGAACTCGTGTTTTTCGACAATAATTGGTGGCGGTCTTTTGTAGGGAATCCCAAGGAGTTTACACCTCCTTTGATCATAAGCTTCGTCGTCTGGGTCAATAAATTCCTCATTTCTTTGTAATTCGAGATAATCTAGAATCCCTTCTATGTCATCGTCATTAGAGTTGGTACCTTTAAACCATTCTTCATCGAGTAGATCCTCCACAAGCACACACTTGCATTCTTCCTTTTCATTTCTTACCAACTCTTCGTCATCTTTAACCGTTATTTCACTTGTGTTGTTAAGACTTTCGTTGTTTGAATTTTCTCTACCCATGTACTCCTTCCAAATCTTCTCTTTGGTTAACGTATTTACATGTCCGTACTTAATCTTTACCCAACTATCGAATCCCAGGTTGTCCAGCCAAGGCAAAATCGTTCTTTCCTCATCATTGGTTGAGGACCAAAAGAATTCGTCTCATCCTATTCTCCTCGAGCTGCTTCCCTCGTTACATATATCGTCATAAGGGTTGCATGACGCCCAGAAAATTTCCCCAGGAGATTTTATTCTTTCACACTAGTGACTGCGGATTTCTTTGTTGTCAACTTCACTTAAATACTCTTGCATGCAGTAGATGTCATTATTAGCCACTTCCTTTTTCTGATTGTGCTCCTCGTAATCAATTTTTAGCTTCTTAAGAAGATTCGGGTTAATCTTGGCATCGCCGAATTGTATTGCGTACCAATCATCAAATCCCAAGTCACCGAACTTTATACAATGTCTTTCACACTTGTGAGGGAATGTCCACTCTTCCTCCCTTTCACTATCCCCGCCGTTGCAATACTCGTGGAAGGGGTAACATGTAGGCCATGCTCGTGTGGATTAGTTGTTAGTTATGATCACCGGCGTACACCAGTGAGTGATAAGCGGTTCTTCTTCATCTTTGAGTGAGAGTTTCTCCAGTCTTTCATCATCAGTATATGCGGGACACATGAATTTGTTATGGTTGATCCTATTCTTATTGCTACCTCCATCGCAAACCTCATTTCTCGGGCCACACGAGGCCCATAGATCATACCAATCTCCCTTAGCTACGGGTATCATTTTGCACCAGTGATATTTCCTCTTAGATCTGGGCAGAGGGCACAAGTTAATGTCGTGGGACCATTCGTTAATCTTAGATGTTCCTGATTCGTCCTCTTCGAGGAATTCATCGCCCATGTATCCCGGTTATGCCGTAACTCGGATTCTTGGTTACGGTAACTCTTTAGAGTCGTTCTCATCAATATTCTTCATAACCCGTTATCATTTGTCAAAAACATAGTTACGCCGTAACTCAGATCTGTCGACGGGATCAACCCCTGAATCCGTATCTTTGGCCTGAACTCTTGAGTTATTATCAGCAAAAATCACTTTACATTCCATAGCGGGTTTCGATCCTTCAAGTTTATTGTTGTTCATCCTTACTTTTTCACTGAGCTTCTCCACCATAGATTCTAGGTTTTTTAGGGTTGTGTCGTGCTTGGAAAGGCTTCTGTCAGTGTTTTCCTGGAATTCTTTTAACCACTCATCTTGCTCCTTTTGTCTTTGGGCTGAACTTTCCAGGAACTTATTAACTGTTTCTTCAAGACTGGGTTTCTTTCTCCGTAAGGCCCACGGTTGAAATTCCCGCGGTACCCATTATTATTTCGATTGTCTCCGTAAAACGGTCGATTTTCTCCATATTTTGCTTCCTCAATTGTATTTTCTTCATCGGTGTGAGGACAGTTTTTAGTGAGGTGCCCCCACGATTTCAAAACCTACTTGGATGGCATGCATGGTTTCTATGACTTTCAGCATATCTCGACTAAGATTTTCAATTTTACTAGCGATTCTTTGCAATTCATCAAAACTTCCGCCTTGGTTTCTTCTGCTTCCTCCGTCGTTAGAATGATCAGCCAATTTTTGAATGGCTTCAATAGCAAGGGTAGGTGTCATATTTGGAATAGGTCCTTGATAGTACAACATTTGTCTTGTAGTTACGTTAATTCCTTTGTAGAAAATGTTGACCTTTTGTTGGTTCATATCGTAAGTAGGATATTTGTAAAGAAAATCGTTGTATCTATCCCAGGCTTGATAAAACGTTTCGTCGTCTTCTTGCTTAAAATTATGGATTTCCAAAAGCTGGTTAGAAACCTTCGACGGCGGACAATATCTTTGAATAAAGTGCTTCTTGAGTAGAGCCCAAGTATTAATTGCCCGGGGCAATCTTTCGATCCATCTTACGGCACTCGGTAAGAGTCATGGGGAATACCCTGGGCATAACAGCATCATGAGACACGCTTGGAATGTTGAAATGGCTTGCGATATATAAGACATTTTATACGTGCTCATATGCATCTTCGTCCCTGTTTCCTGAAAAAGGGTTAGCACAAAGCTTCCTCATAAATTGGTCTTTTATTTGAAGCGGACATCCGCTCCAATTCTTTGGTCTTACTAGACCCTTGCCCTTGTTCTGCTCTTGTCAACGCCAAATATTCCTCAAGAGTGAGGTCATCGATATTAACAACTTCCATGGTACCTGAAAACTAGAATAATGATCGTGAGAATAGTAGAAAAGTTTAAAACAAAATAAAAGACTTGATAGAAATCCTAATATAACTCCCCGGTAGCGGCGCCAAAAACTTGATAAAGGTTTTACTGACCAGGTTTTAATATTTATAAAGTCTCGTTATACATATGGTCTACCCTAATGCACTAACGGGCAGTGTACCCAGTCGTGTGTAGTGTAGTATTCGGTAAAACCGAGGTCGTCCCAAGAGCTATGTGTGTTGGATTATTACTAAGTCTAAGTGTCACAGATTTAATAATGGTTTCGATAACGAATTAATAGTTAAACTACTAAAGCAGATAAAAGCAAATAAAGGCAGATAAAGGGAAAAGGGAAATAAATAGAGAAGAGTGGTGCTAACATAGTTAATCCTCCTAGCTAGTTATATCTACGTCTACTTACTTCCAATTACTTCAGGTGGGGTCAAAGTCGAGAGGACAACATTTGGTCAATTCGCCCTAACCTATCAGCAAAGATGCCACCACAGGAGAAGTCAGGTGTCCCCTCATAAGTCCTGTTGTTCCTGGTCCCCTAAGCCAAGTCATTAAGTACCGCTACATGCTAGATTTATAATAGTGAGTGCCCGGGAGTTAGCATCTTAAACACGCACCCCCTAATTCTTAAGTTCATCCAAACGATAGGTGATCAGTTGGTCAAATCGCACAAGTATAAAGGGTCGTCAATTGGTCATATCTTATCCTTCCCGTCTCAGTATGGTCACCTAGGGTCAGTTGGTACTATCTCCTAGGCAATTGGCCTCTACCGCCATTCAAAACTACCGAACCAAGGGTGGCTACCAATAAACTATGCATGCATATACATAGAAATAATTGTACGGAAGTAATATAAACACATACAAAACAATTAAGGAATCATAACTAGGCTAGCACCAAGAGGTGCTTAGCCGCTTATAACATCGAACTTTACAATAACATAAAAACTATTTTTCTTCCTCGAATCATTTTTATTTATTTTTTTTCCATAAGCATAATAACTAAACAAAATATCCCCCCACTTGAGATGAACAATGGGAAATCGGGGGGTCGTCAATGATCTTCAGGAATATGTTGTCGATGAAAGCGTGATTTCCGAACCTTTCCACTTGAACTTTGAACTTAGGCAAATAATGACTTCCTAATCACAAATAGAGACTACAGGGTAGGCTAAGGTGTATAGGTGTAACGAAACAATATATTGGGTTGACAAGATGAAAGGAATGGCTCAGAGGGATCTTGCACTAAAGGTGAATGCAACAAAAGGGTTTCACATGGGGGTTGAGAAGTCGAGGTGACTAATCGATAGACACACAATGGTAGGCTGTTTGGGTGATAATCCTATAATATTGCCTTCTAAAACTGAAAAGTCCAAATACATCGAGCTAACTCAACATACCTCGTCTATGGTCTCGAAATGATGCAAATGCCAAGTTCTAAACTTTACAAGCTACCAGCACACTCATAATTTGGTGGATTTGGGGTAAAATAAAGGAAACGGATAAGGCTAATCTCACCATATAATGTCAAGGGTTGTATGTGCTCGGCTAAAGTCTAATCTAGTTAGGTTAAGAAAAACATGTCAAAATTTTAAAAATGACACAATTTTTCAAAATAAACAAGAAAAATGAGGGCAAAGTAATGTTCAAGAGATAATTCTACTCCCGTCCCCCCACTTGAATTGTACAAAGTCCCTTTTGTACTAAGCGTTAAATAAAGGTGAAGAGAAAAGTAGAATTAGAGCGAGAACTTCCCTGGAATTTTCTCCATAAATAAAGAAGGCTCACGAAAAAGAGACGTGCCTTCGTGTAAGCATCCATGAGCAAACTTCATTCCACGAAATCACACTACCGACAAGCATAATTCTAAAATGAAAAATGAAAAAAACTAACTCACTTTCGTAGGAATCACGGTTGTATTTAACATATGCAACAAGCCTTTTAAACCACTTGGTGTCCCAAGTGGACGAGTGAAGTATCGTGAGGGTTTACAGGGAACACACCCACAAAGTTCATTTAAAATACTAATAAGAGGTTCTTGTGTTTTAAAATGAAAGAATTAAAGCGAGAGAAGGTTACACCGTAACTCTATTAAGGGAGTTACGCCGCAACTGGCAAAACCTGGCATAAGCTGCAAACCGAGTGGTTACGGCGTAACCAAAGAGATGGTATTACGCCGTAATTAGTAATTTGTCTAGAATTCTGCTGCAAAAAGGTTGGTTACGGCGTAATCATATGGATGAGTTACGCCGTAACTCTGGTCAGATCAGCAACTGCAGAAGCAATTACTTCCTCGTCTCCTGCAAAAATGGTTAGAAAACACCAAACCCTACAGAAATGGAAATAAAACAAAAAGAAAGGGATAATTCGGGTTGTCTCCCGAAAGACCAATTTTCTTTATTTATGAGTCTTTAAGTTAGACTCATATCTGTGGGGCTCTATGGGGGTCTTTGGACTTGCCCGACCTCTTCAATCTCTTTCATTAAGTTATGCCTCATCCAGGAAACATTTGTGGCAGTTCGGAGGTATTCATTAGTTTCGACTTTCCGGACTTTGCAAAACTTTTCCTTTGGTCCTAAATGGTAGCGAGTGAACTCGTATTTTTCGACAATAATTGGTGGCGGTCTTTTGTAGGGAATCCCAAGGAGTTTACACCTCCTTTGATCATAAGCTTCGTCGTCTGGGTCAATAAATTCCTCATTTCTTTGTAATTCGAGGTAATCTAGAATCCCTTCTATGTCATCGTCATTAGAGTTGGTACCTTTAAACCATTCTTCATCGAGTAGATCCTCCACAAGCACACGCTTGCATTCTTCCTTTTCATTTCTTACCAACTCTTCATCATCTTTAACCGTTATTTCACTTGTGTTGTTAAGACTTTCGTTGTTTGAATTTTCTCTACCCATGTAGTCCTTCCAAATCTTCTCTTTGGTTAACGTATCTACATGTCCGTACTTAATCTTTACCCAACTATCGAATCCCAGGTTGTCCAGCCAAGGCAAAATCGTTCTTTCCTCATCATTGGTTGAGGACCAAAAGAATTCGTCTCTTCCTATTCTCCTCGAGCTGCTTCCCTCGTTACATATATCGTCATAAGGGTTGCATGAGGCCCAGAAAATTTCCCCAGGAGATTTTATTCTTTCACACTAGTGACTGCGTATTTCTTTGTTGTCAACTTCCCTTAAATACTCTTCCATGCAGTAGATGTCGTTATTAGCCACTTCCTTTTTCTGATTGTGCTCCTCGTAATCAATTTTTAGCTTCTTAAGAAGATTCGGGTTAATCTTGGCATCGCCGAATTGTATTGCGTACCAATCATCAAATCCCAAGTCACCGAACTTTATACAATGTCTTTCACACTTGTGAGGGAATGTCCACTCTTCCTCCCTTTCACTATCCCCGCCGTTGCAATACTCGCGGAAGGGGTTGCATGTAGGCCTTGCTCGTGTGGATTCGTTGTTAGTTATGATCACCAGCGTACACCAGTGAGTGATAAGCGGTTCTTCTTCATCTTTGAGTGAGAGTTTCTCCAGTCTTTCATCATCAGTATATGCGGGACACATGAATTTGTTATGGTTGATCCTATTCTTATTGCTACCTCCATCGCAAACCTCATTTCTCGGGCCACACGAGGCCCATAGATCATACCAATCTCCCTTAGCTACGGGTATCATTTTGCACCAGTGATATTTCCTCTTAGATCTGGGCAGAGGGCACAAGTTAATATCGTGGGACCATTCGTTAATCTTAGATGTTCCTGATTCGTCCTCTTCGAGGAATTCATCTGCCCATGTATCCCAGTTATGCCGTAACTCAGATTCTTGGTTACGGCGTAACTCTTTAGAGTCGTTCTCATCAATATTCTTCATAACCCCGTTATCGCTGTCAAAAACATAGTTACGCCGTAACTCAGATCTGTCGACGGGATCAACCCCTGAATCCGTATCTTTGGCCTGAACTCTTGAGTTATTATCAGCAAAAATCACTTTACATTCCATAGCGGGTTTCGATCCTTCAGGTTTATTGTTGTTCATCCTTACTTTTTCACTGAGCTTCTCCACCATAGATTCTAGGTTTTTTAGGGTTGTGTCGTGCTTGGAAAGGCTTCTGTCAGTGTTTTCCTGGAATTCTTTTAACCACTCATCTTGCTCCTTTTGTCTTTGGGCTGAACTTTCCAGGAACTTATTAACTGTTTCTTCAAGACTGGGCTTTCTTTCTCCATAAGGCCCACGGTTGAAATTTCCACGGTACCCATTATTATTTCTATTGTCTTTGTAAAACGGTCGATTTTCTCCATATTTTGCTTCCTCAATCGTATTTTCTTCATCGGTGTGAGGACAGTTTTTAATGAGGTGCCCCCCCACAGCTTTCACAACCTAATTGGATGGCATGCATGGTTTCTATGACTTTCAGCATATCTCGACTAAGATTTTCAATTTTACTAGCGATTGCTGCAATTCCGTCAAAACTTCCGCCTTGGTTTCTTCTGCTTCCTCCGTCGTGCCATTTTTTAGAATGATCAGCCATTTTTTGAATGGCTTCAATAGCAAGGGTAGGTGTCATATTTGGAATAGGTCCTTGATAGTACAACATTTGTCTTGTAGTTACGTTAATTCCTTTGTAGAAAATGTTGACCTTTTGCTGGTTGTTCATATCGTAAGTAGGATATTTGTCAAGAAAATCGTTGTATCTATCGTGCTTGATAAAACGTTTCGTCGTCTTCTTGCTTAAAATTATGGATTTCCAAAAGCTGGTTAGAAACCTTCGACGGCGGACAATATCTTTGAATAAAGTGCTTCTTGAGTAGAGCCCAAGTATTAATTGCCCCGGCGGGCAATCTTTCGATCCATCTTCTGGCAGCTCCAGTAAGAGTCATGGGGAATACCCTGGGCATAACAGCATCATGAGACACGCTTGGAATGTTGAAATGGCTTGCGATATATAAGACATTTTATACGTGCTCATATGCATCTTCGTCCCTGTTTCCTGAAAAAGGGTTAGCACGAAGCTTCCTCATAAATTGGTCTTTTATTTCGAAACGGACATCCGCTCCAATTGCTGGTCTTACTAGACCCTTGCCCTTGTTCTGCTCTTGTCAACGCCAAATATTCCTCAAGAGTGAGGTCATCGATATTAACAACTTCCATGGTACCTGAAAACTAGAATAATGATCGTGAGAATAGTAGAAAAGTTTAAAACAAAATAAAAGACTTGATAGAAATCCTAATATAACTCCCCGGTAGCGGCGCCAAAAACTTGATAAAGGTTTTACTGACCAGGTTTTAATATTTATAAAGTCTCGTTATACCTATGGTCTACCCTAATGCACTAGCGGGCAGTGTACCCAGTCGTGTGTAGTGTAGTATTCGGTAAAACCGAGGTCGTCCCAAGAGCTATGTGTGTTGGATTATTACTAAGTCTAAGTGTCACAGATTTAATAATGGTTTCGATAACGAATTAATAGTTAAACTACTAAAGCAGATAAAAGCAAATAAAGGCAGATAAAGGGAAAAGGGAAATAAATAGAGAAGAGTGGTGCTAACATAGTTAATCCTCCTAGCTAGTTATATCTACGTCTACTTACTTCCAATTACTTCAGGTGGGGTCAAAGTCGAGAGGACAACATTTGGTCAATTCGCCCTAACCTATCAGCAAAGATGCCACCACAGGAGAAGTCAGGTGTCCCCTCATAAGTCCTGTTGTTCCTGGTCGCCTAAGCCAAGTCATTAAGTACCGCTACATGCTAGATTTATAATAGTGAGTGCCCGGGAGTTAGCATCTTAAACACTCACCCCCTAATTCTTAAGTTCATCCAAACGATAGGTGATCAGTTGGTCAAATCGCACAAGTATAAAGGGTCGTCAATTGGTCATATCTTATCCTTCCCGTCTCAGTACGCTCACCTAGGGTCAGTTGGTACTATCTCCTAGGAAATTGGCCTCTACCGCCATTCAAAACTACCGAACCAAGGGTGGCTACCAATAAACTATGCATCCATACACTTAGAAATAATTGTACGGAAGTAATATAAACACATACAAAACAATTAAGGAATCATAACTAGGCTAGCACCAAGAGGTGCTTAGCCGCTCATATTAATCATACAAACCAATTCAATATTCAAAGGTACGAAATACATGAATTGAAAGTAAAGAAAATATAAAATGCTAATGCTTATCGTAGGGGAGTGATTTCTCCCTTAGATCCAGCTCCGTATGCTCCTCTGGACCTTCCTTAAGCTTTTTTCCACGTTCTCTGATAGTTGTGTGTGGAATGGGATGATTAGAAATCTTTGGAATTCGTGGGGTATTTATAGGCTAGATCTAGGTTACGGCTTAACTAATATAAGAGTTACGCCGTAACCTTCTATCTCTTCGTATTTTGCACTAGATCTGCTGGTTACGGCGTAACCTTATGAGTGGTTACGCCGTTGTCTTCAATAAAACTTAGTTACGCTGTAGTTGATGGAGTAGTTACGGCGTAGTTATCAGCGGCTTGAAACCTCATTTGACCTAATATAGTTACGTCGTAACCTTTGGGGAGAGTTATGCCGTAACCTTCTGATGAGTTGGTTTTCTGAGCCACGCAATAGTTACGGCGTAATGTGAGAGATGAGTTACGTCGTAACTTCTTCAAAGTCAGCATACAATGATAAGTCTTTTGATATTTCTCCAATTCCGCGTCTCTTTAGCTCCGATGCTCGTAATTTACCTGAAAGTGGAAAACAATGGAAAACAAGCGTAAATCCATATAAATGATATAAATTACAAGCATTATTGGGAGAAATTGACACTTAATATTCTGGACTATTTGATGTTATCACACATAAAGTAACAAAAATGCAGTATCATCACCCTGTCTATAGATAAACAAAGAAGAATCACAACGACTAGGGGTAAATCCAACCGTATTGATGTAAGCAGCAAAACGCTGAAACCAAGCCTGAGGTGCCTGTTTGAGGCCGTAGAGAGAACGCTACAATAAACAAACATAATTCGGATGCTCAGGATCCCAAAAACCAGGAGGCTGATGCATATACATAGTCTTAGATAAATCCCCATGCAAAAACGCATTCTTGACATCCAGCTGATGAATCGGCCAATGTCGAGAAATAGCCAAGCTAAGAACAGTTAGTATAGTAGTAGGTTTAATAACCGGGCTAAAAGTCTCATCAACATCCACACCCTCAATTTGTGCGCTACCATTCACCACAAGACGAGGCTTGTAGTGACTGAGAGAACCATCAGCCAAATACTTGTGACAAAAAAGCCACATGAAACGAACAATATTAAAATCCACAGGTCGAGGCACAAGTGTCCAAGTCTTATTCTCAAAAAGTGCATTATATTCATCAAGCATAGCGGTTTGCCAATTAGAATCTTTAAAAGCTTCCTTATACGACTTTGGTAAAGGAGACACCGTCGACACATGACCACCATAACAGGGATTGGGCCGATGAATCCCGACACGAGAACATGTGACCATGGGATGAGTTGACATGGGGTTGGGAATTTGAGTGGTAGCAGAGGCAGGCTCGGGTTCTTGAACCAAGGGAGTTGGAGAAGGTGGACTAGGTGGTGGTGTAGGCGTTGGTGGTGTAAGAGTATTAGAAATCAAGTTGGGAATTTGAGTAATAGGTGAAGTGCGTATAATAGTGGAAATGAGATCGGATGAATCATCCAAAAAATCATATGAGGGACTCACAGTTGGGGTCATGGAGCCAAATGGAAAAATAGTTTCATCAAAGGTAACATGGCGAGAGATGATAGTTGTATTGGTGTTAAGGTCAAGGCAACGATAACCACGATGATCGGCGGCATGAACCAAAAATATAGATGGCGTGGCTCGTGCTCCAAGTTTGTTGTTGGTATGAAGGTGAGGGTAACAAAGACACCCAAAGGTAAATAAAATAATGTAATTAGGTGAGGTTCCAAAAAGGCGGGAAATGGGATTTCATTATCTTTGGCAAGGGAGGGTAAAATATTTAATAAGTAAATGGCCATATTAAGAGCTTCAACCCAATAATTAGGAGGTAAACGAGCCTGAAACAATAACGTATGAATAATATTGTTAATGGTTCGTGGACAAGAAAAGCGAAACTGAATCCCATTATCTATAAATAATTTATGAAAGGCATGGTTATCAAATTACCACCATGATCACATTGAAATGACTTTATTTCACACTTAAAGCGAGTGTGAAGAAAACTACAAAACAACTGAAATTTAGACAAAACATCATATTTATTTATTAACGGATAAACCCAAACATACTGTGAATAATAATCCAAAAATAAAACATAATATTTGAAACCAAAAAGACTTGGAATTGGGGAAGTCCATAAGTTTGAGTAAACAATGTCAAAACTTGATAAAACCAAGGTACGAGAACTAACAAATGGAAGTTAAACGTGTTTGCCAAGCTGACACGCATGACAAAGAACGGGAAGCTTCTCCTTGGTACATGAAATAGAATTACTAGACAAAAAACGATGTAACACGTCACTTCCTGGATGTCCAAGACACTTGTGCCACGTATACTGACTCGTGAGAAAAGCATGAGGAATGGGAGAGGCTTCGTAACCGGGTAAAGATCTCTAGTTCTATCATAACAGAGCAACAATAGACAAAGAACCAAACCAATATTTATGTCGACTAGCTATGAGAGTTAAACCAACGACCGACCAGAAAGAAACAGAAACAAGTTCGACTGGCTATCTTAAAGAGCCAACGATCGACAGAAAGAGAATGCAAAGGTTTAGGGTTGAGGATTGGTAACGTAGGCTAATACCATGTAGAAGTTTAGATTGAATCGTATGTCATTAATCAACCAAATCAATACATTATATAGTATGACAACCGGGCCTTAGCCCAAACATAACACCGGGCCTATCCAAACAATATTATACGACTAAAACTTTTTATTTGTTTAGTATGTTGACTCTAATAGTTATCATATATGTTGTGTATGTGTTTCTTGCCTTTCAGTCCAGTATATTGTTTTAAGCATGATTTGAGAGAAATTGGAACGAAGCTAAAAAAAAAGGTGTAGCTGTTGATGTTGTCAACTTTGGTGACAAGAATGGACCTAAGGCAGGAGTGGTTTTGAGCAGTGTGGTCCGTTAGAAGATTACAGCTTCCTGGGAGAAAATAAGAAGGAAAATATCGAGTTGTTAGTCGTTGCTGTGAATGATAATGACAACAGTCACATTCTTCATGCCCTAGAAGATCAGTTTTCTCTGCGTGAACATATCCAGGTTCATAATATACTTGTTTGCTTACTTGGACTAGTATCAGTTACATGCTACTATATTTTTGCCTGAATATATATAACATTGTATACATTTACGATCAGGTCTCTAATCCTCTCGCAGACACGATAGGAGCAGTGTAGCAACTTCGAGTCTATCATAGCATGGCAAAAATCGCAAATTGAGGCATTAACTCACATGAATGAAAAGGTGAAACGAAAGTTGGAATTTTTCTATACTGAATCCTTAAAGTTTGCGCGCAAGGTACAAGACCATGGTGTTGGTGAATTCTTGAGTTTGGATGTGGCCTAAAGGCGTGTTACCAGATTCAGATTAATACTAGTTGGAGTCCTATTCCAACTCGTCTAAAGTTTATCCTAATATGGAGTAGTCCTCATTGATTTAGGATAGGTTTTAATGTGTACTCCTAGTTATAGTACAACGCGTCTATTTGGTCTATATATACCGTGTAGGGTATGGATTCTCATTGTATCAAATTGGAGTTTTCAGTGAGTTTCTTCAATAAATAAATCCGCGCATTTGGCAGTTACTTTGAGCTCGTATTCTTCTTGTTCTTCTCTAGTGTATACATGATGTGTGCGTACCTCTGATAACCATATAAAGGGTTCAACACCCATCTTCTTTGTTTCTAATATTTATCGATTCAATGATGATGTTCTCATGATGTTGTTTTGATCATTCAATCCTGGAAACCCCCACTCAGAACATGTAAACATTGGTATCAGAGCATATAGGATCAAACAACACCCAAATCATGTTTTACAATCATCATTCAAGATCAAAGATGCATTATAAAATATCAAAAGGGCAGCCAAGGAAATAATGGATGCCGTTTTGAAGAGAAAAAGAAAAAGGCTTGTTGGTTTTTCCTTTGCTTCAATCCAAAAGCCATGAAGATGTACTCTAATTGCTATTATAGCACAGAAACGGTGGTAGGAAGAAGGCCAAGGGATTTACTTGCCTTGAAGTCACAGAATTGATCATGAAGATCAGTGACAGCCCCAAATGATTGAAGACATCAAGATTAAAAGAAAGATTGAAGAAGCCATCAAGAAACTGAGAAGAAGATTTTTGGCATCTGGACATTAGGGGGGAACTGTTGGACCGTTCAATGTCTTGGTCGCCAAAAGCCTGCAAGTTCTTATGGTTTAGGCCAACATGCCAACAAACCCATAAATGAATGAACATGGCAGTTACATATACGGTTATTAGTATTAGGTTATGTCGTTTTACATGAAACGTTGTGTTGCCTCCATCACATCGATTCATTATGTATATATAGGGATCATATTCTATAACGGACGAGTAACCCTTCCTGTATCGATATCAGATTCTTATAAAGGGTTCAACACCCATCTTCTTTGTTTCTAATATTTATCAATTCTATGATGATGTTGTCATGATGTTCTTTTGATCATTAGATCCTGGAAACCTCCACTCAGAACATGTAAACATTGGTATCAGAGCGTATGGGATCAAACAACACCCAAATCATGTTTTACAATCATCATTCAAGATCAAAGATGCATTTTAAAATGTCTAAAGGGCAGCCATGGAAATAATGGATGCCGTTTTGAAAAGAAAAAGAAAAAGGCTTGTTGGTTTTTCCTTTGCTTCAAACCAAAAGCCATGAAGATGTACTCTAATTGCTATTATAGCACAGAAACGGTCCAGCTCAGTTGGACTGATGCATGTGGTTATAGTCCCCATGTGTGGGAGGTCTTGAGTTCGACTCTTGACTGTCCCCTCGTGGGGGATTTTCCCTGAATTGGCAGCCGTGTTCGGATCCCAGTTTCTAATGCCTTGAAGCCCCTCTTAATGGGAAACTGAATGGCTTGGCTGGGGGTTGTCCTTCTCTCCGTGAGATGATTCGAACACAGGTCGGAGACTTGGTGCCTTGGTGGCACGATGATACTCCAGCTGCACCAACTGCCGTTAAAAAAAAAAAAGGAAGAAGGCCAAGGGATTTACTTGCCTTGAAGTCACAGAATTGATCATGAAGATCAGTGACAACACCAAATGATTGAATACATCAAGATTAAAAGAAATATTGAAAAAGGTATCAAGAAATTGAGAAGAAGATTTTTGGCATCTGGACACTAGGGGGGAACTGTTGGACCCGTTTAATGTCTTGGTCGCCAAAAGCCTGCAAGTTCTTATGTTTAGGCCAACAGGCCAACAAACCCATAAACGAATGAACATGGCAGTTACATATACGGTTATTAGTATTAGGTTATGTCGTTTTACATGAAACGTTGTGTTCCCTCCATCACATCGATTCATTATGTATATATAGGGATCATATTCTATAACCGACAAGTAACCCTTCCTGTATCAATATTAGATACTTATTAAGGATTCAACACCCATCTTCTTTGTTTCTAATATTTATCGATTCTATGATGATGTTGTCATGATGTTGTTTTGATCATTCGATCCTCGAAACCACACTCAGAACCTATAAACATTGGTATCAGAGCGTATAGGATCAAACAACACCCAAATCATGTTTTACAATCATCATTCAAGATCAAAGATGCATTTTAAAATATCAAAAGGGCACCATGGAAATAATGGATGCCGTTTTGAAGAGAAAAAGAAAAAGGCTTGTTGGTTTTTCCTTTTCTTCAAACCAAAAGCCATGAAGATGTACACTAATTGCTATTATACCACATAAACGGTGCTAGGAAGAAGGCCAAGGGATTTACTTGCCTTGAAGTCACAGAATTGATCATGAAGATCAGTGACAGCACCAAATGATTGAAGACATCAAGATTAAAAGAAAGATTGAAGAAGGCATCAAGAAACTGAGAAGAAGATTTATGGCATCTGGACATTAGGGGGGAACTGTTGGACCGTTTAATGTCTTGGTCGCCAAATGCCTGCAAGTTCTTATGGTTTAGGCCAACAGGCCAGCAAACCCATAAATGAATGAAAATGGCAGTTACATATACGGTTATTAGTATTAGGTTATGTCATTTTACAAGAAACGTTGTGTTGCCTCCATCACATCGATCCATTATGTATATATAGGGATCGTATTCTATAACAGAGAAGTAACCCTTCCTGTATCAATATCAGATTCTTATAAAGGGTTCAACACCCATCTTCTTTGTTTCTAATATCTATCGATTCTATGATGATGTTGTCATGATGTTGTTTTGATCATTTGATCCTGGAAACCCCCACTCAGAATCTATAAACAGACACTATAGATTTAGAGATTTTGCGGTTTTAATAGGGTGCGTCGAGAAAGAAATGGAATATAATAAGCACATTTATAAGTATTTTTTCCCAAAAAATTGAAGCATGAAAACTCAAAGAATATATTTATAAAACACTTGTATAAAAGAGATTGTTCAACAAGTAAGGAACAATAATATAATGATGAAAGGTAAAAGAAAAATAAATATCAAAGTTATGTCTTTTTTTTCAAAATATTATACTAATGGTAACTAATTGACTACCATTGATATCATAGTAGCAAATAGTTTTACTTGCAATCCATTACATTCATGCATACCAATATACCATTGATATTTTATGATCACAAATTTATTTTTCATTTAGAAAATGTTCGGTAAAATGTAGATGTAAAAGTACACTATAGTCAAAGATTCTTTTGAGTTGGGTATTTGTGCGAGGGATCTAACAGGTGATATCATGTGGTTGCAACCGTTGCGTGTTAGGAATGAGTATGCACATGAGGAGGAAGAAGACGTTTGTGCTGATGTTGGGGGTGAGGCGATTAACACACACATTGTCATTCGATCTCAAGTGTTATTCTACTTAAGTATAATTCTTTGACATATATCAATAAATAGTTAAACGTTAAAAAAAATTGTATTGTATTATCGTATTCATATAAACAAACTATTAAAGTGTAATCTAACTAAATTTTCAATAGTTCACGAACAAGTAAATTGAAACAACACATAGGACCCTACACATCATTGACTAAAAGTACCATATTACAAGCACATAATACTCTAGATAAGGTTCGTTTGCAAAGGACATTGACTCTTGAAGTAAAATGCACTTCATATTAGTCTATTACCTTTTGTATACTCTTTGCATGAAAACGATGGATGTTTGTTGTTGTTGACCTAGACTTTTCATAGTAATAAATAAATTAGAGGCTATTTTCCTATAGATATTAATGTTAAACTTTCGATTTATATTTTGAAATGCCCTTCTTACAGTTACTATTATGGATTAATGGTCTCTATTAGAACAACAAATGTGATTTGCACAAACTTAGTTTTGACTTGTACATAACATTTTATGCTTTTTATATGTGTTACGTTTTGCTTATTCTCCTTGTATGTTGTTTTGCGTAAATCTAAAGTAACTATGTGCAAATCTAGAGTATATGTGTGTGCAGATTACCTCACACTAAACCAAACAAGTTTCAAGGTGAATAAGACTTAAAACCGGGTAAGGCCCTCTATTTAAGGAGTTTTGTGTGGCCACTCTAGGTATCGTTTGTACAAAGCTTGTTATATAAATATACGAATAAACTTAGATAAGCTCGTTGATGAATCATAGGGTATGTTTGGGGCGCAACTTGTAAAGCTTATGGGGATAGCTTATAGTAGAAGCTTTCTTTGGCGCACAAGCTTATAGATGCTTTTAAAATTCAAAAGCTCTTAATAAAGATACTAGGAGGAGCTTCTAAAATAAGCTGAGCTTTTGGTTTCGCTAATTACATTAGGACCCTTAGCTTTAACTTTGTATATTCGGATATTTTGTCTTTCAATGTCTTTTTACACTCATAAGCTCCTGTCACTATAGGTCTATTATCTTGTAGTGTATGGCTTTTATTTGTTTTGATATCGTTGCTTAAGGGTCGCAATTTATTTTGTTTACTAGATTTGTTGTTTTTGGGATGTTTTAAAAAAGGGGGTGGCTGGTGTGACCAATGGTGGTAATGGGTTAAATTTTAGTGGTAGGTTGACTGGTTTGTTAGATTGAAATATGGAGGTTGACTTGTTTACAATGATCCCACAAAACTTTACAATGATCTGTGACACAAATAAATATATTCAGTTTAGATATATAAGAATTACCCATGCCATCGTCTTCACTTACAAGAGGTTGCTTCAAATGGGAATTGTAACGATCACGAAATTTACACAAAATAGATTGCAATAAATGTTGGTTAAGGTCTTCAATGGACATGGAAAAAAATGAATACAAATTTGAGAATATCAATTGTATAGTTGCAAGATAGAATTCAGTTCTAAGAACTGGCCTATTACCGTTCTTGAGTGAGCAGCCTACCCTAGTTAGCAATTTTTTGGATGTGAAACATGAATTTCTCAATCTGTAATACAAATGGAATCAACATTCAAATCAATTTTATACCAAACAGTAAGAAGGATATACACCATTTGCTTAAAACTGAACTTAGGTAACAAGAAATTGATAACTAATAATGATGCCCTTTCGACACGAGAGAAAAATTATATATAGTGTCACTTTAAAGGAAAGTATGCCATGGTATCATAATTGAGTGATACTTCAATTTCACAATACAAACAGATATTTTTTCATTAGGTTTTAGTATCTTGTACCTAAGATTTTCACTTCGCATTTTTTGCCTCTATTTAAGGCTTTGACTGACTCAATGGCAAGATCAAGCTCGTGCTGCCATCCTAACAACGTTGCAGCATGCTTTGACTTTTCACTGGTTGTAAAATACATCAACCTTCATTTAATTGGTCGTAAAACTAAAGCACATAACACAAAGCTAATAGACTATGGATACCTGACGCTTGTTCTTCCCCTATTCCTGATCAATTTGATATCTCATGGAACGTGATTTTACAGGCAGTTCAGGCACTTTTTTCTTTTCGCCCGAACATAAATACAACAAAGCATATCAAATAAACAGATGACATCGATTAAGAATTTACCATGAAGACTTGCTATATAAATAACTTTTATAAAATATCAATCATTCATTGCTCCAAAAAGAACTCTATATGTTTAATGCTTACTGACATTGGACTATTACACTAGCTTATATTACGCTATTACACTAGCTTAGATTACGCTATGTCCCTATGATGTTTTGAGGCTGTTACGATTAAACCTATATTGCAAAACGAAATTTATGACTTGTTCAATGCTTCTGACATGAAGACCATTTCCTAGTTTATATTTACATGCATGTAGTTCATTAAAACATTTTCCCGTGTTCCTTCGAGTAGTTACAAGTGTCATGTCCCATGTTCTCCAAATAATTAGCAAGTGGTTTTATTTGTTTCTTACTATAAATATTGTACTTTGCAAAAGAAGAGATAAGAAGAGATAAGAAGAGAAAGAAATGATTTAACCGTAGTTCCAAGTTTAGTTGTTTCATTAGTTACTTTAGTTATTGTTTGAGGAGAGTGATCAGAATATTTCTTTTTTTTTTCATTTGAAATGTGTGGCACAGAATATTTGTCACTCTTCGCATTTTATTTTCTCTTCTCACTAGATCTCTTCCCAATCCACTAAACCTAAACTTTCTAAACTGACATTAGCAACCAAATCAACAAATAAAATATGCACATAAAAAATGAAAGAAGAATAATTTATTCAACAAATTTACCACAATGTCAAATGAGACTTGTTTGCCACTCTATCTCACATCACCACATCCCCTGCTCTCAGCGCCTGTCACCACCGCACCCACCTCTGACATCCATCACAAAAACCTTCTCAATAGTACCTTTTATTCTGGAATAGTATTTTTTTTTTAAATAATTTATGTACGTCGTAATTTTGCATGGAAGTCAATTTCTATATTATTGGATATAGCAATATTAGACGAGGTTAAAGTTTTTTTTCCTTGTCTTGCTCAAGCATATATTGGCTGTAGTTTGTTGCTGTAATTAACGAATGCAACAAAGTAAACTCTTATATCTTCTAAAATTATCATTAGTTTCAAAAGGTATTTATTAAATTGTGTTATATATATAGCGTTGGACAAGACATAACCTAACCCGAACCCATTGAAACCAGTTGTTGTGTTAGAAAAAAGATGATTTTTTTAGTATTATTGTTGTGTTCTGAAGAAGATGGTTAGCAATGAAAATGTATTGGGTAATCACCATCGACCCACCCATCACAACCATTATGACCCGGTCAACGAAAGTCAACCAAGAGAAAGTCAACATAGCAGTTATAAAACAGTTATATGACAGTTATGAAATAACTGCCATTTCAATGAACCGACACAATGGTTCATTCATACCTTTTCATTCTGTATATATTGTAACATTTTCTGTAAGAACAAAATGATGACTGATTAATACAAAACACATTTACGTTTCATTTAATCATTGTTTTATTTGGTATACTTGTGATTTTACGTTAAGACCATAGATTCGTATCATTGAGGCCAACAATTGGTATCAAAGCGGGTTTGGTTTACTAACCAAAATCATCACTTACCATTTTACTCGTTTATTCCCAGAATCAAATCAAAAGGCAAAACCAGTTTCGACAAAAAAAATTTCTGAAAATCGTCAAGAACACAAAAAATCCAAGACGTCATTTTTTTTGTGTTTCACACTTCTGTCGCAACAGGGGTATAATCACAAAGTGATTACTCTCAACCCGACAACAAAAATTCGCAAATTTTTTTTACCTTTTATACGAAACCAGTTCCTTTTACCCCAATTTCAATGCCCAATCCTAAAGCCCGCGAATTACTCATTATGGGCAATTCGAATGCAAATCATTCTCGAAGCGAATGGTTTATGGGAAACAATTGAGCCGACTGAAACGACTCAACCCGATAAGAAAAAGGATAAAACCGCTATTGCTTTCCTTTATCAAGCCGTACCCGAAGAACAATTACTTCAAATAACAAAGCACAAAACCGAAAAAGACATTTGGAATGCTTTGAAAACTAGACACGTTGGCGAAGACAGAGTTAAACAAGCAAGAATAGAAACACTCAAATCCGACTTTGAGATATTATATATGAAGGAAGACGAAACAATCGACACCTTCTCCACAAAACTCACAACACTCGCAAACAAAGCCGCTAGTCTAGGACACACAATAGAAGATGACACCTTAGTTCAGAAATTACTAAATGCTGTACCCGAAAGGTATCTGCAAATAGTCGCATCTATAGAACAATATTCCGATCTAAGCGAAATAACACTGGAAGAGGCATTTGGAAGACTTAAGACCTATGAAGAAAGGATTAAGTTCAAGAAAGGAAAACAAGTGGACAATCAAGAAAAACTGATATTCACACGACACGACAATAGAGGTAAAAATTTCAGAGGACGTGGACGTGGAAAATACAAAGGATGGAAAAACCACGAGAAGAAGGATGGAGAAAATTCTCACAATCATTTCAACAAACAGAATATTGATTTTAGCAAACTTAAATGTTACAAGTGCAATAAAACTGGTCATTATGCATCTAAGTGTTATGCAAAACCAAACACTAGTATGCAATCTAATCTTGTCGAGGAGGACTTAGAACCTACCTTATTAATGGCAATATTAGAAGACCAACATGTAACAAAGCTTGGAGATCAAAAGGTCTCGCTACACGAAGAAGATGTAGGATATAAAGAGACAAGTGTCGATAGTCAATGGTATTTAGACAACGGAGCTAGCAACCATATGACTGGGATAAGAGAACACTTTAAAGAACTAGATAAGAACGTTAGTGGAAAAGTAAGATTCGGAGATGGATCTCATATAGAGATTAAAGGAAAAGGTTCAATCCTGTTAGAATGTGATGATGAGAAACAAAGAATCATATCTCAAGTCTATTACATTCCCAGCTTAAAAAGCAACTTATTGAGCCTTGGACAATTTACCGAAATTGGTTGTAAAGTTGTAATGGACGATGATGAATTACGACTTTATGACATGGATAACAAAATCTTCTTGAAGTCACATGACAAAGAAACTGTCTATACAAAGCAAGTCTGAAGATAGGCACACCTGTTTGCTTATTAGCAAACCTAAGTGACAACACTTGGTTATGGCACGCAAGAATAGGACACCTCAACTTTGAATCATTAAAAACTATGAGTCAAAGAGAGTTAGTTCATGGAATACCAGCCACTAAACATACAACAAAAATTTGTGATGTTTGTTTAGTTGGTAAACACAGCAGAGCACCATTTCCCTAGAAAGCAAAAACTAGATCAGCATCACCATTATATTTAGTTTATGGAGATTTATGTGGACCAATCACACCACCAACACCATCTGGAAAGAAATACATATTCTTGTTAGTAAATGATTACTCAAGATATATGTGGGCGTATTTCCTAAACACGAAAGATCAAGCATTCGATACTTTCAAGGAATACAAAGAAACAATAGAGAAGGAGCTAAGAACAACATTAAAAATGTTGAGAACTGATCGTGGAGGAGAATTCACATCTAACGAATTCACTCAATATTGCAAAGAAAACGGCATCGCACGACAACTAACCGCACCTTACTCACCGCAACAAAATGGAGTAGTTGAACGAAGGAATAGGACAATTATGTCTACAACGAGATGCATGATGAAAGCAACCAACATGCCACAAAACTTTTGGGCTGAAGTTGTTAGACACGCTATATATATTCTAAACAGCATTCCCACAAGAGCCTTAGAAGACATCACTCCATATGAAGCTATTAAGAAACGAAAGACAAACTTAGAAACTTTAAGAGTTTTTGGTTGCATAGCATATGCAAAGGTACCATCACAACATCTGACAAAGTTAGATGATAGAAGCAACAAAATGGTATACCTAGGAAGCGAACAAGGATCGAAAGCTTACAGACTATTTGATCCAACAACACAAAGGATATGTGTTAGTAGAGATGTGAAGTTTAAAGAGGATGAAACATGGGATTGGAAGGATTACGTGAGTGAACACACCAACGATGAACCAGAATGGTTTGACTTCAAAGTTGAGAACCTTGAAGCAACGAATGAACATCAGGAACAAGATATCCAACCAGATGAAGAAGACAACGACATCCCTGCAAATGATGATCATGAATATGAAACATCAACAACAGACTCACCCTCGCAATCACAAACACTTCACACACCATCTACAATTTCATCACGAATAAATACTCAACTCACACCAACTACCTCAAGACATTCAACCAATCAAAGTAACTCAACTACAACCCGAAATCTACATCCAGACTTTGATCACACACCATTACAAGGTTTTAGAACGTTGAATGATTTATATGAAAACACCGAGGAAGTTTTACCCGAGCATTTATTAATAGCTGAAGATGAACCCAAGAATTACAAGGAAGCATCGAACGATCTAAAATGGATTGAAGCAATGAAGGTCGAATTAGATTCCATTAATAGAAAGAATACATGGAAACTAACCACTCTACGAAAAGGACATAAAGCCATTGGATTAAAGTGGGTATTCAAGACCAAGAAAGATGCTAATGAAAATATAGTCAAGCATAAAGCAAGACTAGTAGCAAAAGGCTACATACAAGAGCATGGCATAGACTTTGAAGAAGTCTTTGCACCTGTAGCAAGAATGGAAATAGTCCGATTACTATTAGCCATAGCCGCTAATAACAAATGGGAAGTACATCACCTAGACGTCAAATCTGCATTTCTGCATGGAGACTTAAAAGAAGAAGTGTATGTTACACATGCCGAAGGATTTATAAAAAATAATGGAAAAGTCTACAGACTGATAAAAGCTCTATACGGTTTAAGACAAGCACCACGTGCATGGAACATAAAGTTAGACAATACCTTGAAGTCCTTAGATTTCAAGAAATGCGCTTTGGAACAAGCTGTCTACACGAAGAAGTCAAAAGACTCAATACTTCTGATAGGAGTCTATGTGGATGATTTAATCATCACTGGCACACCAAAGAAAGAAATAGACAAGTTCAAAGCTCAAATGGAAGAGAAATTCGAGATGAGTGACCTAGGATTACTATCCTACTACTTAGGAATTCAAGTCACACAAATTAAAGGTGACATATCAGTAAAGCAATCCGCCTACGCAAGCAAGATCCTAAAGGAAGTTGGAATGCTAGACTGCAACGAAACTTTAATACCTATGGATCCAGGAACAAGACTAACAAAGAACACTGATGAAACAACGGTCAACTCAACAGAATACATAAGCTTGATTGGATGCTTATGATATTTGCTACATACAAGACCCGACTTAAGTTATTCCGTTGGATTACTTAGTCGTTTTATGCAAGAACCGAAGGAACACCACATGAAAGCTATAAGGCAAGTACTACGCTATGTTAAAGGAACAAAAGGCTATGAGATCACCTACAAGCACAACGGAGGAAACCAGATACAAGGTTATAGTGACAGCAGCTACGGAGTCAACACTCAAGAAGGCAAAGGCACTACTGGAATTATCTTCTACTACGGTGAATCACCAATCAGTTGGAGTACACAAAAGCAAGCCACGGTAGCTCTATCATCATGTGAATCAATTTATTGCGCAACAGAATAAGCAGCAGAAGACAAGCATTATGGTTAAAGAGATTACTTAGCAAGCTTACACACGCGCAGAAGAAAAGGTTACAATACTGGTCGACAACAAGTGTGCCATTGAACTAATGAATAATCTCGTATTTCATGGAAGAAGTAAACACATCAATATCAAATACCACTTTATAAGAGAATGCGTCGAAAGAGAAGATCTACAAGTCGAATTCATAAGTGGAGAATTTCAGAAGGCTGACATACTGACAAAGGCGTTACCAAAGATCATATTCCTCACCATGAGACAACTAATTGGAGTCAAAGATCTGCAACAAGACGATTGTGATTAAGGGGGAGAATATTGGGTAATCACCATCGACCCACCCATCACAACCATTATGACCCGGTCAACCAAATTCAACCAAGAGAAAGTCAGCATAGCAGTTATAAAATAGTTATATGACAGTTATGAAATAACTGCCATTTCAATGAACTGACACAATGGTTCATTCATACCTTTTCATTCTGTATGTATTGTAACATTTTCTGTAAGAACAAAATGATGACTGATTAATACAAAACACATTTACGTTTCATTTAATCATTGTTTTATTTGGTATACTTGTGATTTTACGTTAAGACCATAGATCCGTATCATTGAGGCCAACAAAATGGTTGTGGAATTTTCAATGTGATGGTAACTGGTGAATGGTGATGTTGATTTGTGAGATGAATATTGTCGGGTTGTGAAAGGATGTGGTACTCTATTTTTTAATATATTGTGCAGCGGTGCCGGAATTCAAATCTTGGAATAAGCTTGAAATCAAATGTAGCTCGAGATCGAAGGTCTCTGGCAATGGGTATGTATGGCTTTTATTTGTTTTGATATGGTTGATTAAGGGTCACAATTTATTTTGTTTCTAGATTTGTTGTTTTTGGGATGTTTAATTGGGTGTTTTGGGATGTTTAATAAAAGGAGGTGGCTGTGATGTTTCAAGCAAATCATCATCTTTACGTGACCTCTCAAACAAGTTGTAATATCTACTACAACATTTCTTTAAAACACACCCAAATTAATATATACCACAACTTGTTTGAGTGGTCACCAATATGAGCATGTAAACACACCCAAATTAATATATTCGGTTTAGATAAATAAAAATTACCCATGCCATCGTCTTCACTTGTAAGAGATTGTCTAAAATGGGAATTGTAACAATCAAGAAATTTACACAAAACAGACTGCTAAAAATGTTGGTTGAGGTCTTCAATATAATGGACTTGAAATAAAAAAAAAGTTGAATACAAATTTTAAGAATATCAATTATGTAGTTGCAACTTAGAATTCAGTTAAGAAGTGGCCTATTACCGTTCTTGTGTGAGCAACCTGTTAAGGTTAAGAAACATGATATACAAATAATAACATGTAGACATCACAGAGTACACAGCGGAAGCAGGAATATAGTAGCAATTAATTAACTGAAAATATAAACGCGTAACATACCTCTTGCAATTGGTTAGATCTCTTGAACAAAGATGATGAAGTGGTTTAAAGAGTTGTCCCTTACCGTTTTACAACTCTAACCAAGTTTTTGTAAGAATAATGTCTTACCACCACAGTTTTGTACACACGAATTAACCACGAATCAAAGAGATTGATAGATCTATCACAAGCCCTTGTTTTATGAAAAAACAAAACCAAAACACCCTTTGAGAGGGGTTCGGCCGAATATGCAAAAGAGGGAAAGATCTAGGGATAATTCAATGCACAAAAGTTATGATTACATTAACCCTAGCCTTTCTATATATAGTGTAGAGATTGCTTAAAGGAAAAGCTAAGAATATATCCCTAGGATATACCCTTGGCCGGCCACCTATAGTGCAAAAGGAGGCACCCGAATCTTTTCCCTATTTAAGAGATTCTCCATATATTCTCCTCTTTTAACATTTAACGGTCGTTAGTCATTTCCGTTAAATACTTAACCATCGTTAGACGTGTTTTGTGTAATAATTAGTCGTAAACATTAAACATTAATTATAACTTTAATTCTCATTCGCTAATGTGTGAAATCCCGTGGTCACGAGTTCGAATCCGTACATGCACGGTTTTATAAATATATACATATTTGATAACATCAAATAGTCCTGAATATTAAGTGTCAATTTCCCCCGATAATGCTTGTAACTAATATCATTTATATGGATTTACGCTTGTTTTCCGTTTTTTTCCACTTTTAGGTAAATTACGAGCATTGGAGCAAAAGAGACGCGGAACTGGAGAAATATCATAAGATTTATCACAGTATGCTGACTTTGAAGAAGTTATGGCGTAACTCATCTCTCACATTACGCCGTAACTAAAGCGTGACTCAGAAAACCAACTCATCAAAAGGTTACGTCGTAACTCTTCCCAAAGGCTACGACGTAACTATATTAGGTCAAATGAGGTTCAACGCCGCTGATAACTACGCCGTAACTATTTCATCAACTACGGCATAACCAGGTATATTGAAGACTACGGCGTAACCACTAATAAGGTTACGCCATAACTAGCAGATCTAGTGCAAAATACGAAGGAATTTATGGTTACGGCGTAACTCTTATAATAGTTACACCGTAACCCAGATATGGCCTACAAATACCCCGCGAATTCTAGCATTTATAATCATCCCATTCCACACACAACAACCTAAGAACGTGGGAAAAAGCTAAAGGCAGGTCTAGAGGAGCATACGGAGCTCTCTCCAAGGGATAAATCACTCCCCTACGATAAGCATTAGCATTTTATCTTTTCTTTACTTTCAATTCATGTATTTCATACCTTTGAATATTGAATTGATTCATATGGTTAATATGAGCGGCTAAGCACCTCTTGGTGCTGGCCTAGTTATGATTCCTTAATTGTTTTGTTTGCGTTTAGATTACTTCCGTATAATTATTTCTAAGTGTATGCATGTATAGTTTATTGGTAGCTACCTTTGTTTTGGTAGTTTTGAATGGCGGTAGAGGCCAATTGCCTAGGAGATTGGACCAACTGACCCTAGGTGAGCGGACTGAGACAGGAAGGGTAAGATATGACCAACTGACGACCCTTTTTACTTGTGAGATTTGACCAACTGATCACCTACCGTTTGTAAATATAGCATGTAGCGTTACTTAATGACTTGGCTTCTCCTTTGGTGACACCTGACTTCTGAGCGGACACCTGACTTCTCCTGTGGTGGCATCTTTGCTGATAGGTTAGGGCGAATTGACCAAATGCTGTCCTCTCGACTTTGACCCCCTCAAGTAATTAGAAGTAAGTAGACGTAGACATAACTAGTTAGGAGGAATAACTAGGTTAGCACCACTATCCTCTATTGATTTATCCTTTGCCTTTATTTGCTATTTTCTGCTTTGGTAGTTAATTAATTAATTCTTTATCGTAACCATAATTGAATATTGTGACACCTAGACTTAGTAATAATCCAACACACATAGCTCTTGGGACGACCTCGGCTCTACCGAATACTACACTACACATGACCGGGTACACTGCCCGTTAGTGCATTAGGGTAGACTATAGGTATAACGAGACTTTATAAATATTAAAACCCGTCAGAAAAACCCGCATCAAGTTTTTTGCCGTGTTTTGGAGAGTTATATTAGGATTGCTATTAAGTCTTTTATTTTCATTTTGTTTTTAAACTTTTCTACTATTCTCACGATCATTATTCAAGTTTTCAGGTACCATGGAAGTTGTTAACATCGATGACCTCACTCTTGAGGAATATTTGGCGTTGACAATAGCAAGGGTCGGTCTCGAAGACCGAAATTGGAGCGGATGTCCGTTTCAAAATCAAAGACCAATTTATGAGGGAGCTTCGTGCTAACCATTTTTCGTGAAACAGGACGAAGATGCATATGAGCACGTTGAAAATGTCCTATACATCGCAAGCCTTTTCAACATTATGGGCGTTTCTCATGATGCTGTTATGCTAAGGGTATTCCCGATGACTTTTACTGGAGCTGCCAGAAGATGGATCAAAAGATTGCCCACCGGGGCAGTTAATACCTGGGCTCTACTTAAGAAGCACTTTATTCAGAGATATTGTCCACCATCGAAGATTTCTAACTAGATTTTGGAGATCCATAATTTTAAACAAGAAGACGATGAAACATTTTATCAAGCTTGGGATAGATACAACGATCTCCTTTAAAAATGTCCTACAAATGATCTGAACAACCAGCAAAAGGTCAACATCTTCTACAAAGGAATCAACGTAACTACAAGGCATATGCTGGAGTATCAAGGACCCATCCCGAACATGACTCCTACTCTTGCTATTGAAGCCATTCAAAAATGGCTGACCACTCTCAAAAATGGCACAACGGAGGAAGTAAAAGAAACCAAGGCGGAAGTTTCGATGGAATTGCAGCAATAACCAACAAGCTTGAGAATCTCGGTCGAGATATGCTACAAAATAGATAAATTGTTCATGCCATCCAAGTCGGCTGCGAAAACTGTGGTGGGGGACATCTGACTAAGAATTGTCCTAAAATTGACAAAGAAGATACGATCGAAGAAGCTAAATATGGAGAGAATAGGCATTTCTACGGGGATAATCGTAATGGGTATCGTGGAGGACCCCCACCGTATTATGAGCGTAATAAAAGAAGAGCTAACTTGGAGGAAATTATTAACAAGTACCTTGTGGATGCTACCAAGAGGCAAAAGGAGCAAGAGGAATGGCTGAAAAATTTCCAAGATAATACAAACAAGAGCCTTTCTTCCCATGACATATCACTAAAAAACTTGGAAACTTTAATTGAAAAGCTTGGCGACGAGGTACAAAGAAGAAAGGAGGAACAAAAGAACAAATCTTCAATATGTAAGGCTGTATTCTCTGAAAATCACAAGTCCTTCGATGAGTCTAATACTGAAGGCGAAAGTGAGTTACGTCGTAATCACATCTCAGAGTTACGGCGTAACCAGAATTCAAGCAACGAAATGAGTACCAAGGTCGACAACTCTAAAAGGAGGAGTCATTGGTGTAAGGCTATTGCAATTGACGATGGGGAATGCTATAGCTTATGGGCCTCGTGTGACCCTCGGAAAACCTGCGATGGAGGAGTTGATAAAGAAAGGGTAAATGATGACAGATACATGTGGACTACACTTAACGACGAAGAAAGGTTAGCCAAATTCTCGATTAACGAAGTGGAAGGACCACCTATCAAGCATTACTGCAAACCCTTACTCATCACGGAAGATGAGATTACTCACGTTTGGCCAACGTGCAACCATTTTTGTGAGTATTGCAACAGAGGAGGTAATGTGAAGAACGAAGTTTGGATATGCCCACATGAATCGGGGAGGCATGACGTTGATTTTGGAGATCTGTCATTCAGAGATTGGTATGCAATAAGATTCGGGGACGCAATAATTAATTCGGTTTTGTTTAGAAATCTCGAACTCAAATATGAAAAACATATTCTTCAAAGACAAACCATTAAGCCCCTCGATGATATTCCTTCTGAAAATGACAATGACGAAGGAACTCAAAATCATTGGTGTGAACAAATTAAAACCGCTGACGGAAATGTTTGGGCTTCCTGCAACCCTTTTGAGTATGAATGTGACGGGGGAAACAACATTGAGAGAGCTGGGGAAGACAAGTTCCTATGGACTTCAAATAATGATTCAGAAAGAATAGAATTTCCTTGGCCAGATGATCTCGGATTCGACGATTGGGTCAGAATCAAATAAGGAAAAATTGACGCGTTAACTAAGGAGAAAATCTGGAATGGATGTATGAGTAAAGATCAACCTAACGACGAAATTCCTAATGAAAAATGAGAAGACGGCACCAAGGACTCATCTAAGAAAGAAAAAGAATAATGCAAGAAAATACTCATAGAAAATTCACCTAAGGATGACCAACTTAAAGATACCGATTCCGACGACAATGATTTCGATTACCTCGAGTTACAAGGTGAAGAAGGTTTCATTGACCCAGATGATGAAGTACATGAGAAAAGAAGATGCCAAATTCTTGGCATCCCGTTTAAGAGACCACCACCAATTATAGCCGAAAAATATGAGTTTACGCGATACCATTTGGCACCTGAAGAAAAATTTTGCAAAATTTGGTAGATTGAAACCAAAGAATATCTTCGCGCTGCCACAAATTTCGGTTGGGTCAGGCGTAACTTGATGAAAGACATGGAGGAAGTCGGGGAAGTCCAAAGGCCCCATAGACTGCGCGCTCTGAGTCTAACTTAAAGACTCGAAATAAAGAAAGTGCTCTTCGGAGACAACCCGAATTATCCCTTTCTTTTGTTTTGTTTCCATTTCTGTAGGGTTTTGTGTTTTTAACCATTTTTGCAGAACAGTGGAAGTATTATCGCTGCTAGCTTCCGATCTACCAGAGTTACGGCGTAACTCATCTATGTGATTACCAGAACCAACTTTTGCAGCAGAATTCTCGACGCATTACTAATTATGGCTTAATACCATCTCTCGTGGTTACGCCGAACCACTCGCTGCAGCTTATGCCAGGTTTTGCCACAAAGATAACTCCCTCAAAAGAGTTACGACGTAACCATCCTCTGCTTTAATTCTTTCATTTTAAAACACAATAACCTTGTATTAGTATTTTAAATGAACTTTGTTGGTGTGTTCCCTGTAAACCCTGACGAGACTTCACTCGTCCACTTGGGACACCGAGTGGTTTAAAAGGCTTGTTGCATATGCTAAATGCAACCGTGATTCCTACGAAAGTGAGTTGGGTTTGTTTTTCATTTTTCATTTTTCATTTTTTCTTTTTAGAATTATGCTTTTCGGTAGTGTGATTTCAGGGATTGAAGTTTGTTCATGATGCTTATACGAAGGCACGTCTCTTTTCGTGGGCATTCTTTATTTATGGAGAAGGGAAGTTCTAGCTCTAATTCTACTTTTCTCTTCACCTTTATTTAATGCTTAGTACAAAAGGGACTTTGTACAATTCAAGTGGGGGATGGGAGTAGAATTATCTCTTGAACATTATTTTGTCCTCGTTTTTCTAGTTTATTTTGAAAAATTATTCCATTTTTAATTTTGACATGTTTTTCTTAACCTAACTAGATTAGACCTTAGCCGAGCACATACAACCCTTGATATATTATGGTGAGATTAGCCTTATGAGCTTCCAATATTTTACCCCAAATCCACCAAATTATGAGTGTGCCGGTAGCTTGTAAACTTTAGAACTTGGCCTTTGCATCATTTCGAGACCATAGATGAGGTATGTTGAGTTAGCTCGATGTATTTGGACTTTTCAGCTTAAGAAGGAAATATTATAGGATTATCACCCAAATAGCCTACCATTGTGTGTCTATCGATTAGTCATCTCGAATTCTCGACCCCCATGTGAAACCCTTTGTTGCACTCACCTTTAGTGCAAGATACCCCTAGATACACCCATATGAGCCATTCCTTTCATTTTGTTAACCCAATATATTGTTTCGATACACCTATACACCTTAGCCTACCCTGTAGTCTTTATTTGTGATTGGGAAGTCATCATTTTCCTAAGTTCACGGTTCAAGTGGAAAGGTTTGGAAATCACGCTTTCATCGACAACACTCAAGATCATTCAGACCCCCCGAATCTCTATTGTTCATCCTCTGGGGGGATATTATGTTTAGTTATGATTGATATGTTGAAAAAAAAAGGTTGTTATGTTATTGTAAAGTGCGATGTTATAAGCACTATGTTATGAGCTTTATAGATTTAGTATCGAGGAGGCCACCTTGGTATCATTTGAAGATT
>OU343221.1:337577475-337664922 GCA_910596185.1 Chrysanthemum makinoi
CTCATGTATGCTGTAAGATGTACAAGGCCTGATGTGGCGTTTGCACAAAATATCACCAGTCGATATCAACAGAACCCAGGTGTGAAACACTGGCAAGCTGTTAAGAACATTCTTAAGTATCTAAGGGCTACTAAAGAAATGTTTCTAGTGTATGGTAGGAATCCAGATGCAGAACTTGATGTTACAAGTTTTTGCGATGCGTCTTTCCAAACTGATAAAGATGATACGAAGTCTCAAACTGGTTATGTCTTTGTCAATAATGGAGGAGCAGTTGACTGGAAGAGCAAGAAGCAAACAACGGTTGCGATGTCTATTACAGAAGCTGAGTACATAGCTGCTTCAGAAGCTGCAATGGAAGCTTTTGGATTAGGAAATTCATTTCGGGACTCGGAGTAATGCCCTCAATCGAAATACCTTTAAATGTTGATTGTGACAACTCTGCTGCAATAACATTTGCCAATGAGCCTGTAGTCATGAAGGGCGCCAGACATTTTCCTCGTCGATATCACTATGTTCGAAAACAAGTCGACTAGGTGAAATCAATCTACTCAAAGTTCATACAAATGATAATCTAGCTGATCCCTTTACGAAGCCTTTGCCAAAAGAAAAACTTACTGACCATGCTAATGGGATAGGTCTTCGTTTAGCTAGTAGTTTCATGCAGATCTGTGATTAGTATTTGGATAAAGGATGTTATGAACAAATATTACTTTAATGAAATAAAATAGTTGTTATGTTTATTTTTCATTTTTTAATATTATATCCTATATTTGCATGTTTAATCCGTGAATAACTTATGTTATTCTAAATAGTCCGTTGTCAATCAATGATATGGGAATATCATTGAATTAAGACAAATCTGAGTTTTGGTAGAATATACTTTTAAAGTATATTGATGAGTGGTACATACCAGATTCACATGATATTCAATGAATTGAATATAGGACTCATCCCAACTTTACATGATGATACTTTATGGATCTTTGTCATTAAGTATATCATGAAGTGTTTATCCTCAGACTTGAGATACCAGATAACTGATATGAATGTAGTGCATTTGTGTAAGATAGTCTAACGCTATCCGTAACTGGTAGTTATAAGGGCTATTTTCAGAAATGTTGCAAATTCATGAGTTATGTTTTTGTAGTCAAGAGAATTTGTTCCTTTAATTTGTTTCAAAGCATAATACTATTTTGGGCCCCTCGTAGGGTTGACAAGATGTTTGTATGGCCATACCCAAGATCTATCTGGAATACGTTCAGATGATTTGGTAATCTTGTTCAATCATATACAACGAGAAACAGAATGTTAACTTATGAAATACTTAATCCATATTCAGTTAATATAGTATTTAAACAAAAGGATAAGTAAAAATGATGAATCTTAATGTGTTTTTTTCCAGGAGACCATACTCGATTCAATCTGGGGGCGTTGGCGTGTGAAAGCTAGATACACCAATGTCAGTACTATATTTAGTAATATCCAAGTGGGAGCTGAAAGGTTTTAATGGATATTTAAATAATAGTATGTCCGGATTCGAACTCGAGACTTCGGGATTGCACATTACGTATGAGAATTGATGTACATAATTAATATAAATAAAACGTTATTATTATTAATTATTAATCACTAAATAAAACATAACGATAGTTAAATAAATTAACGAGGTTTGGTTAACGGCCGTTAAATATTAACTCGAGGACTAAGATGAAATTAGTAGACAAGAAGGATCCGGAACCCCTTTGGACTTGGATGGCCGGTCGTGGGCTTCACAAACAAAGGAGGTGGGATTTCTTGGTCACCAAGTTTTAAGAATGTATATATACAAACCCTTGTATTCATTTTTAAACTAATCTTGGATCCTATAACCTAAATTTCTCTCCTTCTCCTCTCCTCTTTGTGTGACCGGAGGATCGAAACACTTCCCCAAGGGTTTTCGATTTTGTCTAACTCAAAGATAAGTATTGGTTTATTGTGATTCAGGAACTAGCTTTTCCACATCAATCGCTATTAGTACTGTGTACAGACACAGAGCAAGCACACTTGAGCTTGTATTCCTTGGTTGTCGATTTTTTGGGTGGGACGATTTTGTGAAACCCTAGTTTAGGGTTTTGGTGTTTGTTACTGATCACATCATCGTTTGATTACTTGAATTGCTAAAAGGTACGCACTTTCTTGTTTGGTTAATTAATTACATATATTATTCCTATTGTCTTCCGCTGCATGCTTTGATGATGTTATTTGTTTTATATATAATTGTTATGAGTATAAAATTCCAACAAGATGTAGCCAGGTGAGCCCTAAAAAGATGTGGCAATTTGGGTGGGTCGGTTGGTTTGGGCATCAGGTCAGATTAATCAGGGTAAGTTGATGTGTCAAATATGATTACAGAAAATAAAATGTTTTAGACCAATTTGCCCCGTTTCATTCTAACACTTATTTTTATGTTGTCCTTAAAATATCAAGTGTAACCCCGATTGATCCATTCATTACTAAATGGGTCAAAATGGTCACCTCAAAATTGGTAAATTTATCCATTTCTGTTGTCTCTTCCCTTTGATTCTTTAGGGTCTTCAAGTACAAGACTACTCTGGAAACTTCTCTAAACGAATTCCCACATATGTCGACCTACCTGCGGTATATACTGAACTTTAATTTATTAGCCTTGAATTCCTAGCTTATAAGATCACTTTTATTGAAACTGGTATTTTGCAGGTTGATTGTGACAAATCTATAATGGTGACATTGAAACATGATGATAAATTATTTTTGGGTAAAGGGGAGTAATCCTGCACCCTGGTAAATATATTAACCAAAAAGAAACGTTTAAGTACAATGGATATGAGTGAAATCCCATATCTCAGCCCGTTACATAGGCATAAAGCTTACATAACAAGATACTTCCAATATTCTAAACAAGAAAACAAACCATTACTCAAATGATAACATAGGACATAACGAAAGAAAATTACTTCCTAGGACCTTGAAGCTTGGTGCCATACATGGCATTAAAGGCATCCAAATTTCCTGGAAGATCATGAACCTGCTTCGCATAGTCATCGTAGTCATAGTCATCATACTCATCTTCAAATTCTTCGCCACCACAGAATATATTAGCAGACTCATCAAATGGGTTAGCAACCACCTCATCTTCAGAATCAGAATCCACGATCTCTCCTACTTTAGAAAAAGGGTTAACTCTCTTAGTAGAAGAGGCAGGCGGATTACAAGATGCACTAGTTTTAGGAGCCACACCCGACTCCATCTCTTTCAAATCACTCACAAGGGGTTCTTGTGATGCAGTACCTGTCTTAGTTGACGTATCTTCATTAACTTCCATTGTACGACCAGAATCCACATCCTTGTAGGTTTCATTAGAAGGAATACCAAACGCATCCGTATTAAGAGCATCAAACTGGTTAGATGTAGAGATCGTTGTTCCACTCGAACTAGCCACATCAGAAGCATTCTTCTTATTTACTTCCACTTTCTTAGGTTCAGGAGGAGTCTTTTTGGGTTGATATTGAAACTGCTTACCCACAACAGGTTTAGTAAACCCTCCTTGACCCGGAAAAGTAGACCCCCTTGCTTTCCCTTCTTCTTGTTATTAACCGTCTTGAAACCATCATTAGCACGCTTAGTAGGCTGAGCAGGAGGTTCAACAACTTTAGGACATTCAATAAGAGTATGACCAAAAATCATACATTTATCACAATGAGGTGGTTTCCACTCATATTCAACCCGTATCTTCTCAATAGTCGAACCTGACCCATCAAGTAACGGTATCTCAACAGTTAGGCATTCCCTAAGCACCTCATCCGACTTCACTTCAATCATGCATCTAGCAAAACTACTACGGCCCCATGAGTCCTTGCACATTTGGATAGTGAAGGCATCTAACCTTTTGGGCGTGCCTATCAATGTGGCAAGGAGACTAAGGCCATCATCAGAAAACATAGCCAGAGGAACATCATGGAATTTAACCCACACCTGGATATTGGTCAAATCCTCTTTAAGTAAGTTGGTGTTCAATGTCCATGGTTTAAGAATAATAGGTACATTTCTAATCAACTAAGGACCGTTTTCAAGAACATCATCAACACCTTTCTTCGAATTGAACTTAAAAAAGAAGAACCCCTTTGCATTCATCATTACCTTTTTTATACCAAACTTAGCCCACACATTGCGTACAAAGTAATCAACAACAGGAAAAGCAAGTCGTTGACCAAGAAAATACCCATACAAAGTATTCTCAAACCTAGTGTTCACCTCTTCAACCACTTTCATCGGGACAGAAAGATCCTCACCATTAGCTTTCTTATTACACTCCAACCTACGAAAAGTTGGACGTGTGTGTTCTTAGGTTTAGTAGAAGTAACACCACATACGATGTAGAAGGTTGTTTCAAAACACCAACCTTCTCAATACCAACAACCCCATGTGCATTCGTATCAACCTTATCATTAACATTATTAGGACTACTAGTAGCATTTACATTAGAAGCCATAGGAACCCTCGTATCTTGAGGAGGTTTCGAATAATAACCAATAGCAGCAAGCATCTCCTTTAGCTCCTTCTGTGACTGCGGCACCTTAAGATGCTCAAATGGATTAGCCCCAGTAGAAGTAGTAGCATCCACTGTCACAGCTGGTTTTAATGGTTGCCCATCGTCACCCACAAGAACAACTTTTCCCTCAAATATTTGTTTTTCAATAGCACGAATTTTCATTAAAGTATCATGACCCTCAGGCGTGTCATGACTAGGTGCATCATGACTAGAGCTCGAACCAAGTGAAATCGGCTCCACTTGTCCTTCATTACGAGAAGAATCAAGACAATCATTAGGTGGCTGAGACGTAGCATTACTACCCGAATCTTGCTCATTACTATCACCCATAATAGTCATATAAAACAGAATCGACAAACAAGAAGTAACAAACCCTAACTGAGAAAACCAAAATTAACAAAAAAACACGAAGAGCAATCGTCCAATCTTCACAACGAGGTCCTAAGCAAAGCTTAGGCATGCAATAAAAGAACATAATATCATCACTAACCGAACTCCATAGCAGCAGATTTGGAATTTAAGTTATCGAAACCCTAGAGAAAAAAAATCCGAACCAGCTAGGAAACCCTAAACTTCAATTCAAATTGCAAGAACCTGGAATAATAGTAGGGATTAGACCAGACTCAAGCAGAAGAAAATAGGATTAGAGAAAGTAGGAGGATCGATTATTTTATTATGGGTGTAAGGGTATCGTTTTTTCTCTTTTGTCGCCACAGAAAAAATCGGTTTAAGGGTATACTCAGTGTGACATGATGATAAATTAGCAGATGGCACAGAATGTTCTTTCCAGTGTGCTCTTCTTTATACTGCTGTATATGGGCAAAGAAGAATACGTGTCTCCACTTTATCGTTACCTTGCACAAGCATGCTGAGCAATCTTTTTCGCTCAGCTGGTTTAGACACCCAGTTTTCTTGTTTTCTAAAGCAAGGTATTTAAATCTGTTTAATTTTGGATGTCACTTTTGCTTTATTGAGTATTTTGTTTGTAAGACCTATAAAGATTTATTCTTTTTTTGTATGTTGCAGCGGCTAATGAAATCCCTATCACCCCATTACCTCGAGTGAGGGATCGGGTGACAGATCTTTGCATTAGTATTCTACATTCATATAGGAAGTTTTGTGCAACTGTGTCATCATCTGGACAGCTTATTCTTCGTGAGGCACTCAAGTTGTTGCCTCTATACACTCTCGGTCAGTTATCTTCTTTATTAAAGGCATTCTAAGTAGTGGGTTATCAGTAGTGATGGCATCGGATACCGACCAAAACCAATAATCCAAACATATCTAAATTTGTTTGGTTGCAAAACGTACTTTGAAAACGAGAGCCACTTTCATTTATTACCTCAAATTTGATTGAATGGGAATGGATCATATGTGTTGAAAGTCCCCTTAAGGTTTTTTATAATGTATACAACCTCATAAATTACCTTCTATAAAAGATTAAGATAATATCTTGGTAATCTTGTTTTTTGTAATCATAATCAACTCTTTAACAATCTCTATAAGTTCAAAAAAGATAGGCAAAAAGTGTTTGTGGGTCACCTCAACCTGGCTCATGCTAAAGATGACCTGTTTTGGCTTGTTCTTTTTTCACCTCTAATGAAAATATAACGAATCCAAAGATTCTTTCGATTTCCCACCCCCTAGATACCACTTAAATGTTTTGGTTTAATATTGCATAAGATACACACAGGTAATTTACCTCCTTTATTTCTTGATTGCAGCTTTGATTAAAAGTATTGGACTACGAAGTGATGGGCGTATAGATGACCGGTCATTTTGGATCAACTATGTCACCTCACTTTCCGTTCAATTAGCAATCCCGCTTGTATATCCTAGAATGATAAGTGTTCATGATATTGACTCAAAGGTATAGAATAATCTGACTACACAAAATGTTCAAATATTCAATTTCTACATCTTACATGTTTTTTTGGCATGTTTCATCTGTAGCTACAGGATACCGATGGATCCGGTATTCCCCCTCCTATACCACTCTCTAGTGAACATGTGAGCGATGACGGGATCTATCTTCTTGAAAACGGAGAGGACTGCTTAATTTATGTTGGAGGCTCTGTAGATCCTGATATAACACAAAAACTGTTCCGCGTTTCTGCTTTTAGTGAAATCCCCAGTCAGGTACACTTGATATTCGTATTTCTTGACTTGTATCATTATAGTGGCAAAATGGCAGGTCTAGTAATACTCTGTCGGCAGCTTTCAACCTGTTTGAGCCATTTGACCCGTTCTGATTTTGCCTGCTTTTAAAGATGGCAAAACTGACTCATTTGTGAGAAAATACTACCCAAATTGACCCATATATATGTAAATGGGTCGAAGTTGGCATCTGTATATGCTCGCTCATTGATGTTTGCTAGAGTAACACTTTTAGAAGGTCTATTGGTTCATCAATCATCGGTTTAACTCAAACTTTTCGATACAGTTGGTACTTAAGCAGTATGAAAACCCCTTGTCAAAGAAGCTAAACGAGGTTGTAAATGAGATACGAAGCCAAAGATGTAATTACCTACGGTATGTAGTTTATCTGTATATGAGAATGTTTGTGCTGACAAGTAATCCTTTTTTTAATCTCGTTGTTATGGCAGGCTAAAATTATGCAAGAAAGGAGAACCATCAGGTGAGTTTTATAATATACATCTAGTAGTTCTGTCTTCGTATGAAAATTGCAAGATTTTAGCTAATTTTTTGGATAAAAAAACATATTGTCTTTCCTGGCTATTTGCTAAAAAAAAAAAAAAAAAAAATGCCATATATCATAGGTAACTTTAGCTAATTTTAATAATTATAAAATAAAGAAAATCTTGTCAACCCATAATGCCATATATCATAGGTAACTTTAGCTCAGGAACTTCCTTAGAAACGATAAAGATCACGTAGTTCTGAGTATTTTTAAAGTACCATACTACCATTCTATAAAGACAAGATAAAGAAAATATAATACAGTGTGGACACATTTGTCAATCTAACTTGCAGTCTTTTTTTATTTTTTATTTTATTTATTTATTATTATTTTTTTAGTAGTTTCTGATATTAGTTTCAATTCCAGGAATGACATTCTTCTCGTATATGGTGGAAGACAAGTCTCCAAATAGTCCTTCATACGTCTAGTTCTTAGTACATGTCCATAGACAAATTCAAAACAAAATGGGTTGATGTTGAATCTTAGCAAAATATTGGGGATAGTCATCGAGTAAAGTTTTGTTAGAATTTACATGGAGACACAGTTGGGTTTATGGGTTTGTGATTAGAATTTACATGGAGACACAGTTGGGTTTATGGGTTTGTGATTAGAATTTACATGGAGACACAGTTGGGTTCGAGCCTAAAGAAGCTAAGCTTGAATCTTAGTAAAATATTGGGGATAGTCATCGAGTATAGTTTTGTTAGTGTTATTTGTGAAAGCTTAGCATAAACTGATAAAAGAAACATCTTTTTGCCTGGTTCATGGTAATTGTTATCAAAGACAAATGGTGATATATATATGCAACTATTTTTTTTCTTAGTTCGTTCGTTTTATAATGATATAAGATTTACATGTAATGCTGTTCTTTAGAGGGGCAAGTTTCATTTCTTATATTTATTGACTTCATGTGTGAGTATGTTTGATTCTAGTAGTTGTAATTTATCGCTAACTAAACAAAATCACTAGTTTGTGTACTAAGTTTCAAACCAACTTTGTATTTTAAGGATAACATAACAGATAAGGTATGTGAAATATTGTGTTTGTAATTGAGAGCATCTAGGAAGTGGTAGACCATAACGTTTGAGATTAACGAAGGTAAATTAAGATTTACAAAGTGGTTAAGTGTAGCTAGCTATATAACTTCACATACAAGTAATATAGATTAGTTGGCGGACTTAATGAATGGCTAATAACTAGATATCATCCACATCATTGACTAAAAGGACCATAGATATATGCATATATTATAGCCACATAATACTCTAAAATCTAGATAAAAGTCGTTTGCTAAGGACACTGACTCGTGAAGTAAAATACATTTCATATTAGTCTATCATCTTTTGTATACATTCTATCTTCTAGTCTTTGCATGACAAGGATGGATGTCAGTTATTGTTGACCTGGACTTTTCACAATAATTATGTGCAAATCTAGAGTTTATGGGTGTGCGGATTACCTCACACTAAACCAAACAAGTTTCAAGGTGAATTAGACTTAAACCGGGTAAAGCCCTTCATTTCTAGGAGTTTTCTGTGGCCACGGCAGGGATTGTTTGTACCTAGCTAGCTTGTTACATATGATATATTCATAAACTTATATAAGCTCATGGATTAAACATAGGGTATGTTTGGCGCACAACTAGTAAGAGCTTATGGGGATAGCTTTTAGTAGAAGCTTTCTTTGGCGCACAAGCTTATAGAAGCTTATAAAATCCAAAAGCTCTTAAAAAAGGTACCTAGGGGGAGCTTCTAAAATAAGCTGAGCTTTTGGTTTGGCTAATTACATTAGTACCCTTAGCTTTAACTTTGTATATTTATATGTTTTGTACTTCAATGTCTTTTTACACTCATAAGTTCCAGCTGCTCAGCGACTTTACCAAACATATCTGAAAGAGCTGTTGGACATGTTTAAATGTTGTGTAAGAGCTGTTTGGGACTTTTTAGGGGTGCTTAGAGCTGATTAAGTGCTGTTTGGATAGGTTTAAAAGCTGTTTGGATAAAACCGGTTCCACACGATGGTTCAGCCGGTGACCGGCCGGGTCATTCAAAAAACGGTTTTTAAAACATTGCAAAAGGGTATAAAGATGATAACTTTTGACTATCATTGGTCAAACATATTACTCACTTGTTAACATGATCACTTGTTAAAAAGATGATGACTTTTTATTTTTTTTATTTTTATGAACATGTGAGCGATGACGGGATCTATCTTCTTGAAAACGGAGAGGACTGGTTAATTTATGTTGGAGGCTCTGTAGATCCTGATATAACACAAAAACTGTTTGGCGTTTCTTCTTTTAGTGAAATCCCCAATCAGATACACTGGATATTTGTATTTTTTGACTTGTATTACTGTATTTTTGCATAGCTTTTCTGTGGCTTATAACTCTGATGTTTGCTAGAGTAACACTTTCAGAAGGCCTTTTGATTCATCAATCATCTGTTTAACTCAAACTGTTCGATACAGTTGGTACTGAAGCAATATGACAACCCCTTGTCAAAGAAGCTAAATGAGGTTGTAAATGAGATACGAAGCCAAAGATGTAACTACCTACGGTATGTAATGTCTGTGGTATATAATCTTATCAGTCAGATTAGTTTATCTGTATATGAGAATGTTTGTGTCAACAAGTAATCCCTTTTTTAATCTCATTGTACTTACGGCAGCCTAAAATTATGCAAGAAAGGAGAACCATCAGGTTTTTTTTAATAGTATACATCTAGTAGTTCTGTCTTTGTTTGAAAATTGCGTCTTTTCTGAGTAATTTGCAAGGGTAAAATGGTAATCACTAGTCATCACTACCCATGCATAAAAGATCAAAAAAATGAAATAAATACCCAGAAAAGCAAAAATTTTTGTTCGCTACCCAGAAAAACAAATGGTGGCAAGTATGATACTTTTTTTTAATATTTGCCCTATTTAAAAGTACCATTATAAAGACTAGATAAAGGAAATATAGTACAGAGCGGACACATTTGTCAATCTAACTTGCAGGTTTTTTTTTTTTTGTTTTTTTTTATTTTATTTTATTTTATTTATTTATTTATTTTTTAATAGTTTCTGATATTAGTTTCAATTCCAGGAATGACACTCTTCTCATATATAGTGGAAGACAATTTTCCAAATAGTCCTTCGTACGTTGAGTTGTTAATACATGTCCATAGACAAATTCAAAACAAAATGGGTTGATGTTGTTTAACAAACACTACTTCAGTTAAGGTTATGGGTTTGTGGTTAGAATTTACATGGAGACACAGTTGGGTTCGAGCCTAAAGAAGCGAAGCTTGGATCTTAACAAAAGCGTGGGGATAGTCATTATTGAGTTTCACCTATTCTTGGTGAAAACTCGAGTAAAGTTTTGTTAGTGTTATTTGTGAAAGCGTAGCATAAACTGATAAAAAAACAGCTCTGGTGTGGTTCTTGGTAATTGTTACTATTAAACACTCATGGTTATACATATTTATATTTAGAGCAAAGGGTATGTTAACGCACTACAAGGCGTTAAACCTTAACTTCAGAATATCACAAGTGATATTCTAAATATCACAAGTGATATTCTATGATATTCAGAATATGACAAGTGATATTCTGAATATCACAAGTGATTTTCAACTAATGTTTTGTAACACGAAAATCATAAGTGATATTCAGAATAGAACAAGTGAAATTCAGAAAATCAAAACCCAGAATATCACTTGTGATATTATGAATATCACTTGTGATATTCAAAAAAGTATGAAAACGTAAGAAAACAGATGAATACATATGAAATTGGATGAAAGCGTAAAAAATGTCTGAAAACAGACGAAAACGTATGAAAAATGGACGAAAATGAAAGGAAACGGACGAAAATGAATGAAAACATATGAAAACGATCAAAAACGTAAGAAAACGGACGAAAATGTATGAAAACGGACGAAAACGTAAGAAAATGGAGGAAAACGTATGAAAATGGACGAAAACATATAAAAATATCTGAAAACAGTCAAAAACGTAAGAAAACAGATGAAAACGTATAAAAAAAGAAAATGTGAATTTAAGAAAAAAATAAAGAAAAAAACGTGAATTAAGAAAAATATGAATAAATTAGAAAGACAAGAAGACAAGAAAAAGACATGAACTTAGGTTGACATATTAAATCTTATATTAATCTCACCATTAGATCAAAACTAGATGGATTGTGAGAATTTATCCCCTGGTATGCACCAAAATAAGAGTAAGCAAAAAAAAAATTTTGTATAGTTTGGGTGTTTTTAATATAGCCATGATTTAAAAAAGAAAAGTAATAAATATATAAATAAATAAATTTGTCTATTCACGAATTTTGCTCTTTCGAGTTCCCTCATTCATACGTTCAAGCAATGGCTATTAGGACATAGGACCCTACACATCATTAACTAAAAGGACCATACATTACAACCGCATATCATTTGCTAAAGATATTCACTCTTGAAGTAAAATACACTTAATGTTAGTCTATCACTTAATATTAGTTTTTGCATAACAATGACGGATGCTAGCTATTGTTGACCCGGACTTTTCATAATAATACATAAACTCGCGTTGTGGCGGCGGATATCATACAATTAAAATTTTTAGCGATAAATAATTTTCGATTCTATATTTTACGACACAATAAGTTATGGATGACGACAATTTTTGTTTTGATAATTTTAAGCAATAATAAGTTAACTCATATAAATTTATAGATTACCCACGCGGTGTTCTGACAATACAAAGACACGTGTTAGCCCATAGTCATATAAATTTATACATTAATACGGTAGTTGCTATATTATAGAGGTATGAGGTTAAAATAGCTAACAATGGCCCATAGTTGCAAGTTATTTATAAATAAAAACACTATATCGAATTTTAAAAATAACTTACATCATGTAAAGAAAAATTAATTATCTAAAAACACACCTTATAAGTTTTTTTTTCTCACTTATTTGAATTATTAACAGTGTTTATTATATTTATCATACATAGGTAGAAAATACAAGTAAAAGAGTACTTATAGACATAGAAAACCCGTAAATATTCAAGAAATAATATGGTGTAACTTTAAAGAGTATGATTATTATTATATAAATGTATTTAATAAATATAAAATAATAAAATTAGCACTTAGCACATTTGTTTTGAAAAAATTGTCCAATTTTTATAAAACACAATTCTTAGCTTTTACGGTAACTTTTATCAAATAATTCTAAAAGGTGTATATGTTGGTTCTCGAGGCACTCTTATCATTTTAATAATATTTTTCAAACATTGTAATTTAGTATGCATTTTGAATATCTATTCATTTAATAATATCTTTACATAGAAAAGTAGAGTACATTTTTTGTTGTTGATAAAAAAGAGTACCAGTACCGTATAAAAATGTGTATTAAACCGGTACCGAATCGGTGGTACCATTTTCTCCCGAGCATAAAAATGTTGTTCATGTTGTTGATAAAAATGTCTACTGATATCGTAACGAACGGGAGGTAGTAGTACCCATTACATGGAAAGAGTACGTATCCAGTTTTTCCCTTTTTTTAAAAGTAAAAATAATAATAATTATAATAATAAATTCTAGATTTCATGCCATAACGCTTCTGTAACAGCAAAAAAACAAAGGTACACTTACCATATAATATAAACTAAAGAAATTAAAATTCAACGAATGAGGCGAATGTTGTTCTTATCATAAACCACTTATGTAAGATCGACAAGCTAGTGAACCATGTACATGTGCCTAGGACTCATATATTTTTTGTTAGAATATTGTTTTTTTTCTTCCATGTATAGAGAACAATCCATGTACGTTTTCATTTCAATCATGATGGTGATTATTATTTATTAGTCTACACATGCATATCTAAGATAGAAGAACTTAGATATGCTTAGAATGATTATCCGAACAAAAGTTTTATGTAGAGCATGTTATTTGATGGATGCACCTAAAAGCCTAAAATGATGTGTTTGGTTGTGGGTCGTATACTTTACACGCTCTAATTTGCATGCTACAAGCACAAGGGTGTTTGGATAAGTATTTACTTGAAAAATATTGACTCTTTATATTTCGACACGAATCTCAGTATTATCTTTTTTTTTTTTTTGGGTAAAAGGGCCTTAAAACCCCGGGTAAATATATCCAAAAATTCAATGAAGTACAATTGACATGGACGTACATTCCATGCCCTCTGCCCGTTACATAGGCGATATGACTCTACATATGTAACTAAGCTAAATAAGCCGCTAATCGCAGCAACAAACACTAAACTGCTTTAACAAACAGAATAGAAAACAAATTACATTCAAATTAACAATCTAAATGTAACTAAGTCCAGGTTCAAAGAACCACTTCCATAGTGTGCAGCTCCGTCTTCAATCATCATTAGTTGACGTCCGAGTACAACACTAACTTCCATGCCATTAGACAATACCCACACAAAGTGGGCAAAAGGTCCAGGCACAACAACAGGCTGAGAACCAGCCACCACAACTTATCAGCCACCATAACCATGAACTTGCATCTCTCTCATACCCACATGCCATAACATCAATCGAACATGAACATGTAAGATACATGAACTTGCAGAAACCACAACACAACAGCAGGACCCATCAAAACCAGAAAATAACGAAACCCTAATTAGGGTTTCGTTCTTGAGAGCACCCCTATCCAAACGATCGATCCATAATAAATGGATAAAAGGCGGTTAGGGAACGGTTTTAGATCGCCCATAGCAACCGAATAACGATTAAAAAAGATAGATCTTAACACAAATCGTTAAATGGTAACAAAGAAACCCTAAAACAAAGATAACAACAGCAGCAACTTAGGATTATCTTTGTTCGCAGCAGTAGGCTAGCGATTTATAAGATCAATATAATAAAGCCACCGACCGCCACCACATGTACAACACCCCCTAACTCGATTGCATACCAGTTAACAATGAAAAGATCAAACGTTAAAAGGCAGAGAAACGAATTAGGGACTGTTTTTTGCCGGAAAATATAGGTGGCGGCGGCCGGAAATCGCCAGACCTAGAGAGAGTTCCTGATTTAATTTTAAAATCTCATTTAAAAATAACTGTTTTGGGTACCGTACCGTGTGCCGGGATCCGTTTTGGTACCGGCACCGTTTTGGGTATCCCGGGTTTTTTTTGCTAATAACGTGGTAATGGTACTGTACCGTGTGCCGGGATCCAGTACTAGTTCGGTACCACTCCAGTTCGGTGTCGTGATTCGGGTCAAAATGCTCGCCTCTAATTGTATTATTTTGATTATAGCATTTTCAAGTTTTACCAATCGCTTATTAATTTATTTTTTATTTTTCACATTTTATAGATTCTATGTAAATTTCAATCTGAGTCCCAATCCATATTTCAATCTCTATTGGATATAATGGAACTGGGTTACAGTTATTTTTACATTGTATGCGTAACCGTTACATAAAACATTTAGCCATAATATTGTAACTGCAATTACGTGCTGATATTAAATTTCGTCACTATGCAGGGGTACCTGCGTATACTTTAAATTTATAAGCAAAAGTGGTATTATGTCTTCACGAATTTTACTCATAACTCAGTTCCCATATTTTCACGTTCGAGTAGTGGCTAATCTAATTTTACTCTTTTCTCAGTTCCTACATTTCCACGTTCCAGCAGTGGCTAATATTAGTAGGAGTACTATTAGTAGGGTCGAGTTGACTTGACCCAAACCGGATAAGGCTTACAAGGTCGGGTTTAATTGACCCGAACCCAATAACCCGAAAAACTTTTCGATGCGTTTTTTTACTAATTATTTTAGCACCCATAAAACACCAATAATATAGCTTATATTGTTTTTTAGTCTAAATATATAATATTGATATAGTTAATACTTAATGCATCTACCTCTCATTAAGTTTACTATATGAATCAAAGTGCAAAACCAATATCAAGGAAGAATGCCTATTCAATTATCAACGTAGAAATTTTGTGTTTTTCTCATTTTCTGGATGTATAAACTGACTTTACGTATTAATGTTGCTTGCTTTGTTCCACTTCTATATTTGTTGCATAACTCTTGGATGAATGTGTTATACAGTAGGATCTCAAGTATAAATATTATTATAATGATGAACACTTGCACAAACGTTAAACAAGAAACTAAAGGTATGATGCCTCAACTAAGGCAACTTGAAATATCCTGACAACCCAACCGGATATAAACAAACTCATAGCCACATACGACCCATCATTGACTAAAAGGACCATATATATGCATATTACAGCCACATAATACATTAATACTCTAGATAAGTGTCGTTTGCTAAGGACATTGACTCCTAGAGTAAAATGCACTTCATATTAGTCTATCACCTTTTTATATGTTCTATCTTTCTAGTCTTTGCATGACAACCATCGATGTTAGTTGTTGTTGACCATGACTTTTCATAATAATAAATAAATTAGAGGCTATTTTCCTATAGATACTAATGTTAAACCTTTGATTTATAGTTCGAAATTCCCTTCTTATAGATACTATTATGGATTAATGGTCTCTACATTAAAACAACAAACGTGATTTGCACAAACTTAGTTTTGATTTGTACATAACATTTTATGCTTTCTATATGTGTTACGTTGTGCTTATTCTCCTTTGTATCTTGTTATGCATAAATATAAAGTAACTATGCAAATCTAGAGTATATGGGTGTGTAGATTACCTCACACTAAACCAAACAAGTCATGGTGAATTAGACTTAAACCAGGTAAAGCCCTTCATTTCTACGAGTTTTGTGTGGCTACTTTAGGGATTGTTTGTACCTAGCTTGTTACATATGATATACTAATAAACTTATATAAGCTCATAGATGAAACATAGGGTATGTTTGGCCCGCAACTTGTAAGTGCTTATGGGGATAGCTTATAGTAGAAGCTTTCTTTGGCGCATAAGCTTATAGAAGCCTTAAAATCCAAAAGCTCTTAAAAAAGCTACGTAGGAGGAGCTTCTAAAATATGCTGAGCTTTTGGTTTGGAAAATTACATTAGTGCCCTTAGCTTTAACTTTGTATATTTATTTGTTTTGTCCTTCAATGTCTTTTTACACTCATAAGCTCCAGCTGCTCAGCGAATTTACCAAACATATCTGAAAGAGCTGTTTGGACATGTTTAAGTGTTGCGCAAGAGCTGTTTGGGACTTTATAGGGGTGCTTAGAGCTGATTAAGTGCTGTTTAGATAGGTTTAAAAGCTGTTTGGATAAAACCGGTTCCACACGATGGTTCAACCGGTGACTCGCCTGGTCGCTCAAAAAACCTTTTTTTTAAAACAATGCAAAAGGGTATAAAGATGATGACTTTTGACCATCATTGGTCAAACTTATTCTCACTTGTTAACATGATGACTTTTTTTTGGCGTATAACCGTATAATTGTTTCTTTATTTGTAACCCATAACACACAAATGGTTTCATGTTTGTAAATATAATTGTTAGTCAATGATCATTAGCTGTTCACTCTTAGACATTCCCTTGATTTATGGGATTTAATTGTAATAGGTGTATTTCGTGATTTATGGGATTTACCCATAATAAGAATGATATTATTGAATAATTGATAATGTTTGTTGTGTTCTTTCACTGCCCATCAAAGGCTACAATATAAAGGACTACATAAGCTATAATGGGTAAATCCCATAAATCACGGAATACACCTATTACAATTAAATCCCATAAATCAAGGGAATGTCTAAGAGTGAACAACTAATGATCATTGACTAACACTCCCCCGCAGTTTGAGCGGCGAAATCGCAAAAGCTCGAACGGGAGATTAAAGCTAATAAACAATAAACTAAAACAAGTAAATAATTGTTGATGAAGACATTCGACAGCAAGCGAAAGCATCTTCAGCAGCAGGCAACAAACCGGATAAACCAAAGTATCCGTACCAAACAGGATAAACCAAAGTATCCATACAACTAAAACAAAGATGAGACAACGAAAGTTGGTTCAAAAACTTCAAACCCCAAAGAACCTTCCTGATGACGTATAGCCTGCATTCGGGTCATGAACCCGACCAATGACCGCTACTAGCGAGCCCAGTACGAACTGGGCAAACCCGATAACGGTTTGGGCTCACGAAGGCCCAAACCCAAAGTTATTTATGGCTTACCATATCGGATATCTCTTATTTTGGGAGATATGTATCCAGTGACCGACTTAGGCGGGATACGCCGAAGTTTGGGGAACACGAAACTAATAAGGATTTCGTGTGTATATAAAGGGCATCCCCACCCTCATTAAATGTACGATCTCAAACCCTAACTCTCTACTAAACCCTAAAACCGATTACTTACTCTCACGCCGGAGGATAATCGTGGGAGACAATCCCACGGTAAGCCTAACGGTGTTTTCTGTTTTCTTAGTGCGCAGGTTTCGATCATTAAGATCCAATTGATACGGGAACCGAAGTCCAAACAAGGAACGTCCAACTTTTGTATCAACAAGTGGCGCCATCCGTGGGACCAATCAGTAAGAACTAAAATGACGAAGCAAGGACACCTAAGCCAACGATCGCATGGCGACCTACATGGGAAGAAGCAGCAAAGTGGATCAGCCTCTAAATAGATATCTGGAACAACCAGTGCTACCAGAAACCAAGGATAAGGCCCAAATATGGTCTTCCCGGGTCTTCCCGACGGTGGAACCACGCCCGGGGACAACCCAGGCCACCACAACCACCACTAGCACAGAAGGTCCACTGCACACTCCTTTTACCACTCCCCTCCAATCGGTGCTAGAAACGGACCTCACAAAAGCGCCAGATGCACCTGACCGAAACAAGGATCTAGTGGTAGAAACGGACACCCTTGCTCTAGAAGGTGTTACGCCGGAACTAGCGCCAAGTGATTTCATGTCTCAAAACTACGAAACCTTGGCTGCTCTCATGCAAGAGGAGGCAAAAAAGAGGTCAGGTCAGAGTCTGCAAGCCCGACTCAATTTCGACCTAGAATACGAGACATCTCCACCGCGTCATCAGAGGGAAAAGCGCGGAAGGGATAGCCGCCGACCCCCAGTGTTTACCAGGATTGGGAGGAGAGTTGAGAACGATGAAGCAGCTGACCTGCACTATCTAGAAGAACACGAGGAGGATGGACGGCTTACCAATGTCCACACTAGGCTTGGTAGCCGCAGGGTCCATGACAGGCTTGGACGACGGTACTCCCCAAGTGAAAGCCCTTCAAGTGCGGATTCTGAGGACAGTCGGCGCAAGCGTCAAAAGAGGGATAGCTCGTCCTCTGATAACTCCTCGGACAACGAGGATAGCGAAACAGGACACTGGAATTCCAGGGGAAGATATCACGACCAGGAGGAGGAAAATATGCCTCTTCCTTGGCGCCGTCAAAAGGTGGATCGAAAATAAAATAAGGCGCATGCCCGCCAATGTGAAGACTTATGATGGAACAGGTGATCCGGATGATCACCTAAAAATTTTCGAATCAGCTGCTACGATAAAAAATTGGCCACAACCTGTGTGGTGCCACATGTTCAACTCCACATTAGTGGGAAATGCGCGAAACTGGTTCAGTAAGCTTCCACGAAGAAGCATTGATGGCTTTGAAGAATTGCGGAAGGCGTTTCGCTTGAACTTCACTCAAAGGAAGAAGTGCGCTAAAAACCCTGTCGAACTCGCTAGGGTAAAACAGCGCCAGGGGGAATCTACAAGTGCTTATGTGGAGCGCTTCAAAGATGAGTGCATACAGGTTAAGGCGTGCCCCGAAGTACTGAAGATCTCAGGGTTCATGAACGGGATCAATAACCTAGAACTCATCAAAAGGTTGAACGACAAGATCCCCCAAACCTTTGATGAACTTATGAAACGCACAAGGTCCTTTATCCAAGGAGAAGCCGCCGTGGCAGACAGCAAGAAAGGCTACTCAAACTATAGGTCACAAGAACAGCCTAGGAGACAATCCATTGACCAGAGTAGCAACCGCAACAAGAACTACCGCGGCCATGGGAGCGGACGAGATAATGACAAATATACCCCGCTAACCAAGAATCCAAAGGAGATATTTGCAACGGAAGGCGCGAACTTCCCAAAGCCCCCACCAATGCACACCCCAGAAGATCAGCGCGTGGGGAACGGATACTGCGACTATCATGGACAGAAGGGCCACACCACCAATGAGTGTGTCCAATTGCACCAATTAATTGATAAACTAGTAAAAGAAGGCAGATTGGACCACTTAGTTAAGAACATCAAGGAAGGGAAAGATAAGCAAAAGACTGGGAACAAGAAAGAAGCACCCAAAGATAAGGCTGATACCATCTACATGATACAATCATGGCAGCGAATGACTAGGCAGAAAATCAGCTAAAATTTTTCCCGTGGAAGCGAAATCTCTTTCCCCACCTTGGCTGCGGACAACGCAGTGGTAGAACCACTCACCATTGAAATTAATGCAGGGGGTCACAATATCCACCGCATGTATGTTGATGGAGGAGCATCTGCAAACATAATGTATGAACATTGTTTTAAGCGATTGCGACCTGCGATACGCAGTCAGTTAAACCCGGTCATGACAGCGTTGACTGGTTTCATAGGAGAAAAGATATGGCCCATGGGACAAATACGTCTACTAGTCAATGTTAGTAATGAGGAACACTCCATGACAGCCTGGATGAATTTTATGGTGATCAAATCCCCTTCGCCATACAATGGCATTATTGGAAGACCAGGGATATCAGCCATACGCGTAGTACCGTCTACAACCCCTGGGATGCTCAAATTCCTAGTGGAGGGAGGCATTGTTACTCTCTACAATGCCACCGTACCACTTGGAGAATGTAACACGATTACATGTCAGACGACATACAGTTCAGAGCAGCGCGCACCTAAAGTATCAAACCTGAGGGTTGCAATTCATCATGAGTATCCAGAACAAGAAATATCGATCGGGGGATCGCTATCTGATAGCGGCAGGGCAGCCGTATGCGCATTCTTGCAAAAGAATCTGGATATCTTTGCATGGGAACCAAAACACATGACCGGTGTACCACGCTCAATTACAGAACACAAGTTGAGAATCCGAAAAGGATACTCCCCAGTACGACAGAAGAAGCGCGGCCAGGCTCCAGAGCGCGCACAAGCAATTCTGGCAAAAGTACACAAACTTGTGGAGGCAGGTATCATGCGAGAAGTCTATTGCCATGACTGGCTTTCCAACCCAGTGACGGTCAAGAAGAGTGACGGTAGTTGGCGGATGTGCGTGGACTTCACGGATCTCAACAAAGCATGTCCACAAGACTGCTACTCATTACCAGAGATAGACTGGAAGGTAGAATCCTTGTGCGGATACCCACTTAAATGCTTCTTAGACGCATACAAAGGATACCACCAAATCCAGATGGCTAAAGAAGATGAGGAAAAAACGACTTTCCATACAAGCCAAGGCATCTATTGCTATACTAAAATGCCCTTTGGCTTGAAGAACGCAGGCGCCACCTACCAGCGATTGGTAGATAACGCATTCAAAAAACTGGTGGGCCGCAACTTAGAGGTTTACGTTGACAACCTGGTCAGAAAAAGCCATACTGAGGATGAATTGGTGCGTGACATGGAGGAAACATTTAAGACACTATGAGAGATCAATATGAAGTTAAATCCTAAGAAATGCACATTTGGCGCTACAGAGGGCATGTTCCTTGGATATTTGATAGAGCCTAATGGCATTAAACCGTGTCCAGAAAAACGAAGGCTGTCATCCAAGTACCTTCACCGCGCACGTTGAAGGAAGTCCAATCTCTGAATGGAAAACTAGCCGGTTTGAACAGATTCTTGTCCAAATCCGCAGAAAAATCACTCCCTCTTTTCTAAATGCTCAAGAAGTGTATAAAAAAAGGAGATTTTTGCTAGACTACGGAGGCAGAAGAAGCTTTTGTACAGCTTAAACAACACTTAGCAGCGCTCCCCACACTAGTCGCGCCCCGCCCAGGGGAAGAATTAATTATGTACTTATCTGCGAATCATGGAGCAGTCAGCGCGGTACTACTAACGGACAGAAATTCAGTACAAACACCGGTATACTTTGTAAGAAAAGCACTCAAGAAAACGGAGATTAACTATAGCGCAATGGAGAAGTTGGTCTTGGCATTAGTGTTCGCTGCCAAACGGCTGCGCAGGTACTTCCAAGCGCATCCAATAGCGGTGATCACAGACCAACCTATCAAGCAAATCATCTCCAAACCGGATGCATCAGGACGACTACAGAAGTGGAGTGTGTTGCTAGGTAAGCATAACATCTCCTACAGACCACGTACTGCGGTTAAGGGGCAGATACTAGCAGACTTCATCATTGAAAAACCGGACACTGATGACGCACCTTCACAAAGCAAGGTGGAACTACAAGAACCATGGATCTTGTTCACGGACGGATCTTCATGCGTGGACGGGTCAGGCTCATGCCTTATCCTCACGAGTCAAGAGGGAATGGAATTCACTTACGTACTGTGTTTTGAATTCACAGCAACAAACAACGAGGCAGAGTATGAAGCCCTGATTGCTGGACTACGCATTGCAGCTCGAATGGGCATACGCAACCTTGAAGCAAATGTGGATTCCCGTTTGGTAGCCAACCATGTGTTGGGCGAGTATGTGGCTAAAGAGGAAAGCATGATTCAATACCTCATCAAGACCAAGTCCCTAATTGAGGGCTTTGATAGGTTTACCATTAAACAAGTTCCTAGAGGGGAAAACAGAAAGGCGGATGCACTGAGCAAGATTGCATCCACAAGCTTTGCACACCTATCAAAACAAGTACTGGTGGAAACTCTGAAGAGCAAATCCATCTCAGAGAATGGAGATATCTACGGTGATAGAGGAACAAGGTCCTACATGGATGACTCCAATCGTCGAGTTTATAAGCAAGGGCGTATCGCCCCAAGAGCAGAAGGACGCCCGACGAGTACGGCGGACATCACAGAGGTTTGAACTTCGGGACGGTGTACTATATCGGCGTTCATTTCTACAGCCACGGCATCGATGTGTCGGACCCCTTCAGGCAGATTACGTACTCCGAGAGATCCACCCGGGTTCATGTGGTATGCACTCAGGACCACGGTCTGTTGTGGCGCGCGCTTTACGGTCAGGATACTACTGGCCTATGATTCACGCGCGAGACTTAATTAGAAAGGGTGGGGAACACGAAACCAATAAGGATTTCGTGTGTATATAAAGGGCATCCCAGCCCTCATTAAAGGTACGATCTCAAACCCTAACTCTCTACTAAACCCTAAAACTGATTACTTACTCTCACGCCGGAGGATAATCGTGGGAGACAATCCCACGGTAAGCCTAACGGTGTTTTCTGTTTTCTTAGTGCGCAAGTCTCGAGCATTAAGATCCAATTGATACGGGAACCGGAGTCCAAACAAGGAACGTCCAACTTTTGTATCAACACTTCCAAACAAACGGGGCGTGTTTTTTTTTTTTTTTTTTTAAATGGTGAGTTTAGAAGTGGGATAGATTGAATCGAAGAGAGAGAATTGAGGTGAGGAAAGTGTCTGATGAAGGTGAGCAGATGAGAAGGCAGCGTAGCAGGTGAGGAGGCACTAGAGGTTGAAGGAGAGGCAGCGGAAAGACTTTTTTTTTTAACAGTCGTCTCGGGAATAAGAACCCTAGATTCGACCCCAAACAAAAGTCGTCTCGGGAATAAGAACCCTAGATTCGACACCAACAAAAAGTCATCTCGGGAATTGATACCCTGAATTCGACACCGACAAAAGTCGTCTCGGGAATTGATACCCTAGATTCGACACTAAAAAAAGTCGTCTCGGGAATTAATACCCTGGATTCGAAATATAAATAACAATTTTTCTTTTTTTTTTTTTTTTAATCACAAAACAAGAATAAAAGCGTCGGTAAAAAGAATATAGCCAACCCACCACCACATATTTTATGTGGTTACCACTTTCCACATAAACAAACAACACCCACTTTAGCTGCTCCTTTCTTTTTCTTTCGTTCTTCCCCAAACATAAAAACCAGAAATGGTTTCTCCTTTTTCTCCTCCCAAGATCCCAAATCAGTAAAGTTGAGAAATCATTTTCACATCCTCCCACCCAAGGCTGTATCACGAGATAACATAGGGAGATGAAGATTGATGGTGAGGTTTGCTAATTTCGTCCCTCCACAAGATTGATACCAAGAAAGAGTAGTCAAAGCTACTTTTATTCCTCTATTTATAGAGAGGGAAAGAGAGATAGTGTTGAGGGGAGTAGTTGAGGTGGAAGTTGGTGTTGGTGTCCAGAGGTTGGCCGGAACGGCAGCCGGAGCGGCGCCGGAAGTTGAGAGGAGCAGGTGGGTTGTCTTTTATTACTTGATATTTGAAAATGAAAGATGAAAAATTTTAATATTTAAAGAGAGCCCTCTGAACCTCCGGCATGTAACCGGCGGCCGGAGGCGGCAGCGGAAGATCGAGTTTAGGTTTAGGGTTAGAGATTTTAATTCTCTGATACCATGTAAGAATGATATTATTGAATAATTGATAATGTTTGTTGTGTTCTTTCACTGCCCATCAAAGGCTACAATATAAAGGACTACATAAGCTATTATGGGTAAATCTCATAAATCATGGAATACACCTATTACAATTAAATCCCATAAATCAAGGGAATGTCTAAGAGTGAACAGCTAATGATCATTGACTAACAATAATAACATTGATTGCATAAATACAAGAAGATTGATCTGATACATGTACTAAATGGCAGGGGCACATGATTTTGCTTAAACAAACACTATCTAAACCATCGACTTCGTTTTGTCTTTGTTTAAGAGGGCCATGGTTTTTAACTCGGGTTGAACCGAGAACAGGGCGGATATGATTGTTGTTTGTTTGTTTATGAACTGGCTGTTCCGTTTTTGATGTGGGTCGACCCACTTTGCTAAATCCAGCTGGGTCATACCTTTTGTCTTTTTTTACGTTTGGGACCTGTAGTTTTGTTGGAATTTCTAATGTTTTAGAGCAGTCTGGAGTCTGGACATGTTTAAGTGTTTTTGGAGCTGATTAAGCGTTGTTTGGTTAGGTTTAAAAGCTTTTTGCAGCTTTAGGAATTGAATTTCCATGTTCAAAACCTACCATGTTTTTGTATAAAACTGGTTCCACACACCGGCGACTTAGCCGGGTCGATTAAAAACCGATTTTTAAAGGCGACTTAGCCGGGTGATTAAAAACCGGTTTTTAAAATATTGCAAAAGGGTTTTAAGATGAATTTTGACCATCATTGGTCAAACTTAGTACTCATGACACGCAAATGGTTTCATGTTAACTTTGATTGCATAAATAAAAGAAGATTGATCTGATATTCTGATATATGTAATAAATTGCATAGACACATGAAAAATCATGATTTTGAACCTTTAATTCATCATTTTTTATTGTATGTTTGGTTTATAGCTAAATTCACAACCTGATAATTAGTGACCCGTAACACGTAAGGGTCCAACCAGTCAAAAGGGTTTTCGGATGAAAAATATTGAGTGGATTTATTGGCCAATTTTATTTTGTAATGGTGATTGTGACATTTGCCCGTTCTTTTATGTTGTCAAATTATAATTATACAAAAATACTCTAGATAAGAGTAAGGAGTAACGAACGCGATTTTCACAAACTTAGTTTTGATTTGTACATAACATTTTAGCTTTGTATATGTGTTACGTTCTACTTATTCTCCTTGTATCATGTTATGTGTAAATCTAAAGTAAATTTGTGCAAATCTAAAGACTAAAGTATATGTGTGCGGATCACCACACACTAAACCAAACAAGTTGGATGGCCGAGACCCCCTTAAATAGCACATGACCGAAATAATTATAAAGTTATTCAAATTCAACTGCAAATATGTATAATTTATATATAATAGCATGTATTAGTACACTACAAGGATAATGGGTTATAGTAATGATATGTCGTCGCAAAAGTATTTATTAAATAATTAATAAACTTATTTGATAAATTAAAATTAATAAATGATCAAACTAAATATCTAATAAACACTTTCAACGACAACACAAGTCTAAATAAAAAAGAAATGATAATTAAAAACTTTTAGTGACGACATATATCATCGCTAAAAGTGACGTGCATCATTTCCGGATCGGTAAGTCCGTTGCCCACATTTTTCCCAGATTTTCCGCGACCAAATACCATTTTTTTTTTCAAAATCGTACTAATCCCATTTGAAAGTTCAAATTTCAAATAAAACATTGGTAGTCGTCACAATAGAAATACGCATAAGTTCAACAAAGAAAATAGTTCAAAGTTCACAATACATCCCTGCTCACTTACATCTTCTCCATCCTCTTCATCATCTAGAATCTCAAGGGGACGGGGCTGTGGAGGTATGGTAATATTAATTTTCGAGGCTTGTAAGTCATTGAAAAAATGAGTGAATCGAGAATTTTCGCCGCGACAATTTTATGCACCTGACTTCAGGTATACATTCTTTATTGGGATTGAGCGCTTGAATAACTTGATGCATGCCCTGGTAAGTTGGGTGCGAAAATGAAAAAATAGCTCTACAACAGAAGTGATATACGACTTTATTTATGGTCAATGTTGTGACAAAATCATTTTTATTTATCAAACATATTTGCATCAAACAGAACTAAAAATATAAATTATAACACATAAAGAATTATCTGATTATGTACTCATTATACTTCTATAAGAATTTTAACATCAAAATTGACGAGCTCGTTTTAGGCCTTTTTTCTACTTTCACACCATGATATGTACAAAGCACATAGTTTCACAGCTGATGATCACAAATTCTTTATCATTTTGAAAACAAAAATAGAATACTTGTTTGCAATTAAAGTATTCTCCAAAAGGGACATTAATTTATCAAGTAAAACAATCTTTGTGGAATAATATGACACCACCTAAAATTTAATTTCTAAGAATTGGAAATTAATTTATGAGAAAAGAGTAGCTCGAGTATAAATATAGACATCTGAACCTTCAGTTTATAGAAAAAACATGCAAAAGCATGTAATGGCTTCTTCAAACTTCTTACTTTTTTCTCCAGCTCTACTACTCGTTGCTCTCTCATTTGCACCAAACCTTACTTCTGCTTCTTTGGAGGAAACAAATGCTCTTCTAAAATGGAAAGCAAGCCTTAAAATCCCAAATAACTCCCAAATTGTATCTTCTTGGACACCCTTCCAACGAATACTAGTGCACCCGCTTCATGCCTTTCTTGGTTTGGAATTTCTTGCAACGTTGATGGGAACATTAACATGTTGAACCTCTCGACGTCTGAGTTAAAAGGTACGCTTCACCGCTTCCCGTTCTCTATTCTAGGCAATCTTACCCATATTGAGCTTAGTGCAAACAGCTTCTTTGGTCCCATCCCACCAGAAATCGGAATCCTGTCAAAACTTGTCTATCTTAATTTTTCAACCAATCAGTTTTCTAGTGTAATTCCGCCTACCATTGGTATACTAAGCCAGCTAACCGTTTTGCAACTTTTCGGAAACAATTTTACTGGTTCAATTCCTTCATCATTGGGTGACTTGAGGTCTTTGAATATCCTTAATCTGTTTAAAAATCAACTCTCTGGGCCCATTCCAATTGAATTAGGGAATTTGAAGTCTCTAACTGAGTTAGATTTGAGCGAAAATCAACTCAATGGTTCAATCCCTTCATCGTTGGGTGATTTGAAGTCTTTGAGTTTCCTGTATTTGTACACAAATCAGCTCTTGGACCCATTCCAACTGAATTAGGGAATATGAAGTCTCTAAGTGAATTAGATTTGAGCGAAAATCAACTCAATGGTTCAATTCCTTCATCGTTGGGTGATTTGAATTCTTTGAATATCCTTTATCTGCACACAAATCAACTCTTTGGACCCATTCCAATTGAATTAGGGAATATGAAGTCTCTAACTCATTTAGAATTGGCCATAAATCAACTCAATGGTTCAATTCCTTCATCGTTGGGTGACTTGACGTCTTTGAATTTCCTTTATTTTGGGCAAAATCAACTATCCGGGCCCATTCCAATTGAATTAGGGAATATGAAGTCTCTCATTCAATTATATTTGAGCGAAAATCAACTATCTGGGCCCATTCTTACTGAATTGGGGAATATGAAGTATCTCATTGAATTATATTTGAGCAATAATCAGATCAATGGTTCAATCCCTTCATCGTTGGGTGATTTGAAGTCTTTGAATATCCTTTATTTGCACACAAATCGCCTCTCTGGACCCATTCCAATTGAATTTGGGAATATGAAGTCTTTAACTGATTTAGAATTGGATGGAAATCTTTAACTTTATTTGGGAATATGAAGTCTTTAACTGAATTTGGGAATATGAAGTCTTTAACAGATTTACAAATCGCCTCTCTGGACCCCTTCATCGTTGGGTGATTTGAAGTCTTTGAATTTCCTTTATCTGGCCTATAATCAACTATCTGGGCCCATTCCAATTGAATTAGGGAACATGAAGTCCCTCATTCAATTATATTTCCCCAATAATCAACTATCTGGGCACATTCCTTCTGAATTAGGGAATATGACGTCTCTAACTGATTTAGAACTGAACGGAAATCAACTCAATGGTCAAATTCCTTCATCGTTTAAAAACCTGAGAAGCCTTCAGACTCTGGATCTTAGTGATAACATGTTATCCGGTCCTATACCACAAGGAATCAGAAGTCCACAATTGTTTAGGCTACTGCTGGACACAAATCAGTTGTCTGGCCAAATTCCAAAGGATTTTGGTGAGATGAGAAGTTTGTTAAATTTAAACATGAGCGATAACAACCTTTCAGGTGTTATACCTCAAGAGCTTGGATTACTGCATGGCCTCCTTACTCTTGACCTATCAGAAAATAGGTTGAACGGGTCATTACAAAGATATGTTAGCAATATATCTTAGCAATAACAAGCTCAGTGGAAATATCCCATCGGAGATCGGTAAATTACATCAGCTCAACTTTCTTGATTTATCTTGGAATTCACTCACAAAAGATATACCATACGAAATTGGAAATTTAGAAAGTCTGGTAATGATGAATCTTTCTCACAATAAGCTATCTGGTTCTATTCCTAATGGTTTCAGTAACTTGCCTAGAGGGATTGATATTTACTTGTCTTACAATGAGCTCACAGGTCCGGAGTGGTTGAAGAGGTGAACACTAGGTTTGAGAATACTTTGTATGGGTATTTCCTTGGTCAACGCCTTGCTAGGTTTGAGAATACTTTGTATGGGTATTTCCTTGGTCAACGCCTTGCTTTTCCTGTTGTTGATTACTTTGTACCTAATGCGTGGGCTAAGTTTGGTATACAAAAGTTAATGATGAATGCAAAGGGGTTCTTCTTCTTTAAGTTCAATTCGAAGAAATGTGTTGATGATGTTCTTGAAAACGGTCCTTGGTTGATTAGAAATGTACCTATTATTCTTAAACCATGGACATTGAACACCAACTTACTTAAAGAGGATTTGACCAACATCCCGGTGTGGGTTAAATTCCATGATGTTCCTCTTGCTATGTTTTCTGATGATGGCCTTAGTCTCCTTGCCACATTGATAGGCACGCCCAAAAGGTTAGATGCTTTTACTAGCCAAATGTGCAAGGACTCGTGGGGCCGTAGTAGTTTTGCTAGATGCATGATTGAAGTGAAGTCGGATGAGGTGCTTAGGGACAGCCTTACTGTTGAGATACCGTTACTTGATGGGTCGGGTTCGACTATTGAGAAGATACGGGTTGAATACGAGTGGAAGCCACCTGATTGTGATAAATGTAAGATTTTTGGTCATACTCTTATTGAATGTCCGAAAGTTGTTGAACCTCCTGCTCAGCCTACTAAGCGTGTTAGTGATGGTTTCAAGACGGTCAATAATAAGAAGAAGGGAAAGCAAGGTGGTTCTACTATTCCAGGTCAAGGAGGGTTTACTAAACCTGTTGTGGGTAAGCAGTTTCAATATCAACCCAAAAAGACTTCTCCTGAACCTAAGAAAGTGGAAGTCACTAAGAAGAATGCTTCTGATGTGGCTAATTTGAGTGGAACAAAGATCTCTACATCTAATCAGTTTGATGCTCTTAATATGGAATATACGGATGCTTTTGGTATTCCTTCAAATGACACCAACAAGGATGTGGATTCTGGTCGTACAATGGAAGTTAATGAAGATAAGTCTACTAAGACAGGTACTGCATCACAAGAACCCCTTGTGAGTGATTTGAAAGAGATGGAGTCGGGTGTGTCTTTTATAACTAGTGATTCTTGTATTCCGCCCACCTCTTCTACTAAGAGAGTTAACCCTTTTTCTAAAGTGGGAGATATCGTGGTGTCTGATTCTGAAGATGAGGTGGTTGCTAACCCATTTGATGAGTCTGCTAATCTATTCGGTGGTGGCCAACAGTTTGAAGATGAGTATGATGACTATGACTACGATGACTATGCGAAGCAGGTTTCTGATCTTCGAGGGAATTTGGATGCCTTTAATGCCATGTATGGCACCAAGCTTCAAGGACCTAGGAAGTAATTTTCTTTCGTTATGTCCTATGTTATCATTAGAGTAGTGGTTTGTTTTCTTGTTTAGAAAATAGGTAGTATCTTGTTATGTAAGCTTTATGCCTATGTAACGGGCTGAGATGTGGGATTTCACTCATATCCATTGTACTAAAACATTTTTTGGTTAATATATTTACCAGGGTGCAGGATTACTCCCCTTTACCCACAGGTCCGGTTCCCCCATATGCTGTCATTCTAAATGTGTCTGGAGAAGCATTACAAGGAAATGATGGTCTGTGTTGAAATTTTACACGTTTGAAACTTTGTGAAAGTCAAAAGATAATGAAGAAAAACAATCATTTTCATCATAAGCTCATCCTTGTAACTACGGTGCCACTTTTAGCGGCACTTTTACTTGGTTTATTCACGTGTGGCCTCATTTCTCATCGACGTAGAAAGGGAACTTCTCCACAGAAACCATCAGGCGAAGAAGGTGGCGGATTTTTCTTAATAACAAGTTTGATGGACAAGCGACGTATGATGAAATCATCAAGGAAACAAATGATTTTGATGAAGCATATTGTATTGGGATGGGAGGATATGGTAGTGTGTATAAAGCTTAGTTACAACCCAACAATTTATTAGCTGTGAAGAAACTTCATTCATCATCTGAGAATGACGATCAAGGCTTCCTAAATGAGGTACGAGCATTAACAAACATAAGACACAGAAACATAGTTAAACTATATGGATATTACTTCCATGCTCGTCACTCATTTTTGATTTACGAATATCTTGACAAGGTAAGTCTAAAATCGCTCTTAAGTAGCGATATCACAGCAAAGGAAATGGATTGGCTGAAAAGGGTAAGAATTGTTAGGGCTGTAGCGAATGGTTTGGCTTATATGCACCATGATTGCACACCACCTATAATTCATAGAGACATTTCTACAGCTAAAATCCTTCTCGATTCTGATTATGAGGCACATATCTCGGATTTTGGAACAACAAAGCTTCTAAAGTTGGATTCATCCAGTTGGTCTGCGGTTGTAGGCACCTGTGGCTATATTGCGCCAGGTAACTACCATATACTATTTTAAAGTTATCTGTACGAACTTCTTCTCAAGTTTCAGATTTATCTATGTTACATTTGATCATGATCTGATGTAACAATTTTTTTTTATTCTCATGTTTACTTCCATGTAGAGCTTGCTTATATGATGGTGGCGACGGAGAAATGCGATGTATATAGTTTTGGAGTTGTTGCACTAGAAGTGATTATGGGAAAACATCCTGGAGAACTTATATCGTGTCTACCAACATTGTCTACCGATGATCTATTGCTAGCCAATGTAGGAGATAGTCGGATTCCGCCACCATCATCTCTTGTTTCGAAAGTAGCTCATACAATTTTGAATGTCTCACGGGCATGTTTGAACTACAACCCACAGGAAAGGCCAACAATGCGTCAAGTTAAAGATTTGTTGTCAGTGGATGATCGACTTTGGATGAAGATGCATTTATCAATGTTGGGAATTATATGTTTGAGTTGATAAAGACAAAAAGAATGAAACAAGAGGGACTTAATATGACAAGAAGGAAACCTACTAAAAGATGGAAGGACTTGCTTGCAATGGAAGTTTTATTATTTAGTCCTTATCCTCTAGTATATAAAGAGGACATAGGTGTAGGTTTTTAATTATGTCTTCCATAATGTAGTCGACTTAAAGGTGTGTGTGTGTTTAGCCTAGACGTTAGGGGAGAATGTCTAGGGTTTTAGATTAGTGTGTCCTAGGCATATAGTCTTGTAAACGCCTAGGTTATTAGTTTAGTTAGTAGACGTGTTCCTATAAACGTCTAAGGTTAGTTAGTATTAGTGAATGAAAACCTTTAGCAATAACATTGATGTTCTTTATTATTCCTCTGCGTATGTATATGTTATTGTTATCCCTAGCTGAGCTTATAAAAGATCTTATCAATTGGTATCAAAGCGGGGAGCTCTTGATATAGGGTTTATTCAAGGTTTTATTGAAGCAGCAAAAGTTGTCGAAGAAAGAAGTTTTGAAGCTGATGTGATGAAGTTTTAAATTCAGATTGGGAAAAGATAAAAACTATTGGTCGAAGCAATATTTATCCAATCTGTGTAAATTAAATTGGGTGATCAATGTTACCTCGTACACATTTAATGGTTTGTCGTTTTCCTAACGATATTACTTTGGGTATGCAAGTGGGTTGATTATAATAAATAAATTTAATTTGTTGAAAAATCGGCAGTAAGCACATGGTACATGGTCATGTGATAAAAGATGGAAATTACTTATGATTGGTTTAAACGTGGAGATGAAATCAGGTCTCTTATCACCACACGTGCAAACGGGATGGATTCTATGTGATGCGATGCATAGTTATTATGGTGGTCTTGCATTGTGATTGGTCCAAAGTCTAAGGTATTTGTACTGCATTTAATCGTTTATATCAATGATGCGTTTGGTCAAGTCTGCAGTTGGTCATAAATTGCGGCGTTTATTTTTTAAACGATCTTCACCACGTGGGTTGAAGTCAAACAAGTTTCATGATTAAGTTTAGATTTTAAACGAAAGTACTGATGAAGTTATTTGAAGATACTGCTTGGTGTTTTTGAAAGTACTGCTCACACAAAGTACTGTTCGAGTTCTTATTAAGGTACTGCTTCGACGAAGATGAAAGTACTGCTGGTCGAATTTTTTAAAGTACTGCGCTTCAATGAAAGTACTGTTAATTCAAAGTACTGCTGCTGCGTTTCCTTCTCAAAGTGCTGTTTATACGAAAGTACTGCAGTTTATACGAAAGTACTGCAGTTAATATGAACGTACTGCTCCTTCTCAAAGTACTGTTATATCGAAAGTACTGCTGCTCTAAATTTAAAGTACTGTTTCTCATATGGTTTTTGATTTAAGGGGAAGTTGAGCATATTAATTGTTATGGTTTTTGGATGACACACACATGTTATTGTTCACACACACAAAGAGTTTGGTTATTTGTTCTTAAAGGATTTAAAAGGCTCGTATTTGATTCATTGAATAATTGATTACGAAGAGGATTATTTATCACTTATTTGAAGGTGAAGTGGAATTACTTGGTTTGTGTTCTTATTATATAAGACTTGCAAAATCTAGTTTTCATAGGTCAAGAGGGTGGATGGATGAAGACCTAGTAAACTATCACTTAAAGGAGTTACATTGTAGTGCTCAGTGTCTCATACTAGTTGAGGATTCTTGTCAAGGGATTGCGGTCTACTTATATTTGATGGGTATAAGTATGGAGTTCCGTGGATAGTAAAAAGATTTAAGATACAAGTTTGGGAAATTCTACTTCTTCATCAAGTTCGTTATATTTGGTTTTCTTCACAAGTAATCATTACCTAAAGCCTACAGTTTTTGAAGAATCATTTGATCTACATGCATCACTCAAGGGGAAGTGTTTGATTTTTACTACTGTTGATCATTATTACTACTGCTAGTTGGAGTTTTCTATTGTTTTTTATCCATTTTTCTTATGATGCGTAATGGTGGGCGATTTGAAGCATTGGAAGTCTTAGATTGGAAGTGTGATATTGGTTCGTGGTGGTCAAGATCATTATTTGCATACGTTCCCTATTTGGATAATAACAAAAAGGGGAAGAGATGTTTGACTGGCATGGCATGGATTAAGGGGAAGACAAAGGAAGACATACTTGTTTCATTCATGGTGCGATCCCTGATCTCAATTTCTCTACTTCGTCTAGGGAAGTTCGTTCAAGAATGGTTTTGTCATTATCAACTAGGGGAAGATTGTTGGGAATTATATGTTTGAGTTGATAAAGACAAAAAGAATGAAACAAGAGGGACTTAATATGACAAGAAGGAAACCTACTAAAAGATGGAAGGACTTGCTTGCAATGGAAGTTTTATTATTTAGTCCTTATCCTCTAGTATATAAAGAGGACATAGGTGTAGGTTTTTAATTATGTCTTCCATAATGTAGTCGACTTAAAGGTGTGTGTGTGTTTAGCCTAGACGTTAGGGGAGAATGTCTAGGGTTTTAGATTAGTGTGTCCTAGGCGTATAGTCTTGTAAACGCCTAGGTTATTAGTTTAGTTAGTAGACGTGTTCCTATAAACGTCTAAGGTTAGTTAGTATTAGTGAATGAAAACCTTTAGCAATAACATTGATGTTCTTTATTATTCCGCTGCGTATGTATATGTTATTGTTATCCCTAGCTGAGCTTATAAACGATCTTATCAATCAATAACTTAATGCTACCTTGATCGATTTTGTATGATGTCTAGTCCTCAGTCATAAAGTTTAAGAAACTTTTTATGTATTTTTTCTTGTTCTGAATTATGTTGTAGATTGTTACTACTATTAAATAAGGAAATAATCTATATCAATGAAGATTGCTACCTTTCTAGTATAATACAGTTACGTGTATTGTGGATCTTTTTGGTAAAGTCTTTAGATTATTCCTGTTTGACAAATAAAAAAGGGGCAATTACATATATACCCACTAAAACTTACATATTTGCATATATACCCAAAACATGCTTAAATTGCATTGTACATCACGCAATAAAAACTTGTATTGTGGGGAAATATGCAAGTTTTTAAGTTTTAATGGGTATATATGCAATTTCCCCAATAAAAAATTACCAATGGCACAAGTTTATCAAATAGTAATATACACTGGGAAATTTGTATGTTGTCTGGTTGTAAGTCATAAAGATTTATCTCCACACTATATATTAGAGGATAAATGAAAGATGACATGGCAAGAATTCAAAAACAACACCAAAAAAAGTCCATGCCAATTCCACGTGATGGCAACCAGGTTTATGGAATCGTCATTTTTAATATTAAAATCGACTGATTTGTTTGATTGATTTGCGATTTGGTTTTTTTATGAATTTATAAAATAACTAATAGATGCCAAGATTATATATATGATGTATTTTAATTGTTTGATTGCTTTTATGATTTTCCACAATAGGTTTCCATGATTATTTCTAAGTGATAGGCGTTTTTAAGTATGCTCATTTAAATTTGAATATGACATATGCTTCAATGTCTATGCTTTACAGTCAACGTTGCTGGCTTTAGTTGCTCATGCCAATGATCTAAGTGAAGAAGATAGACTAAAAGTTCTCGCATCTCTTGCTGGAATGGATAGGAATTGTTTTATAACCTTATACCTTGCATTTGAACAGTATATATCTGATTAATACGAAAAGTGATATTATACGTTTCATGCATTACTCTCTTTCAAGATGAATATGTTCGATGGATAGTTGCAAGCCAAAGAAACCTTCTTGGAGTCATGGTGGCCTTACCATCTGCAGAACCCCCTTTGTGTTTTCTTTGCATATGCCGCCCCAAGCTTACAGCCCACATACTACTCTATTTCTTCCTCCATAAAGTAAGTACATTCAGTAGGTCTCATGCTATCTAAATGGATCTATAAAACCAACTTCATTAACCACCACCATCCTTTCCATCATCATTCCTCCGTCTATCTCCGGTTACCCTAGCCGGCAGCAACACCATGTCAGGTACACTACAATGACCACCATGGATTATATTTATTCTTTTTCTCAGATCTGGAATCGGAGGTCTTGTTCATACCAGTGGTGGTCGCATGATCGTGGTAGTTGCTGGCGACGATAACTGATCTGGAATCAGATGCTTCGTTAAGGAATTAACGAATGTTAGGTTATATTTTGATTTCTTATACAGAATGATACGCAGTCATGTATGTTATATTGCTTTTTAATGGGTGTATTGATTTTATCGCCACACAATGCATTTCAACACAATAATGACATGGCACAATTAAAGCCACATCGCCCAAAAGAAGTCCATGTCAATTCCACATAAGGAAAAAAAAGCCCACATGTGATGGTAATGAAGAAAACAACGTCCAAACCACAAATCAATTTGTTACAATGAATACAGATTAGAAAAAATCACATTATATACTTGATATACATTCTAATAGCTGACTTTTGAATACAGTAACTGAGTAACAATACAAATTTTTAGCCTATAAACATATTGACTTGTTGGAAATAAAATGTAACCCATGTCAACCGACTTATAAGTGAATGGGTTGAATATGCCACTTTTAGTTCAACTTGTCGTCTTACATTCTACCCTTTTGCAGGCTTCACGGATGAAACTCCGCGTGACTATCAATGCAATCTAGGTCCAGATGGCAGGCGAAGGGACGCTGATGAACGGCCTGAGCTATGCAGAGGAACAGTTGAATTCGTTGCCACAAGGGAATTCCTGGTTCGTGTGTTCTCTAGCTTCATTTTGCACTTCTCTCAACAATTATATATCTTTATAATATTATATTTTTCCCAGGTACGTGAGCCAATGCCTGCTGTATTCTTTTCTCTCATTGATGTATCGATGAATGCCTTGCAAACTGGTGCAACAGCGGGAGCTTGCAGCGCTATCAGCCAAGTCATTGCTGATCTTCCAGTAAGTTCATGTTAATTGTGGTTAGAGGTGAAAATGGTTGGGATGGATAATGGGTATATACTGGCATAATATTAGATATGGGTTGGGTTGGATTCACCTTCTTTTTTTACCAGTTTTTAATCTTTTTTTCTTTATGAATAATTAATGTTCAGATTGTCAACTATAATATAATTGAATGTAAATGGGTCACAGTTGCCACCTTTCGTACTTGTGGCACATGGCTACGGGCTGCCCATAAGAATAGAATCTTATTGATGTTTTACCCTTTAACAATAGGTTTGAAGTTTATATGTAATTATTGATCTGTTTCATGTACACAGTTATTCGCAGATTTTGTGAGTCCACCAATCAGGTAACCATGCACTAATAAGTCGGTTCACATGCAAATATTACAAACGAATGACCAAACAGTAAGAAGGATATACACCACAAGAAATTGACAACTAACAATGATATGCCCTTTGGAAACGAGAGAAAAAAAAATAGATATAGTGTCACTCTAAAGGAAAGTATGCCATAGTATCATAATTGCATAAAAAGTAAAGTAATTCCCAATGCCGTGTTCCACGGGTTATGGGTACCCAATACCGTTTCCGGTGTTTGGGGGAGGTTAAGATGTAGACAGCCTTACCCCTACCTAAGGTAGAGAGGCTGCTTCCAGTTCTACCAAAGGTAAGAAGGACCTCCGGCCTTTTGTAAGGAGTGAGGATCGAACCCCTGACCTCTCGGTTGAGAGGCAAGGGGTTTTCCAACTGATCCAACCCTACTTGTTTAGTATCATAATTGCATGATACTTCATTTTCAACATACAAACAGATATGTAATGCTTTGACTGACTCAATGGAAAGTTGACATGTAAGATCAAGCTCGTGCTGCCATCCTAACAACATTGCCGCATGCTCTGACTTTTCATTGGTTATAAAATAGGTCAACCTTCATTTAACTGATCTTAAAACTAAAGCACAGACCACAAAACTAATATATTATGGATACCTAACGCTCGTTCTTTCCTTATTTGTGATCAATTTGATTTCTCAGGGTACGTGCTTTTACAGGCAGTTCAGGCACTTTTTTTCTTTTCACCTGAACATAAGTACAACAAACCGTATCAGATAAAAAGATGACATCGATTAAGAATTTATCATCAAGACTATATAAATAACTTTTTAAAAATATCAATCAATCATTATTTCAGAAAAACTCTATATGTTCAATGCTTATTGGACTATTACAATAGCTTATATATTACACTATGTCACTATGATGTTTTGAGGCCTTAACACTACCCATCGTCCTAAACAACGGTATCCATGTGTCCAACTAACATTGAAACCAAAACATCAATATATTGCGATACTTTACTAGGCATTTCATCAAGCACCTTACGAGCAATAAAGTTAATGGTGATTAATAACCAACAAATAATAATCCGCTAAACCTAAACTTTCTAAACTGACATTATCAATTAAACTCAACAAATAAAAATCAAATCTGTAGATGCAGTAAATCATATCTTCAACGAATTTACTGCCAATGAGTAACGTGATATCTTCAAAACTAAATAAAAAGATGCAGTAAATCAGATGCTGTTTTTTTTTTAAATAAAAAGAAACAAATAGTTTAAAGAGTAAAGTTACATTTCTGGGCTTTTCTATATCATGCATTTGAAAGAGTTGGCATGCTCCATATTTCTGCACTACTTTTAGACTTTTTTGGCACAAAGTATCATTAGTGGTTTTGGAAATTTTGTTTAGAAAACATTTAAAATTTTATGCTCCAATTAGAAGAAAGCACTCAGATACCATATTGTCAATAAAGTTTGGATTAGCAATAAAAAAAGAAAAGAACATGCCCGTATTCTTAAAGGTTTAATACTTTATGCTCCTATTAGAAGAAAGTGCTTGGAAGGAAAATATGACACCACCTAAAATTTCTCAAGTAAAAAAATCTTGTGGAATAATATGAATTGACACCACCTAATATTTAATTTATGAGAATTGGAAATTGATTTATGAGAAAAGGGTAGCTCAAGTATAATTAAAGATATACGAGCCTTCAGTTTATAGAAAAACATGCAAAAGCAAGCAATGGCTTCTTCAAACTTCTTACTTTTATTTCTAGCTCTACTGCTCATTGCTCTCTCATTTGTACCCAACTTTACTTGTGCTTCTTTGGAGGAAGCAAATGCTCTACTAAAATGGAAAGCAAGCCTTAAAATCCCAAACAACTGCCAAATTGTATCTTCTTGGACACCCCTTCCAACAAATACTAGTGCACCTGCTTCGTGCCCTTCTTGGTTTGGAATTGCTTGCAACGCTGATGGGAACATTAACATGTTGAACCTCTCGAAGTCTGAGTTAAAAGGTACGCTTCACGATTTCCCGTTCTCTACTCTAGGCCATCTTACCCATTTTGAGCTTAGTGTAAACAGCTTCTTTGGTCCCATCCCACCAGAAATCGGACTCCTTTCCAAACTTACCTATCTTAATATTTCAACCAATCAGTTTTCTGGTGTAATTCCACCTACCATTGGTAAACTAAGCCAGTTAACCGTTTTGCAACTTTTCGAAAACAATTTTACTGGTTCAATTCCTTCATCGTTGGGTAATTTGAAGTCTTTGAATATCCTTTATTTGTACAAAAACAAACTCTCTGGACCCATTCCAATTGAATTAGGGAATATGAAGTCTCTAACTGATCTACAATCAGACCAAAATCAACTAAATCGTTCAATCCCTTCATCGTTGGGTAATTTGAAGTCTTTGAATATCGTTTATTTGTTCCAAAATCAACTCTCTGGACCCATTCCAATTGAATTAGGGAAAATGAAGTCTCTAACTGAATTGGTCTTGAGTGAAAATCAACTTAATGGTTCAATCCCTTCATCGTTGGGTTATTTGAAGTCTTTTAAAATCCTTTATCTGCACACAAATCAACTCTCTGGACCCATTCCAATTGAATTAGGGAATTTGAACTCTCTCACTGAATTATCTTTGAGCAGAAATCAACTTAACGGTTCTATTCCTTCATCGTTAGGTGATTTCACATCTTTGAATATCCTTTATCTGTCCAGAAATAAACTCTCCGGACCCATTCCAATTAAATTAGGGAATATGAAGTCTCTAATTGATTTACAATTGAGTTATAATCAACTCAATGGTTCAATCCCTTCATCGTTAGGCGATTTGAAGTCTTTGAAAGACCTTTATTTGTGGGGAAATCAACTCTCTGGACCCATTCCAACTGAACTAGGGAATATGAAGTCTCTAATTGATTTACGATTGAGTTATAATCAACTCAATGGTTCAATTCCTTCATCGTTGGGTGATTTGAAGTCTTTGAATATCCTTATTTTGTTCCAAAATCAACTCTCTGGACCCATTCCAATTGAATTAGGGAATATGAAGTCTCTAATTGATTTAGAATTGAGTTATAATCAACTCAGTGGTTCAATCCCTTCATCGTTGGGTGATTTGAAGTCTTTGAATATCCTTTATTTGTCAAAAAATCAACTCTCTGGACCCATTCCAATTGAACTAGGGAATATGAAGTCTCTCACTATTTTCGATTTGAGCGATAATCAACTATCTGGGCCCATTCCTATTGAATTAGGGAATATGAAGTCTCTCACTAGATTATCCTTGAGCCGAAATAAAGTTAACGGTTGTATTCCTTTTTCGTTGGGTGACTTGACATCTTTGAAACTCCTTTATTTGAGGCAAAATCAACTATCAGGGCCCATATCTACTGAATTAGGGAATATGAAGTCTCTATATAGATTATCTTTGGGCGAAAATCAACTCTCTGGAGCCATTCCTTCATCATTAAAAAACCTGAGAAGCCTGCAGAGTTTGTATCTCAGTAAGAACAAGTTATCCGGTCCTATACCACATGGAATCGGAAGAAAACAATCGCTTGAGCTACAGCTGGATATAAATCAGTTGTCTGGCCAAATCCCAAAGGAGTTTGGGGGGATGAAAAGTTTGTTAAATTTAAACTTGAGTGATAACAACCTTTCGGGTGTTATACCTCAAGAGCTTGGATCACTGCATGGCCTACTTACTCTTGACCTATCCAAAAATAGGTTGAACGGGTCATTACAAGGATATATTGGTGATTGGGTACAAATCCATCACATATATCTTAGTAATAACAAGTTCAACGGAAAGATTCCATCGGAGATCGGTAAATTACGTCAACTCAATGTTCTTGATCTATCTTGGAATTCAATCACAGAAGAGATACCATCGGAAATTGGAAGTTTAGTAAGTCTGGACAGTATGAATCTTTCTCACAATAAGCTATCTGGTTCTATTGCTAATAGTTTCAGTAACATGCCAAGAGGGATTCATATAGACCTGTCTTACAATGAGCTCACAGGTCTGGTTCCCCGTTATGCTGTCTTTCTAAATGTGTCTGGGGAAGCATTACAAGGAAATCGTCATCTGTGTGGAAATGTTACAGGTTTGAAACTTTGTGAAAATCAAATAGTAATCATGAAAAAAAATCATTTTCATCATAAGGTCATCCTTGTAACTGTGATCCCACTTTTTGCGGTTCTTTTACTTGGTTTATCCATGAGTGGCCTCATTGCTTATCGACGTAGAAAAAGAGCTTCTCCACAGCAACCATCAGCCGAAGAAGGTGGCAAATTTTTCTCAATAACAAGTTTTGATGGACAGGCGATGTATGATGAAATCATCAACGCAACAAATGATTTTGATGATGCATATTGTATTGGGATTGGAGGATACGGTACTGTGTATAAGGCTGTGTTACAACCCAACCATTTAGTAGTTGTCAAGAAACTTCATTCATCATCTGAGAATGATGATCATATAGGCTTCCTAAATGAGGTACGAGCATTAACAAACATAATGCACAGAAACATTGTGAAACTCTAAGGATATTGCTTCCATGCTCGTCACTCATTTTTGATTTACGAATATCTTGAGAAGGGAAGTCCAAAATCACTCCTAAGTAGCGATATCACAGCAAAGGAAATGGATTGCCTGAAAAGGGTAAGAATTGTTAGGGCCGTAGCAAATGGTTTGGCTTATATGCACCATGATTGCACACCACCTATAATTCATAGAGACATTTCTGGAACTAATATCCTTCTTGATTCTGATTATGAGGCACATATCTCGGATTTTGGAACAGCGAAACTTCTAAAGCTGGATTCATCTAATTGGACTGCGGTTGTAGGCACCTATGGCTATATTACGCCAGGTAACTACCATATATTTTAAAGTTATGTATACCATAAGTACTTATTTTCATGTTTCAGATTTATCTATGTTACATTTAATCATGATCCGATATAACAATTTTATTTGTATTCACTTGTTTCCTTCAATGTAGAGCTTGCTTATACGATGGTGGCGATAGAGAAATGCGATGTGTATAGTTTCGGAGTTGTTGCACTAGAAGTGATTATGGGAAAGCATCCGGGAGAATTTATATCATGTCTACCAACATTGTCTAATGATAATCTATCGCTAGCCAATGTAGGAGATAGACGGATTCCGCCACCATATTCTCTTGTTGAGAAACTAGCTCATTCAATTTTGAATGTCTCACGGGCATGTTTGAACTACAACCCACAAGAAAGGCCAACAATGCGCCAAGTCAAAGATTTATTGTCAATGGATGATCGAATTTGGATGAAGATGCATGTATCGGTAACTTAATGCTAGCTTGATCGATTTTGTATGATGTCTAGTCATAAGTCATAAAGTTTAAGAAACTTTTTATGTTTTTTGTTTTCTTGTCCTGAGTAATACAGTTACGTGTATTATGAATCTTTTTGTTAATTTGTCTAAATTATTCTAGTTTTACAATTAAAAATTACCAATGGTAAGTTTGTATATCAGATAGAATTTGTTCTTACTCATATCAAGAAATTAAGTAAACAGTGAGTGCACATAAAAGATATTCAAAGACGTCAAATCCCTAAAGATTGAAGTCTGTTAATTTGTATAAAAAGCTGGAAACCGGAGAAGAAAGTTAGCTAAAGGAAATTTGTCAAAAAGGGTGACCTAAGGTATGGAGTAACTAATGTACTGTTGTTTTCAGATAGGGAAAAGGTGAGTAAGGTAGCATGAAGGCTTGTACAAATATATACGGCATAAGGGAAATGGTAGGGAAACTGGAATGCTGACTATAACTTCACACTTCGAGACCTACAATTGGATGATTTAGTTGAAGTTGGCGATCCAAAAAATTGTACGATTCTTGGTGTCTCTAACTATTCACATGGTAACTAATTTCTCCTTGTTTGCTTAGTGAAAATGATAGAGGTGGCAACATGGGCAGGTCGATTGGGTTTAGTAACGGGTTTAGTAACGGGTCAAAACGTTTAACTTCTTTGTACGGGTCCAATTGGTTTGCCGGAAACACCTTTGGTCCAGAAATTCATTAAATCTTAATAGAAATAATCAGTGTGATAACAAAATAGATATTATTTAGAGTGATAGCAATTTTTATAAACCTATAAAAGATAAAAAAAGAATCATCCTCAACCCCAACCTTAGCGTAATACACTTCTTACTAGCATTCCTATTCCCCTAGAGAACGATATCAATCCCCGAGGCTTACCCAATACTACACTACAACGATTAGGTTCACTACCTAGGGTATTGAAAAACTTGCTCGACGAAAAGGAAGTTCTTTTGACCCCGAACGCGCTTCGTACACGCATCATGTTCACGGCCAAGAAGCCTCTCAAAGCTTGTCACCATGGACTCACGGGGGGACATCATGGCCCAAACTACACCGCCAAAAAGGTGTTTGACTCCGGTTTCTATTGGCCACTATCTACAAAGATGCCCACGACTTAGTTCAATCTTGCGACGCTTGACAATGTCATAGCAACATCTCGAAAAGAGATGAAATGCCTCAAAATTCCATCCAAGTATGCGAGATCTTTGACGTGTGGGGCATTGACTTTGTGGGGCCGTTCCCATCTTCTCAAGGGAACAAGTATATACTCGTGGCGGTCGATTACTTGTCTAAAAGGGTGGAAGCGAAAGCGCTCCCTACCAACGACGCCCGAGTAGTTGTGAAATTTTTGAAGTCTCTCTTTGCCTGTTTTGGAACTCCCCGTGCCATCATTAGTGATCGCGGTACGCACTTTTGCAATGACCAATTCGCAAAAGTCATGCTTAAGTACAGTGTCACTCACTGACTTTCTACCGCGTATAATCCACAAACTAGTGGGTAAGTGGAAGTTTCAAATCGTGGTTTGAAAAGAATCTTGGAAAGGACCGTAGGTGAAAACCGTGCCTCTTGGTCGGATAAATTAGAGGATGCACTTTGGGCCCTTCCGTACCGCTTACAAAACACCCATCGGGTGTATCCTTACAAGCTTGTGTACGGAAAGGCGTGTCATCTACCGATCTAGCTCAAGCACAAAGCCTATTGGGCCTTGAAGCATGCAAACTTCGACCTTCAATCCGCGGGTGATCTCCGGAAAATTCAACTCAATGAATTAAATGAACTCCGTGATCAAGCCTACGAGAACTCTTTGATCTATAAAGAAAAGACACTACTACACAAGTGGGCTAATGCTACGGTAGGAATCCGTTGCAAATGACCATTTGTAACGGATTCCTACCGTAGCGTTAATTCTCCATGGAAATTTATATTGCAACGGATTTCTAACGAAGAAAAAAAAATTGCAACAGTTTTCCAACCAAGAAAAATTTGTTGTAAGTTAGCAACCGTGTTTGCAACGGATCATGTTTCAATGGTTTTCCAACGGTTTTGCTACAACATATATTAGAAGAAAATTGCAACGAACAAAAATTTGGGACGAGATTGCAACGGTATAAAGTAGGATTGGGTTTTGCAAAGGAGTCTAACCACAATTATTTCGTTTCAATTTTTGTTATAAAAAACTGCATTTTCTAAAATAAATCAGCACAAAAAGCTGCCATTTTTCCGTCGTATACAAATATTGAAAACTAAATATTTATGAATAAAGACTTGAAACCCAAATTAATAAATATACGATCATTCAACAATCATACTACATAGCGTATCAAATCCTACCAAACTTACCACTTCTAAACCAAATTCTACCAAATGCACCACGTTTTAACAAAGCGTGTATGATCTTAATCTTTGCATCTTTAGAAGTTTTTTACTTTAAAGCTCTAAGTCATTGAAGTCCAATATTCTTTCTTCTATTGCTTGAATATCACAGATTACCTGCAAATAAGTAGCAAAAATTGATCATTAATAAATAAGTTGACATTCCACCCCTTGACACATAAAGAGATGTTATATAAAGAAGTACAGGTTTAAGTTATCAACAATAAGCTACAATTATGTCAACCCAAATCTTTAATAGATGTAACCACAAAGCGGATCTATAATAATTCAAATAACGGCCAGAAGCTACGTTTTTGTACCGAAACTTTGAAGTAGCAAAGATATAAGTAAGGGAAGCAGATGTTTACCTTGTTGCCTTTGTTGGCCTCAACACTACATCCACTAGTGTTGTCTTTACTTGGTTAACATGAGAAACTATCTCAATATCGCTTATATCATTTCTCCATACCAATGTACCCTTCTCTGCTGCAACAAAAACATAATATCTAATTAGTTAACGCAAACTAGAACAATAGATTTGAAAATCCAACGTTATGAGCTGCAATCCACAAAAGCAACTTTATCTTACAAATAATTCAATCATCTTGTACTACTTGACACAGCGGAAGCCATCACAGAACCAAAGCTTGTCATATAACATGGACACAAGTGTAAAAAGGTACTCAATTACAACAAGTGACAAACTAATACACATTATAAAATAAGCACACACCTAATAAAAGATACTAACAACCCTTTCGAAACACATAAATTCATAAAATCCGCATTAAATCATCAAACCGATCAAAGTTAAGCATAATAACTACAAACAGAAGTTGAGATTGAGGAGCAAGAACATATGAACATTATTATTACTATAACAACATAATTTTTATCGGGTTATCGGGTCAACCCGATAAGACCCAAAATTTATTTTCCAAAAATCCTTGGTATTCGTGACCCCCTGTTCATGCTCTTCATTTCAAATAGATACAAGGAACCCCCTGTTCATGGTCTCCATTTTAAATCTATGTAATGAACCAACGTTTCATATTAGATGGCGAAGTATTATTATAATAAGTGCCATCTTGGGTAACAAGTGAATCATAACAATAATTTTTTGTCCCAAGATTAATTGAAAAAGATGAAACATCCAACGTGAACCAATACCTATTATACTTATGACTGTGAGAACATGGAAGCTAAGTTTATAAATTATATCTTCCACTTAATAATTTTAAGGTTTCTTAAATAGATGCCAAACATTTACCAATCCCCAATTTCAGATGTGTCACCTATGCAGGTCTAATTTAACACTTATTATGTTCCAAGACAAAATGAACTAAAACATTATAAGAAGTCAAATATCTTAGATGTGCTTTTCAAGCGCCAACAATGCATCTAAAAATCTAGATCATGCTAACTTATATTCATTATTTTAACTGTGTAACTGTGCACAAGGATTCGCAAAGCAATCTAATCACATTCAGATATAACCTTGCACAACATAGCTAAGCTCGTCTCAACTTGTCTGCAAGTTAGCCAAACAGATATATTAGTTATGGAACCCGATTAACCCTACCCGACATAGCACGACCCGGTAACAACCCGATAACCCGATTACTTATCGGGTCGGGTTGTGGGTCACTTTTTAATAATCAAAAACCCGATTCAACCCGACCCCGATAACACCGGAAAAAAGAGAATGGCAACTTAGACTCTGATTTGGGGGTAAGGATTTTAAAATCAATTCAAGCAACCTACATTGATGTCGTGGCCAAAGAAGTAATTTCAATATGTAAATAGAGTCGTTATACTATACAACTGGATATAGCTTTCTCAAACCAAATATTGGAGATAAAAGATGAGATGTAACCAAGTGGTGAAGAGGATGCCTTGGCCTCTCCTAACACTTACAATGCACTTTAACAATACAAATGATACTTTCTTCCTTGAAACTAAAATCTGCCAAAAATCACAAATTTGAAGATACAATGTATAAATTTAAGCATGGTATAAGTAAACACAAAATGACATTAACATCTAAGAAGAATAAATTTCATCATAAATCGAACCCAATAATCAATTGAAAACTAAAGAAAAATAAAGCTAAAAACAACCTTTAACGGCGGATTGGTGCTTAAACTCGACTTTTGAAGATTAGATATGAGTCAATCACAGCTACTTCGAGTTCATGACACGATCGATGTCGAATAATGTTTACATATGTGGTGAATTTGGTCCGGATTCGTGAAGGAGAAGCACTAAGTAGAGATTCTTTATTACTTGTTTCACCCCCATTTTTTATTTATTCCTTTACAATACTTTCATACACCTGTAATTTCAACAACAAATTATACATGTATTGAATATTTAATCATGTAATGAGATTTTCATACATGAAATCGACATGTACTGAGAATAAATTGCAGCATAGTATTGTTACAATTTTATACACATTTAGGTTCACATTAACCCAAAATTCGAAAATCACCAAAACAATAAATTGACCCACTAACATCCGAAATTGGTTATTAAATTAAAGATATAACACATTCAGTTACCTAATTTGCGGATTAATGGACTTGAACCCGAACCACTATGGTGAAATGAGATGAAAAGAGTAAAGTGTGTAAAAGTATTTGGGGAAAACCAAATGAAGGGGCAGAAGGGCAAGTGTAGAAAATATTATTTTGATTTTCGATGAAATTTCGGGCGGGATTTGAGGAAATTTTAGAGCGGGATTATAAAAATTTCTCGGGGGAAGTATTAGATTTTAGGGAAATTATTAAAAATAATTATAAAAATATATAAACTCAAACATATCAACTCATTTTTAGTAATTAGTTCATTGTATTATTAAAACTTTATATTTAGAAAATAAATAGTTTCGTGTAAATCAAAAAGGTGTTTGTGTTGTGTTATATAGTAGCAGGGTATCCATGCGTTGCGGTGGGGTACCCTGTAATAAAAAATTCAAAAATTTCGATGACCAACAATTTGGGCGCTAAGTGCAAGCGGAAAAATAAAGGCGGCAAAAATAAGGGGCAAAATATTTTTCGGGTCGGGATATTCGGGTCAAAAAAAATATTCGGGTTATTCGCGTCAACCGGAGTACTAAATAGAGTCGGGCATTAGGTTGAAACTATTTGCATGCCTCGGTTGAGGTTGACCCGTTTGACCTCAAAAATTTATGTATCTAAATTAAAATAGACCGGAAATTTTATATTTGGGTGGACCTGACCCCGAATAGACACAACTAAAGTGGACCCGATCCGAATTGACCTGAACCAGACTAACATGAGTTCAAAAAAGGTCGGGTTCGGGTATGTTATATTTAGCCTCGAACCAACATTGACCGACCAGAATTGACATGAACCCGACCAACTCGACCAGATAAAACTCCTAATAGTTAGGGGTGTTAACGGGTTGGGTTATTTGGTTTATTGAGTCGAGTTGATTTGCTTTTTCAAGTAGATAAGGTAACCCGCCACCAGACCCTATAAGATTTGGTTATCTAATTCGAGTTGATTTTGGTTGGGTTAGTTGGGTTATCGGGTTTCTTATATTGAGTCAGTTAATATTCATAGTTTAAGTTTGCTAGAGCAAAAAATATTCATGCCAAGTATACGAACAAATAAAAACCTTACCAAGCGTCTACGGTGTGTGTAGTGTGAGTTGCTAAATATTCATCATCTTGACGATTCGTTGTTTACTTATACTCTGTTTGACATTTGCCTCTTTAGTATGTTTTGCATTTGTTGAATAGCATCAACAACTCCAGTATTCTTTTCGGTTTCTAGTCTTTATGTATAAAATACGCCTTCTTTGATAATTCCCAAATCTCCTACGCGATATCCCTCACAATCAGAAGGGCAAATAGTCAATTTTGAAAGAACTTATTGTCAACCTCTTTCAGATATGAATCATTTCACCTCGAAATACGAAATTGTACATAAAAAATAGGAATATTTATGTATGGTATGTAAAACGTGATTAAAAATAGATTGGGATGGTTGTGTTGTTCAGTCCCCCCGTGTACAACAACAAGGACCCCGAAATATGATAAAGAATCAAGGGCTAAGGTAATACTCAAACAACTCAAGTGTGTGTATTCACTATGTGTGAACAAGCGTGTGAAAATGTAAAAAGAAGGATGATGATCCCTTTTCTTATAGGGGATACCTCTCTATTTACATGGAGGAATCTAGGGTTTTTGGATAAACCCCATGTGGATGATCAAGGTTTGTAGACAGACCATGTGTTGATCATCTAATGGGCATACACGAATGACATAAGGAATTTTTTCTTTTTTCGTACCTGATGGTGCCCGTCCCATATTCTTAGTCGCGTGTCTCCCATTGTCACGTGTCACGTTCCACATCCTAACCCTTAGGTGACAGTTAGGAGACGGTTGTCTCCTGGGTGTATGATACGCGGCCTGAGCGACTTTCCCATGCAGTATACGACATGTAATGTATACGGGTCTGTCAAGTATCGATAATGGGTTTATCAAGTGTTGATAATGGACCTGACCAACGTGTAATTAGTGGATTGCCATTAATTTTCATACGCTATCAGGGAACAAGTGTTGGGATGTACACAATTAATTGGTTCATAATATGGCTTACAATGTGTGTTGGTATGCTCGATATTGTTTGTTTTATACATATTAGCAGAAACACAACGAAAATATTATATGTTACATGACCGTAGCAATTATTTCAAACTTTACAATGGAAATACCAACAAAATGTTGGAAACAAATAGAAAAAGAATTATTGGTTAACGTTGCAAATCCATAGATTATTCTGTAAATTGCAAGCGGATTGAAATGAAATATTAAAAATAAATAAAAATCAATTATGATCATGTTTCGTTGCAAAATGATAGAAATTATACAAAAAATTGCAACGATTTTGCAACGGAAACAAATAATATTTTCTTTTATATTTACTTTTGAATATTTTGTTTCAAATTCCTAACGATTTTGCAATGGATTATTAAATATAAATTAAAATTAAATTATTATTGTTATTCCGTTGCAAATCCATAACAATTATTTAAAAATTTGCAACGATTTTGCAACGGAAGCTAATAATTGTTTCTTTTATATATATTTTTAATACTCCGTTGCAAATCCGTTACAAATTTCAAATAAACTTGACGGATTTACAACGGAATACATAAAAAGAACTATAAAAGAAATTACTTTAGTTTTTGCAACGGATTTGCAACGGGTTTCTGTGTCCTTGCTAATCCGTTGAAAATATGTTACAAACCCGTTGCATATTTGCAACGGAAAATTTCCGTCACAAATTTCCGTAGCATTTGCCCAGTTGTGTAGTAGTGAGACAAAGAAGATTCACGACTCAAAGATCAAGAATCGCGTTTTCAACGTTGGTGACCGAGTCTTTCTTTTCAATTCAAGATTGAAGATCTTCTCGGGGTAACTTAAAACCCGTTGGACCGGTCCATTCACCGTTGCCAATTTTTTTCCATATGGTACCGTCGAGTTATCTCAAACCGACGAACCAAACTTCAAGGTGAATGGACATAGGTTGAAGCACTACTTTTAGTGCAACAACTCCTGCCCACCTTTCATTATCTTATAGAGATGATATAAGTTCTCCAGGATGCTTTCTGGTTCTATTCCTAATAGTTTCAGTAACATCGGAAATTGGAAGTTTAGTAAATCTGGACAGTATGAATCTTTCTCACAATAAGCTATCTGGTTCTATTCCTAATAGTTTCAGTAACTTGCCAAGAGGGATTGATATAGACCTGTCTTACAATGAGCTCACAGGTCTGGTTCCCCATTATGCTGTCTTTCTAAATGTGTCTGGAGAAGCATTACAAGGAAATCGTCATCTGTGTGGAAATGTTACAGGTTTGAAACTTTGTGAAAATCAAATAGTAATCAAGAAAAAAATCATTTTCATCATAAGGTCATCCTTGTAACTGTGATCCCACTTTTTGCGGCTCTTTTACTTGGTTTATCCATGAGTGTCCTCATTGCTTATCGATGTAGAAAAAGAGCTTCTCCATAGCAACCATCAGGGGAAGAAGGTAGCAAATTTTTCTCAATAACAAGTTTTGATGGACAGGCGATGTATGATGAAATCATCAAGGCAACAAATGATTTTGATGATGCATATTGTATTGGGATGGGAGGATACGGTACTGTGTATAAGGCTGTGTTACAACCCAACCATTTAGTACATGTCAAGAAAGTTCATTCATCATCTGAGAATGATGATCATATAGGCTTCCTAAATGAGGTACGAGCATTAACAAAAATAAGGCACAGAAACATTGTTAAACTCTATGGATATTGCTTCCATGCTCGTCACTCATTTTTGATTTAAGAATATCTTGAGAAGGGAAGTTTAAATCACTCCTAAGTAGCGATATCACAACAAAGGAAATGGATTGGCTGAAAAGGGTAAGAATTGTTAGGGCCGTAGCAAATGGTTTGGCTTATATGGACCTTGATTGCACACCACCTATAATTCATAGAGACATTTCTGGAGCTAACATCCTTCTTGATTCTGATTATGAGGCACATATCTCGGATTTTGGAACAGCGAAACTTCTAAAGCTGGATTCATCCAATTGGACTGCGGTTGTAGGCACCTATGGCTATATTGCGCTAGGTAACTACCATATTTTTTAAAGTTATGCATACTATAAGTACTTATTTTCATGTTTCAGATTTATCTATGTTACATTTAATCATGATCCGATATAATAATTTTATTTGTATTCACTTGTTTCCTTCCATGTAGAGCTTGCTTATAAGATGGTGGCGAGAGAGAAATGCGATGTGTATAGTTTCGGAGTTGTTGCACTAGAAGTGATTATGGGAAAGCATCCGTGCCATTCTTTTCTCACATCCTGCCCACCATTCATTATATTACATAGAGAAAATAGTTTTAATGGTTTTGAAAATTTTCACATTTTTTTAATAAACATATTCGTTATTCACCTATGAGAAAAGTTCCATACGGAACAAGTTTTATCTAAAGAACAAATGGTTAGATCTCAACCATCCATCCATTTGAATCCAACGGATTAGATTAATTTTCATTTGAAACTAAAATTATACTAAGGGGTCATTTTTGTAATTTCAGATTCTCATTATACGAAAACACAAAACGTGAAAACACACACACACGATTCACTCACACTCTCACCCTCTCAATATTCAGATCCCCAAAACCACCTGAAACCCTAAACCATCGCAATTCCACCAAATCCACCCCCCAAACCGCCACCAAACCACCTCCAAAACCACCGTGAAACCGTAATTACTCATTTTAAATGGATATTCGAGATGAATTAGCCCTATCTAAAGGCGATTCAGTGGCAAAACCTCGTTCATCTAACGTTTCTGATAAAAGTAAGCTTCGAAATTCATTTTTTAATTATTTTTTGCTTAATTAACATCAATAGCTTTATTTTGTGATTGAAATTTGTGATGGATTAAAGTTTGTGTTATAGGTTTCAGTAACTAGGTTAATTTGATTTTTCTTGTTGTTAGGACAACCATAATAATCAGATTAGATTGCTTATTTTAGAGCTTAATTTGTGATTGAAGAGTTGTGACTGAAATTTGTGATTGAAGAGTTGTGACTGAAATTTGTGATTGAAGAGTTGTGACTGAAATTTGTGATTAGATTGCTTATTTTGGTAGCGTAGTTTTAGCTTTTGATTGAATGTGCGAAATGAAATAAAAGTAGCGTTAGAAAAAATCAACATAACGTTAGCGTCTTTCGTTTAACCAAATTAAACAAATGAATTATTTAGTTTTCGTGGAAACAAAAATTGGAATTTAAAAACGTATTCTGTAGATTCGTGTGGTTGAAAATCAACATAAAAATTGTTAAATTGATTTGGTCTTGGGTCGCTCACGACCTGACAAGAGTTTCAGGTCAGATATATTTAGCCACGGGATATGTTAGATTTGATTACATCTTGTTTGGTCTTGGTAAAGATTTGAGTATACATAGTTTAGTTTTGAGCGTTTAAGCTGTTTGGTCATGTTCGAGTTTAGCAGACAACACCACAAGGGTGGTTTTGTCTTGGGTTGCGGCTCACAGCAACGACACCACCCAGGGGTGTTTGTTGCTCTCGGTTAAACACCAACCAAAGTGGGTCGTGTTTGTTTGTTCGTTGTCTCAGCCAACACCAGGGGGTGTGTTTGTGGCGTGGGTTGACCTTGGCTAAAAACTACCCATAAGGGTAGTGTTTGTATGCGTATAATAGCAGCCCTAGGGGTGCGTTTGGCTTGTCTTGGTTCGATTTAAACGAGGAAATCAGAGGGCATTTGTTTTCGTGTTACAGCCACCCCACAAGGGTGTGCGTGGTTGTTCTGCTCGACCCACCATCGAGAGCTACCAAGGGTACACTTGGTTTGTTTGTTTCAAGTTTATAATTTGGTGTACATTCATGTGCTCATTTCATTGTTATTGTAAATTTGTATAACTGATGTTGGTATGCATATTTTGCTACTTGAAATATGGCTTGTTGTTGTGTTGTTAGTCTTGACTAAACCATAACAATGTTATTGTATGTTTCGAGTTTATAATTTGGCTTACATATATGTGCTCATTTCATTGTTATTGTTTCGAGTTTATAATTTGGCTTACATACATGTGCTCATTTCATTGTTATTGTAAATTTGTATAACTGATGTTGGGATTCAGTATGAATCTCATGGGATTCTTAATGCATAGTTATTGTATATCTATTTTTTTTTTTATGTTAGGTGTTGTCACAGTTTCCCCACGGAAAAAGTGGTTACCAAAATCTGATATCCTTCAAGCTGAAAAAGAGATGTCGTCGGCTAAAAAAGACAAGGTTCCGGCTGAAAAAAAGAAAGTGCTGGCTGAAAAAGTGCCAGCTAAGAAGGTGTCGGAGAAGGCACCTGTTCAAAAGGAGAAGGTGTCGGATAAGGTGATGTCGAAGAAGGATGCAGAGTCCAAGGAGCAAGGGGATAAGGCCAAGGACCAAGGAGCCAAGGATGCAGAGGCTAAGAAGGGTAAGAAGGCTGTTGGTAAGCTGTCTAGTTTTTTAAAGAAGCCAACGGATAAGTCGGCTAAGGTTGATAAGTCGGATAAGTCGGATAAGGTTAAGCCAGTTGAGACTAAAGATACTGAAGATAAACATAAGAGTTTAAAGGTCTATCAGAAAAAACTGAAAAAAGGTATATTTTTTATCTCATGGGATTTATTAAGAGGATTTTGCATGCTCCTTTTTTTAGTTTGTTAAACTGTTCTAAATCAGCTAATGAATCCCATGGGATTCCATACAATCCCATGGGATTGTATCATGGTATTTTTTGATCAACATAATTATATAATGTCTTTTTTATGTAGATTCTGCTGTTAAGTTGGATAAACTGGAGTCGATTGAACAAGTTCAGTCCAAAGATGAAGTGAAGAGTAAAAGGATTTTGTCTTTATCTGAATTAGAAGACAGAAAAAAACTGAAGGTCAAGCAACAAAAAGGTATAGTTTTAATCTGTTTTTTAATGTTGAGATTTATGTTAATTATCAGTTTTGAATCAGTTTAAGACAGAAGTTCTTCTAATTTTAGTAGTGAATTGCATTTTAGAAGTCATAAAGTAGTTTTACTTGGTTTTGATAAACAGTTTTAGTCCAATTCAGTTGTTACAAAAATTTTTAAAAATCAAAAATAGTTTTTTCATTAGCTTGTTTCAATAGTCCCAAAAGAAAAAAAATAATAAAAATCATTGTGAATCCCATGGGATTCATTGTGAATCCCATGGGATTTCTACCTGAATCCCATGGGATTGTATGTGAATCCCATGGGATTCATTGTGATCCATGCAGGTTATGCATACAAGTTTTTGAAATATAATATAAGTATGGGATTTTGTTGACCAACATATTTATAATGTCTTTTTTTTACGTATATTGTGATGACATTGAAGATACGAAAAAGGTTTTGAAGGGAAAGGGTTTGGCTAAGAGAAAGAGGGAGAATTCTGATGACGTTGATGATAAGAAGCTTGTAAAGAAGGAAGAATATGATGAAGAGGGGCAGTCGAAGAAGAAAGGTAAGAAGGAGTTTACGGCAGAAGAGGAAGCGCATGAAAAGTATGTTGCCATGTTTCCGATTCTTCATTCACGGACAACACCTACAGCTCTTTTTAATGCCATCCGTGACGCTAAGCTTGATATGAGGCGGTTTTTGGCTGACATCGGATTTAGTTCGTTACACAATTGTAACATAGATCACATTCCTTCAAGGTTGGGAAGGTATGTAGTTTCTAGATTTCATTCAGAAAGTTGTGAGTTGGTTTTGGAGAATGGCGAGTCAATCAAGGTCACTAGTTCAAAAATTCATGAGATATTAGGTGTTCCGTTTGGTGGTCAATCTCTTTTTTCTCTAGATGCTAGATCAGAAAATGATGACTTTGTGAGGAATTGGATCGGTCAGTTTCATCCTAAAAAACTCAAGGATGTCCGTGTTAATGACATTGCTAATAAATTGATCGAGTCTCGGGAAGCCGACTTCCTTTTTAAAGTCAACTTCTGTACCCTTTTTGCAAACTTGATGGGTGAGGTTGATGGGTTAAAGGGGAAGATATGTTTGGATGTTGTGTTAAGATTCTGTGAAGATACTGATGTTAAGGCTATTGATTGGTGTGACTTTATTTTTTCCTGCCTTAAACGCCATAAAGTCCCAACAATGACATCTAATCATTATACTGGTCCATATACCTTCCTTGTTGTAAGTTTCTAAGTTTTGAACTCGATTTTTTTGATTATTAAACGAGTTTGTGTGACAGATTTGTTATAACCTTCTTTACATTTTTTTGTTTTTCAGCTTTTGTATCTGGATTCCACAAAGCATGAAAAGATTCCTGTTGTCCGGACACGTCCTGCAATCAAAAGCTGGCCTTCATATTTAATGTCCCAACGACACGATCTAGAACTTAAAGAAGAATGTTTTGGTTTGCTACCACTTCAACCAGAATGGACTGAATCCGAGGTTCAAGAGGCTGAAGGGTTTATTTGTGGCGGTTCGGAAGATTCTTTTTTGAAAGAGGTTCCTTTAAAATTTTGTTATTTGTTTTACATTTATTGTTATTAAATGATATCAGTGTGGATTCAATACAGAATCTCATGGGATTCAATACAAATCTTATTGAATTCATTATGAATCCCATGAGATTTGAAGTGAATCCCATGGGATTCTGTACTGAATCCCATGGGATACATACAAACTCCAATGTTTTTCTGAAATGATGTTTTTCTTTTTCTTGTTTACAACCACAGCGAATCCCATGGGATTCACATGCAATTCAGTTAGAAATGAAATCCCATGGGATTCATTGCAATGAGCTTTATTATGACTATTACAATGTTTCTTATTTCAGGATTTGTTTAATAAACTTGAAAAAAAGTTAGAGTTGATTTGTGATGAAAGACTTGTTGTAGAAGATTATTTCAGGAAAGCAATGTCAGATTACCCCGGTGATGCAAAGTTGGGTGAGCTACATCAAAAGTATGCTCGAATTTTCTGCCAATCGAAGCCATTAATTGAGGTTGTCGATGAAGGGAAGGATGATGATGCTGATGGTAATGGGAAGGATGAAGATGCTGATGGTAATGGGAAGGATGATGAGGATAACGATGATGAAGAGGATGACGATGATGATGGTAATGAGAAGGATGATGATGATGATGGTAATGAGAAGGATGACGATGGTGATGAGGAGGATGATGATGACGATGATAAGAATGGGAAGAAGGTAACTTTAGAAGATTTGGCCGATGAGGCCGAGAAACAAGATGATGATAAAACTGTGGTTGAGAAGGATGAGGCTGAGAAGGAAGTTGATGAGGCTGAGAAGGATGAATCTGATAAAAAAGAGGATGAGGCTGAGAAGGAAGTTGATGCTAAGAAGGATGAGGCTGAGAAGGAAGTTGATGAGGCTGAGAAGGATGAGGATGAGCCTGAGATCACGGGCACCCCGGAGGGGTTAACGCAATGGATAGAAAATAATTTAGATAATGTTGATGAGATTATCATGTGTATAGCTGCTGAGCACGCATATGTAATATTCTTGAATCTCTTTCTTTTTTACGAAAATTTTGTTTCTTTTTAATTAAATCTTTTTATTGTTTTCAGCAAGAATCGCTCAATGGAGGTCCGCATCCAATGATGCCGCATCCAATGACTCCTGAAAAAATGGCTACTCGTGCTGGAAAGCGTGTGGTGAAACCTTCTTCTTACCTGTTATCTCCCTATATGAATAAGAAGACAAAGGTTGTAGCCAAAATTACAAGGCTGGAGTTTATTCTCGGAAATAATTCGTTTGCGATGCAAGGCGACAAGTTGTAAGTTTACATGTGTATTTTTAATATAGTTAATAAAAATTCACATCTAATCCCATGGGATTCAATACAGAATCTCATGGGATTCAATACAGAATCCCATGGGATTCAATACAGAATCTCATGGGATTCATTATGAATCCCATGGGATTCTGTACTGAATCCCATGGGATTCTATGTTGAATCCCATGGAATTCTGTGTTGAATCCTATGGGATTCTGTTTTGAATCCCATGGGATTCATACAAACTCCAATGTGATTCTAAAATGATTTTTTTTCTCTTTTTCTTGTTTACTCATATAGTGAGAGAATTTTTGAATCCCATTCTCGGGAGTTCACGGTGTTTTCCTTTCGTTTGGATATGGAAACGTTAGCTCCCAGTTTGTGGATAGATGCCAATGTTGTTAACTGTTGGAGTGCCATTCTGAATTATGAAGAAAGATTTAAAGAACATGGCTTTCCATCACGGCACTTTTTCCCAACCGGATGTATTGTAAGTATTTTATTTTTGATTTGCTTAGTATTCTTTTTTGTTTAATAAACTGCTGATCATGTTATCTGACTTACCAAACACCCCCAAAGCAATACAAATCATAACATGATCTTGTAAATTGCATATACAGATAAAATCTATGTTTGATGGGACTTTTGCGTCTGAGGACCAAAAATTTCAAAGTTTTGAAAAGGAAATTGTAGCTCAGTTTGCAGATGATGTTGCTGGCTTGGCTCTTGACGGCATTGACTTGGTATTTTTTTTTATTATTATTTTTTTGGTTATAAATTGTTGTTTGTGTTTTTATTTTGGATTCATTTTTATTATTTTTGTTTTTGTTAAAACAGGCTTTCTTTCCAATTTGCAATGGTTGCCACTTTTATGTCATCGTCATCAGCCTTACCAAAACAGTATCGATAACGATACTGGATAACAGTGATTCGGGAGCAACATATGATTCGAAATATAAAAAAACATGTGAATTACTTGTAAGTATTTACTTTTCTGTTTTTAAAGGGATTCATAAGTAATCCCATGGGATTCATTTAGAAATCACATGGGATTCTGTATGAATCCCATGGGATTCATAGTGAATCCCATGGGATTCTTTTGATGAATACTTTATGATTTAAACATAATCCCATGGGATTCATACATATTTCCATTTGAATCGCTATTGACATTTTCCCAGAATTCTAGTAATTTATGATCTTTTTTTTAATAATTTTGTAGAAAAAGTTGTTTTCCCGACATCTAAAGCTCTATGGTCACAAGAAACATGCTAGCATTCTTAAAGCTAAACCGAAAATCCCAAAGCTAAAATGGAGAAGAAAGAAAAACTTTAGTGATTGTGGTATTTTCACCATGGTGCATATGGAATGTTACCACGGTGAACCTGCTACAAAATGGGATTGTGGGCTGATTTCCGAGTCTGGCTGCTGTGAAATGGATGGTTACAAGATGAGGCAGGTCGACATGTTGAGGCGACTCAGATTCAAGTTTGCTACTAAGATCTTGTTACATGAGATTAATATGCATGCTGGTAAGCTTATTGATCTAGCCAAAGAGTTTGATAAACTTCCTCCTCTAGAAAAGATGAACATAATTGTTGAAGCTATTAAGAATAGGGAAAAACGCGAAGTGATTCCAAAAAACACTGAAAAGTTATCAGTTGATCCAGTTGAAGGTACCTTGATTGTAGAAAAGTTACTAGTTGATCCAGTTGAAGCTATCATTAGTTGATCCAGTTTGTCCCATGGTAGAACAGTTTGAGAATGTTAGAAAACATGTTAATTGATGTTAGATCAGTTTTGAGAATGTTCTTTTGAAAACATGTGCATTGATGGTAGATCATTTTGAGAATGTTAGAACAGTTTATGATGGAGTTTTACAATGTTAACTATTGTTTATCTTTTATGTGAATTATACAGAATCCCATGGGATTCAGTATGGGATTCATTGTTATCCATACAGATTATGCATACAACTTTTTGAAATAGAATATACAAGTATAGGATTCATTGTGAATCCCATGGGATTCACAATGAATCCCATGGGATTCATTGTGATCCATTCAGATTATCCACACAAGTTTTTAAACAGAATATAAATAACAAAGAAAAATAAATTTTCTTTTGGAAATCATCTAAAAAACATCTGAATATTCAATCCATATATTCAAGAAAATAATAAAAAAGAACTAACAAAAAAAAGGAATATAAGTAAATTAATTTTTTTCAAACATCAGTTGGTTTCGCCTTTCGCCTTGCCTTTGGGTTCATCAGACAAGTTGTTTTTGTATGCAAGTCCGTCTTCTCTCCACAATGTCCACAAGGCTTCATTTGTTTCTTTTTAACTTGAAGCGCTTTTTCTCTTTCACTCTTTCGCCTTTCATTTCGTTCTGCTTCTGAAATATTCCCTTTATTTCTTGCTTTTGTTGGATTGTTAACTATTTTCTTCTCAGGGTTAGAAATAGCAAAATGATCACCAATTACATCTCCTGTATTTCTTGAAGGAGGATTTGGCACCTCGGCCTCCACTTCTGTTTTCAATGTCTTTAACTTTTCTACAAAAGCACCCATCTTCACTTTGTCTTTGCTCAACTGAAACAAACATTCATCTACCGAAACGTTGCCTCATTTGTAAGTCTTTGAATTTCTTCATTTGTTTCACCATATCTGCTTTCTTTTCCTTCTCAAATCAGGTGGTATTATATCTCTTGTCCAACGCCTCAAAATATATTGTTTTGGAATGAAGTTAATATCACGATTCTTGAAAACACAGAATATGTGTCGGCATAGGAAACCGAATCGTACAAAATGTCTGCGCAACTACACACCACGACCATCTTACAGATACGCAGCATACCTTTTAAAACACAATAATTATTAGCCAATCCCATTAGACAATCCCATGGGATTCCCAGTGAATCCCTACAATTATTAGCCAATCCTATTAGACAATCCCATAAGATTCATACTGAATCCCATGGGATTACTATGGGATTGATTATGAATCCCATGGGATTGATTATGAATCCCATGGGATTACTTGATTAATCCTAGTTTATACCAGAAAGTAATATACCTTATAGTCTACAAATATTTCTGTTGCTACTGTTTCTCCTTCATCTGCTAGTTCTTTTGCAACTTCCTTATTAAGGATTCTATAAGCTGCCGGATTTTTGTCTCTAACAATGACAATCTCACAACGTTCGTCTATTTTTAGTTCCTGTATCGCACAAGTCCAGCATGCCTCATTTATTTCCGTTTGAACAAGTAGAAATATTGTCCTAGTATAAACTTTTGCTGCATGACGTTCAATTGCTAACTTTGTTTCACATTTTGGAGCCGCGTCTAGTGTTTTAAAGTCCAAATGTTCTTGAATATAACGTTGTCTCTCCATTGCTGATTCATAGGACATCATGAAACTAACTAGTGTCGCTCCTGGGCTTGTGAAACTTTTGAAGAACGAGTTTTCACTCTCAGACCTTGATGTCGTTCTCATCAATCCAAACAAAGGCGAGGTGATAAAATTGATGGATCGATATACTTTAATCAAACTAACTTAACTAGCTTGTTAAGGTTTAATAACCTCGGATAAATCCTAAGTTATTAACAAAGAAACACTGAGCAATCTTTATCAAGTATGCTGAATTTACTTAACAAAGCTAAGAAGAATAACATTTTATTATAAACTCTAAATCTGCTTATTATGCTGATACTCTAATACAATTATAAGATAATCGAACTTCTCTCTAAAACACTAATTAACTTGTGAATTCGTAAACTCTAAAACTCATAGACTCGTAGACTCGTACATCTAATGCCAATCTAGGAGTCCTTTTATAGGCTCAAGGATATCCTAGTCGGTTTACAATTTGTAACCTTGAACGACAAGTAATCTAAACATAGAATACAATACTTTCCATAAACGAATATAAAAGTTCTTTTGTTCTTGCAGTATTTTTGACTTCTAGGTGCAGATTACTTTGACTTTGTCTTTAGCAGTACTTTGACTCTTTGACTTTTTCCAGTACTGCGACTTACATACTTTCATATCATCAGTACTTTCATTTCTTCACACTTTTCATATCCCAACAATCCTCCCCTAACTTGAATTCTACTTGCTTGACTTCAAGTTCCTTTGTGAATGTATCTTTAACAGCTTCATCTTTAAGGACAGATTGTTTCTTAGTATTTACATTATATCTCTGTAGTGTCTGTGCTTGTCAAAGTATCTCTTAGAATTGTTCTTTCTGAAACATTCAAAGCAAACTCCATCTTTTCAACAACCAGACAACATATGACAATTTGTACATTAATTCAGTTTAAGTTGCATACTATTCTCATCACTTCCAGGTGTCTTAACTCCTGTGAGAGGTGAGTCAATGAAAATTTAATGGATTTAGATCTCTTTACCAAAGCCATTAATCTCTAGAGTAGCCAAATGTTTTGGTGTGTAAGACCATGGTACATTGATAACCATATGATTTTTAGGAAATCATTAGCTATCAACAGATTTGATTTGTCTTTACCAAAAGCTGTACCCTTCTGGACTAGTTAGTTCTTCTATCTAATGGTGAACTAATTACCAATAATGGATTTTCCACTGCCTTTACCACAAGCCATTTTCTTGTGGGCTAGCCAACTCTTCACATTAACTAATATGGTGAGTTGATTACCATACAACTTATTAGCAAGTTGTCAACTAAAAACGGATTTGATATATCTTTACCAGAGCCGTTTGCTCATGGATTAGCCAATCCTTTTGTAACCATGGTGGATTGATGACCTATTGATGTTGCCATCTCAAAATCCATTTATTTCACTTAACCTTTGTTTCAAAATATTTTATACTTAGCAAAAGGTTTCCTTCAAAAATCACTTAACTGGTTTAAAAACTGCAAGCAGTACTTTGATGAAAGTACTGTTTGATCAGCAGTACTTTGAATAAAATACCGATTTATCAAAAATAAGTTATTCAATAAAACTCATACCAGTTTACTCATCTTCTTCAGCAATAGTAGTCCAGTTGATAAATAGATTGATAACCATGCAAGCAGTTTCATTATCCTCTTTTACTTCCAATCCATGCTCTAGCATTCTTCTCATGAGCTCAACTGTGAGAGGATATCTTCTATTTACAAACATGTGTATCATTTTACCATTCTCCAGCTCTAAAACATGAACTCCAGACTCTTCAAAAAAATCTCCAGCAAACAATTTCCCATTGCTCTTGATTCTTCCCAATATCATCAGTGCTTTCCTCTTCTGTTTCCCACATGGTTATAAGATCTCCAAGCAAAACTAGACCAATTCCTTCTGATGGAATATCTCCAAAATAAGCTTTTACCACATTATATAGATAGAATAGATCCATTCTATCTATAATATGTAACAAATCCCATAGCCTATCGAAAACTTTGAAGCTTTCATCTTCTTTATGAAAAATCATATAATCTCCTTCTTTGGATTTCACAACTTCAAAAGCACTAATCTGAGATCTGTTCATCTTCATGTCAGCATCTTCTTTTGAATAATCAAAATCTACCACTCTGAGATAATTTCTTAATGCATCTCTAGTCTCAGATCTTAATTCAACTTTTTCTTTCTTTGAGAACTGTCTATCTGTAACTTCAGTTTTCCTTTTTCTTTTTAAATTCTTCTTCCTTTCAGCTTCAGTCCAAGAAGCTTCTTCTCTAAAATCTTTGATATCTGCAACACTCTTCTTATAAGATTCTGTCTCAGCATCATAGAGTCTTTTCATGTTAACATAGTTCAGTTTCTGCAATCCTTTATACCCTCGACCTTTCAAATAAGCCATCATAGCATTTCTGTCTTTAGCTAAATTAGGTCTTCTAGGCATATATCTAACAGGAGTAGGTGATTGTAATGGTTCATCAGCTTCATCATTTAATTGCTCTTGCAACTTTTTAGCCGCTTCTCTACTTTGAGCTTCCTCTCTTCTTGAGTCGCTCTATCTTTAGCATTTAACTCTTCTTGAAGCTTTCTAGCAGCAGCTTCATTCCTAGCAACTTCAATTTCTCTAATTTCTGCCAAAGGAAGTTTCTTCTTCTTTACTTCTACTAAAACACCTTTCCCTTTATCCTTAGGATCAATTGCAGGTTGAGAAGTTCTTTGTTGTTCATCTTCTTGCACTTCTCGAATAGTAACACCATCTCTTGGTTGTGATAATTCTTCTAAAATTGTAGCAATGAACTCATCATCACTTGCAGAATGAATAGGTTTGAGTGTAGCTTCCTCCTCTTCTTGTATAACAGTTGTAGAAGGACCAGCTTCCTCTTCAAAATTCAAAACTCTTGGAGTTATTAACTCTTGTCTAAAGGTACTTTGCAAAGCAGTACTTTGTAGTTCAGTACCTTGATCATCAGTACCTTGAACTTGAACTTGTTCCTCTTGTTCCTCAGTATCTTGAATGATCTTTTCTTGTTCATCAGTACCTTCAGGTTCTTTCTCCTTCTCAACATCTTCTTTCAAATTTTCTTCTTCTAAATTCCTCCCCAAATTGACAGAAGATGGGTTATGAACATGTTTTGCTTTTGGTGTCTTCTTAAAGTTCCTTTTGCGCTTGCGTTCTTGCTTAACCCATAAGCGATATCGTTTAATAAAAGGTGCAACATAATTATGTAACCTTCTGTACTTGAGCTTCAACCTTCTAATCTTTTGAGCCTGTTCTTCAAATGATTTCTTCAATCTTGTCAATTCCCTTGTTAAAGCATAGTTATTGAGAACTCGTTGTTCAAATTCCATAGGTGGTTCATCTCCTCCAGGTGACAAAGATTCTGCATGTGAAGAAACCTGTGGAGATGGTTGTGGAGATACTTGTGGAGATGGAAATGGTGGAACTTCAATATTGTCAGGTTCTATACGTTGTGAAGCAGTACTGTGTGAAGCAGTACCTTGTGAGGCAATATGTTGAGAAGCAGTATTTGCAGAAGCAGTACTTGCAGGTGCAGTACCTTCACTATCTTCATCGTCTCCTGCTTCAGCTCGAACAACTTCAACAATTTCCATCATAGAAGGAGTTAATGGAGTATCTTGACCCTTGAATAAAGCACTCCTTTTTGCCATAAGTGTAAAAATCTTCGATTGTTGAACAATAACAGGCAATAAATCTGTAGGTTTTGGCACATCAGCAAGTTGCTTGTTTAAGAAAACCTGTATAAACCGTGGGTACATTAGCCAAATAGATCCATGAGAGATATGCGAGAGCATTCCATCCAGTATTAGCCTTGAGAAGTTAAAAACTCTATTTGAAGCTAACCCAACCATAGCAGATGCTATATTTGACCCAAACTGCTCCCAAGAGGTACTCTTAGCACTTATGCAATGGAGCAACACATGAACCAAAAACTTCCAATGCGGACAAAATAGTTGTTTTCTAAACGTTTGTTCATTCAAAGATCCTTCATAACCAATATGTCGAAAAGTATCCCATATCAATTGCTTATCAAACCTTATAGCCCCATCTGCATCATTGAACAATAAATCTTCTCGGATGGAGGCTTGAATCTTAACAGTTCTTCCAGCAATTGTTGATCTAATATAATATTCATCATTCTCCATGTTATCTTTAGCATTAGCCCAAAATTCTTGAATCCAGGGCTCAATAATATCCGGCTCCACTAAAAGAGCATAACTGATAGGCGAACCAGTAAGATTATCAATTATATCATGAAAAAAGTATATTGCGTCAGTCTTATCCAAATTAGCGACCATATTATGCTTTGAAACAATAGGACGATTTGCCATTGTTGATTATGTAAGCACAAAAGAGTTGTAATCGAATAATATGCATATGATGAGAGAAAGATGGAAAAGATTCTAATGTATCAATATGAGAGGGAAAATCGGAAAGTATGTATTTATAGGTGAGATTTGAAAAATCACAGCCTAAAATAACATTGTTACCGTTAGCATTAATTACCCCTCAATATAACCGTTGGAACAATACTTTAATAAGACAAACAGTACTTCCACGTAAGCAGTACTTTCCCAAGCAGTATTTTCCAAGCAGTACTTTTACGAAAAACAGTACTTTTCCAATTTCTTCAGTATCAACTAAGTATACATAACTATCCTCCCCTCAAGCAATACATAGGACTATACTAACACTAAATAGTCCTCCCCTTAAATGTAGCTTACTAACTAATATACTCCAAAACACTTGACAGAAACGCCTTGTTTCCTGTCATGCTCACAGAACAACCACTATCAACAATAAAATGATCTTTAAGCTCCTCTTCTGGGTTGCCCTGTCTAATAAGATGAAAAAGTTAGTTGCTTTGAGGAACCCAAGCCATTACTGACTTGTGTTCCCCTTGTGGAGTGACATACTCACATTCTTTGAGTATATAATCTCCACTGGTTTCTAAAGCTTGATCCAGTATTATCTTTTGATTCAAAACTTGTGGATTTTCAACAAAACTCTCTTTTGCAAGTTTATTCTCTTTTTCTTGTATCACAAAAACATCTGATTCACTTTTTGTTGAAAGTACTGTTTGTCCCTCTGCAGTACTTTCCCTCTTAACCCATTCTGTTTTAACACTTGGTTCCTGAGATCTAAATCTCCTATGTGAATTGTAATACCTTCTAGGTTGATAGTGAGATCTCCTAGGATTCCTATACCAAGTAGTGTGATCAGTACCTTGTTTTGGCTGAGCAGTACTTTGAGAAAGTACTAGTCCAGAATTAACAGTACTTTGGAAATTACTGTGAGATACAGAAGGTTTTGAAAAAGGGTTTCTCTGGTGTGGGTATCTATGATCTGGTGAATAATTTCTGTGATTGACCCTATTTGAATTATTCCACACTGGTTTGTGCTCTCTCGGTTTCTGGTTTGTAGACCTATTCTTTGGAAACTTGCTAAGATATTCTGTGTGTCGGTCACAATCTTTGATTAAGTGATTAGGACTATAACACACAAAGCACAGTTTTTCACCCATACTTCCAAAGTGTCTACTCCTATGTCTATGACCAAAACTATTTTGCCTTCTAGGTGAATGATTATATCTGTTTTGACCAAAGTTATCCGAAAAAGGTTTAGCAGTACTGTTTTGAAAAGGTTTTCCTGAAGGTACTGCTTATGGAGCAGTACTTTGAGTTGAAGGTACTGCTTGACTTTGAACATTAGTTTCAACAGTTTCTTTTGGGGTTTGAGTCCTAGATTGACCAATAAGCTTCTTCCTAAACTCTAGACTGTCTACTCCAAAATGAGAGACATCAGGCCTAGGGGGTTGATAAATTCCAGTGGGAGGAGGGACTGCATGATAACCAGTGTCTTTCTTAAATTCAGGAGGTGAATCACTAACTGAATCCTCATTACTAGATGTGTCTACATAATTAATGAGTTCATCATCACTAGTGGTTACATCCTCAAAATCACATTCATCCTGATCACTAGATGAGCTTTCTTCTATCTTACTAAAATCCATACCAAATCCTAGACCAGTTCTAATGTGAGCTCTTCTCTGTTTTTCAACATAAGCAACATGTGACAGACCAGATTCACCCCAAGCAGCAAACTTAGCTAACAAATCATCTCTTTCCTTAGTTAATTTCTCAATTTCAGCAATTTTACAGTTTAATTTCCATTCACTAAGTTTTAACTGGTAATCCTGTTGTTCATATTTTTCAGCCCAAGCTACTTCATTAGTTTCATGTGCTAAGATTTTGGCTTCTATAGATTGTAAGGTTATTTGATAACCAGCTACCTCAGACCTAGCCTTAACACAATTATCTCTTTCGTAAACATAAACATTAAGTACTTTTTGATAAAAATCGTGAAACTTAGAACATACTTCTGTGATAGGATTTGATGCAGCTTCAGTCGACATCTTGAATATTGTTGAAGTAGGGTTTCTTCCTAGTCAGAGTTTCCACACAAGCTCTGATACTACTTGTTGGATCGATATACTTTAATCAAACTAACTTAACTAGCTTGTTAAGGTTTAATAACCTCGGATAAATCCTAAGTTATTAACAAAGAAACACTGAGCAATCTTTATCAAGTATGCGGAATTTACTTAACAAAGCTAAGAAGAATACCCTTTTATTATAAACTCTAAATCTGCTTATTATGCAGATACTCTAATACAATTCTAAGATAATCGAACTTCTCTCTAAAACACTAATTAACTTGTGAATTCGTAAACTCTAAAACACATAGACTCGTAGACTCGTATATCTAATGCCAATCTAGGAGTCCTTTTATAGGGTCAAGGATATCCTAGTCGGTTTACAATTTGTAACCTTGTACGACAAGTAATCTAAACATAGAATACAATACTTTCTATAAACGAATATAAAAGTTCTTTTGTTCTTGCAGTACTTTGACTTCTAGGTGCAGTACTTTGAATTTGTCTTTAGCAGTACTTTGACTCTTTGACTTTTTCCAGTAATTTGCAGCTTACAGTACTTTCATATCATCAGTACTTTCATTTCTTAAGCACTTTTCATATCCCAACAATTTACCAATTGTGAAGATCGTTTATAAGCTCAGCTAGGGATCAATAACAAAGATTAATAACATGCACAGCGGAATAAACAAATCGTTACTTTATTATTGAACACGGTTTTTATTCACTAACACTAACTAATCTTAGACGTTTATAGGAACACGTCTACTAACTAAACTAATAACCTAGGCGTTTACAAGACTATACGCCTAGGACACACACACACCTTTAGTCGACTACATTATGGAAGACTTATGTAAAACCTACATCTATGTCCTCTTTATATACTAGAGAATAAGGACTAATAAATAAAACTTCTTTTGCAAGCAAGTCCTTCCATCTTTTGTAGGTTTCCTTCTTGTCATATTAAGTCCCTCTTGTTTCATTCTTTTTGTCTTATCAACTCAAACGTATAATTCCCAACAATCTTCCCCTAGTTGATAATGACAAAACCATTCTTGAACGAACTTCCCTAGACGAAGTATAGAAATTGAGATCAGGGATCTCACCATGAATGAAACAAGTATGTCTTCCTTTGTCTTCCCCTTAATCCATGCCATGCCACTCAAACATCTCTTCCCCTTTTTGTTATTATCCAAATAGGGAACGTATGCAAATAATGATCTTGACCATCACGAGCCAATATCATACTTCCAATCTAAGACTTCCAATGTTTAAAATCGCCCACCATTACGCACCATAAGAAAAATGGATTCAAAACAGTAGAAAACTTCAACTAGCAGTAGTAATAATGATCAACAATAGTAAAAATCAAACACTTCCCCTTGAGTGATGCATGTACATCAATGATTCTTCAAAATCTGTAGACTTTATGTAATGATTACTTGTGAAGAAAACCGAGTATAACGAATTTGATGAAGAAGTAGAATTTTCCAAAATTGTGTCTTAAATCTTGTACTATCCACGGAACTCCATACTTATACGAACCAACAAATATAAGTAGACCGCAATCCCTTGAAAAGAATCCTCAACTAGTATGAGACACTGAGCACTACAATGTAACTCCTTTAAGTGATAGACAATGTGTGCATAGAGCATCATAAGAAAAATCACACATTGCTAGATTCAACAAGCTAGATGATAAGAACACAAACCAAGTAATTCCACTTCACCTTCAAATAAGTTATAAATAATCCTCTTCGTAATCAATTCTTCAATAAATCTCCAAAACGAGCTTTTTAAATCCTTTTAAGAACAAATAACTAAACTCTTTGTGTGTGTGAACAATAACCTGTGTGTGTGTTGTCCAATAACCATAACAATATGCTCGACTTCCCCTTAATTCCAAATCAGTCCTATTAGCAACACTTTTTTCTGTCACTAAACTGTCGCTAATCTGTCACTATCATGATTACTCCTTCCTCCCAAATCAGTTAGCGACACAAATTCTGTTGCTGAACTGTTGCTAAACTGTCGCAAATCAAAGAGCAGTACTTTGCGCCAAGGAGTACTTTCGGGGTCGAACAGTACTTTAATCAAAACAGTACTTTCGTCAAAAACAGTACTTCGAAAAAAATATGAGCAGCAGTACCTTCATGTTCGAGCAGTACCTTCATGTCATGAAGAAGTGGTAACTTGAATCTGTTGTCCATGTGATCTCGTACAAAACAAAACAAATCAACATATTCAGCTAATCAACGCTATCTCCATATCAATCTCCATGAGCATACCGACAAGCTACTTAATCAACATATATCTCGTGAGAAACCAATATTAAACATGGATCTACAAAATTCTTGGACCCATCACGTGACCAGTACAACCTCTCATCCATTGAATTAATCAAATATATAAACTTCCGATCTAACCAATCAGTACCATTAAATAAATAAGGACCATTGTATATACCATGTACCGTCAACACACTTGATGATACCATATGATGAGACTTTGTTTATTACCCCACGTGAATTCCAAGATCAAATTATCATCACTGACATTCTTAAATTTGCAATTGACCATTTACCAATTTGACACCTACGATCAGATGTTATAAGCAACTTATAAATTTATATTAATAAGTACGAATTTACCTCTTATCTTTTCTTTTAGTATTGGTCTTGATCAAGCACCCAAAACAGAATTTTGACCCATCTTATCTTCATAAAATCGACATTAAAAACTCCTTCAGCAGTCATATTCGACAGTTAATATCTTTTGCATAAAATCTCAGATCGAAAATCCCTTCGGTGAAAAGTTAGATTAGTATATAGAGAACGTCCACCAAAAATTTCGTCACGATCCAACGGTTAACAAAAAAGTTATGATCGTTTCAAAACAGTGCTGTTGTAACCTTACGAAAAATCAGCAGCAGACTTCGACAGTTTAAAACTTTTGATTGAGAGCTCCGATTGACAATCCCTTTGGTAAGATTAAATATAGATATACCAAGAATCTCCAGTTCAAATTTTAGCTCGATCCAACGGTTCAATAAAAAGTTATGCCTTCTGGAAAACAGTGCTACAGAAGTATTACGAATTTTTGACAGCTTCGAATTTTTCTTCCTTCTTCTTCAAGAAAACCTTGTAGATCCCTAGATATCACGAGCCCCAGGCTCTGATACCAATTGTGAAGATCGTTTATAAGCTCAGCTAGGGATCAATAACAAAGATTAATAACATGCACAGCGGAATAAACAAATCGTTACTTTATTATTGAACAAGGTTTTTATTCACTAACACTAACTAATCTTAGACGTTTATAGGAACACGTCTACTAACTAAACTAATAACCTAGGCGTTTACAAGACTATACGCCTAGGACACACACACACCTTTAGTCGACTACATTATGGAAGACTTATGTAAAACCTACATCTATGTCCTCTTTATATACCAGAGAATAAGGACTAATAAATAAAACTTCTTTTGCAAGCAAGTCCTTCCATCTTTTTGTAGGTTTCCTTCTTGTCATATTAAGTCCCTCTTGTTTCATTCTTTTTGTCTTATCAACTCAAACGTATAATTCCCAACAAAAATAAGCTGGAATCCACGTTTCTCGTAGTTTAAACATTTTGGTCATCCATTTGTGGTTTTGCAAACCAAAATCTTGAATCAACTTAGCCCATTTCAATTCCAATTCCATCGGTTCCATGAACATATTCCAAATTATCTTGTTTAAACGCTTCTTGAAATCAGTTTCATTGTATATTTCCTTACAAATCTGTAAATAAAATGATAAACCCATGTAAACCACTGTCGGATTCCCAGATGAATCCCATGAGATTCAGAGAAGAATCCCATGGGATTCAGAGAAGAATCCAATGGGATTCAGAAAGAATCCCATGGGATTCAGAAAAGAATCCCATGAGATTCAAAGAAGAATCCAATAGGATTTTGAATGAATCTCATGGGATTCAGAAAGAATCCCATTGGATTCAGAAAGAATCCCATTTGATTCAGAGAAGAATCCCATGAGATTCAGATAAAAACATTCAATAAATTACCTTTGCTGGAATTTTTTGGTGAATATGCCACATGCAAAGTCTATGTTTTGATTTAGTGAAAACGGCTTCAATGGCTCTTTTCATTGCCCCGTCTTGATCCGTCACCACCATCGTTGGTTCTATAGAAAAAGCAGTCATGAATGCCTTTAGTAGCCATGTGTAGGATTCAGTGTCTTCTTTTAAAAGCATTCCCGAACCAAGCGTGACACACTTTTTATGATTATCGACACCGGTAAATGGTACAAACACCATGTTGTATCTAAAAATAACATAAGTTTTAGTGACAGAATCAAATGTGATTACTGAATCCCATGGGATTCTCTATGATCCATGTCTTTTAATAATTTTACCTGCCAAGTATCTTTATGTGATTTAAAAACAATCCATGGGATTCACAGAGAATCCCATTGGATTCACAGAGAATCCCATGGGATTGTCAAGGATCCCATGTGATCCATACAGATTACCATGTGATCCCTTGTATAATCCCATGGGATTCACATATGAATCCCATGGGATTTATAACAGAATCTTATGTGATTTTTCATCAAAATAAATTATATTAAAAAGAAACACTTACTTATTACTCCTGAATGTTGCATCAAAAGATACTATGTCTCCAAACTCCTTATAATTGCATTTTGCAACTTCATCAGCCAAAAACATTGCGACTAACTCACTTTCTTCTACCTTATACTGAAATGTAAAGTTTGGCACATACAACTTTCTGTTTTCCATTTTATTTATAAGCATTTGTGCGTCACTTTCGCCTATGAAAATATTAATATCATTGATGATTCTTAAAATCAGAAGATGTCCCATGTACATATTCATATCCACCTTTCATACTCGTTAACAAATTGTGAGCCCGTGTTGCACCTATTTTGTTTGTTGCTGCTTTAACAACAAACATTTTTTCTTGCCGGTCATTTTTCTTTTCTTTTTTGTAAAATGTTTATACTCTTTTGGTATAAGCATATGATTGTGTTTTGCAATAAACTTAATTAGCTTGTATTTTCCAGAAACGATATCCAATTCTAACCTTATACGAGCTTGACAACGTGTTACATGTAGAGTTGTATTTCTTTTTTGTTTCTCATTGTGCTTAGGATCCAAAGTGTCTACATTAATATGTCTCGGAGCTCCTTCTTTGTTACACATGATGTATTTGGCTTGTACAACTCCAGATTTTGTTAATCGTTGTCATGCTTTTTTAATTTGAAACCCTCTCGCTTCAGCATAGGTACTATACATATCTATAGCTTCATCTATAGTATCATAGTATTTCCCCTCTTCTGGTACAACAATTCCTTCCACATGAGGCTCCCAATATATCGATCCACCCGGTGTCTCGGTGTGTTCATATAAAGTTGGTATTGGTGAATCCGATGGGATTTATATGTGAATTCCATGGGATTCACTGGGAATCCCATAGGACTCACAATGAAGACCTTTATATTTTCATGCTGAATCCCATGTGATTTAATACAGAATCCCATGGGATTTTGAATTTTTTCAACAAGAATCGAATCTAAACACATAAACCACTGGAATCCCATGGGATTTTGCATTTTTACAACAAAAATTGAATCTAAACACATATAAATCACTTGAATCCCATGGGATTTGCTTTTTTCAAAAAGAATTGAATCTAATCACATGTAAACCACTGGAATCCATGGGATTTTGCATTTTTACAACAACAATTGAATCTAAAAACATATAAATCACTTGAATCCCATGGGATTTGCTTTTTTCAAAAAGAATTGAATCTAATCACATGTAAACCACTGGAATCCCATGGGATTTACATTTTTCCAACAACAATTGAATCTAAACACATGTAAACCACTGGAATCCCATGGGATTTGGCATTTTTCAAAAAGAATTGAATCTAATCAAATGTAAACCAATGGAATCCCATGGGATTTGCATTTTTCCAACAACAATTGAATCTAAAAACATATAAACCACTGGAATCCCATGGGATTTGGCATTTTTACAACAACAATTGAATCTAAAAACATGTAAACACTGGAATCCCATGGGAGTTGGCATTTTTACAACAAGAATTGAATCTAAAAACATGTAAACACTGGAATCCCATGGGATTTGGTATTTTTACAACAACAAATGAATCTAAAATCATGTAAACACTGGAATCCCATGGGATTTGGTATTTTTCAAAAAGAATTGAATCTAATCAAATGTAAACCACTGGAATCCCATGGGATTTGCATTTTTCCAACAACAATTGAATCTAAAAACATATAAACCACTGGAATCCCATGGGATTTGGTATTTTTACAACAACAAATGAATCTAAAATCATGTAAACACTGGAATCCCATGGGATTTGGCATTTTTACAACAAGAATTGAATCAAGGAATTTACAAGTGGTTTCATTCACACCATCATCTTTATCTTGACTTTCATCTACTGGAACTTCAATTAAATCAGTTTCGTCTACTGGCGGCATTATTTCCCAGTTAATCGGTGGTGGTTCAACGGTGATTCGTACGGTTTGATGTGACGGTGACGATTTTAATAGATTTGATTTCGGCGGTTTGATTCCGGCGGCTTCAATGAATCCGGCGGTGGTTTCTATTATTCCGACGGTTTGATTCGTACGGTTTGATGGTGGTTTCAATGAATCCGACGGCGGATTCAATGAATCTGGCGGTGGTTTCATTATTCCGGCGTTGTTTCAATGAATTATGGCTTGGTTTCAATGAATCCGGCGAGAGGATGGAGATGAGATCTGGATTTGGGTTTTTTTGATGAGAGAGAAAGTGGTATGTTAAATAAGAGGATTAGGGATTATTTTTTGCTTTTATTGTAACATGTGATTTTACTAATATGCCCCTCCTTGTTATTTTCAGATGGAATGTAGACCATTGGATGAAAGAAGATTGGATGGTTGAGATCTTCTCATTTGTTCTTTGGATAACATTGGTTTTGCATGGATCTCATCTCATTCACCTATATAATATTATACAAATAGGAAAATTGAGATTTTGTGACCTTTTATAGTCTCTTATAATTTAAAAAGAGATTTGCTAAAACCAAATTTTTTTACAAATAAGCTTTCACACAATGACGTGTAACAAAATGATAAGAGTGAGGATTGTCTCAAGTTGTCTATAATTTGATTGGTCATATTAAAAAATTACGAGCTATTAGATTAAAGATTTAATTACTTAAATTGTCCATGTGGTTGACACACAGTTGCACATTTCGTCCTTAACTTTCAATAAGTATGCTAGTCGTCTCTTTGGTTGTCCATTTTACATTGACCGGTCCTTTAACCAAACTGGCGTTTGTTTTGGCCGTTAACTCCAAGCATGTGATGGTTACGTGAGGGGAAAAATAGTCCTTTAACTTTATACTAAACCATATGGACATTTTTTAACTCGAATATAAATTATTATTATTTTAACTAACCCATAGGGACGATTTATGTAAGTAACGTTATTATTATTATCATTATTATTTTTTTAGTTTAACTCTTAACTAAAAAACACACTACAACACAAATAAATTATCATCTCTTCCTCCACTACTTAGCACAACCTACCACCACCACCACCACCCACCACCCACCATCCACCACCACCCCCTCACCTACCACTACCACCCACCAGTACCCTCACCACCCCCCACCACAACCACCCACGTGGTCGTGGTGGTTTGTGGTAGGTGGGTGGTGGTGGAGGATGAGATGACAATTTATTTGTGTTTTGGTGTGTGGTTTAGTTTAGAGTTAAACTTAAGAAAAAATTTAATTACATAGATCTTCTCTTTGGGTTAGTTAAAAAAATTTAAAACAAAAAATAAAAAAATTATGTTCCGCAGTACAAAAATTTTTCTTGTGGTTTGACATGAAGTTAAAATGACTATGTTGCCCCATACATGACAAGCACGTACCTGGACTTAACTGCCAAAGAAAAGGTTAGTTTGGTCAAAGGACCGGCCAATGCAAAATGGACTTAGCTCAGTTGGCCACATGAGTTCCTTATGGAGCTTGGGAAGGGATTTTACTGGGTTCGAGTCTTGCAGGTGACAAAGAAAATTTGGATTTTCCTTTTAGTATGAGGCCGTGAGTTATAGGGATTTCCCTTCGCGGGTCTGTCCTAGTGGTTCGGGTCCTGGGCCTGCCTGTTTGGATGGTTTAACTTGCGGTCGGATTTCAAGTGTGGTGCCGTTCTAAAATGCAAAATGGACAACCACATGAAAGATTGATGTACTTACTGAGAGTTAAGTACGAAAGATGCAATTGTGTATCAACCACATGGACGATTTATGTAATTAACTCTATATTAAATTATTTATGTCTGAAAGTTTTCTACTACCATCCAATTAAATTTCTTCATTCTCATTTATAATCCACTTTAGTTTGCATCACCCATCTTCATATTCACATAGGCGGAGGTTTAAAGGGACCCAGGAAGGTGTTGGCACTCCTAGAGTTTGGTCAATAAGGCACCCTAATTCTTATGGCCTTCCCACGATACTCTCAAACCAAAAATGCTTCTCTCATTCTAAAGATTCTCTAGATTCACTTGTCTTATAACTTTTTTCAAGCAACACTTTAACCTTTAAAAGATTTTCGGCCCTCTTAAAAAAAAATTCAAGCTCAGCCATAACATATTAATTAATAAACTTCTCAACTTCATTTTACTGTTTCGAATTCCATCACATACGAGGATCACATTCAAAGCTACCATGCAGTTTACTGTTTTAGTGATGACGACAAGATTGAGGAACTTGCGGAGGAGTACATGGAGCACATCGAGAGTTACAAGAAGCTTCAACAAGTCAAGACGTAGTCTGTGATTTAACTACGGTGTAACCACAAGCAAAGATTACACCGTAACTCTTTGTTAAATTTTTGTTTAGGTTCTGTGAATCAATTACTACGTAATTGATAATTCAATTACGCCGTAACTATTAGTCGGTTCTGTTTCCTATTTTAGTTTTTGAGTCGTTTTTGGATTAGTTTTTTTGCTTGTTCCCAAGTTTAGCTTCCCTATAAATATAGGGCTTGGGTTTAAGTTTATTATTCAGTTATTCAATAAAAATTCAAGACATTGTATTTTATATCCTTGTGATTTGCTAAAACCTTGATAAGTTCCTGGTGGTAATTGGTTTAGAAGTTCTTCGTCTATTAAAAATCTAGAGCTTATTAGTATCCTAGATGGTGAACGGCGCAGAAGCAAAAAAAACCCATACCGGTGGTGGGGTGCGATTGACAGAAGACATGGATCGTGCGATTACCGATCTCGCGGCCAAATTCGAGAGCTTATCCATCGTTCTTGAGGATATCCGATCTACGCTCGGGGGTGGTAAACATCCAAATCGTGAGGGGTGACGAACATGGCATCTATAAAAGCCATCCTAACAAATGAGGGTTTCAATAGAAATCGTGCACGTAACCAATCTCCTAAACAAGTTTGGGGACATGATGACTTTGTGTCTTCGGAGGAGGAAGGAGTTGAGGAAGATTATGAGGAGTTCGGTGCAGGGATAAGGGATAGGAATCCAAGACATAGGAACGTGGTTCAAAAGAATGTCCATCAACAAGGTTATCGTAAGCGACAAGGTTATCGGGTCAAGGCCGAGATTCCTAACTTTGTTGGAAATCTTGACATTGAAGCGGTGCTAGATTGGTTATATGAAGTTGATAAGTTCTTTAACATCATGGATGTTCTAGAAGAAGAGTTAGTGAAGATCGTGGCTTATAAGTTACGAGGAGGCGCGAGAGCTTGGTAGCAACGTGAACAAGACAACCGTAGGAGACAAGGTAAGTATCCAATCAACACGTGGCCAAGGATGAAGAGAATGATTAAAGGAAGGTTCTTGCTCCGGATGTTGAGCAAATATTGTACCAACAATATCATAGTTGTGTTCAAGGGAAGAAGACCATAGCCGAATACACGAGTGAGTTTTTAAGGTTGCAAGCTCTTTGTAATTTAAGGGAAACAGGGGGACAAACCGCGGCTAGGTATATTAGTGGGTTGAATTCTTTGATTCAATAAAAATTGAGTTTGATGTCAATTTGGTCCGTTGATCAAGCTCAAAACTTAGCTATGAAGGCGGAGAGGTTGGTTTCTAAAACTGGAGTTGGGTTTAAACGGTCAACTTTAGAGACTGTTAATACAAATATCGTCATTAAACGTTATTTATATTTTTGAAATTTACCTAAGTTTTGTTAATGACAAAAGTAAATATAATTTTTATAAAGCTTAAAGCTAGTCAAGTCTAATAGATATTAAAACAATCTTTTTCGAATAATATCTTCATCACTCAAGCATTTACATTGTGATTAATCATAATGTATGATAAGAGTTTTTAGAATGTTTTGGTTTCTTAAAACCTAAACATTACATATGTATTTTCGTATTTCTAAGAATAGAAAAAAAGCATATGACATCATGTGATTCATCATTGAAATCATTGGAAGATTTCACAAGATTCTTTGTGTAGATTTAGGCTCTACATATCTTACACAATCTTGCATAGATATGGTTGAATTTGGCAAGATTTTGAGATCTTGTCTGCCGACCTCCGGCACCAAAATTTATAAAGTGGCGAACCCTTTAAAGGGTTCCGTGGTCAACGGGTGCTCGCCGAGAGTTTTGGCTATAAATAGCAAAGCCAAACCAAGTAATTTTTCATCCATTTCTATCATACTCTCATACATTTCTTCTCTCTAACCTTTCTAACTCTGTTTCATATCATATTAGTGATCTCTTTTGTAGCAAAGAAGATCAAGTCACATTCAAGCTTCAACGAGAAGTTGGAAGTCTTGTTTGTTTGGTGTTATATGATCTTGTGTTGATTCATACTTCATTGTTGTATCAAACTATTATAATCTTGTGAGTGTGAGTGGTTAGTATTTTAGTCCTCAAAATACATTGTGTGTGGGAGTGGTTGTACCCTTGGAAAGAAGTCGACATTTAGCTTTATGTCGAAAATAGTGTAAGCGAAGTGTAAAGGTTTCTCCGCCTATGAAAGGAGCTTGTTGACTAGTGAAGTTAACTCTCGAGTGTGAGACTCGGGGAGTGGAGTAGGGCAAGGAAAAAGAGTCCTTGTAGACCGAACCACTATAAACAACTTGTTATGGTTTGATTGTTTCTTTCCTTATATACTCTTTACATATTGTTTACATATTTCATTAACATATCAAGGATCAACATCAATTGATCTTTCTATAAGTTTCAAAACAAAGTTTTTTATCGGTAAACTATTGAACCCCCCTTCTAGTTTTCTACAATTGGTATCAGAGCCTCGTTGAAACGATCCATGGATTCTGAAAACTTTAAAGAAGGGCAATCTATGGAAAGACCACCACTCTTTGAAACCAATGGATTTATCTATTGGAAAAACCGTTTTGAAACATATGTAAAATCAAAAGATATAGATCTTTGGTTTGTTATTGTTAAAGGATATTTTAGTTCTACAACAAAAGATATTTCTGTTGATGAACAAAAGAAATTAATTGCTAAAAACAATGAAGCTAAAATGATGCTTTATAATGCTTTGCCTAGAAAAGAATATGAAAGAATTTTCATGTGTGAAACCGCCAAAGATATTTGGGAATCTTTGATTGTTACACATGAAGGAAATTCACAAGTCAAGGATAACAAAATTGATCTTCTTGTTCAACAATATGAACAATTTGTTATCCCTGAAGATGAAACCATTGTTTGTGGCTTGCTCGCTTTAATACTATTATTACATCACTTAAAGCACTTGATGAATCTTTTCTTAGTAAGAACTTTGTCGAAATTCTTAGAGCACTACATCCGAAGTGGAGAGCTAAAGTGACGGCTATTGAAGAATCAAAAGATCTCTCAAAAATGTCACTAGACGAGCTAATCGAAAACCTCAAAGTACACGAAATGGTGATGGAGAAAGATTCGGAAATCATCAAAGGAAAAAAGAGAGAAAATCAAATCCGTTGCTCTAAAAGCAAGAACGGAATCAAGTGATGATGACTAATCTTGCTCCTGAGTGAAGATGAAGAGTATGCCATGGCCGGTAGAGATTTCAAAAAGTTCTTTAGAAGAAGAGGAAAGTTTGTAAGACAACCTCGAGAAGAAAAGAAGCCATTCCGAAAAGATCGGGATGACAAAAAGGGAAAAGGTGAAATAAAGTGCTTTAGATGCGGTGATGCAAGTCATCTAATAGGAGATTGTCCCAAGCCACCTAAAAGCAAAACTCAACAAGCTTTTGTAAGTGGTGCTTGGAGTGATAGTGAAGATGATGAAGAATCAAGCAAGGAGGAAATCGCTCTAATGGAACATGAGTCAAATGAGGTACATTCCGACTCATCTTATTCTTCTATTGATGATGACACCTTGCAAAAACAATACAATCAATTGTGTGAGCTAAGTCTAAAAATCATAACTAAAAATAAAATTTTAAAGACTAAAAAGGAATTTTTAGAAAATGAAGTCTATGAGTTAAAAGAAAAGGCTAAACGATTAGAAAAGGGAAAAGAAAAAGACGATGATTGCAAATCATGTCAAGAGCTTAATCTTGAAATAGAAAAACTAAAGCTCACACAAGATGTTCTAATCGAACATAATTCTAAATTTAAAAGGTTTAACAAAAACATCGCGTGTGCCGATGAAATAGTTAGAATTCAAAAACACCGGAAAATGAATGGGATAGGATTTAATGAAGTATTAATTCCAAAAGTCAAAATAAAACGCCGAAAAAAGGACAAACAACTGTCAAAACTATGCCACGTAGCAGCAAAGACGACCGTGATGGACCCAAAATAAGGATCATGTCTGTAAAAATGGTGTCGTGGGAACTTCAGTAGGACAAAATGTTTGTGATATGGACCGTAGCGAATTTGTCAAAGTAAGAAAGAAAAACAAGGATAGTGTTAAACTAAAACCTCTGTTACATCGAGTAGGACTTGCTAAAATGAATTTAGATCAAAAACTACTCAACAACGACGTAAAAACACCTTTTGCGCCTTTCCTAAGAGTAACCACAACATACAACCCAACTATCAACACAACGGTTGGAATCATAACTTCCCTAGACCATATCAAACTCCAGATTACATGTCATGGAAATCATACCCATCGTTTCCATACATGCATCAAATAAATGGTATGTTTAACCCAAACAGACCCATGAGATATTGGGGACCAAACGCTTGAGTTATTTGCTTCTTAGGTATGCTTGAAAGTTGGATTGGAACCTGATGAGTGGATAAAAGATAGTGGATGCTCACGACACATGATGGGCAACAAAAGTCTCTTCTCATCATACCAAGAGTATGACGGAGGTAATGTCACTTTTGGTAGCAATCTCAAAAGCAAAATCATTGGCAAATGTACGATCGCTAATAACTCCCTAACTATTGAAAATGTTGCTCATGTCGATAGGTTAGGATTTAATCTACTTAGTATTAGCCAATTATGTGATAAAAAGTATAAAGTACTATTTGATGAAAATGGTAGTAAAATACTAAAAGATGGTATCACCATAGCTAAAGGAGTTAGGAAAAACAACATATAACGCTATGAAAATAGATAAAACATCTAATGACAAACTTTGTCTAACAACATTAGATGATAGCTCAACCCTTTGGCATAGACGCTTAGGTCACGCTAATATGAGACTTATACAAAACCTGTCTTCAAAAGAGCTAGTAAGGAATTTACCAAAACTTAAATATGATCAACATTTTTGCGACGCTTGCAAAATTGGTAAACAAACCTATAGTAGTCATAAGTCTAAAAATATGGTGTCCACATCTAAGTGTCTAGAACTTTTGCATATGGACTTGTTTGGTCCATCTAAGGTCGTGAATTTGACAATGAAACACAATTTGGAAACTGTTGATCCTAGTTGAGCAAACGATCTAATATAGAAACTGAGTTGTAACAAAAGCTTATTAAGTATTACGCGGAATTTAACACTTAATCTTAAGAAGAAGAACACTTAATATTCAACACCTCAATATTATTTATTAATACGAATACTCTTACAGATAGGTTTTGAAACCTGAAGTGTATCGACCTTAGATATAAAACTTACGTATATCTAACTTAACCTAGAACCTCCTTTTATAGACTAAGGAGTCCTATACATTATACAATACGGAACCTACAAGATAAATATCTTTTCCATATTTATCTAATACAATAAACTAAACCGACTATACAAGACACTAGCAGTGATTACAATACATCGTCCGTGGTTACACATTACTACTAGCCGTGGTTGTCTTCATCACGCCATATTTCGTCCCGGGTTATATCAACACCTGTCCGTGGTTCCAGTACTTAGAGTAATTCATGATTCAAGGAATCAAAACCCAACACCTCTCCCTAAACTTGATACATTCCAACATTCTCAAGTTTCTTTAAGCTCAAAACATTTGAATTGGAGGATGTAGCCAAACACTTATGAGATTTAAGAATTGTCTCATATTTCTTCAACAAATCATAAGGTTGACCATCATAGGGTAACAGCATCTTGATAATACCAGGTTTCAACATCTGAGCAATAATTCCTAGATACTTATTCAACTGAGGATATTCACCTTCTACAAGCGTATGAATAATCTTTCCAGAAACAGTTAAAACATGAACTCCACAGGTTTGATACAAAAACCATCTTGAAACATTACCATTGTAGAGTACTTTCCACTCAGGTTCATCATGAGTTGGTTCAAATAAAATCTTCAAGTTATAATAGACCAGTCTGTCATGATAATCATTTGGATGTACTTCACCAAACTTATTCTTGTAAAGTGTCCAAAGATTCATCAAATCATCCCTTTCAAAGTACTGAAGCATTTGTGAAAATTTTTTATACTCATAAACTTCATTGTTGAGTTTTTGAATTTTCCAAACTCCTTCACTTCCATCATTAAGCTAAAACTCATAAGAAACAATTTGAGTAACATCTTCAACTTCTTTCAATCTTTTAGAATCAGATGTTTCTTGAATCTCAGAATTTCTCTTTCTTTTACTTTGAATCCACTCATCATCCTTCTTAATCCACTCTTATTCCTTCTTAGAATTCATTGGACAAAACTCATCATTATTAATCCTCATACACCTTTCATAAATCTCATGAATTCTTTCAAAGGAACATTTACTAAGATTTTCAGAAATGTGAATGCCTGAATTCTTAATAATTTTCATTAGTACATTCCTCATCTGTGCCATTGAAGGAGGTTTCTTTCTTATAACTTGTTTCCTTCCTTTACTAACCTTCCTTGCCCATTCACTCAAAAGCCTAGCTTTTTCCTCATCATCCAACAAATTCCATTCTTGTGCAGTAAATTCATCATGTATTTGTTGAGAAGCTTCAAGAAAGTTTTGTGATTCATACCATATAGCTAACCATCTCTGACTAGCTTCCTCTTCAGCTTGCTTTCTTTTCTCTAAAGCTGCCTCTTCTTCAACTATTATGTTCTTTGCATACTCTGCATCATAAGCTTCTTTTTCTGCTTTAGATTTAAAATTCAGCTCTGGTACTGCAACCCCTTTACTTTTTCCAATATCAGATTGAACCACTTTCTTCTTCAAAGGTTCACCAATAACTAAACTTTTGCCTCTGGGTTTGGGTTTAGTTGCGTGAGATTGAACAGATAAAAACAGTGCAATGATAGGTGTAGAAATAGATGAAGTTTTTACTTAGATTTATCAAAGTACTTGCAGCCTTCTTTCTCAACTTTTAGACTTAGGTGGTGATAGCAGAGAGAGTTGTGACAACAAGGAAGTGGTTATGATAGCGTTGGGTATGATAGTAGTTGGTATAATAGCCATGTTCATATGCGCAACATTGGTTAAAGAGTACTAACCGTGGTTTCAGACATACCATCAGTGTTTGTGTTCTGTACATCTTCTACAACTTTCTTCACATTTTCAAGAACCTCATTCCATCTTTATCGATACCAAAAATGTTTGATCTCCACTATCAACATCTTCTTCCATAGATACACAATGCCTCCCCTATTGTTGCCTTCACTCCTCCCCTGTTTGGATACATCCTCCATATTCAGAGCTGGAGAGGAGTCCACCTTCTTATTCGTTCTTCTTAGCTTCCTTAAAAGAATCCCAAGTTTTTCATCTTCTCCAAAACCAAAACCCTGTGCTTCAATCTCCTAATATCCGTACCTTGAAACACAGCCAACCTCGTGACTCGAAATCGCCTCCTCCATCTTAGTACATTTAACCGTCAATTCATTTAAGCGTTCAAGAATATCCTCCTCACTTCGACCTGTGTGAACTGGTCCGAGAGGTGGTTCATTGGAACAGTCATCATGTACAAACTCAAAATCCGTCAATTCATGTTCAGGTTCCAACCTATCATCATCACTTCGAGCTGTGTTAATCTGCCCGAGAGGTGAATCCTGGATATAGAAAACATAGCATCGAACGGAGCCTGAACATCTATGCACCCCCTGTATAGCCAAGTAGCTAGGGATACCTCCACCGTGTTAAGTTCCAAGGAACTTTCCACATTAGGAGTTGCCAAAGGTTGGGTCTTATGTATGTTTCCACTATCCCACCAGCAACAAAGTATGAATCAAGAGTGGAAGCCCTTCCAATCATGTCACCTTCACCACCCGTGGATGCCTCATAACAACACCACTAGCACTAGCCTGAGATAGCTCAGCCCTCCCTTCCTAGTGAATACAATAGGTGTAGCAGTGGTTTGAGTTGGACTAGAAGTGGGTTGAGATACACTATCGCATTTACGTGGTGTACTATCGTGGTTTTGAGGTGCATCAGCCAGTTTTTCAGATGTTACAGAGACTAAAGGTTGAGATGCAGAATCCTCATCAAACTCATGATCAGTAGGCAAAGTAAGCATATGAGGAAATAAAGGCACATCGATAATGTTTACATTTTGTGGCTGATTCCTCATATATGCAAAAACCTTAGAAAGCATATGATTTACTTCATACTCCTGAGTATGTTCAACATGCTCCTCTATTTGACTTTCCACAATCAGTTGAACAAACCTAGGATATAAATAGTATTTACCCTTCTTCCTCATGTTTTGTACTAGCCCCTCATATATCATCTTAGACCAATTGAACTTTCTTCCATCAGACGAACAAATAATAGCAGAGTAATTTTTGAAGGAAAGTCATTAAACCCTCGTGGTCTTATTACTCATACACATCAATAAGGTATGAATAAGAAACTTCCATTGTTTTGAAAACAAACTCTTAAAATATTTTACCTTATCACCTCTCGGTATAACCTAACCTTTCCAAACCAAAGAACAATCTCAACATTTGAAAGATTATCAACACCAGCAGCATCATCAAACTTTAAAACATCCCTAATGATCTCCTCAGAAACAGAAATAGCATGCTCATCCACAAAAGTGCTAAAAACTTCGACTCCAGCAACCTTTTCAAGCTTAGCATTCCTCCAGAACTGATGTATGTAGGCTTTAAAAATGGTTGGTGTGACAGTTAAGGCATAATGAATAGGACTGTGAACAAGGAAATCAATCATTTGATGAAACCCTTCAGATCGATCATTCTTTGTAAGAATAGCAACAAGATTATGTGAAGTGGAATACTTTTCAGCCATTGTGATGAATGATGGTTATGATGTGGGTTTTGTGAATTTTGCAAAGATAGGTGATTAGGGTTAGAGTAAGCGCCAAGTGAAATGGTTTGAAGATCAAATAAATGATCCATCCGTGATTTGGGGGAAATAAAATACTTTTGCAAAAGTTACCAAGCAGCCCCTGTAGTATCCAACTCCAACAAAATGCTATCCGTGGTTGCAGAACAGCTATCCGCGTTTAGACACAAACCATCCATGGATACATAGTAACACTTCAACCAAACTACCAAGAATGATAGCAAGCAAATCTAGTTATGAAAGAGATCTCACAAAAATATGAAGGATGACAATAATTTTTATAACAAACATAAGTAGCTAACACACCAGCTCCTATGTACACAAATTCTTCATACCTGCAAGACAAAAACACAAAACAAACACAGAGAAGAAGGTTATTGTTATCAGTGGTTAGTTTATACCATCAGTGGATCCAAATGACCTATCCGTGGATAGAACAGGTAAGTCAATATGGTCAACATTTTGGATTAATATCAGTCCAAGACCCAAGAATCACATTAATTCCTCAACCACATTTAACCTGCCCCTCATTTACTTCCAAAGCCCATTTCTCTGCTTATATAAAGAACCCAAAACTCATATAACACACACCAATTAAAATCAAAACCCTAATTACCCCAAAATCTACAATCAACTTCAATCACCATGTGGAACCCTAGTTGGAATAAACCAGAAGTAGTTGATCTAACATCCTCCTCATCCTCATCATCATCAAGTGAAGATACTAACCCATGGCAGTTTTACCTCCCTCCACAAGAAACAAGACCAAGAAAATCCCCATTTCTTCCATCATCAGAAGATGATAGTGTTGTGAATCCAAGTGATGCATCTGAGGACTCTGATGACTCCTCAAAGAAGATAACTTCAAACCCCCAACCTTCATCATCCCAACCCCAAACAAGACCACGAAGCAGCAGAAACCCACCACTCCCAAACAACAGAGAGGTGGTTCTTGGTCTTCAAAGCACCAGGTGTGGTGCTTCTTCACATATCGTAGTGGGAAGGAAAAGGAAATGGAATGATGCTTTTGGTGAAACCAAGATGCAGTATGATATGACTATGTCCTTTGTGCTTCATCTACTGTGGTCATCGTCATCTTCGCTTTCATCAATCCATCCTTCCCATTTTGATCCTTAGTTTCGTCGTGCATGGTCATGCATATCACAAATGCATATCCAAAGAATTGAAGGAACTATGTGAGCAAGTATAGTAATAGGAAATCATGTATAGAAGTAGTCTTTTAATTTGAACTTGAAGTTGCATTGTGTCAGTAGTCAAACTGTTTTGTTGAATGAATGAACAATGAACTTCAAGACTTCTTTTACTTCTATAATGATCTTTCTTGTATCTGCAAAATGGTTAGTAAAAACAGGACAACTAGCAAAGGGTTTGAACCAAACAATCAGTGGTTAGAAACAAACTATCCGTGATTAGAAACAAGAATAGCAAGACTAAGATTACATAATAACAGTCCAATACTTATACAAACTTTTACAAAACAAGTTGAGAGATTAGAGATTAATCATTCCAATACTAACAACAAGGTAATCAAAACCTCCCCACATCAGATGTTTTGGTGAGAAGATCAGCAACATTGAAATCAAGATGGATTTTTACCATTTGAATCAGCCTTTTCTCATTACAATCTCTAATGAAATGATGCCTTATCTCAATATGTTTAGTTCTAGAATGTAAAACAGGATTTTTAATGATGCAAATTGTACTGTTATTATCAATGTAGATCTTAGTATGCATAAAATTGTACCCAAATCCAAAGAATTGTTTCTGAATCCAAAGAACTTGACCACGCAGAATAGCAGCAGCCTATATATTCAAGTAGGATTAGCCACAATAGTTTGCTTTTTACACTGCCATGAAATAAGTCTGCTTCCCAAAAACTGACATCCTCTAGTAGTAGACTTCCTATCCAAGCTAGCACCAGCATAGTCACTATCTCGGTAGGCCACCAAGTCAAAAGCTGAATCCTTAGAGTACCAAAGGCCCAATTTAGGATGACCTTTAAGGTATCTAAAGATCCTCTTAACAAAGATTCATGTGTGAGGTATTTGTGTGACTTGAATATTGCACACACACATACTGAGAACATAATATCCGCCTAGATGCGCGGAGATACATCAAAGATCCAATCATGGACCTGTACAACTTCTCGATCAACTCGTACTTCCATCATCGTAGCAATGGTTTCAGTCTCCATTGGTGTAATAGCACTCTTCACATCCTGAAACCCAAACTTCTTCAAAACATCTGCTATATACTTATCTTGACTAATGAAGATACCATCAGTCCTTTGTTGAACCTGTAGCCCCAAAAAGAAAGTAAGTTCTCCCATAGAACTCATCTGAAACTTATCATGCATAAGTTTCTCAAAATCCTTGCATAGCTCCTTGTTAGTTGAGCCAAAGATGATGTCATCTACATAAACCTGAACCAATAAAATATCATCTTTGTGCTTTCTAATGAACAAAGTTTTATCAATCAACCTCTTTTAAACCCATTGTCCATCAAATAAGTAGACAGACACTCATACCATGCCCTAGGAGCTTGATGCAACCCATACATAGCCTTCTTCACCCTATAAACCTTGTCGATGATCGATCTCATAAACCGTGAGGTTGACAAACATAAACCTCCTCATCAATTGTGCCATACAAAAATGCACTTTTAACATCCATCTGATACACAACAAAAATTTTGAATGAAGCATAAGCTAAAACAATCTAATAGCCTCAATTCTTGCAACTGGAGCAAACACTTCATCATAATCCAAGCCTTCGGTTTGTGTGTATCCTTGAGCAACCAACCTTGATTTATTCCTCACCACAATACCCATTTCATCCCTTTTGTTTAAAAACACCCATTTTGTCCCAATTTCCCTCTTACCATTTGGAAGATCTACCAATGTCCAAACCTCTTGAAGTTTGAACCGAAGAAGCTCCTCTTGCATTGATTCTACCCATCCTTCTTCAGATAATGCTTCTTCAACTCTCTTAGGCTCCTTTTGAGACAGAAAACAAGCAAACAAGCAATTTTGTAGATCTTTATGACTGCTTTTTGTGAAGTGATCTTGCAAAGAACCCATGTTCAGAAAGGGTTC
>OU343221.1:337665022-337802684 GCA_910596185.1 Chrysanthemum makinoi
GACCGGTTAGCTGTATAGGATGTTTTGTGAAGAAATAAAGCTTGACAACCAACCGTCAAATACGTTAATAAGGGATTTATAGGCCGGAGCTAGGGCAACATTCCTACTCCTTCCCTTTCTCCTATGGGCTTGGGCCTAAGCTCATGGGCCTTCTACATAAGCTTAAGGCTAATAACAAACATAACGGCCATAATAAGCTAACTATTACATATGAGTAACTAACACTTAATAAGTGTAGGGAGTAGATTCCACAATCCCCCCTCAAGGTTAGGACTATGAGTCCAAACACTCAATGTTGGTGATTGACAAACGGTGTAAAAAAAGCGTTGATGTAAATATCTTTGAACGTCTTCTTACATTCTTCTTTCCTTGTGAGAAGAATATGCATTGGTTTTTTTTGAAAAAAGACTCCCAGTGTAGAGAATAGTTACTACTTTGAACGGATGCTTTAGTCATCTTTAACTTTGGTTCTTTGATCATTGTTCTTTGTGTGAAAGTGATAGTATTGATTATTATGCATCAATTTCCTCAGGTCTGCTTCCCGGCACACCGGTCTCCACATCATTCTTCAACATGCTCACACCGCAACGCTCTTTGACGTTGTAATTCAGTATTGATGGAGTTCTTTAAGTCTTTAACTTTGTAGATTCTCTGTATTGACGAAGAATCGTTCTGACTGTTGTGTTGCTTTTGGATAGAACTTCCATTAGTGATGATGTTGGCGTGAGCATGAGAGAATCTGCATGATCATCCCGCTCCGGAGCTTCCATAAGAAGAAAACATTTAAACGGTTAGTGATAAGCGGATTCCGACTCTTACAAGTTTGAACTTCGAGAGTGTTAACAACATAGTGTGAAAACAACAATCTAATTCTTACAAGGCCGTTCCTGAATCGGAGTCCCACAAGTGAGATAACACGATGTACGAAGTACACCTACGATTCAGATGAGTCGCTGAGGTACACCGAAGCATCACCTCACAACTGTAGACCGTTTGAGACCACTAAGCGCAATCCACGGGGAGTAGCCGAAGCGACCTGCTGTCAGGGCTGTTTGATGTTGACCCTGGCAGGAGTTTCCATTCATCATTGAGGATCACAGTTGTGAACCTCTCATAAATGTTCTCGACAGATTGCTAAGATCTGTGAAGGACTCGATAATGTATCACTGAAATTCTTATGGTTGAATGTCAAGTGATGAAATGTCAAGTGTACCTAAGAGATCTTTTGATGAATCTCGTGGCTCTAGACTCAATATTGCGTTTTGGTTTTCCTGCCGGAGACTAGGAGAGGTTCCCTTCTTTAATACCAACGATCTCTAAGAGAAAGCCGATAGTTTACGTAGGGTTCCCTGTGAGAATGAAACAAGCTTATGTTTAGAGAAACTTGAGTGGATAAGAAGGTTTAGTGCATGCGTCACTGGGTCCATGACGAATTTTAATCTTCAATACCGGCGTCACTAAGTTACAACCAGTAGCATATGAATTGAACCCGTTGTCTGCCCTAAGTTGAATAATCTGGAGGGCTATTTCTTTTCACCCTTTTCTTTGCATTTCTTTTTAATTCTTCAACTCCTTCTTTCTCCGATTCTCATTTTCTCCTTTTTACAATCATACCTAAGGACTTCTAAATACTAACTATTTGTGGTGTTCTGGGGTAGATCCATCCGACTCTGGCGGATCATAGGACGGTTATTCCTAACCTTAGTCACCTTATAACTCCATGACTAACCTATGTTGCCATAAAAACCACTGATGTGAAAAATCTCTCACAGTGTTTATGAATGAAAAACATTTTAGTACCACTGTTGAGATAAGATTTTGCATAAATACTCCCCCTCCACATGTGCTTAAGAGTTTTAAACGGTTAAAATGCACAGTGAGGAAAGAGCGCGCACATTTGAATTGATTCACTCAAGATAGACATTCCCCCGCGAGACACAGTTACGTGGCATAGTTAAAGAGTTGCATTGTCAGCTTTTAGGTGACAACTGGCTCTAGTAACTACCTTGAAGGTGTAGACAATCCTCGAAAGGTCGTCAAACCCGTCAGAGTTCATGTTTATCAAGAGTTTCTCGAATGGTACATTCTACTCAGACAAGTCCTTTGCGAGAGACACGTTTACATCACTAGCGAACTAGCTTGAAATTATTACCCGTCCAGGACAAGTCTTTTCGAGTTACTAACAGTTAAGCATCGTCAATTCGTTGGTTAAGTCTGAAGCACACAGATTCATTTGCATTTTACACAACATATTTCTTATCACACATTTTCTCCCCCTCAAAAATGGCATATTAATGTGTTATTTTTGAAACGTTTGAGAATAAATATGACCATTTCGAGTGTTGCGGGAAGAATGACCACTGTGAACAATTTTGTGAACAAAGTTTCAAATACTCCCCCTCAACAAGTGATATAAACGGTTGAGGTTTTGAAAATCATAAGGGGAAGTACTTGTTCTTTTGAGCAAAACCTTGAAAAAAGAAAGGTTTGATAGGTTTTACTCAAAAGTAAGAAGCTTTCGCTCCTTTTCTAAGGATTGTGGCACTGATGCGTACCACAGGGTCCTTTATTTACAAGTACGGGTTGTATACTGTAATGTGTGCACAAGCCATATACATCATTAATCAAACATCCAAAATTATATGAAGAAAACAATTCAAGGGGTACCAGGAAGTGCAGTGATGTTCCCAGGAGTGTGCACAGGGCGTTGAAATCCGGTTATGTTTCTCCTGGGTCGACCACCGACATAACTCTCCAACCGTCTGAACTGATCCCTTCGAAACAACCGTTCATCAATCATTGTGATGATCCGTCTCACATCCCTCCTTTCCTGAGAATTCCAGCGCTTAGGAGACCCAATTTTCTAGCGTATATCCTTCAACCTGTATGCCAATCCATCCCTAACCAGCTTCAAAGTATGATCCCCGAACTTGTGGAGTTCGCTACACGCCATTAGACAGTTTCTTTGAAGTTCACTACGGTAAACAACTCCGAAAGGTTTGCTGATGAGTGTGTATTGAGATAGCTGGTTGATATCGAGAAGATCAAGCTTTAGAGGAGTGAAGTTGACACGCTTCTGATAAGATTCAACAGCCAGCTGGAGATCTTCTACACGTTCCTTGATGACAATCCGTCTTATGAAGATGAGAAGTGACTTGATAAATTCGCGTTGTACTGCGGTTGAGAATTGTCTCATGCGACCCTGTACCTTGGCAAGGTACATGTCTTCGATGTCATTGAGAGACAAATTCTCAAAGTCAGCCTCAGAGAAAGCATAGTCCCGTTCATCTTGTCGTTTGACTACGATCTTCTTTAGGAATGTGTAGTCCCACTTAGACGAAAGGTCAACGTGTATGATGGCAACGATATCTTTAGAACTATGCACAGCATGTTGAGACTTCTGAACCTGACAGCTTCTGTAGTAGATTCGTCGGCGTTCTGGCCAGTGATGAATCCCATACAATGCATCTCGGTCGTATGCTTCCACTGTGTTGGAGAACAAGTGGTTGGCACGTTCCTCAATGGCTATGCAGTTTGAGTAGACATCTGCTGGGAATGGAAGTGTCAACGATGTAGCATATTTTCTTGAATCATCGTCACCGTGTAGAAGAAAATCCAGTCTTTTTGAAGAAATATCTGAAAGGAATCCTTGTATCAGCTGGTTGGCCAAGTGTTGGTAGAGGTTTGGTCCAATCGGTGTAGTATGGAGGGTTGTCCCTTTGTGTAAAGTCAATGTTTGCTTCCGGGTTGAGCCAATCCATGTTGTTAGACATAGCTCGAGCAATGTTTTCAAGGTGATATTCGACCTCGAGGGCACTTTCAGAGCAGTCTTTTAGAAGTTGAAACGCTTCATTCTTGATTCGCTTCAGCTCAGATTTCGTCATTTTCTTCACATGGAACTTTTCTTGCAGAATTTTAGCATGCTCCAATGTAGAACCGTCTACCAAATTATGACCTTCTTTAGGGTAGGGAGTGTTGTTAACAAGATTAGCAAACCATTCAAATTCCTCAGTTTTATCGTCATCTAGCCATGATACGACGTCAGTCTGAGGCGTCTTCTTTTTCTTCTTTTTCGAAGGCCTAGATGATGATACTTGTTTCTGAACTTGTTTGGGAGAGGTGGGTTGTTGTTGGGGCTCAAGGACCTCTTCATCGTCACCACCCGTATACTCAAAGTGATCATCGGTTTTCTAAGTCGGGGGTGGTAACTCGGAATCGTCCTGAGGTTTTTCAGTAGATGAACGAGGAGGAGATTTTTGTTGAACAGGAGGCCGTTGTGCAGGAGATTGCATCAAAGAAGATTCAACAGACTGCTTCTGACGTTTAGGTGCAGAGTCTTTATCCTTATCCTTGTCTTCATCGTCTCTAGGACGTTTAGACTTTTCAGCTTCGAATCTACAAGCTTCTTGAAGTTGGTAGTCCAGCAATGCTTGAAACAGCTTTCCTTCATCAGAAGTAAATGTCCCAGATCGTGCAGACATTTGTGTAACAAGCTTGGCCACCAATTCATTATCCGAGAAAACAACCGGATCGGTTGGATTGATTGTGACGGTTAAGGGCGTTGATCGAATAGTTTGCTTGGCGATCTGCATAAGATTTGGATAAAGTTGTTTGGTGAAAAACTCCTTTGTGACTTTAGGAACGTACTCCAGAAGGTACTTTTTCGTGTAGCCTTCGATCTTTTCGTTCAGTTCCTCTTGACGGTGATTTTTCATGAATTCCTGAACAAACTTCCTTTCTTCTTTTATCTTTTCATGCTCGTCATACATAGCGTATGTGATCAGCAAATAAATTCAGCTTTTTGTTGAGCACGTTTTTCTTTCTGACTTTTTTGACAGCTTTGGTAATCCGTTCATGAGCTTGAGAAATCCAAGATTTAGATGGTTTCTTCACGGATTTGGATGATGATTTGGTTGACTTCTTTGATGGTGGTGGCGAGGAGTGAGAAGACGAATCTGATGATGAAGAGATATGAGGAGACTCTGGATCCTTTGGAGGTTCAGAGGTTTCTTCCTTTGATCGTGCAGGACTATCTAGGAGAAACGTATCATAATCAACATCTTTATCTTTTTCGGACTTCTCAGTTTCCGGTTCCTCAAACTCATATTCGATAGTATCCTCCACAAGCTTTTGTTGTTGCACAAGAGTGGTGGCACCAGCTCCCTTATCTGGTTGATTTACCGCATCAGGAGATGGTTCAGAGTGGACAGCACCACTTGATCCTCCGGGACCACCCATTTGGTCTTTAGCAAATTCTTCAGCTTTGTGTTGGTGTCTAAGGAATTGATCGTCTTCTTGTAAACATTTTCCGGCGGCTCTTTATCACTTCCGAGCTTTCATCATAAGGTACAAGTACAGGAGTCTTTCCTTTGCCATGTTCACTATTTGACTAGGAGGTTTGGTACTGATGGAGAGTCATCCTTTGCAGTTTCAGAGTAGTGGACCTCCTCGTATGATTGTGTTTCTTCAGAGCTCTCGTCCAGTAGCTTTCTTTGCGGTTCAGGTGTAGGAATAGGTTCAGCTTCCTTTACGGGAACAATCCTTTTACGAGGAGGATTCCTTTGGGGAAGCTTCCTATAAATATCTGTACTTGTGACACTTCCAGCACTGCCTCTTTTGGTCCTCCGAGTAGGTGTACCAGAAGATTTTTCATCAAGATGACCAACTTTGCCTTCTTTTACGCTAACCCGATACCTTTATATGTTTCAAGCTTTTTGATTTCAGTAGTTAGGAGGTGATCAGGTAATACCGTACCCTGTTTCTTTGTTGATGATTCTTTGATTCTGACAGATATTATGGGTTCAGTCAATATGTCGTGATTATCTGGGTCATTGAGCCTCATGGGGATCTCAGGATGAAGTCCAAGTGCTCTCTGGATCAACAGTTTGGTGTATCTGACATAGGGAATCTTGGAGCCAAGCTTCTTGTGAAACACATCATGTCCTCCCATTTCAGTGCTTCGATTTCAATGTCCTTCTTGTTGATCAACGACCAGAAAATTTGCAGTTCCATGAGCTTGGGATGCTCATAGCCACTGTCACGACCAGAGACCGATTTGGTGATAATCATGTAGAGTGTTCTCCATGGTTGAGGAATATACTTCAGCTCCACGTGAGAGTGCTTAGTAATGATTCCTGAAGCTTCATCATAACCAATATCTATCAAGAATTTCAGGACTGTCTCTTCAGTAGGGGTAGCAAAGAAGTCGATTGGGCGATGTCGGAATGATGAGAACAGACTTGTAAGTCGTGAGGAGTGATAGTGACTTATTTGTGATTAAGTGTCACATTCACTGCACTTTGACCAGTGATCCTCTGCATAGAATCCCCGAATTGTTGAATGTAGACCTCTGGAACTGTGGCAGAGTGTGAGAGCATGTTACGGTAGGGATGATTCACGAATATCCATGCAATGAGACAAGAATATTTTGAGCATGTGAGGGTGTCAAAGTCAACCCTAAGGTTGTTCTTTCCAATCTTTCTCGGATAGCCATTTGGGAAGATATCGCAATTGTGAAGAACTTCTGGCATCCATTCATTCATTGTGCACCATGTCGTGATCTAAAAAAACATTAGCCAAAAGAACCAACATATCGAAAGACATAATGTTAGTCAACGAGAAGGTCTTATTGTCTAATTATTGAATGCACAGTGTCAATGATTGTTACGAGTCCTAAGTCACTTGTTTGTCAATTGTCCAATGGCGTAGTGAAATGTTTTCGTGAGTTAGTTAACTTTAAGTTTTAAAGTTTATGTTATCACTTATTGTTCACAACATATCAAACGTTTAAGTTTATTAGTGACATTATTGGATTAGTGACGATATGATTAGTTTATTTACAAGTTTGTACACGTAACAATTCATAATGAAGGTCAATCAAGGCTTAAGCGTAGAATTGGCAAATTAAGCGTAAACAGAGTGATATATGCGTAGTTGAAAGCTTGCGTAGGATCCTAACTTGCGCATAAGAATGTTACTACGTAAGAAAAGGGGACCTTACGCGTAGAGCTTACGCGTAGGCGTATAAGAACCTTACGCGTAAGGCTTACTCGTAAGAGTAGACCTTATGCGTAGAGGTCACTGTTTTCACGCATATCCTTCACGAGGATCTGCGTAGTCCCATTGTAGAACCTTACGCGTAATAGTTACGCGTAAATTTTCTTACTCATAACTTTCTCTGGCGTAAGGTGATCCTTATGCGTAGAATAACAAATACCTTGATTCTGAGTATTATGCGTAGCAAGCCTGAAATAAAGTCATCATATCAGCAATCATAACACATATATTCATTTTACATCAGATCAAAGCATGAGAGCTTGTTAAATATTTTACGCGTAAAAGACCTTATGCGTAGAGCTAAACCCAAGGGTTAAGAGATTACGCATAAGATTTTTAGCCATAGGAATTGCACCAATTTAATTCCGGTAGGTCTTGGATGTTATGAGAGTCTAATAACGGAGTTATAACATCTAAATCGTGGAGAATCAAAAATACCCAAACTTAGAACTTTAAACCCTAACATCCAATTTTTAATCAATTAGTGTTTCTGGGTGGTTATAGAGCATGGAAATCATTTAATTCAACATCATATGAACATAACACAACAATCTTTTTGACCAAAACACTTCACATTTGAAACACCCAAAATCACGCATAAACCCTAATTTCATAAATCATTCAATTCGTGATTATGGGCGAGTTTTGATGATTAAAACGATATCATTGATGTATTAGAAACGTTTTGACACAATCCTTTTAACCATAAACACCCAATCTTGATCATGTGTTCATACGCTATCGTGAACACAAAATCAAGATTATACAACGTTTTTTAACCGTTGGATTTTTGAAAAATTCAAAACCATTGCTTAAAACATGTTGTAAACGAAATCACTTACAAAATGATGATCTAAAGTACACGGATTTCTTGATTGATTATTAGGCGTAGGATCCTTTTGGGTTGAGTGTATTACATGTGAAGTGTAATTGTTAGGTGGGAGGTGTTATATTAAAAATAACTTTAACATTTTGACAGTATTGGTCCCTCCACCTTTTCCTTTTTTCATACAAAGCCGTTTAACTTCCATTTTGGTTACCAAACAAAGATTTTAAGAAAGAAACTTGACGACTCTCCCCCTCGACTTGAGAAAATAATGAAAGGTTATAAATTTAGTCCGAGGAGTGTCATTGTACTAGAAACTTTACCACCATTTGTTAAAAGAAACAACCGAGATAAGATAACATGCAAGTACGCAGATGATTTGAAACAGTTAAAGTTATAATTTTCTCCCCCTCAACACTAGATCGAAAAAATACTGAATTTTGAAAGATTATAGTGTTGACGGAAAAAACGTACTTGCAATGTTGAAAGAAAATAGATAGAAGAATATTTTTGTTGTTTTATCAGATTTTATATTTTTGTATTTTGTTTTTGAAAAATATTTACAAAAGAGATTTTGGTGTTTGGCAGGTTTTTAAGACTGTTTTAGGAGGTCATCCAATTCCTCTTGAGTCAAACACCTCATACCAATCCGGTGGACCAACTCATTAAACCTAGCGGGTGGCAAGGCTTTGGTGAGAAGATCTGCCAATTGGTATTCTGTACCCACAAAATATAATTCAACGGTACCATGTTCCACGTGATCCTTGATGAAATGATATCGAAGATCGATGTGCTTTGATTTCGAGTCTTTGAACTGAGTTGCGAGATTGCAATGGCACTCCGATTGTCGCGATACATCGGGATTCTGTCAAATACGTAACCATAGTCTTTGAGTTGTGTTCTCATCCAGATGACTTGAGCACAACATGCGACATGGCTACATATTACTGCTTCGGTTGAGACGCGATGTACAATCCTGCTTCTTCGTTGCCATGACACCAGTTTATCACCAAGAAATTGTAAAGCTCCTGAAGTACTTTTCCGTGAGCCTAATTATCCTGCGTGGTCAGCGTCTGAAAAAGCGATTAGTTCAAAACCAGAATCCTTCGGATACCAGATCCCCAAGTTAATGGTTCCCTTTATGTATCGGAGGATTCTTTTAGCCTCGGAGAGGTGGGTTTCAGTTGGTCGCGACTGATAACGGGAGCATAGATAAACGGCAAAGACAATATCAGTGCTAGCTGTAGATACATGAGAGACATAATAATACTACGGTATTTTGTAGGGTCCACCAATTTCCCATGTAAATCGTCTAGCTTCTTGGAATGAGCCATTGGTGTGGCATAGGTGTCACAGGTTTTCATTCCAAATTTGTTTAACAATTCAAGGGCATATTTGGACTGACTCAAGAAAATACCACGGGGTGATTGATGAACTTGCAGTCCTAGAAAGAACGTGAGTTCACCCATCATGGACATTTCAAAATTTTTCTTCATTAGTTTTGCAAAAGCGATTGAAAACTTTTTATGTGTAGACCCAAAAATGATGTCATCCACGTAAATTTGAACAATTAAGATATGTGCCCCGTGATATTGTATAAAAAGAGTTTGGTCAACCGAACCTTTGGTGAAATTATTAGCAATGAGGAAGGATGATAGCTTATCGTACCATGCCGAGGAGCTTGTTTGAGACCATACAGAGCTTTGTTCAGTTTGTAGACGTGATTCGAAACTTCGGGATCAACGAATCCATCTGGTTGGCTGACATAAACCGTTTCTTTAAGTTGTCCATTGAGAAACGCAATTTTGACATCCATCTGATAGACCGTCATATTCATATGAGCCGCGAACGCTAGAAATATCCGAATAGCCTCAAGACGAGCAACCGGAGCAAAAGATTCTTCAAAGTCTATTCCCTCTTCGGCGATAACCCTTAGCCACCAGACGTGACTTATTTCGGATAACATTTCCTTCAGCATCCAATTTGTTTTTCCAAATCCATTTTAGACCAATGACGTAGACTCTGTTGGTCTTTCAACCAGATCCCATACTTCAAGACGTTTGAATTGGTTGAGTTCTTCTTGCATGGATTCAATCCAGTTGTCTTTTGTCATTGCGTCTTTGATGTTTTAGGTTCAGATTGGCAGACGGTGAGTGCATAAATGCAATGTTCACCGTCTGTGTGAAGACGTTGTCTTGTAACGACTGGCGGTTGATTGGGTTGCCAATAATGTTTTCCAAAGGATGGTCTTTCGTCCATCTATGTGTGGAGGGTTGATGTTGATATACATTGTGCAGATTCGGAGGATTCAAATGGTTTGTTGAAGATTCCGCGACATCTGGTGCAGCAATCTCATTAGCAAACGGGTTGAAGAACACATTTGGATCAAAATCTGCAGGTGGGGTACTACATTCAGAATATCATCAGCAGCTTCATCATTGTTGGAAGCGGTTTGTTCAAGCTGTTGTGTTGGAGTCAACGGTGTGGTGCATCTGCAACAGAGTTGTTGTAGCAGGTGTATCGGTATAAGAGTATTATCGGGTTGAGCAGCGGAAACAGGCGGATACACCTGGAGCACGTCATCAATATCGTCACCGAACAGTGGAGCAAATAACCTTTCCATTTGTTGACGAGTAAGGCTGGGGCTTTGTTTGCTGATGATGGGGTTAGGGGGAAGTTTAAGCGGTTGTGTCCGGGTTCCAAGCTGTTATACTCAGAAGCCATTTCCGTAAGTTCATCAAAATGAGCATGAATCGTTTCCATCACCTTTTTGTATGACGATTCCAGTCCGGAAACCTTTTGAATGATCACAGTATCCGATAAAGACTCCAATGTCAGCTTTGGCTTTGAGCTTTCCAAAGTCATCACGATCATTATTCGGATAGCAAAGAGATCCAAATACATGAAAGTGTTTTAGATTTGGTTTTCTGTTATGGACGAGCTCGAAAGGTGTTTTGTTGTGGCGTTTTGTAATCATAGAACGGTTTTGAGTATAGCATGCAGTAGATACAGCTTCTGCCCATAGGTAATCTGGAAGTTTAGCATTGATTAACATTGTTCTTGCAGCTTCCACTAACGTTGGTTTCGATTTTCGACAACTCCGTTTTGTGCTGGTGTGCGTGCAATAGATGTCTGATGCTGAATTCCCACTTTCTCATAAAATTCACGAAGAGTTTGATTAACAAATTCGGTGTCCTCTATCTGTTCGATTAGTCGAACGGTGTTTCGGAGCTGAACTTGTATTTTTGTGAGAAAGGTGATGATCATTTGTGGAGCTTGATCTTTGCTTCGAAGAAAATAGACCCAAGTCCAGCGTGAATAGTCATCAACAATAACTAAGATGTAGCGTTTGCCATTGATCGTTTGCACGCGCATCGGGCCACACAAATCCATGTGAAGAAGATGAAGCACATCTTGAGAGCTGTGTTCCACCTTTGAAGGAAAATGAGCACGAGTGCTTTTCCTTGTTCACAAGCTGAGCAAAGGTGATCTTTAGAATACCGAAACGTGTGAAGTCCTTCAACTAGTTTATGTCGAGCAAGGTTGGTGATGGTCTGAAAGTTTAGATGTGAGAGACGACGGTGCCATAGCCAGGATTTTGTTGATGTTGCCTTTGAAAGTAAGCATATGGGAGATGAAGCAACCATGTCTTGCATAGAGATAGTGTAAAGACTTGAATTACGAGAGCCAGACATAAGGTCGTTTCCTTGTAGATCACGAATGAAACAAGTTTTCTCCTGGAAAGCAACCTCCAAATCTCCATCACAAAACTGACCTCTGAAACAGTTATGACCGAGGCCTTACACATAGTAAACCCTGCTAATTTCGATGTTCCCATTGACATAGTCTCCGTAGCCCATGATAGCTGCGAAGTGATCATTCCCGAACCTGACAGTGCCAATGAACTTTGCAATAAAGTTTGATAACAGTTTAAGATTGCTGTCATGTGTCGGGAACATCCGCTATCAACAATCCAGAGAATGATCTGTATCACCTGCATTACACACAGGCGACACAGATGGAATAGAAGTAGATTTGGAACCGAAATGTTAGAGGGTTCCGTAGCAGTTATAGTAGATATACACACATCAATAGCTTTAGGTATCCACTTAAATCCTAGTGTGTTATATATCCATTTCTCCCATCTCCAACTAGTATTTGCTTTAGTCTTAGTGAATGCACTAGGTGGTACTACATTCCTAGGAGGTGACACAGGAGCTACAGGGACAGCAATGCGTTTCTTAGAATCTAAAGATGGCAGTCTACCAAGCACAGACTTAGAGAGATTAGCGGGCCTAGAGGTATTCCGGTTCTTAGGATTCCTTAAACGAGAGATGATAGCTTTAGCAACACATTTATCATGGCAATCGGAATTCATACTTTTACCACAAATAACACAAGGTGCATCGATCGAATATCAAAAGTACTTAATGGTTTAGCATTCGTTACATCACTATTTCTATTACATTTGCCGAACGCAATATCTATAGTGGAGGCAACGTGAGTCTTATTCATAGTCCTAGGGTGTTCTTCTACTTTAGCATTCTTGATTGATCTTTTCTTAGGTCGCAACTTCCTATTCTTCGATTGAGTGCTCCTAGGCCGTGAAGTGCGGACGTTTGGAAAAGGCTCAACTATTCCCTGTTTCATAGAAGGAAGCACGTTCGCTACTTGTGATTTGGCAGTAGAGATTCTAGGTTCATGAGTACTAAGTGTTACTGGGCTAATCTCTTAATGATGGTTGGCGGAAGTTGTTCATACTTTCCTAACATTTCTCTTAACTTGAAGATAGTGTGAATCGATCTTGATTTTCGACCGAACATTTCCAGAAAAATGCATAACTTCTTTAGTGTGTGCAAGATAATGATCAAGTTCATTTGATGCTTCATCACGAGTCTTTTGAGTAAATCAAATATGACACCATATTCCTTTTAACTTTTACAAGTTCTTGTTCATATTTTGAGATTTGACACTTAAAAGACACGTTTTGATCATCCAATTGCTCAATTTTAGGATCAGAAGATTTTGCACGCAACTGGGCGATTTTGTGTTGAAAAGCAAGTTGTTGATCGTGAATATCTTTTGACACCAATTAAGACGATGAATTGCATTTGAAAGTTCGTTTGACAATCGTTTGTTTTCAACTTTTAAGGACTCGATCTGAAGCACATTATCGTGTTCTCAACATTTATCACGAATTCAACAGATCGCCAGAGGTATGATCAAATGCATATGACAAAGAATTCAATAACACAACATTATGGACATCAGTACAGATGACATCTTCCAAGAGTCGATCAACATCTTTTCTCAACAGTTTCTTTTTACGCTTAGTATTAGAAATAGATGTTTCGTTTCTCAAAACGACCTTCATCACTCGAAGTTCCTTATGAAAATCCTTTTCCCAGACTAATGCACAATTTTTCAAATTTTTAACATTAGGTAAAAGATTTTTCTGAAAAATGTCTCTTTGTTCTCGCGACAGAGGCGATTGAAAGTGATCAATTTTGATTTCAGAACGATATTCTATCTCATGTTGTAAAATTTTGAGGTCACCCATGAAGATGTCAAAATATCTAAGAATTTTTCGATTTTCAGGTTTTGAATTTACTTCACCGATGGAAGGTAAAGGACCATAAATTTGTGCATAATCTGGTTGGGGATTAACATTAGAAGACTCAGGTGTTTTGATGATAACCCTTGGTGTGTTAGAAGAATCCGTTGGTGTGACGAAAGTGACCGCTTTTGAATAGTTAAAAGGTTTGTTGTAAACAACTTTTTCTAATTTTGATCGACTCTCGCCTTCTGCATCTAATTCCTCTTGACGATGATATTCAACAACATTCATAAAAGAATTATCAACTTTATATTCTCGCCTGGAAACTTCGGATTTGGTTTGAATATTTTGGTTGAAAGCTTAGGTTTGTAATCAGCAAGATTCGGTCCATATCCATTTGGATTGGGTTTTAAAGTAAACTTTTCAATGGCGGTGACCGACTCGCCATGTTTGTAAACAACAGTTTTAAACTCTTTAAGTTTGTTTTGCAAGCCGATGATTTCTTCAAGATGATCATCTATTCGTTTCGTTGAATGCTTTTGTATGCAGAGAACTGTTTTTGACAAGTTAACAACTCAGCCTTAGCTTTTTGATTTTCCAAGGTGAGAGCGTTAATTTGCTTTTTATGTTCATGTTTCAGTTGTTCTATTTCAGACAAAAAGCATTCTTCGGCGGCTAGATCACGATCTGTCTTTCTAAATATTTTTCGTTTGATAAGATTTGGCAAAGGTCGCTTCAAAACCGTTTTCAAGTTTTTCTTGAGTTTTGAAAAAGTTGAGTTGCTTTTGTAAACATTCAAAATCCTTGGTTAACAGTGCATTTTTGCATTTCAAGTCCTGATTAATGGCATGACATTTTTCCACTATGGTTTGTTGGTCTTGTATTAAACGAGCAAAATCGGGATGAGGCAAAAGTTCGGCGTGTTCAACGTGAGTCTCAACATGATCATTACGAGATCTTCAAGTATAACCACGGAGTCAATTTGATTATCAAGGAAACCGTTTGGTCATCTTGATCGTCAAATATAACTATGGGGTCTAGTTGAAAATCGTCGAAATGAGATGTGGATGGCTCATTTTGAACATCTCCGAGTCTTGCCGGATTCGGATGTTGGCGGAGATAGTAGATCGAGATAAATATGGTTTGTTTGGGTACCGAGACAAGCCATCAGCTGTCATACCTACTGGGCCTGTGTCGCTCATGTGTAACTCATGCATATTAGCCATCAACATAACAGCTGCATTGGCATGCAAGTCCTCCATATCATCATCCGAAGTCAAGCATTTGCCATAAAGCTCGTTCTTTGTCGTGAGAGATCCACCGCTTCATCCTTAAGAGCCTAAAGAAGAGCCTCTTTGAAATAAGCACTGCCCCTAGTCCTTGGCTTTGGGCATGCATTAGCCAGTGTCCCTTCTCATTGCGCTTGTAGCATCGAAGACCATTCAACCCATTTGAGCATTTCCCTGTTCCACCACTGGAGCTCGATTGTTATTCCTACCCACAGCATTAAACCCTTGACCACCGCCCATCTGCGACCATAACCACGATTCTGAACTTCAACTCGTCCATTGTTCACAATAGCTTGATTCCTTGTATTAGATGAGGAACGAATACGGTTGTTGGATTTGTTGGTATAACGGCTAAAGGCATTAGCAATCATAGCAAATCCTTGTTGCAAGCGAATCGGATCGATTCCTCATTAGCTTGAGCATTGTTGTTGTTGTATGGAACCAATTGAGTTTGTTGAGATGGAGGTTGTGAAGGATCATGTGGTGTGATTGTAGCAGTTGGTTGAGTTCCTGGTTGAGGAGAATAACTGTTTTGAGCATATAAGGCAAGTTGTTGATTTTCCGGATGTGTCGGTGGAGCAATTTGAGCACGGAGAATCCTTTCCCTATCAACTTCCTTTTCATGAGGCTTCAAGTAATCGTACAACAATCCGTAGGTAGAATGATGCATGTTTTTAGCTTGACGGAGAAAAATGACATACTTCTCCCATTCGGACCAAGACTACTTAGGAACTTAGTATTCACTGCAATTCTTGGCATGATGATGTTGTGTTTATCCAAATCATTGATGATGTCTGAAAATCGGTGATGATAGGACTCTAGTGTCTCTCCAGGTTCAATCATGAAGTGTTCATAAGCCAAGTAAATTTTGGATTCCAAATCTTCCCGATTGAGTACAGATCCTTCCATAAGAAGACGAATATGATCCCACATTTTCTTTGCAGTCTTTTGAGCATCAACACTACGAAGAATTAGGTTTGGTAATCCTAAGAGGATATATTCCATTGCAAGCTCATCTGCTTCATAGTGTAGAAGTTCTTGAGGATTCAAGTCTCAATAGCAATGTTCGTTTGTTCATCTCTTGGTGGAATGGCATTTGGATCTCAGGGTACAATGACAGTAGGCATCTCAAATGGACCTTCCAAGATAACCTTCTTTAAGAACTTTCCATGTGGCTTCTTTAGATCACAAAACCTAAAGAACCTTATCACCCATTGATCGTAGTTTCCTGGTGAGCATTGAGGTCTATCAAGTGATCCGGCCTCATGAATTGATTGTTGGTTGCTTAAAGTTTCAAACATCTTTGCAAACCAAGTGGGTTCCTTCATAGTGTTCCTTGATGGATGTTGATTGAAGTCATTTGTGTACGGTTGAACTTGAAGACTTGGTGGTGGTTGAACCATTTGAGGTTGTGGATTTGCGGCAAGTTGTGGAGTATGTTGTTGGTTAAATTGTTGTTGATAAATTGCTTGTTGTTGATTCCATTGTTGATGTTGTGGAGTTAGTTGTTGTTGACGCTGAGGATGAGGATAAGTGTAAGGGAAATAGTTAGAGTATGGTGGTTGTGACATGTTGATAAACTTGTGTTGGTAAAATGGATCTTTGTAGTCGAATGAACCTTTGTTGATGAAGTGTCCTTAGGCGTAGAAAAGACAAGAACCAAGTAGCACTTATGCGTAAAAACACCAAAGTTACGCGTAACAATAAGAGTTACGCATAGGATTAGCTTACGCGTAAGTAGGAAAAAGCACTAAAGTTAGGCGTAGACAAAAGTTAGGCGTAGAAAGTTAGGCGTAGGATTTTCTTATGCGTAAGACTAGGCTTAGGCGTAAGAAAGATCTTAGGCGTAGGATTTCTACGCGTAAGCTTATGCTTATGCGTAATTTTAGGTTTTTTGCCCAAATGATCTTTTACACTATCACAGTGCAAAAGATATCCAAAGTCGACGTATTTTCGGACTTATCCAAGTAAGAAAACACGGAATAAACCACGAAAATGAAGATCAAACCAAGGAGGCACTTACGCGTAGGATTAGGGTTTTACTACGCGTAAGATTACTCGTAATTTTGATTTTGGCCAAAAGTGTTTCTAAACCAGTTTTGTGTGATAAAATAGCTTCAATAACACCAAAAGACACAAAAGTGTGAAACTTGATGAACCAAAACCTTTAAAAGCGTTACGAGTAGGATGAAATCCTCGTTCAAAAACTAGATTGAAAACAACGTTCCACGCATAAAGTTCCAAACTTTTAGCCAAAAACAAGTATTTTAACACCTTAAAACGTTGAAAGTACAAGAATCTTGGATTAAAAGTGTAAAAACAAGTTTTAAGCCTAAGCAAAGAAGAGGTTATGTTTACTGGCGTAAGACCCAAACCAAAATCTTCAAAATAAAAGTGTACACCCAACTATTTGGCGATTGATACCACTGTTAGGTCACAAGATTTACCACACAAGCTTATAAGAAAGATAGAGAGGCGATTGAACAAGATATCACACACACACATACAGATAATAAGGACCGGTTATGCGTATAGTGTTTGTGAAAGAAATAACTTGAACAACCAACCTTCAAATGAAGGTTTACATAAGGTATTTATAGGCAAGGAGCTAGGGCAACACTCCTACTCCTTCCCTTTCTCCTATGTGTTGGGATATGAAAGTGCTGAGGATATGAAAGTACTAAAGATATGAAAGTACTGTAAGCTGCAAAGTACTGGGAAAATTCAAAGAGTCAAAGTACTGCTAAAGACAAAGTCAAAGTACTGCACCTAAAAGTCAAAGTAACTGCAAGAACTAAAGAACTGTTATTTGTTTATGGAAAGTATTGTATTCTATGTTTAGATTACTTGTCGTACAAGGCTATCAATTGTAAAACGACTAGGATATCCTTGAGCCTATAAAAGGACTCCTAGATTGGCATTAGATGTACGATTGCTTATGAGTCTATGAGTTTTAGAGTTTACGAATTCACAAGTTAATTAGTATTTTAGAGAGAAGTTCGATTATCTTAGAATTGTATTAGAGTATCTGCATAATAAGCAGATTTAGAGTTTATAATAAAAGGTTATTCTTCTTAGCTTTGTTAAGTAAATTCCGCGTACTTAATAAAGATTGCTCAGTGTTTCTTTGTTAATAACTTAGGATTTATCCGAGGTTATTAAACCTTAACAAGCTAGTTAAGATAGTTTGATTAAAGTATATCGATCCAACAAGTGGTATCAGAGCTTGTGTGGAAACTATGACTAGGAAGAAACCCTACTTCAACAATATTCAAGATGTCGACTGAAGCTGTTCCACCACCCTCAATCACCTCACTCAGAATTCCAATAATCAAGAAGGGAGAATATGATCTCTGGTGCATGAAGATGAGGCAAGTACATTGCCATTACAGACCATGCTCTATGGAATGTAATTGTGAATGGGAATGAAGTTGTATCAGACCCCATTGATATACCTGGACAACCCAAGGCACCTAAACCAAGTATGTACCAAAGAAGCAACCTTAAGGAATAAAGAGAAGGCACTCAACATTCTCTTATCTGCCATTCCAGATGGTCATCTTCTCAAATTTCATGATGCTAAAGATGCTAAGCAGCTCCACGGGCTTCTCAAGACCAGATTTAGATGGAATGAAGCCTCTAAAAAGATGCACAGAAATTTGCTAAAGCAACAGTTTGAAACTTTCAGTTGGTGAAAGAGAGAGTCTTGATGTTGCATATGATAGGTTTCAGAATCTACTCAACATGTTGGAGCTATACAAGGCAGAAGTATCAGTTGAGGATGCTAATTTGAAGTTTCTAAGGAGTTTGCCATCTTCATGGCATGTGATTGCTACAATGATTAGAGGACAACAAGGTTTGGATGTTATGGACTTTGATGATCTCTATCATCAACTTAAGGTATATGAGCATGAGATGAGTGGTCAAACAAGTTCTAAGTCTCACAGTATTGCTTTTCGATCATCTGAAAAGAAGGCCAGTACTTCCATTAAAAGTACTGCTTCTCCTCAAAGTACTGTTTCTCAAAACTGCTTGTCTATACACCCCCATCATATGTTCAACAGGCCCCACCAACTACCACTATGGCCTCAGATGAAGTTATGTGCTCTTTCTTTGCACAACAAGCTAGTTTACCTGTCACTTATGAAGAAGATCTAGCACAGATTGAAGAAGATGCACTTGAAGAAATTGATATCAGGTGGCAAGTTGCTATGATCACTGCAAGGATCAAAAAGTACATGAAGAAGACAGGCAAAAGCATTGATTTCAAACCAAAACAGGGCATAACTTTTGACAAATCTAAAATTGAATGCTTCAATTGTCAAAAGACTGGTCACTTTGCAAGGGAGTGCAGGTTTGCTAAGTATCAAGTAAACATGACATCTGAAAAGCCAAAACTTGAGCTTAAGGAAATTCCCATTAGAAAACAAAGGCTTTGGTTGCTCAGAGAAGTTATCGAAGTTTACTGGAGTGAAGAGTTTGATGATGAACCATTAACTTATTGCATGGTAGCATGGAAGAAGAAATTGAAGATTCATGTAGAAGCATTGGATTGGAGCAATCGCTTTTTGCTGAAGAACCCGAACATGCTTTGTTTTGGAATCGATGATGGCTTTGGAAGATTTGACTAGAGCAAGGAAAGTGAAGATGATCCTGTTCAACTAGCATTGGTGGCTACTTCACCAACTCAATCTCCTATCTCTGAGGTATGCTCAAATTGCTATGATTTTTTATCATAAATTACTTAGCAGTTATGTGATTGAGAGAGATAATTGTGTTAAGGCTAGGTGTGAGGTAGCAGGTTATCAAATAACCTTAGAATCTATGGAAGCCAAAATCTTAGCACATGAAACTAATGAAGTAGCTTGGGCTGAAAAATATGTACAACAGGATTACCAGTTAAAGCTTAGTGAATGGAAATTAAACTGTAAAATTGCTGAAATTGAGAAATTAACTAAGGAAAGAGATGATTTGTTAGCTAAGTTTCCTGCTTGGGGTGAAGCTGGTCTGTCACATGTTTCTTATGTTCAAAAAAGCAGAAAGAGCCTACCTTAATACTGGATTAGGTTTTGGAATGGATTTTAGTAAGATAGAAGAAAACCAATCTAGTAATCAGGATGAAGGTGAGTATGAGGATATAACCACTAGTGATGAAGAACTCATTAATTATGTAGATACATCTAGTAATGATGGTTCAATAAGTGACTCACCTCCTGAATATAAGAAAGCTAATGATTATCATGCTGTTCCACATCCCACTGGCATTCATCAACCCCTTAGGCCTGATGTTTCTCGTTTTGGAGTAGACAGTCTAGAGTTTAGGAAAAAGCTAGTTGCTCAATCTAGGTCTGAAAAACCTAAAGAATCTGTTGAAAACGATGTTCAAAATCAAGCAGTACCTTTAAATCAAAGTATCTGCTCCACAAGCAGTTCCTTCTTCAAAACCTTTTCAAAACAGTACTGCTAAACCTTTTTGGGATAATTTTGGTCAAAACAAGTTTAATCACTCACCAAGAAGGCAAAATAATTTTGGGCATAGACATAGAAGATGTCACTTTGACAGTATGGGTCAAAAACTGTGTTTTGTGTGTTTTAGTCCTACTCATCTAATTAAGGATTGTGAACATCACTCAAAATACTTTAGAAAATTTCCAAAGAACAGGACTACCAACCAGAAACCTAGAGAGTACAAACCAGTTTGGAATACTTCAAATAGGGTCAATCACAGAAATTTCTCACCAGATCATAGATACCCACCAGCGAAAACCTTTTTCAAAACCTTGATATCTCACAGTACTTTCCAAAGTACTGTTAACTCTGGCCCAATACTTTCTCAAAGTACTGCTCAAACAAAACAAGGTACTTATCACAATACTTGGTATAGAAATTCTAGGAGATCTCACTATCTACCTAGAAGGTATTACAATTCACATAGGAGATTTAGATCAGAGGAACCAAGTGTTAAAACAGAATGGGTTAAGAGGGAAAGTACTGCAGAGGGACAGACATTACTTTCAACCAAAAGTGAATCTGATGTTTTTGTGATGAAAGAAAAAGAAATTTGTGTTGAAAAACCAGAAAGTTTTGAAAATCCACATGCTAAAGATCAAAAGATAATTCTGGATCATCATTTGAAAGATAGTGGTAATTACATACTCAAAGAATTTGAGTTTGTAACTCCACAAGGGGAACACAAGTCAGTAATGGCTTGGGTTCCTAAAAGTTTCTAACTCTTTTCTTTATGTGCGTGGGCAACCAGAAGAGGAGCTTAAAGATCATCTTATTGTGGATAGTGGTTGCTCTGGAAGTATGACAGAGACAAAGAGATCCTGTCTGATTTTAGGAAGATTAGTGGAGGAAGAGTTGCATTTGGGAATGATCCCAATGGAGGAAAGATTACTGGAAAAGGGACTATCAAAGCAGGGCTTATAGATTTTGAGAATGTTAGATATGTAAAGGAGTTAAAGTTCAATCTATTGTCAGTATCACAAATCTGTGATAAAAAGCATCCTGTGTTATTCACTGACACGGAATGTCTTATCCTTTCCTCGACTTTAAGCCTGTGATGATGAATTAGTATTTCTTAGAGTACCAAGGACAAATGATGTGTATAGTTTAGACATGAAGAGTCTACATTCTTATGGAAGAGCCACATGTTTGGTGGCTAAAGCAACATCTGAAGAGGCACATCAATGGCATAGAAGATTGGGTCATGTTAACTTCAAGAATATCAATAAACTGGTCAAAGGCAATCTAGTTAGAGGTTTACCTTCAAAGACTTACAAGAATGATCAATCATGCTTGGCATGCAAGAAGGGTAAACAACACAAAGCTTCCTGCAAGAAGCTTGAGGAGAGAACTATTAGAGAACCTTTGGAGCTTTTACATATGGATTTGTTTGGACCTGTTTCTGTGGCAAGTTTAAACAAGAAAAAGTACTGCTTAGTTGTAACAGATGATTGTAGTAGATTCAGTTGGGTATTTTTCTTGGGTTTTAAAGATGATACTTTTGATGCTATCCAGACACTGATTATTGCTCTTGAAAACCAATTGAGACTCAAGGTTAGAGGTATTAGATGTGACAATGGGACTGAATTCAAGAACAAACTTATGGATGAATTTTGTGCAAACAAAGGCATAAAAAGGGAGTTTAGTATTGCAAGAACACCACAAAAGAATGGTGTTGCAGAAAGAAAGAATAGGACTTTGATTGAAGCAGCAAGAACAATGTTAGCAGATTCTCACCTACCTATTCAGTTTTGGCAGAAGCTTTGTAAGTACTGCTTGTAATGTACTTAACAGAGTCTCAGTCACTAAACCACAGATGAAGACACCTTATGAATTGCTGATGGGCAATAAACCCAACATTCGTTTTATGAAACCTTTTGGATGCCCTCTTACTATTTTAAACACTATTGATAATCTAGGGAAGTTTGATGGCAAGTCAGAAGAAGGATACTTATTGGGTTATTGCACTAACAGTAAGGGCTTTAGAGTATACAACAAAGTTACTAAGAAGGTTCAAGATTGTCTTCATGTTGAGTTTTTAGAAGATCAAGACAATGAGAAAGGTAAAGGTCCCGATTGGATGTTTGATCTTGAGGTTTTAACTCCATCTATGAACTATGTACCTGTTAGAGAAGAAAATCAACCAGTGCACAGATGGAGAAGATTTACAATATGTGGTTCATGGAGTTCATATTAGACCTGATGCTGTTCCTAATGAAGATCATGTTAGTCCAAAACAAAGTACTGAAGTTCCAAAACAAAGTACTGTTGCTCCATAGCAAGTATCTGTTGCTTGAATCTTCTTTATCTGCTGAGGATCAATCTATTCAAGAGGAACTTAATCGGATGCTTCTTCAAGATGTTTTAGCACATTCTTACACGGATGAACAAAGGAGAGCTTATGAAGAGGCAAAGAAAAAAACAAGACTTCTGAGAGTACTCTCAGCAGTACTTTGGGCAGTACTTTCGAACAAAGTCTGCCGCACCAGTTACATGATACTTTAGCTGATCTCGATGATCCTACCATGCCTGGATTAGAAGATACTGATGATGAATTTGAAGATGAAGGTATTTTCCCAAATTCCAATGAAGGTGCTGATGTTACTAATTTAGAGGATAACTATGAAGTTCCACAGTCTCCAAACTTAAGAACTCATAAGGATCATCCTTCTAATCAAATCATTAGTCCTTCTACTTTTGGAGTGCTGACTAGACACAGAGCTAAGACTTTTTCTACACCTCACAATGCTTTACTTAGCTTTGTGTATAAACAAAATAGGCTGAATCATAAGGACCATCAAACCTGTCTATTTACTTGTTTTATCTCTCAAGAAGAACCCAAGAACATTGCTCAAGCTTTGACTAAAGAAAGCTGGGTTGAAGCTATGCAGGAAGAACTTCTTCAATTTAAACTTCAAGAGGTTTGGGTTTTATGTGATCTTCCAGATGGGAAGAGAGTTATTGGAACAGAGATGGGTTTTTAGGTTCAAAAGAGATGAAAGAGGTAATGTTATCAAGAATAAGGCAAGGTTAGTAGCACAAGGATATAGACAAGAAGAAGGAGTAGATTATGATGAAGTGTTTGCTCCTGTAGCAAGAATAGAAGCTATTAGAATATTTCTTGCTTTTGCTTCTTATATGGGCTTTCAAGTTTACCAGATGGATGTCAAAAGTGCCTTTTTATATGGCAAGATTAAGAAGAAGTTTATGTCAAACAACCTCCTGGTTTTGAAGATCCTAAACATCCAAACAAAGTCTACAAGGTGGTTAAGGCTCTTTATGGCCTTCATCAGGCACCTAGAGCTTGGTATGAGAGACTCTCCACATTCTTATTGCAACATGGATATAGAAGGGGAGCTATTGACAAGACTTTGTTTATCAAGAGAGATAAGAAAGATATCATGTTAGTTCAAGTTTATGTTGATGATATCATTTTTGGGGCTACCAAACAGTCCATGGTTAAGGAGTTTGAGCAGCTGATGCAGAACGAATTTCAAATGAGTTCAATGGGAGAGTTGACTTTCTTTTTAGGACTTCAGGTTAAGCAGTCAAAGGAAGGTATTTTTATCAGTCAAGACAAGTATGTTTCAGACATACTTAAGAAATTCAATTTTGATGATATGAAGGCTGTTACTACACCCATTAAATCTATCAATTCATTGGGCAAAGATGAAGATGGACACCCTGTTGAAGTCAAGCTTTATAGATCAATGATTGGCTCTCTTATGTATCTCACTGCATCAAGGCCCGATATTATGTTTGCAGTTTGTCTATGTGCTAGATATCAAGTTTCCCCAAAGATCTCTCACATGAATGCAGTAAAGAGAATCTTCTGTTATTTGAAGCAACAACCAAAGTTGGGGTTGTGGTATCCTAAAGAGTCACCTTTTCACTTAGAGGCTTTTTCAGATAGTGATTATGCAGGTGATAACTATGATAGAAGATCCACCACTGGAGGATGCCAATATCTTGGAAGAAGGTTAGTCTCCTGGCAATGCAAGAAGCAGACAATTGCAGCAACATCATCTACTGAAGCTGAATATGTAGCTGCTGCAAGCTGTTGTGGACAAGTTTGGTGGATGCAGAATCAACTCTTGGACTATGGGTTCAATTTCAAAAATACTCCTATCAATATTGATAATGAGAGTACCATTTGTATTGTGAAGAATCCAGTTTATCATTCCAAGACCAAGCATATTCAGATTAGGCATCACTTTATCAGAGATTGTTATGAGCATAGACTCATTAATGTTGTTAAAGTTCACACAGATGACAACGTAGCTGATTTACTCACCAAAGGCTTTGATGTTTCAAGATTCAATCACTTGGTGGTGAGTATTAGCATGATTAACTACTAAGCTATGTTTGAGGGGAGGACTATAAGGTGTTAGTATAGTCCTGTGTATTGCTTGAGGGGAGGATATTTGTATATACTTAGTTTCTATGGAGTAATTTGGCAAAGTACTGTTTTTCCTGAAAGTATTGCTTGGAAAGTACTGCTTTGGGAAAGTACTGCATACGTGGAAAGTACTGTTTTTCGTATTAAAGTACTGTTCCAACGGTTATATTGAGGGGTAATTAATGCTAACGGTTATTTTATTTTGGGCAGTGATTTTTCAAATCTCTCCTATAAATGACTACTTTCCGATTTTCCCTCTCATATTATTACATTAGCATCGTTTCCATCTTTCTCTCATTCTTATTCAATTTCAATTTGTGCTTACATAATCACCAATGGCGAATCGACCTACTGTTTCAAAGCACAATATGGTAGCAAATTTAGACAAGACTAAAGATAATGCGGCGTTTCACGATATTATTGATTTTTTAACTGGGTCGCAAATCAGTTATGCTCTTTTAGTGGAGCCGGATATTATTGAGCCTTGGATTCAAGAATTTTGGGCTAATGCTAGAGATAACATGGAGAATGAAGAATTTTATATTAGGGCTACAGTTGTTGGAAGAACTGTGAAGATTACTGAAGCATCTATTAGAGAGGATTTGTTGTTTAATGATAATGATGGTGCTATTCGTTTTGCCAAGGAATTGATTTGGGAAACTTTTGGGCATATTGGTTATGAAGGTTCTTTAACGGAACAAACATTCAGAAAACAGTTGTTTTGTCCTAAATGGAAATTTTTGGTTCATGAGTTGCTACATTGCATAAGTGCTAAGAGTACTTCTTGGGAGCAGTTCGGGTCCAATATAGCATCTGCTATGGTTGGGTTAGCTACGGATCGAGTTTTTAACTTCTCAAGGCTAATACTGGATGGGATGCTCTCACATATCTCACATGGGTCTACTTGGCTAATGTACCCACGGTTTATACAGGTTTTCTTAAACAAGCAACTTTCTGATGTGCCAAAACCTACAGCTTTATTGCCTGTTATTGTTCAACAATCCAAGATTTTTACTTTTATGGCAAAAAGGAGTGTTTTATTCAAGGGTCAAGATACTCCTTTAACAACTTCCATGATGGATGTTGTTCAGGCTGTTAGAGCTGATGTATCTGAAGGTACTGCATCTGCAGGTACTGCATCTGCAAATCGCTGCAAGTACTGCTTCTTTACAGGCTACATCAAAAGAAGGTACTGCATCTCTACAAGGTACTGCTTCTCCTAGTACTGAATTTCAAGAACATGTTGCAGTTTCACCTTCTCCATCTCCACAAGGATCTGTTCCTGCTTCTCAATCAGAGGAACATTCACCTATTCAAGGAGAGGCTTCACATACCATCCCTCCTGATGATATCACATTGGATAACTATGTTTTGACAAGGGAACTGGTAAAGTTAAAAAAGACTACTGAGGTTCAAGCCAAACAGATAAAGAAATTAAAACTGAAGTTTAGAAGGCTAAAGACTTTTGTGTGGCCATTAGTTCAAGAATTTCGTGTTTGGGTCAAAAACAAAAAGAAGGCGCAAAAGCAGTCTAGGAAACACAAACGCCAACAGGTTCATCAATCATCTTCTGTCCAATTGGGGAGGAATTTAGAAAAAGAAAATTTGAAAGAAGATGTTACAAGGAAGAAAGAACCTGAAGGTACTGAAGAAAAGATTATTTCAGATACTAAGGAACAACAAGAACAAGTTCAAGTTCAAAGTACTGATGATCAAGGTACTGAACATCAAAGTGTTGCTTTTCAAGATACTTCTAGGCAAGAGGTAATAACACCAAGAGTATTGAATTTTGAAGAAGAAGCTGGTCCTTCTACAACTGTTATACAAGAAGAGGAGGAAGCTACATTCAAACCTATTTATTCTGCAAGTGATGATGAATTCATTGCTACAATTTTAGGAGATTTATCACAATCTAGAGGTGGTGTTACTATTAGAGATGTACAAGAAGAAGAACAACAAAGAACTTCTCAACCTACAATTGATCCTAAGGATAAAGGGAAAGGTGTTCTGGTTGAAACTAAGAAAAAAAAACTAACTTTGGCAGAACTTAGAGAAATTGAAGTTGCTAGGAATGAAGCTGCAGCTAGAAAAGTTCAAGAAGAGTTAAATGCTAAAGATAGAAAAGATCGGGAAGCTCAAGAAGCTCAGAATAGAGAAGCAACTCAAAAGGTACAAGATGAATTAGATGCTGAAGCTGCTGAACCATTACAGTCACCTGTTCATGTTAGATTTATGCCAAGAAGACTTAATAAAGCTAAAGACAGAAATGCTATGATGGCTTATCTGAAAAGTCAAGGGTATAACCAATTGCAGAAGTTTAATTATTTTGAGATGAAAAGATTATATGATGCTGCTAGGGAGGATTATAAGAAGAATGTTGCAGGCATCAAAGATTTTAGAAAAGAAGCTACTGACTGAAGCTAAAAGAAAGAAGAGTTTGAAAGAAAAGGAAAACTGAAGTTACCGATATTCAGTTCTTAAAGAAAGAAAAAGTTGAATTAAGATCTGAGACTAGTGATGAATTAAGGAATTATCTCAGAATAGTAGATTTTGATTATTCAAAAGAAGATAATGACATGAAGATGAACAGATCAAAGATTAGTGTTTTTGAAGTTGTGAAATCCAAGGAAGGAGATTACATGATTTTTCATAAAGAAGATGAAAGCTTCAAAGTTTTCAAAAGGCTATGGGACTTACTTCACATTATAGATAGAGTAGATCTATTCTATTTATATCATGTGGTGAAAGCTTACTTTGAACAAAATCCATTAGAAGGGATTGGTTTAGTTTTACATGGTGATCTCATAACTGCATGGGAAACTGAAGAAGAGAGCACTGATGATGTTTGGAAGAATCAAGAAAGCTGGGAAATTGTTTGCTTGAGATTCTTTGAAGAGTCTGGAGTTCATGTTTTAGAGCTGGAAAATGGAACGATGATACACATGTTTGCGCAGAAAGATACCCTCTCACAGTTGAGCTTATGAGAAGAATGCTAGAGCATGGATTGGAAGTAGAAGAGGATAATGAAACTGCTTGCATGGTTATCAACTTATTTATCAACTGGACTACTATTGCTGAAGATGATCAATAACTGGTATGAATTTTATTTGAATAAAATACTTTTTGATATATCAGTACTTTTATTCAAAGTACTGCTGATCAGACAGTACTTTCATCAAAGTACTGTTTGCAGAAATAAACCAGTTAAATGAATTTTAGAAGAAACCTTTTGCTAATTAACAAAAATTTTGAAACAAAGGTTAAATAAATGGATTTTGAGATGGCAACATCAAATAGGTAATCAATCCACCATGGTTACAAAAGGATTGGCTAATCCATGAGCAAACGGCTCTGGTAAAGATATATCAAATCCGTTTTTAGTTGACAACTTGCTAATAAGTTGTATGGTAATCAACTCACCATATCAGTTAATGTGAAGAGTTGGCTAGCCCACAAGAAAATGGCTTGTGGTAAAGGCAGTGGAAAAACCATTATTGGTAATTAGTTCACCATTAGATAGAAGAACTAACTAGTCTAGAAGGGTACAACTTTTGGTAAAGACAAATCAAATCTGTTGATAGTTGATGATTTGCTAAAAATCATATGGTTATCAATGTACCATGGTCTTACACACCAAAACATTTGGCTACTCCAAAGATAATGGCTTTGGTAAAGAGATCTAAATCCATTAAATTTTCAATGATTCACCTCTCAGAGGAGTTAACACACCTGGAAGTGATGAGAATAGTATGCAACTTAAACTGAATTAATGTACAAATTGTCATATGTTGTTGTGTTTCTGAAAAGATGGAGCTTGTGAATCTGCAGAGAAATAATAATTCTAAGAGATACTTTGACAAGCACAGATACTCAGAGATATATGAAAACACTAAGAAACAATCTGTCCTTAAAGATGAAGCTGTTAAAGATACATTCACAAAGGAACTTGAAGTCAAGCAAGTAGAATTCAAGTTAGGGGAGGATTGTTGGGATATGAAAGTGCTGAGGATATGAAAGTACTAAAGATATGAAAGTACTTGTAGTTGCAAAGTATCTGGGAAAAGTCAAAAAGTCAAAGTACTGCTAAAGACAAAGTCAAAGTACTGCACCTAAAAGTCAAAGTACTGCAAAGAACTAAAGAACTGTTATTTGTTTATGGAAAGTATTGTATTCTATGTTTAGATTACTTGTCGTACAAGGCTATCAATTGTAAACCGACTAGGATATCCTTGAGCCTATAAAAGGACTCCTAGATTGGCATTAGATGTACGATTGCTTATGAGTCTATGAGTTTTAGAGTTTACTAATTCACAAGTTAATTAGTATTTTAGAGAGAAGTTCGATTATCTTAGAATTGTATTAGAGTATCTGCATAATAAGCAGATTTAGAGTTTATAATAAAAGGTTATTCTTCTTATCTTTGTTAAGTAAATTCTGCGTACTTAATAAAGATTGCTCAGTGTTTCTTTGTTAATAACTTAGGATTTATCCGAGGTTATTAAACCTTAACAAGCTAGTTAAGATAGTTTGATTAAAGTATATCGATCCAACACTATGGGCTTGGGCCTAAGCTCATGGGCCTTCTACATAAGCTTAAGGCTAATAACAAACATAAAGGCCATAATAAGCTAACTATTACATATGAGTAACTAACACTTGAATAAGGTTTAGGAGTGATTCCAACAGGATTCCTCATGTGTGTCATATGATTTGAAATCTATCCCACACATGCAAATAGGTGGTTCAACTCTAACCATCTCACAATCTTGTTCGGGTTTAGGTTCCATGTTCTTAAAAACTAGGTCTTTTTTATCATGATGCCTAAGGTTGGATAGATCCTCCTTATCCATTTCCTCAAGTTGTGACAACTGATGGTTTATGCTTAGGAGGATTTCTCAAAAAATTTCCGAGGGGTCTCACTAAAAGGAGTTGATTCTAACAATGATCGTTCAATAGAAGCCACACAAGCACAAAATTTATCAAATCCATCCAACCTTACACCCGTCTCCTTTTGGATATCTCTAAGATCACTCACAAATTCATTAGAATAATAAAAAGCAATCCAATCTGCGAAATTCAATTGTTCCTCATTTGTTAATGATTCAAATGCAACTTCACTTGCCATAGCGACAAATGAAAAGGGTTTTACGAACACAAACACAAAGAAGGGGGATAGACTACAAGGAAGCTAAAAATTAGGAAAAAAAACTTACTTGATAGGAATCAAGTAAGGAAACCTAAACGAGGTGGACTCCTAACTAGCTATTCTATTCCCCGACAGCGACGCCAAAAACTTGATAACGCTACACGCGTCATTCGGGGTCAAAGGAACTTACTTTTCGTCGAGCAAGTTTTTCAACACTCTAGGAAGTGAACCTAATCGTTGTAGTGTAGTATTAGGGTAAGTCACTGGAATTGATATCGTTCTCTCGGGGAATAGGAATGCTACTGAGGAGTTACAACGCTAAGGTTGGGGTTGAGGAAGATTATTTTTTTATCTTTTTATGCTTTTTAGGAAAAGGATAGGTACGAATCTCGGGGTTTGGATTTGGGGGGTTAGTATTTCTACCGATTACTCTAATATCTAATTATCTAATTAACTAAGGTGAGGGTAGTCTATGTCTAATTATTGTGTGCTCGTATGATGATTTAAAGATGTGTTTACTTAGGTTTTATTACTCCTTAATTATCTCCTATTGATGGTTGAATTGTCACGTCCTTATTCTTAATCGCGTTGTGTGTCTAAGGTCGTAGGGTATGCGTTTATCCCTAACTCTTTGAAACTACCAAAGGGTCTCGTCTACAAAATCTCTAGGATTTATAAACTCTAACACTAAGGTACTCTTTGGATGGTTAGCCTACAACTACTCTAGGTGTTATAGTCTAAGGTTCACAAAGATTAATCAAGCATTAACTACACAACGAATGACCTATCGCATTACTAGATCATTAACAATTAAGATTAGAGACAACCAATCAATATTCAATAGTTAAGTTTCATATTCCCTAAGCAAACACATAAGTAAATTAGCCGGACATGGGGAACATGCAAGCATACACACAAATAATTGAAGACATAATTGAATTAATGAAGTAAAGCACTTATCTTGGTGTAAGATAGGGTTTGGAACCCTAAAATACTGTACAAGACAGCCTTGGTTCGGTTTAGGGTTTTCCTCCAAAAGACTATACATTTAAAACTGAAAAATTCGGATTCTATATATAAGATTACATTCGCGACGGCGTCACCTTATGATTTGTGACGCCGTCGGGTTGCCGTCATTAGGGTTTCATCTTGGCCATGGTAGTCTTGCGACGGCGTCACCTTATGCTTGTGACGCCGTCCTCTTCAGCCTCTGACGTCGTCTGGATCAAATCTAAGCCGTCTGAGTTGCGACGACCTACTCTTTTAAAGCCTGATACTGTCACTTGTAAATAATCAATTTGGCTACTGAGCCATCACAAAAGTTCTCCGACGGCGTCGCATATAACACCTGACGCCGTCCCCTTGTATATCAGCAGCTTGAGTGTCTCGATTCTTGACTTTGGCCATTTTCTTCGTATATCCGCAGCTTTGTCCAAATAAGTGTCATTATAGCAATTTGCCTTCAAGAGACCTAAAAAGTGAAAAGGAACGATATTAAGTAATAACGGATACAAAAGTGATCAAATAAGGGCTTCAACGACCCCTCAAAAAGGTACATTTTAAAACCTTATCAACCATGCTCTCCATATGCTGGATGAAAATCTCAAGAAGTTCCGCAAGGCCTTTCAGGAGACTCACACTAAGTTAGGCTCTATTCAGACTGCTGTCAAGGATGACCCTGAACATACGAAGAAGTTCCTTGAAGCATCTGAAGCCTATATCAGGAATGCCACTATTATCAGTGAAGTCCCAAGTCTCCTGAAGAGCTTCACTGATGAAATTCTATGGCCTAGAATTTCAGGCCTAGAATGTCAGCCATTGAAGGTTCTCAGGCTGCCCTTAAAGCAAAGGTTACTCTACTTCAGCAAGATACCTCAGACATTAAGCTCATGACTGAGATGTATCAGTTTTTCAAGGATCAGTCTGTTCCATCTGCATCAGTGCCACAGACAACTCATTCTCTCACCATCAGTCCAACACAAGTTGAGGGGGAGAAGGCCACTAATACTTCTGAAACTGAAAGACCTCCCTCTCACATTGAGGGGGAGCACACTGAAGAAGCCAAGGATACCTTAGACAAAGAACCCATTGAGGCTGTACCAATCTCAACTTTACCATCTCAACAACCTCAACAACAAAAATCTTTAGCAACGGCTACTCCTGGAGACAAAGTCAAAGCTATACTCACCACACTTGAACCTTATCATAGTACTAAGCTACAAAAGGCCTCATCAGTAGTTAGACCAGATCCTGATGCACCAATCCGGATTCCTTATGAAATTAACAACAAAACCTATCTCATGATTGAAGTACAAATCAATTCTTATCTTGCTAAAGAGGAGGCACTGAGAAAGGTCGCTGAAAAAGAAAGGCTCAATAAGCCTGAAATGATAAAAGTTGTTCGAGAGGAGGCTGAGAAGATTGGGCTGGACCCAAAGAAGCTGAAGAGCAAGAAGATTGGTAAACTTTTTAACAAAGCTCAGGATGACGAGATGCTTGCTTTGAAGAAGAGAAGGGATGAAAAGGCTAGGAAAGCTGCAGAGCTGAGGAAAAAAAGGGTGCATCATTACAACTGGACAATGTCTAGCCGAAGAGACCCTGAGCCTATCACCGATGTAAAGATCATCCCAAACTCTAAGACAATTGCGATGAATGTTTACAGGGTAGTAGACAAGAGGAACTTTGAAGTTCATGATCCTCTAAAGTTCACTGACTTTGGGATCACTGAGTTGGATGAACTTGGTCCTATCATTGAAAAGAAGAGAAATTTGGTTGTCAAAGACTTGATGAGATCTTTAAGCAGAAGGTATGAAAGACTAAGGAAGGCGCCCACTGAGCTTGGTATCCAATCTGATCTCCCTGAAGCTCAAGGCACTCAACCCAAATCATCCCAAAGAAAAAGAAAGAGGATAGAACCTGAACCGGAAGCCAAAGTCCCTGGATTTGATTGCAAAAGAGAACTCCATGAAGGTGTAAAGTTTGTGACCAACTTAGTCATCGAGTAGCCTGAGAGAGGACTCTTCTTCATTGATGTCTATGGAAACCCTGCATTTCAGAGATGGAACGACATTGACATAGCTGGTGTTGCTTCAATGGTAAGTTACTTGATGGTGGTATCTCAAATTAAGTCCCCTGAGAACATCTAGTTCTGCACTGACCTGAGGACAAAGATAAATGACCATCCTAATAAAGAAAATTTCCTCTCTAAGAAGTCGAAGCTGGAAGCACTTGGTTAGCACATGGACTGACATCACTACAACAACATCTATCCTTTAATTTTTATACTAGCTTATATGAACTTGTAATGATTATGAATAAATGATGTATTTTATTAGATAAGTTTTCTTTATTATGCTTACTAGTACATTCAGTGTAAGAAGAAGCCCTTTGCTCACTTACAATGATCAAAACACTTAGGCTATTTGTATATCCAAATAAAAGAGAGACTGTTGGGTTCAGTCAGTACCCAAACCCCTTAATTCTAGGATTTGAATAGAAAATACCCCAAGTATTTATTACTTTAAATACTAACAAGTTACTGAGCGCATAGTCACTCAGTGAGTCATCTTCAAGACACTTAGAACAAGACTTAGAAGAAAAGTCTCTCCGCTCAGTGAGGCGGACCTCAAGGGGTGAAAACTGAGTCAAGAAGAAGATGATGGGTTCAGTGAGTGATGACAATAACTCACTGAATCCCACAACTCCTCATCAACTACAATCACTGAAGACAAAGACTGAAGACCAAGACTGAAGGCAATGAAGACTGAAGAATGGGCGGGACAAGGCGGGATAATTTTGAACTTATAAGGAGGGTTCCTTATCAGGCACAAGTCAAACTTTTTCTGAAAGGCTAACAACCAAGATCAGTGTCATCACTGATGACCAGAAAGCTACTTTGTCTGTTACACAAAATAGCCTCTTGTAAACAGAGACAAAATACATCAGTATTTTGTCTCTATAGCTTAAGTCGGTTTGTCTTCTAGGATATAGTCAAATTCCATACTTGTATAAGTAAACTTAAGGTAGGAGTGGAAGTTAAGCTTGTGAATTAAAAGTGTAAACACGCACAAGCAACTTTCACTCCTCCAAATACGACTATGTCCCTGAGATAGCTCAGTGGTTCCTGATAGTTGTGCTTAGACTTAGCCTAAGCTTAGTGAGGAGTGCACACCATACTTGTCATTCAATCCCAAGTGTTGTTCCGCAAACACTTGGGTAATATATTCTTTTGATTCGTTTTAATTAGAATATAAACATTGAAAAATCTATTGTGCATTTAATTTACTTATCTTGTTTAAACTGATTTTTTAAATACTTTACTTAAGTCATGGATCACACTTAGTCTAAATTTCTACTTTTGCTATTTTTGATAAGGGACGAACAATCATAATAAATAATTAAATGGCTAGACATATGTGAGCATAATGCGGTCACACACTTATACACAGAGACACCATTTAATATATCCTCTCTATCGTAATTATGTTATATTTAACCTTCGTAACTCGGGATCAATAACGGGCTACTAATAACTAAGTTAGTAATAAGTTTATTGGATTTGACCAACAAATGCGCAAGCCCATTTTGGGCCCCCATATGACAAGCCATGGTGGGATCAAGAGGGATAAGGGCTTAAGGTGTAACTTGAAATGGGATAACTAGTAGTTGATTTAGTCAATTAGGGTTACCACTTACCAAGTAACCAAAAAAAAAGTCTCTCCCCTTCCTCTACCAACAAACCACGAAATAACACACTCTCAAGTTAGGCTTAGTGCTATTTGATCTCATCTAACGTTATTCTAGTGTAATTCAAGGGTAGATCACATGTTACGGGGTTTAGACTAGCATCGGGTGGTGATTGTGGACGTGTAGTGTGTTTCAAGAATAGTTGAGATCAACCTTATTGATCTCTTGGTTTCTTGTTCAAACTGTGGTTTTGGTTTTATTGGTGAATCCTGGATTACACTACAAAGGTATACCGTTGTCTTATTTATTATCGATTGATCATATGGCTATATGAATCCGTTGATAGGTGATCTTCTGCTGCAACTATATTTTTATAATATGTTATTTATTTATATCAACACCTATAGTGTTATCAGATCCATCCTATTTGCTATATGATTATCGAGTATGCGTAAAAGTGGCTAAAACGCCTGTTTTTATGATGATTTATGAAACCATTTATAAAAACAGCCCCTAAGGCTCATCTTTTTATATATGAACGACCCTATGGGGGTCTTATCATCTGTGATTTTTGATCTCATAGCCACGGGTTACGCATATTTTAATTGGTATACTTATCGGGTAGATGTAAAATGGCCAAAAACGCGTTATTTTAATCGGTTTGTGAAATGGTTTTAAATCAGGCCCTATGGCTAATTTTTCCAAGGTAAAATGATGATTAGAAGGTCCTAATATTAGTGAGTTATGAACCTCAGGCCATTTGACACACATACCAATCGGGGTTTTAACTATTGTTAATTAATTTCTTCGATTTCGTTGGCTAACGATTTAATTCTTGTTATTTATTTTGTTTCTATGGCAAATACATGCATGTTTGACCATGGAATTAGCCATCACCATGTCTTGTTCATAATATTAGTTTATTATTATGTGTTATATTTAAAGACGATGAAAACCTAGACCACTCGCGCCATGATTTGTTGTGATTTTTCGTTAATTTCTTGTTTTGGGGTTTGCCAATTTTTCGGCTTTTATGTATGTTTTTAATTTGGTTTTGCCATTTTTTGAGAACTTTAGAGTAGATAAATAGTATATTAGTTGTATTCTACTTTCTATATAATGTAATCGTGGCTTGGAATGGAATGGCAAAAGAGTTAAAGACATAAACGCGAAAAAGGGGCTTCTGGAACAAGCTGTAGTAAAAAATTCATTCCCAATGATTTGTAAGTTTTAAAAGCTAAATTTTTTTGTGCAGGCACACAACTCATGAGCCTACAACTTTGTATTTCAGTGATAAGGGCGGGGAACACTCCTTCTATGAGTTTTGGGCCTCCGGAGACAGAAATTTTGGGCGGGCAGATTCATTTTTCATGTGCATTATGGTGTTCTACTTGCTCCTGATATGTCTTGGAGAAAGTGGGAGCCCTCCGTGTGGTTGTGAAGGCTTGTCCCTAGTTGACCCTTGGTTCTCGTGATGGCTCACGAGACCAAGCATAGGTTTTTTCCTTGGTTGAGACTTTGCATATTGTGGTTTTGTGTTTGTTTATTTGCTTTTATATATATATATATATATATACGTATATATATATATATACGTATATATATATACGTATATATATATATATATGCTATAATTGTATGTAAATTGCAAATAGTTTTCCAAAAAACTTGAAACGAAACACAAGCCATTTTCAAACTAAGTCTTATGATTTAGTTTAACTAAGTTTAAATATTGATTTAAAACTTAAAATCATTGTTTTACAAATCACACTTAAACATGTTATGCATGTTATTTATTTTATGTATTGTCCAAACTTATTTATAATCCTCGTAGGATATATATTAGTCATGTGAATGGACAACTCGACACACACAAAAACAGTGATTAGACTTAAGTTAAGAAAAGTTTTTAACTTGTGCTATGAAGAATGAATGCATGCTTCTTTCGTACATCTTTTTATTCACATCAAAACATTTTACCCGTTACCATTCAAGTCATGCCGTCCAATCGCTTAAGAACACTTGCAATTACTTTTTTCCTATCATGATACCTAGGTTGAATTGTAACCCAAGGTGACTATTCTCTATGTGTGAGACCTAGGTATATTCTCACACTTTCTCAAATTGGATGACTTAATCGAGTTAAGCGGTGAGACCTTGACCCGAGGCAAAGATGGGACTAAACATGGCTACATGACACTAGTTGTTTGACACTATATGCCATGAGTCCCATAAGAATCTAAGAGTTTTACATGTAACCCAATTGGGATCGTCGCCTACCGATTGAATCTAATGTTGCTAGCAGATTAACTGATGTGATAGTAGAAGCACAATGTGGATCTTAGCCTTTTCTTTAATTAATTGTTATAAATTGTAAACATAGGGTAGTTAATTTATAAAAGGATAATTATCAAAAATGATTAAAAAAAACTTTGAAAATGCAATTAATGAATTAATGCAACACAAAGCGTAAACAAGAGTTTATTCTTTTCTTGTTAAAAAGGAGAACTAAATCTTTCTTTCCTTGTAAGAAAAAGACTTGTTTCTATCCTTTTTCTTTATGAGGAAAAGCCATAATAGGAATATTTGTATTGTCCTAGTTCTAATCAAACTGAAAGCACACCTACTCTAGAAATTGTGAGGTCTTGTAAAAGTCAAAATTTTTAAGTTTGGTTGCACATCTTATTCTTTCAAGTTCGTTTTATAACCCTCGTTCTAGTTTTGAAACCTTGAAGAAATATAAGATATTTGGATAACAAGAGACACGTTTTGTATAGCTACCAAAATAATACAAGTTTTAGTAATTAGAAAACAGAAATATCAATAAAACGCAAAGTGATAATGGCAATTACTAGCATGATTACCTAGCAATTTGTCTTAACCCAATAAACCTACTAAGGTCCTACACACCCTTGTGTTAAAGTAGACCAATTATGGAGGAAATGCATGCCTATTTTCAAGTTAAAATAGAAATGATGGCTAGCCCATCATCTATATGTTAGAACTTGATGCACTTCCTTGAATACCTAAGTAAATGTTTACTAGTCCAAGTGACTCACATTAGCAATAATGTGTAAATATTCAAATAGAGAAGGAAAGTATCCAATCGCCACTCACTCTCTACTGGTTACGTAACACTTATAATGTAGTCTAATTCAGTGGGAGCTATGTGATTATATTATTGGTGACGAAACACATGTAATGTTGTCTAATCTAGTAGGATCTGTAAGCTTTATTACCTTGCAAGGTTCCCATCTTATTTCTAGATTGTCTTGTCATAATACAGTACTTTCCATATGTGAAGCATCATAGTTTATATAAGAAGCATTGCAGAAATTCTATAAGATAACTTGTCGCGTTCCTGATGTTGCTTCCTGAAATATTATCTATAAAATAGTTATGCATGTATCATTATTAAAACGAAAGTTCTACATATCTATATTTTGATTTTGACTAAAATCATATGTTATCTGTGACACTGTCATATTGTTCATAGAAACAAATGAGTGTAGTGTTATCTGTATACTCGCATGATGTTATGCCATTCACAAGTGGGAGAAATCTTAATTGTGTGCAAGTTATAACATATAAGAATATGAGTAATAGTTTTTCTTGACTGCAAGGTAAAAAAAATAAGATTCTATTAGGCTTCTACACATAAAAATATATGTTGCCCTAATTAGAACAAATGTCGAGATAATATGAAAAGCTACTTTGACATATTTATTGAATTGTTTAGTAAATATGATTATGTATTCTTGTAAAGTCATAATCATGAAGTATCAAATTAACTTGAATTTACTATTGAGGCCATAATTCAGTTATCATAATTACTTTAGTTGAATATGTTTAGGTCTCTTGTAAAGACACAAACATCAAGTCCGTTAATTGTCGAAAGACTTATAACGTAAAGTAAGATGTTAACTTGTTATGTCTTTTGTTAAAGACATGTACATGAAGCCATTAAATTATAAATGACTTACGATGTATTGTAAAATATTAAATGTTTATGTTTTCTAGCCAAAATATACACATGAAGTTATTGACTCGGTCAATGACTTATAATATAAAGTATGAAGTAGGCTAAAAATACTATTGATCCCATTTGGTTTGACTTGGTTGGAAGATACGTAAGCCAAAGAGTATAAGTTCGTCTAATGAGTTGTGGGAAAATCTCACAACATCAATCCTCATGGAATACCACAACTTTATGGTATGTCCATAATGAAAATCAAACTCTATTGATATTGTTTAATCTTTGATGACTTAAACTGTCTTACCTCCAAAGCAATCAATGTTAGAAAATTGGATGTGTCATGTGTACACTCAATATGGTTCCAACCCCAGAAGGTATTTAAGACACTATTGTGTTATGGAATGGGATGAATCCCATTATGTCTTGATTGAAGTTTTGAATTTGTTAAATACCATAGAGTATGTAATTAACAAACTAGAGTCAAGAACTAATGATGCATTTTGGATGTCCATATTGAAAACAATTTAATGTTACTCAAGATGCTGAGTATCTGGAGATTAGTCTCTACTCACAAAAGCAAGCTGGAGCACCTTTAGATCTTGAAGTTATTCAAGAACAAAATACATAACCTTCTGATTACACTTGCTAATGTCATACTAAGGTTGAACATGCATATGTTAAACCATAGATTGATATCTCATTCACAGATCCACAAGGATATCTCATGCACTCGAATGATATACTTTTATATCAATGCTAAGGGATATAAGTTGGAGGATCATAGTGAACCTGCTAAGTATAGAGATGCATTATCAGATCTTGAATCTGATGAATAGCTCAAAACTATAAATGTTAAGATGCAGTCCTTGAAAGACAATCACTAATAGAGCTTGATTCATCTCTTACCAAATCAGTTAGACTATGATGTTAAAAATGACTTTCTTAATGAGAAGACTCAAAAGGACAAACTTGTACAAATATATTTAATGCACACATAATGAAAGGAGTTTTTCACTCATACTCAAGAAATTTATTGTGAATTAATATTTCTTCCTACAAACATTAAATATATAAAGATTATTAATTGTCATACATGTTTTCATGTATAGAAATATGACAATAGGATATCAAAACTCTTTTCTTATTGATTACCTTTGCGAGGATGATGTGTAATCAAAAAGGTTTATGAGTCCATATAATCTTTGTTATGTATACAAGATACAAGAATCTAGGTGTGGATTAGATCATGCATCTAGGAGCAGAGATCTTAAGTTAATTGTAAAATTATTAATTTGATTTTGATTAAAATAAAATTACTCCTGAGTACACTGAGAGCAAGTAGGAGCACTGTTTTTATTTTCTTAAATCTCATATGTCATTAATATATTAGAAACAATATTCCATCTAAGCTAGACTTTAATCCTTAGTTTGAAATGAAGTTTCTCTTGAGGGTTTTATAAAATAAAACATACAACCTTGTTACATATGTTTATTATAATAAACATAAGTAGTTATTAAGTCTAATACAATATGACACCTTATTGATGGGAGTCTCAATGATCAATCTCACCTGATGAGATTGAACGCATGAATGGAAACCTTAAGTTTAACTAAATGATTCATTATGTATGTTGTATTATGCATTGGACTATTTATATCATTTGCATGAATGCAAGATAAGTTGATAAAAACAAATATCTAAGTGAAAGTCATTAGATAATTGTTAAACGAACATTTTAATGGACCTACAAAGGGTCAAAGATATGTTCAAAATTTACGGATATTTGAGGAGCTCTGTTTTGTTTGCATACACTGATGTTTATTTAACTGAGATGATGCTCAACCCAAGTCGTGGTTAGATGTCATCATGAATGATGACATTGTTGACTAGATGTGCTCGAATGAGAGAATTAATGCATTATACATTAATAGAATAAGAATACTTTACACTTTGAGAAACTGTTAAGATGATTATCTAAAGTAAGTGTTTTGCTAGCTTCAAACAACCTATTGAATGTACTCTTGCAATACTCATATTATACTTGAATGCATACATACAAAAGGAAAATCATCATTCAAAACATTTCATAAATTTTGAAAAAAGTATTCTCAAAGTTTAATTAGATGACTACTTAGTTGTCTTGTATAACATAATTTGATCAGGATGGGAACATCGGATTTTTACCTATGAGTAGTCTTATGCATATATGTTTTTAGTATTTGGATAATGAAACAGTAAGCAGTCGTATTATATAATGAATATATAGACCTAGTATGATCGTCTTTTTTTTGGGTAAAAGGTCAAAGACCCGATAAATATATTACTCCAAAAAACGTTTTAGTACAAAGGATATGGGTGAATCACATATCTCAGCCCGTTACATAGGCAAAAAGCTTACATAACAAGATATTTCCTATTCTCTATAGAAGAAAATAAACCACTACTCAAAATATAACATTAGACTCCTATGGATATAAACTTACTTCCTACCAAGGCCTTGGAGCTTGATAGCATATGTGTCATAATAGGCATCCAAGTTTCCTGGAAGATCGTAAACCTGATCTGCATAGTTATCATAACCATAGTCATCATCGTCATCTTCGCGATCATGACCACCACCAAATAGATTACTCGTCTCATCAAAGGTGTTCACAACCTCCTCATCATCACTACCATAATCCACAATCTCTCCCACCTTAGTGAATCGGTTAACCCTCTTAGTAAATGAAGTAGCCGGGAAATCCTTATTATAACCGTGATAATCAACCTTTTTAATAGCATTACCATTATCATCAACAAGAGTAGCTTTCCCATCAATAAGAAGCCTTTCAAATTCCCTAATTTTCTCAACAATGGGGGCAGGACCAGCGGCATTAGCTACCATTGAATCACTCACAAGCGGATCTTGTGATACATTACTTGTCTCGATAGACCCAACCTCCTTAGCTTCCATTGTATTACTAGAAACCTCTACATTAGTAGGATTGTCAGATTCATCAGAATCGATCGTATTAAGTGCAGCAAAAGGGTTAGATGTAGCAATCTTCGTCCCACTCATACTTGCCACATTAGTGGCTGTCTTCTTCGCACTATCCACCTTCTTGGGTTCAGGAGGAGGCGCTTTAGGTTGATACCTAAATTTAGGGCCCGCTTTAGTAAAACCTCCCTTACCTGGAACACTTAGGCCACCATTCCTACCCTTATTCTTGTTAGTGACAGGTTGAAAACCATCATTAACAGTCTGTTTAGGCTGAGTAGGAAGTGGAACAGATTTAGGACAATCAATCAGCGTATGACCAAATAATTTACATATATCACACCGAGGCGGTTTCCATTCCTATTCCACCCGAATCTTTTCAATAGTATATCCTGTCCCATCAAGTAATGGTATCTCAACAGTGATGCTCTCCTTAAGAACATGGTCTGCTTTAACTTCAATCAAGCATCTAGCGAAACTACTTCTCGCCCCATGATTCCGGCACATTTGACTAGTATAAGAATCTAACATTTTTGGAGTACCAATCATTGTAGCTAGGAGACTGAGACCATCATCAAAAAACATAGCAAGGGGCACATCATGGAATTTAACCCATACCAGAATATTAGTCAAATCCTCTTTAAGCAGATTAGTATTCAAAGTCCACGGTTTAAGAATAATTCGCACATTCCTAATCATCCACAGTCCGTATTCAAGCACATCATCAACACCTTTACGAGTGAAAAAACTTAAAGAAAAAGAACCCTTCAAGATTCATCATAACCTTTTTAATACCATACTTGGCCCATGTATTACGAACGTAATAATCAACAACCGAAAAAGCAATACGTTTACCAAGGAAGTAACCATAAAGGGTATTCTCAAATTTAGAATTTACCTCCTCAACAACTTTCATAGGAATGGAGAGATCCACCTCATTAGATTTTTTACTACACTCCAACCTATGAAAATTTGATTTCGCTTCGTCATTCATTAGCAGAATTCATACCACTTGTAACACCAACATACGACATAGGTAATGTATTAACCCCAACATATTGAATAATTGGCGGCTAACCGGTTAATTTGTCCTTAGGTGGAGAAACATGTACCCTTCCAGCTTTAGGAGCTACACTAATACCATCACCACTAAGCAGATTAGCCCCCTATGGTGTCCTCGACAATCAAACTGTAGATGGGGAATGTTGCATATTCAAAATACTTGTAACACCAAGAGGCCCTGCATCCCAAAACACCGAATCATCAATTCTCGCATGTGAAATCGGCTTCATAACCTCATTGGCATTCATATCCCCTTGACAAGTAGAATGAGTAGGATTTACATCATGTGGAACCGGCTCCACATGAGGTTCACGCTGCCTACAATCAATTAAGGCATCCTTATCAACGTTAGGCACACCCTCCATCAACACGACTCTAAACAAACCCTAACCAAAAGAACACAATCGAAACAAGAAAAAACAACCCGAATCAAACTACGTAATCGCTACGTATTAATTCAACCCTAGTAATAAACTAGGGTTTATAAGCATAAATAAGTCCTAACCGTCCTTCATAATAATTGATAACCGGTCTAATGATGAGATATTAAATGCACAGTAATGACAAACCAAGTTATCCTTCCAACGACCCACATTGAGAAGTAACCAATCAGAAATTGGTAATACCAGTTGCTTAGATAATAATGCAATTAACGATAAAGTGTGTTTACTACAAAGGGCAATCAATAATATAAAATTGATCGACCAATGAAGTTTTTAGATAAATAGTTCTTTCAATCGCTAATTTGCCGAGAGGGTTTTTTAGGGTTTTTTTTCAATTCAAACCCGTGGATTAGTCGGCCAAAAGGTCGGAAACCATGATTACCCCAAAAAAAATAATAATAATAATTTCCTTCATTTAATGTTTTTACCCTTTTCGGATTAAGAGGCAAAGTTACCTTATTACTTCAAACCATGAAAACGCAGATTTGACTATTGTTATCACATACCCTCAGAATGCATATTTGAGAGAGACATTAATTCTGCCATCAATTATTTGAGCACAAAGTGAATATATAGGGTCGACCCTTTCTTACCAAACATGTTTGGCGACCCTCTAAACAAGATCTCATGATGATAAAAGTTATATGAAATGCAGGATGAAGCAAAGTTGAAAGAAATACAAATACTGAGATACTTGAGTGATGGTGCGCATCATCATCATCACCTAAAAGAGTGCAGTTACAGCCCTTTCATGCATGTATTTCTCATGGTAACGGTCAACGGTGTATGTAGGATTTAGTGTGTTTTTTAAAGTCACGGCTACTGACTGCGTGGTTTTAATTTAATCCCTATTGTTGTTGCCTATCAGTTTCTATTCTTTTGATTGTTTCACTTGTGATGTTAAGATGTTTGTCAAGAGTTTTGGATTTTCTATTTACTTGCAGTTACACAGTTATATATATACCACCATTTTGACACCAAAATCTAAAACTATATCGAAAAACTGCATTTTTTATGTTATCCAAATGTACAAATGCTGTTTTAGTTAAGAAACAGTTTAAGAATCATAGTTTAAAAGAAACTTAAAACAATAGAGAAAATAAGTTAACAAAAAAATTATTACAAAATAAATAATTTCCGTCATTGATGTGTTTATTCTTTTTCGATCAAGAGGCAAAAGTACCTTATTACTACAAACCATGAAAATACATATTTGACTTTTTTTTACCACATATGCGCTGAATATATATTTGAGAGATTCATTATGCCAGTTTGCTAATCATCCTACTAAGTAGAGGTTGCTATGTGGACCAATTGACTATCAGACGAGTATATACTATACGGTTTTTGTTCTATCACTAATGCTCAAATGGGTGGAGACTCACAGGAATTGTATTTTTAAATTATGAAACCTCGTAAATCATTTTTATCCTTCGATTGTTATTAACATATGATCATTTTTGTTGCCATATATGACACATTAGTTATTAATTCTTTTTAAATTTTTATGGGAAAAAGGTGTTTTTGTTCAATCCTGAGTTCTTGACCAACACAGACAAAAAAGTTTATTTTGATTCTACCTGTTACCAAAAATCACCCGTTACCTTTAAATTGATGTATGAACAGTGACGTAATAATAGTATGTCTCTTGATATTTTTAAGTCCAGGAATCGGAACGGGACTTTGGTACCCAAGAATTTACAAGATTGCTTTAGAGAGGGCTTAATAAGTAGCACCAGAAGAAGCTCTCCACATTGGGGATAGCATGGGTAAAGACTATGCACCAACCAAGAGTCTTGGTATGAATGCATACGTTGTTGGATAGGTTCAAAACTCCTGATGCTGAGAGTTGGTAGAAATCTGGTGCTACAAGGTTACCTGACCTAGTGGCAGCACGAGAATGTAAGACATCCAAGCATTGACTCCTTGATATAGTAGTATTTAAGTAGTGGTTTACCAAGAGGTGATGGTGTTGTATGGAAATTGAAAAAGGTAATAGTTGATACTCTTAGTAACTTAAATGCCTTTCTTTGTACTAATTTACTTTGAATGATGATGAGGACAAGGATTGGTTAAATGAGCATACGGATGACTACATGAAAAGACTAAAGCATACAAGGCGGTCTAGATGCGAGAAAACGTGTTTGGCACCGATGCATCGCACCACCAAAAGGTGATGTGCCGAATCTAAGACTTCCAAGGGGTCTGTGAAGCAAATGCGCTGCCCCATAATGAGGGGTGCTGCATTGGTGCGTGTCGTCAGATTTTTAATTAGTTTTTTTTCTTCATATTTTGTTAATTTAGGCAAGTCTAGGGTTGTTAAGTTCTGTTCTTTATTCTCTAAGATTCCCATGAGGTGCACCTCGTTAATCAACCTTTGGATTAGTTTTTTATCAATATTTGATTCCCCGTCACGCGTCAACTGAGAAGGAACTTCTTGTGGAATTTTGCTTTCAGTAAATTGAACATCCAATTAGGCCTATAATTGCATAGGAGTATAGTTTTTCCACTTCAAATACAAAAAATGTGTATGAAACTTATAGCATGAATTTATATATATATATATATATGGGAATATATTAGCTACAATTTTTTGTAGCTAATTAGCTACAATTTTGTGCTATATAATGTGGGCCCCTCGATTCTTTTTGTGGGTCCTGATTCTTTTCTGTGGGTCCCAGATTCATTGCTAGTGTATTTTTTATGAAGAATTGTAGCCAATTGGCTACAATAATTGTAGCCAAGCTATCCCCATATATATATATATATATGCAAATTTCTAAGGTTTGTGCTAGATTTTTTACAAATTAACAATGAATATCCAAGTCTATAGTATAACAATTGAAGTCTAAGTTTAGAATATACCAACCCAGGGGCGATGCCAGAAAGTTATGGGGGACACGTGCCCACCCTGCCCCCGCATGTCTCCGCTTTTGTAGCGACCAACGTTCTTATTGGGTTTTTTACGAGAATTTGAATACCCTGGTAACAATTTCTGAACTCAGTTGATTATTGTTGAGGTTATTAAACTTGACATACAAAATAATAAACAAGACACCACAGAGTACACAGCGGAAGACTTCATATAATTGTAATATAATTAACGGAATAATAAATGCGTAACATACCTCTTGCAAATAGGCTAGATCTCCTCAATAAAAGTGACAAAGTGGTTTAAAGAGTTATCCCTTACCATTTTATAACTCAAACCAATTGATGTAACAATAGTGTGTTACACCACGTTCTTGTACACACGAATTAACAAACGAATTAAAGAGATTGCTAGATCTACAAAACCTTGTTTTAGAAAAACAAAACCAAACACCCTAAGGAGGAGGGATGGCCGAATTTTGCAAGAGAGAAACAAAGAAAAGTTTAGGTTAATGTGTGTGCACAAAAGTTAACCCTAAACCTTTAACCTTGATTTGTATATATAGTGAATGAAAATCTTAGGGAACAAGTTAGGGATTAGGGTTGTGAAACCCCCTTTGGCCGGCCACCTTAGAAGCCCAAAGGATACCCAAATATTTTCCTATTTAAGATCTTTCACTACTGGTCCTTCTCTTTACATTTAACGGTCGTTAGTCATTTCTTGTTAAATACTTAACGATCGTTAGTCGAGTTTTGTGTAATAATTAATCGTAATCATTTTATATTAATTATTTAACTTTAATTCTCATTCGTAATGTGTGCAATCCATTAGTGCGAGTTCAAAATCGGACATATGGCGTTTTATAAATATATTCATATCCAATAGCTCCACTTGGATATGTTTACAAAAGCGATGTAATGACATTGGTTAGCATCTAGCAACGCGTAATACCCTTTTCGATCAACTCGTGTATGGTTTTTACGGAAAAACCGCTTTGATGATTCATCACCATATTCATCCTTTTGTTTCTAATACCATGTTAATAAGAATATGGATCTAACTCATTTCTTAATTAACTATTACGTTTCGTTTATATGATTGATCAAGATTACCAATTCTTACGGAATATTCCGGAAGACCTTGGCATGGCCATGCAAACATCTTCACAACCTACGAGGGACCCAACAGATATACTTCAAAATATATTTGAAGGAAACAAATCCCGTTTTGACTACGAGTAGAATTCATAAATTTCGCAACACTTCTAAAAACAACCTTTATAACTACCAGTTACGTATAGCGCTATATTGCTTCACAGAAAAGCACTACATCCTTGACATTTCCTTTGGTATCTCAAGTCAGAGGACAAATATTCATGATATACTTAATGACTAAGATCCATAAAGTCGCATCATGTGGTTGGGATAAGTCCTATACTCAATCCATTGAATATCATCTAAAATTAGTCATGCTACGCATCAATATACTTTCAAGTATATTCTAACTAATACTCAGGTTTGTCTTAATTCAATATCATTCCCATGTTATTGATCGACAACGGACTATTTAGAATAACTTAAGTTATTTAAGGATTTAAACATGCAAATACAGGACACAATATTATCAATGACATTAAACGTATAAAGTACTTTAATTCATTATAAATAATAATTGTTTAACATCCTTTATCCAAATACTAAATGGATCAATGCATGATAATATTAGTTAATGAATTTTGCTACAAGTCATGAGAATCATACTTGTTGACAATGCATAATTTCAACTAACTTTGATAGGAATTTTGAGAATACATATTTCAAGAATTCAATAAGTGAATTTCTTGGATGTATTTACACATATCTTGATATTGTCATAACATTCCACAAGATGCGTGATAACCTGCACCACCCTTTTGTGACAATCATCTTTCAAAACTTTAAAGTTTTAAAGTATTTTTTATTCTTTAATGTATAATACAACTATGCTCTTAGTTGAGCATAACTAGTCAACATGGTCATCATAAAGGATATCATGACTAGAATTGAGTGTCATCTCAATTATACCAGCATCATTGTGTACAACAATATGCTCTTTAAACATCCGTAAACTTTGAATATTATTTGTTTGGAGCCATTCAAACCTCAAGTTTGTTGACTATGACAATTACACAATAATTGTTGTATAGAATCTGGTAGCAACTCCAGGTTGAGGAATGCAATTCTAAATCCAAACATAAATATTACAATGTTGTTAAATCATCTTTTAATCAAGCACGATACAACAACCTTATACACAACATGATGTACATGATGAATCTTCAAGTTTGACTGTAAGATCTCATTCATATTCTATCTTGTCAAAGATATGTATCCATCATGTTCTATTAGCCTCATTTATTTACCGCATATGTTTATAATAAACATATATTCCAAAGTTGTATGTCTTATTTCCAAATCTTACAAACGAAGTTTTATTCCCAACTAAAACTTAATTTAGGTGGAATGTAGTTGCCCATACAACATATAAGATTTAAAGAATAATACTCCCACTAGCTTTTAGGAATACTTATGAGCCATCTTATTTTAATTATTAAATCTAACATGGATTTAATATTAAACATAATAATCATCTCCTAGATGCATGTATATATCCATTCATGGATTCTTGCAGTTTGTACATATTGAAAGATTATTTGAATTCATAAAACTCCTTTGTATTACTTATCGTCCTCTCAAAAGTAATTCCACAACAAAGAGTTTGGATATTCATAATCAAAATTTCATATCAATGAAACTAAATATGACAATTATAATCTTTATACTTCTATTTAATGTATCTAGGAAAGAATATTCAATCATAGTTAATTGCTTAACTATGATTAATATTATTATCACTAGACATGCATTAAATATGTGTGCAATATTGTCCATATAATTTCTACACAAAGATTAGGGTTTCCATCTTTTGAAGAAAATCATCTTCATTTAAGATAAATCAAGTATTTAAAGTTTATTATCTTTATGGACAGCATCTCTACATTCAGTATGATTGATTTACCATAATTCAACATTTGGTAAATTCATCATTATGATTAGCAGGCTTACCATGATCATGTAACTCATATTCCTCAACATATTAAATATCTGAGATATCCTTACGAATCTATGAATGACAATTCTATCATATTGAGGTCTATTAGCCTCATCATGATATTTGCTAGTGCATTTTAGAAGATTATGTATTTTGTAATTTAATCTTTCAAGATCTAAACAAAACTCCCACTTGGCTTTAACAATTTAAAGATTACCTTTACATAGTTTAGCAAGTAGAGCAACAATTCATTGTTCTCTTTTGGGATATTACAAAAAACATTGACAGTTCCTTACATTAGTTTGTTACAACCCACTTTACAAGTAGTTTAACAAATTCAGAACTTTATAATAAGACTTAATGTGATTCATCACATTCCATAAACAAATGGTGTCTTATTAATCTTCTAGGTTAGAGTCTTATTGAGTATATTCAATCTATACTCAATCTACTAACCATGATAACTTTTGGAAGAAACTATAATTATCTTGAATCAAACAATGCCAATAGATTTTGATTCTTCTAACTGAACATACCATAAAACTATGGTATTTTATTAGAATTAATATTGTAAGATAAACATCTACTATTTGGCTTACCTATTTACCAACAAAGTAAAACTTAATGGTACAATAGAATTACCAAGTCAATTTCATGTATTATAACACAAGTATTCTTGACCAAGTCAAAAGACATAACTGTTATAATCCCATTATACGTTATAAGTCATTGATCAACTCATTAACTTCATGCGTATGTCTTAAAACATAGCAAGTTAACTTCTTACTTTATATTGTAAGTATTGTATTAAAGGACTTTACAAAGAAATCATAAACATGTATAATTAAAGTAATTATGAAAACCACCTCGGATTTCAATTAATAATTTCAAGTTAATATTTACTACATATATTTAAGTCATTCAACGAATACATAAATACTTAAAATCAAGTAGTATTAGATTACTTCATTTAATTATGTCATTCCATGAAATGATCAACGTAATAAACTACAAAATCATCCATGATCGTTCTCACGACACGTGGATATTTTACCTTGAGCTACAATCTAGTTCACGTTCTCACGTAACGTAAAATGTAATTACAAGTGTTTCTTAAATATTGAATGACATAAATATTTAAAGTAGTCTTTGTTATCATCTTGACACATGTTCTTAATAGGGCAATCCTACACATTTAAATGTATAATTCATATTAGAACATTACTCTCTTATCTTGCGGTCAAGAGAATCCATTTAAATCATATTTATATGTGTTGTACCTTGCACACAATAAAGATCTCTCCCACTTGTGCTTGGAACAACATCATGTAGCAGATAAACAACACGACACGCGTTCGTTTATTTGATTAATATGATTTGTGTCATAGATATAACAAGTAGATGTAGGACTATATTGTTTAGTAAGGAAACGTACATGACTATCCCTAAAAACATAAGTGCCTACAATTGGAAAGTAATTATCTACATGATATTCAAGAGATAATTTGGATTACTACACAGCAAATAAGGCTTGAAGCTCCCACTGAATTAGAAATCATTTCAACAACTTCTTATTCAGTAATGCAACACAATGATCCCACTGAATTTGACAACATTGTAAGTGTTTCATAACCAGTGAAAACAAAATGCTTGCTTTTTACATTCCTACACTTTTGAGAACCATACGTAACAAATACTTAGGTACTAAAAGGTGTATTCTACTTTGTGAATGATGAGTTATCCATCAATGTTATTAACTCGAAAAATTGGGTATGCAATTTCTTCATTAACAGGCCTACCATTACCATACTGATATGTATCACCTTTAAAGGCTAAAGCAAAACAACTAGATAAATTATGCTAGTTTGCCTTTTACCAATTTTCGCGATAATTAGTCTAGCTTCTAATTTAGTAACTCATATACATGTTTTCCAGTTAACCAAAAGTCATGTTTGTTATAAAAGGATTCATTCACCAAATAAGGGTAATGAAATCTTTATGGAAAATAAGATGTACAATTTATTGCTATGAGTTACATTAGAATTTACACAATTCAAATGTTCTTATTATACCTTTCTCATTCACGAAAATGAATAGGATTGAGTCTCATTCTTCTCCCATAGAAAAGAGACTTTGTTTGTCTTTTCGGTAAATTATTCTCGACCAAACATTTATTTGAAAGCAGAATGGATCAATTTACTAGTAAAAGACTAAACCACGTTTATGGTTAAATGTTGCATTAATACATTCAAAAGAATTACAAAATTCAATTTTAGTATTTTCGATAATTAACCTTTTCAAGAAAATTAAATACCCATGGCTCATAAACATATAGGGTATGTTTGGCAAAACTAGCTGTAAGCTGTATGCTGTAAGCTGTAAACTGTAAGCTGTAAGCTGTAAACTGCAAAGCTGTTAACATGATCTACAAGCTGTATTCTTTTTTCAATAAAAGTGTTTGGTAAATTAGCTGTTAAATATAATTATAAAATGTAAAATGACATAAAAGGACAAATCTATAATTGTACTCGAGAGTTCAAGCACATAAACCCTACTTAGTTTATAATCACGTACTCGAGAGTTTATAGAAGATTATTTTGTACCATTTAATTTTCACTGAAAACTAGGATCCAAATTGATATAGTTTCATCACATCAGTTGATCTGCTAGTAATAAAATTATTCAAAATGGTACGCGTCGAACCTCAATTGCCAAGTTTCAAATTACAACTCCTAGATTTATGGGATTTACATATTGCCAACAACAGTTGCAATGTAGGCATGTTTTATTCCCATCTTATGCCTTGTGTTTCCAATTCTCACTACAAAACTCAATTAAGTTGTCCAAATTAAGAAACTGCAAAATCATCCATGCCTGTTCTCACGACACGTGGATATTTTACCCTTTGATTACGATCTAAATCACATTCTCACGCAAATAAAAGGTAATCTCAGGTGTTTCCGTTTCATTGGATGACATATAACTTAAATTAAGGGTAATAAATTTGATTTTGGCGTCAAATCAAATATGTACGAAGTTGTCATGCATTTATCTTCGTACCATAAGTTTTTATTAGAGTAAATTACACCGTTCGTCCCTGTGGTTTGCTCCAAATCACACCGGTAGTCCCTATTCTTTTTTTTTTTTTGCTTTTTTGCTCCCTGTGGTTTACACATTGCACGCTGTTAGTCCTTATCGCTAACTGCAGTTATCTTTTTCGTTATCTCAATGGCACCGTTAGTCCTAACCAAGCGATCACTTGCAGCGTTAGTCCTTTAGACTAACGACCGTTAATAACTCCAAAATTTTATTAAATTTTTTTTTCTACGCGGTTTTAATCGTTTTCTTACGTTTTCATGCGTTTTTGTCCGTTTATATACGTTTTCGTCTACTTTTTCTACGTTTTTCTTACGTTTTTGTCCGTTTTATACGTTTTCCTTAGTTTTTTACGCTTTTGTCCGTTTTTCTTACGTTTTTATACGTTTTCCTTCGTTTTTTACGCTTTTGTCCGTTTTTCTTACGTTTTTGTCCGTTTTTTTACGTTTTCTTTCGTTTTTTTACACTTTTGTCCGTTTTTCTTACGTTTTTGTCCGTTTATATACAATGTAATTTAAAAAAAAATGACGTATTTTTTTTTAAATCGGAAAAAAAAAATGACGATTTTTTAAAAATGACGATTTTTTAAAAAAATGACGTATTTTTTTAAAAAAAATGACGATATTAAAAAAACGTATTTTTAAATCGGAAAAAAAAGGTATTTTTAAAAAATGACGTATTTTTTAAATCGGAAAAAAATGACGATTTTTTTTATAAAAAACGTATTTTTAAATGGGAAAAAAACGTATTTTTAAAATGACGATTTTTTTATATCGGAAAAAAAATTACGTATTTTTTAAAAATGAGGTATTTTTTAAATCGGAAAAAATGACTTATATTTTTTAAAATGACGTATTTTTTAAAAAAAAGACGTATTTTTAAATCGTAAAAAAATCGATTAAAACCATGTCATTTTTTTAAATTACACCGTATAAAAACGGACAAAAACGTAAGAAAAACGGACAAAAGCGTAAATAAACGAAGGAAAACGTATAAAAAGGGACAAAAACGTAAGAAAAACGGACAAAAGCGTAAAACAACGAAGGAAAACGTATAAAAACTTAAGAAAAACGGACAAAAGCGTAAAAAAAGTAAGGAAAACATATAAAAACGGATAAAAACGTAAGAAAAACGTAGAAAAATTAGACGAAAACGTATATAAACGGACAAAAACGCATGAAAACGTAAGAAAACAGGCGAAAACGATAAAAACTGCGTAGAAAAGATTTTTTTTTAATAAAATTTTGGAGTTATTAACGGTCGTTAGTATAAAGGACTAACGCTGCAAGTGATCGCTTGGTTATGACTAACCTGTGCCATTGAGATAACGAAAAGATAACGGCATGCAGCGATAAGGACTAACAGCGTGCAATATGTAAACTACAGGGAGCAAAAAAGCAAAAAAAAAAGAACAGGGACTACCGGTGTGATTTAGAGCAAACCACAGGGACGAACGGTGTAATTTACTCTTTTTATTATAATAGTTATATCCTTGTTTTAATGTTTAAGCTTTTCATCATCAGACTTTAATCGAGGTATTGGTAAACCAATTAAAGAATTACCTTTAATTACCACTATATCCTACTTCTGCATGAGTCATAAGACCCTAGTTATTCAGATAACTACCACAAAAGTGGCGTGTAGAATTTAAGATCAATTCACCCTTAAGATTTTATGTACATTACATAGGAATACTTGGTAGCTCCATTAAGACGCACAAACGAGCGGAAAATTAGGTCAGCGCGAAGCATATTACATACCCTCTTCTTTAAGGCCACAATTTAATGCGTACCATCCTTATACCCATCTTATAGTTTTTCAATAATGGGTGAGCCGTTCTAACTATTTTGTGCATAAACATCAATCAATTAAACGTTTACGACTAATATTCTTAAAATTACATGTTTCACCATTGTTTAGATCAGTTTATTTTTCTTGTAAAAATACCCTTGTTACACAAAACAAACAAGCAATTATTTAAAATATAAACACATAAACAATGAATACATAACTTAACAATTAATCGTGCATATCAAATAGCCACATGCAAACCTTTTGATAAATCCTATTAATAATCAATTCTAGATCTGTCAATATGTATATGTCTAATTGAGACTTTCACCCGTTTTCATCTATGTACAAGGTGAGCCACATGCATCGATTCATCGATTGCGTAAGTCAAAATTAAACACATACTAAATAGCACATAATTGAATTTATTAATAGTTATAATTGAGGTCTTCCCCAATTTTAGATCTATTAGTGTATAAAACTTAACCAATTAAACCATACAATAAAAGCAGATCCATGACAAAACATGCATGTTTTTATCATGGCATAAATTACACTTAACAATTAATGCAATTAAACAAGAGTTACGCAATTTAATACACATAAAATTGCATGCAACCTACGGTTTTCTAATCCAATTAAAAACAATGTTTACAAAACCCTAATTAGGGCACCAAAAAACGCCCCTCCAAAAAAACTAGGGTTTAGGTTTTGCAAACCCTAGATCTACAACATACAAATAATTAACACAATACAATAATTTCATTTTTTATGTGTTTTCAGTAATTAATTACAGATTATATCAAATGTCGAATGTCAAATGTTGAATGTTAAAAAAACGTTGAGAAACAGTGACACATAAAAAACCCTAAAATATTCTCTCTAGGCGATTTTTCCAAACCCAAAACCTTCATCGCTTCTTTCTAATTCTGCCTCAAATCCTGTGATTCTGTGCATCGATTTACCTTTGTTACTAATTAACTTCATTGTTATTTAGTCTTTGGCTGAATTTGTGCATCGTTTTCCTTGTTTTGTTTCAGATTAGAAAAATCGTTTTTAGGGTTTGTAATAATCGCTTTTGGATCTAACCTGTTCTAATCGATCTTGATTCATTCAAGGTTGGTCTAATTGTTATTAATTCCTTTATTGGATCCTCAATCATGGGGGCTGGTTAGATTTTTGGTGCTTGCGTTATTAAACCCTAACGATCAGTTAGGGTTTTCCTTTGTTCGTTTTGTGGTTAATGCTGATTGAAGTCGGTGAGGGTATTGTGTGGGTCGATTTGGTGGATTGTTAGTGGGGTTTAAGAGAGATGGAGAAAGGGTTTTTAAACAATGAAGGTTCGTCGATGAAGGCTGCTAAAACAGCCACCAAGGTGGCCGATAATGAGGATGCATCTGAGTTCACGCCCTTGGCCGATCAAGGTGGTGTGCATAAGGAATCCAATCCGTATGCATCGCTGGATATTAATAGTATGAAGGCTTCAAAAACTGCATACAACTTGGCCGATCAAGTTGATGTGAGCATGGAAACGAATTCATATAATAGGGTTGATATGCAGGCGTTGGAAGCTAGGTTACAACGTCTCACAGGTGAACATGGAATCGAGGGTGACACTGCTGGTCCTGATTCTGTTTGGAGTAATGTTAATCTGGAAAACATAAGTTATCGTAATACGTTATGGGTGGGTTGAATGCTGCTGATGTTGCTTCTACTTCTGGTCTTAACGTGGTGAATGAGTCTACTTCTAACATGATTGGTAGTGATAATAACGATGTGAGGTCATTTGCTAATGTATTAAACCCGGAACGTGTCTCTAGGAAAGTTAACTTTCGTCCCTTGGTGAATGAGACTCGCATTGAAAATCATGATACTGTGCTTCCAAAGGCTGCTATGGAGGGTGTATTCAACCGGTATGAAAATACACTTGTGGGATTCTTTGTTAGCAAGAATGTTGCTTTTCATTTGGTTAAGAACTACGTCTCCAACACGTGGGGTAAGTTTGGTTTTCAGAAACTAATGAAGAATGATGATGGTGTTTTCCTCTTTAAATTTGATTCTAAAGAGGGTGTTGAGAATGTTCTTCAACGGGGCCCTTGGATTATTCGCAACTCTCCTCTCATTCTCACTAAATGGACTCCTGAGGTGCTATTGTCTAAAAGTGAGGTAACTCGAGTTCCCGTTTGGATTAAATTACATAATGTGCCATTACTTGCATATTCGGAAGATGGGTTGAGTTTAATTGCTACTCAAGTGGGTAAGCCGATTATGTTAGATGCTTTTACTAGTTCAATGTGTGTTGATTCATGGGGTCGTATTAGTTTTGCACGTGCTCTTGTGGAATTATCATCTGATTTCGAGCTTAAACATGTGGTGACTATGGCGATCCCTAATAAGGATGATAGTGGCTTCACTACGGCTAATATAAAGGTGGAATATGAATGGAAGCCACCACACTGTACGGAATGTAAAGTGTTTGGGCATGATAATGCCTGTTGTCCTAAGAGTATTAAGGAGACTAATGATGTTCCCCCCACCGCTAATGCGGATGAACCTGATGATGGTTTTAAGGTGGTGCAGAATCGGAAGCCCAAACCTAAAGGTACGAAGATGACTGGTGGTATTAATATGGGTAAGGGTCCTAGATTTGCACCTAGGAAGCATGTATATGTTGCTAAGACGAAGACACCGTAGCTGCTAGTGGTATTGCTAATGATACACCAACTACTACGTTAAACTCTTTTGGGACTCTTGAGGTGGAAGATTACTCGGGCATCCCATGTATTGTTATTGATTCTTCTCTTTGAAACGGTGAAGACTGGAAAGTCTTCTGGTATTACTAAGGAAGCAGGTATTGATGGCTCTCGGGGGAAGGACCTTGGTGAGGCGTCTAAGTCTCCGGAGATTGGGACTTCTTCTGCTGCCAAGCTTGTGAGTGATTCAATGGGATCAATGGATGTTGGTTCTATGCCCATAGCTGAGAAAATTGGTAAGCTTGAAAAGCTAATTATTGATGGGAAAGCTACTCTTGTGGATGATGATGGTCTACCTATTCCGGCTACCTCTTCTACTAAGAGAGTCAACCCTTTTTCTAAAGTGGGAGAGATTGTGGTGTCTCGATTACGAAGATGAGGTTGTTGCTAACCCATTTGATGAGTCTGTTAATATTTTTGGTGGTGGTCATGAGTTTGAAGATGAGTATGATGACTATGACTTTGACGACTATGCGAAATGTTCGTGATCTTCCGGAATTCGATTCCTTTAATGCCATGTATGGCACAAAGTTTCAAGGTCCTATGAAGTAATTTTTTTGTTGTGTCATATGTTATCATTTGAGCAGTGGTTTGTTTTCTTGTTTAGAGAATAGGAAGTGTCTTGTTATGTAAGCTTTATGCCTATGTAACGGGCTGAGATATGGGACTTCACTCATATCCATTGTACTTAAACGTTTATTTGGTTAATTTATTTACCAGGGTGCAGGATTACTCCCCTTTACCCAAAAAAAAATGTTGAATGTCGAATGTCATATGTGTTTAGGAATAATTCCGTAAAGTCATATGTCAAATGTCGAAGATAAGAATGTTGACATGAAAATCATGTTCTATTTTCCGAACAGACTACTGCTCTAGACAGAGGCATAGCTAACTTCAGGCATTTTAAGATGTATAAAATTCACAAATAAGATTTTGCAAAGCAGTTTTAGGGAAAGTACTTTTAGAGTCGAAACATATTGATGATAAAAGTGATCAATTCAAAATTTCTGCCAACCTAAAGCTTTCTTTCTACTGTATTTCTACAGGTATATTCATTACATTATACCAGCTATTGCACATGCTACATGACCGTCTTTTTTTTATATATCTTCTCGGTTGAGGTAGATATTCAGAGGAGATTGGAAGTGACTTTCTTCTCACCAACTAAGACGAATCCGTACTTCAATAGGATTCCAATGGCTTCCATTGCATACTCGACCTGGTAGAGATGACCTTCTGGATAGAGAAATTTTCTATGGTTGTCATATATTTTCTTGACATCTATAAAACAGTATTCCACAAAGGGACAATGTCTCGAACATGAAATCAGCTTTAGCAACTAAATTACAGAAACAATGCAAAAGGCAACAAAGTGTAACTAATTAGCCTGCAAATAATGGATAGAGTTGAGAATATCCACCTATTTACACAATAAGTCAATTACCGCTAGCCATGTTTTATCTGTTACAGGCCAAAAAAAAAATAGCTTAATCAAAAGTCTCCTAAGGGGAACTTCTATCGCATAAAACCTTCTATACCCGTTATTCACAAAGCCTGGTAATTATAGCAATTATATAGCATTCATAGCCAAATTTGACACTAATCATCCATAAAGTTTTCTAAACTTGGTACAAAGTTGTCAGTCAAGACGGCCCGACCAGTACCGTTTTGACAGACCTGCCATCTTGCCACATCTAGTGAGCAAGAGACCAGTTCTCAACAAATGAGGTGTAACGCCCCGACCCGCCAAGGGTAAAGGAATCACAAGTAATGGTGTCATATCAAAGCAAAACATAAATAACCAAAAGAAGTCTTAACATAAATGCGGAAATTATCCAAGTCAAAAATGACTTCAATACATAGGTCCCAGCGGAAACATAATAAACCTCAACATAATATCCGAAAATAAATAAGTCTTAAATGGCATCATAAGAAATCAAAGCTAAAATCTCTAAGGTAAGTCCACTCAAACACTCATCCCAAAGCAACCCAGCTTCCAATGCTTAGATACCTGCCGCGGAAGAAAAGAAAAGTGCGGCTGAGCTTCAAAAGCCCAGTGAATAGATATGAAAGCAAAAGCGAATACCAAACGATATCGAATATGAAATAAAGCGAATGAGCGATAGCAAAATCATAATCATTTTCAATGCATAAATCATAATTTTTAAAATAAAGTTTATAGTCAACTACCACGAGCCCAAAACATATATCGATCATATTCATATTCACATAAGGCAACATTTTGTAGGGAGACCTACCAGAGTTATGAAGGACGTGCATGCACGCAGCATCAATCATCAGATAACATATAACAGATAACATATAACAGATCTAGGATGCATCCATACACCCCTTCCTACATATTCACAAATATGCTTCACCATCCAGAGCGTGGCGAACATCACTCTACTGACCTAGAGTCATATCAGAGGTGCATCACTGATACGGACATGGAACCCCCATGACTAGTTAAATATTTGGCTCGGGTGTCAAACTATCTTAGGTCAAATCGAATGTCATAACGACACAGATCATATTTTATCGAAAATCATTCATATTTCCAAAATCACAGTTTTCATATCGATAGTTCAAAATCGATGTTTCATAATTCAAAATCGAGTTCGATAAGCAAAAGCTCAACAAATCATATTTGGGATTCATAGCAAAGGCTTAGGAAACCCTAATACTGAAAGAAAACGCGTTAAAAGGAACCTTCTTGAAAAGGTCGAATATCTCGTACCTTATTCCAAAGCAAATGATCAAAAGCGAGAAAGACGGAAGGCAAAGGATTACTCCCTCTTCTCAGAACCTATAGACATTAACGGTCGTCCAAGTTATTTATGATTCCATAATCGTCGAAATGATCTTTTAATATTTGGTGTTCATACTTAATGTATATTAATGATCTTCTTACTTTAGGGTTTTATTAAATGAGACTTAAGTATTTTATAATTAATGTTGTAGATTAGGGTTCGTTATGTCATTTATTAAAGTCTAGGGTTAAATGTGAAAATAGTTTATAAGTCATAACTCACACATGGAATAACGAATTACTATATTTAGCTCAAACCCTAATCGACTCTCATTTATGTTCTAGGGTTTTCTTATTCTTTAATATCTCATTAATATGCATTTACTTTACATGTTACGTCTTAATGACTCGCTACTTAACCTAATACGTAAATAATAACAATCTTTCCTTTTATGGTTTTACCATGTACGTTTATGATTTTATGTGACATACAAGTTACTTATTACTCAGATAAATTACACGTGTACATAATCACTAGTTCACTTGAATTAATATAACGCACACAAAAGAGACACGGTTCACAAACATTTAGGGTTTGATATACTTTATTCGCTTTACATATTAAACTAGGGTTTATGTTTACGTGACCCTTACTTGTTTAGTACACGTTCAAAACTCATGTATATATGTTCGGTTTAAACTAGGGTTTCGGCTAGTAGGTTTACGCAAGTCTTAGCTCATCTAAACACGTTACATATTCAAGTTATTAAGTTTTATTCATTAGCCGAATACATATATGGTTCGGTCCTAACTCATGCATAGTTCGGCCTTATTTAACTCAACATATACATGACCCGATTCAATATTACATATCACGTTACATGTTCTTTAATAGTTATAAGGTTTAATCTTTATGGTTTGCCCTTGTTTTGGTCTACACGGCTCGGCACAACAAAAGAAAACAAGAAACTCGACCAAACAAAATATAACACAACATATTAACGCATGGTACATCAAAGGAAGACGAATAAACGTTATACCTTTACTTGTTTGAAGCAAAATCTCGACACCAATGGGGTTTGGGTCTCGGCCGAATAGGAACAAGGAAAAGAAGAGGCACAAACTAGAACTAGGGTTTCAATTTAGTGATTATGAGTTATATTTATAGTTAACATTTTAGTTAGGGCTTTGAGGGGTTGGGTTCGGTTTGGGTCCAACCGAGCTCAAAGGCTCACCCAAAATGGGCTTCGGCCCTTGATCCCACGAACACAAACAAACGCCCTTCGTGGCTTCTCTTGATTCTCGGCTTGGCGCAAAACAAACAAAACAAACGAGCCCGTTTAATAATCGAATGGCCCAACATTATTGGTGAATAGTTTAAGTCCTTCGTCGTACCAAAGTCGTTCACGAAATTTTATTCTTTAAGTTCTTATTTATTAGGTTTTTAATTTCGTTAATTAATTATAAACGTATTTTACGTATTTTATAAATTCTTGGTTCCAAGGGTATTTTCGTACTTATATATGTTTTAGATTTTTCGGGTTTTACAATTCTTCCCCTCTAAAAAAAATTTTCGTCCTCGAAAATTGAAATGAAACGAAACGAAAACGAGATGAGAACATACCGAACTATTCAAAGAAATGAGGATAACTAGCTCGCATCGACTCTTCGGTTTCCCAAGTAGCCTCACGCTCCGGGTGATTTTTCCAAAGAATCTTAACGAACGGAATGACTTTATTTCTCATAACTCTTTCTTGTCTTTCTAAAATAGCTTCCGGCTCTTCAGATAAAGACATATCGGATTGAATTTGATCAAACGGATACGAAGCAACGTGTAATGGATGATAGTTGTATCCCCTTAGGAGAGATACATGGAACACATCATGAACATGCGATAACTGAGGCGGAAGTGCTAATCGATACGAAACTTCTCCTATACGCTCCAAAATTTCAAACGGACCGATAAATCGAGGACTGAGCTTGCCCTTGATTCCAAAACGTTTCACACCTCTAAACGGCGAGACTTTCAAAAACACACGATCACCAACTCGAAACTCTAAATCACGACGATGCTAGTCGGCATAACTTTTCTGACGAGACCTAGCCTCCTTCAACTTTTCTCTAGCAACAGCTACTTTCTCATTAGTGATCTCAATCATTTTCGGACCTTCGATTAGACGTTCACCTACTTCATCCCAACAAGTAGGTGATCTACATTTTCTTCCATAAAGAAGTTCAAACGGTGTTGCCTTAATGCTAGCATGTCAACTGTTGTTGTATGCAAACTCTACCAAACACAAATATTCATCCCCGCCACCATTCCAAAGCACAATCCCTTAGCATGTCCTCTAAGGTCTGAATAGTCCTCTCTGACTGACCATCTGTTTGAGGATGAAACGCCGTACTAAAATTAAGTCGAGTACCCCAAGCTTTTTGCAAACCCTTCCGAAACGAGAAGTAAACGCGGATCCCTATCGACACAATAGACGTCGAGTACCATGAAGTCTAACTATCTCTTGCTGAAAAATCTCCGCCAATCTACCAATACCATAATCCTTTCTAATTGGTAAGAAATGAGCAGATTTGGTTAGCCGATCAACAACCACCCAAATCGCATCATGCTTCTTCTTAGTAAGAGGTAGTCCAGTCACAAAGTCCATAGATATCTTATCCCACTTCCATGTCGGAATATCCAATGGTTGTAACAGTCCACTAGCTCTTTGATGTTCGATCTTCACTTGCCGACAAATCATACACCTCGACACAAACGTCGCCACATCTTGCTTCATGCCGTTCCACCATAAATACTGTTTCAAATCCCTATACATCTTGGTAGAACCAGGATGGATAGTGAAAGGAGAACTATGAGCTTCAGTCATAACTTTCTCATGAAGTACCTGATCATTGGGAACGCAAAGCCTATCTTCATACCATACAATTCCGTCGTTATCAATCTTAAACTCCGGCTGCCTACCTTCTTCAACATTTTGAGCTACGCCCATACCGTCATCTTTCTGAACTTCTTTAATTTGCAGTATAAGGTTCGACTCCACCTTCATACTAGCCCAGTATCCACCAAAACCTCGTACGCACAATTCAACATCCAAACGCTCTAAGTCACGAATGATCCTAGGCTCAATCTCAATACTTGCAAGCATACCTGATTTCCGGCTAAGTGCGTCGCAACAACATTAGCCTTACCAGATGGTGCTGAATGTTAGTGTCATAATCCTTAAGAAGTTCTAACCATCTTCTCTGTCTCATTTTGAGTTCCTTTTGAGTGAAAATATACTTGAGGCTCTTATGGTCGGTGAAAATATCACACGTCTCTCCATACAAGTAATGTCTCCAGATCTTCAACGCGAACACCACAGCAGCTAACTCAAGGTCATGAGTTGGGTAATTCTCCTCATAAGGTTTCAGTTGTCTTGAAGCGTAAGCTATCACCTTACCATGTTGCATCAAGACACATCCCAATCCTTTCTTAGATGCATCGCTATAGATTTGATATCCTCGAACCGGATGGAAGAGTCAAAATAGGAGCGGACACCAACCTCCGTTTCAACTCTTCAAAACTCTTTTCTCTTTCATCCGTCCACACGAACTTTTCACCTTTCCTCATCAATTGGGTTAAGGGCAAAGCTAAACGAGAGAAACCCTCAACAAAACATCGGTAGTATCCAGCAAGTCCTAGAAAACTCCTAACCTCACCATCGTCGTAGGTCTTGGCCATGTAGTGATAGCCTCAACCTTAGACGGATCCATGGTGATACCATCAGCAGATACAATATGACCAAGGAAAGCGACTTGTCTTAACCAAAATTCACACTTCGAGAATTTGGCGTACAACTTCTTCTTTCTCAGAATTTCCAAAACTATCCGGAGATGTTGCTCATGCTCCTCTTCAGACTTAGAGTAAACTAAAATGTCGTCGATGAAAACAATAACGAACTTGTCAAGGAACTCATGGAAAACACGATTCATCAGGTCCATAAACACAGCAGGTGCATTCGTCAAACCAAAAGGCATAACGAGAAACTCATAATGACCATATCTGGTACGAAACGCGGTCTTAGGAACATCTTGCTCCTTCACACGTAATTGATGATAACGCACCTCGATCAATCTTAAAAAGAACTTAGCTCCTTGCAGTTGATCAAACAAATCGTCTATGCGCGGAAGAGGATAACGGTTTCGAATAGTAATACGGTTGAGTTCACGGTAGTCGATACATAAGCGCATACTTCCATCCTTCTTCTTCACAAACAAAACAGGTGCACCCCATGGAGAAACACTAGGTCGAATGAATCCATTATCTATCATCTCTTGCAAAATTGTTCCTTCAATTCCTTCAGTTCTACAGGTGCCATACGATACGGAGCCTTCGAAATCGGTTTAGCACCAGGAATTAACTCAATGCTAAACTCAACTTCTCTAGTGGAGGAATACCGTGAAGTTCATCGGAAAAACGTCGGTGAATTCACAAACAACAGATAGGTTTTCAATGTTAGGACTCTCCAAAGATGTGTCCTTAACAGATGCTAGAAAACCTTGACACCCATGAGCAATCATGGTCCGTGCCTTCATAGCGGAAATGAACTTAACAGATTTGAGTGGTTTAGAACCATAATAAACGAATTCAGGATGTTTTACGTCTCCAAAGATCACAGTTCTAGCATAGCAGTCGATGGAAGCTCTATGATAAGCCAACCAATCCATGCCTAGAATGATATCAAAGTCGACCATATCGAGAGGATACAGATGTGCAGGCCGAATACGATCATCAAAACGAAGAGGACACTTAGCGTATTTATGATCAATGATCATGTGGCTTTTCATAGGCGTAGATATCGATAAGTGATTCGTTAGTGGTTGTGGCTTCATATTAAGTTTCTTAGCACATGTGACAGATATAATGGAGTGTGTGGCACCGGTGTCAAATAAAACGAAGACAGAATAATCATCAATGAAAAGATTGCCCGTAATGGTACTCGAAGTATGCTCCGCCAGATTCCGAGTAGTAGCATAAACACGTCCAGTAGTAGGTGGCGGCTTGGTGTAGTTTCCAGGAATCGCCGGGTTCCTCTTAGGGCAATCCTTGATCTTGTGAGTAGTGGAACCACAAGAGAAACATCCACCAGTGGCCTTGAAACACGGTCCCGGATGAGCCTTTCCACAAGTAGTACAGATAGGTGGGGAGGCAAAACTTCAGTGCCCTTTTCACGACTAGAAGATCCTGGAGCACGACCCTGATTTGATCCTCGAGCCGACCGATCCTTGTTGTAACGCTGGTTATTGTTACCTTGATTCGGCGATCATTTCCACCCTTACGCAGCTCTGCTATCCTCGACCCTCTCCTCAGGGAGCTTAGAGTCCACATTCCTTCCCGACTGACCCCGCTGATCATAACCCTTATCCACTTGTCCCCTTGAATCATAACTCCTGCCAGTATTTCCCTTATACTCATTACTTTGAGTCCTACCTTGAATCCGATCACCATCGCGATTACGCTTGTTGTAACCCGAACCCTCATGAAAGATCTCAATGTTGCGAGCTGCATCAAGTCTGCGAGCCGACACATCCTCATACTCAGTGTTAAGCAGTCGGTCCAACACCCACTTCTTCAGTCCCCATTTGAAATGCTTAGCTTGGCGCCTACCATCTCCAGCAATCGCTCCAACAAAGCTTACCAACCTCATAAACCTACTCATGTACTCATTGGAGTTCTCATGATCAAACCGGTAGATTGCACGATAATCCCTCTCATACCTTTTGTTTCCGCATCGGGAAGTAACGGTTAAAGAAGATAGTCCGAAACTCAGCCCAAGTACAAGTAATAGCAAAAGCATCTCCTCCTCGTGCTTGTTTCAATGCTTTCCACCAATTTAAAGCATCACCCTCCAGTTTGAATGCAGCTAAACGAGTCTTAAATTCATCTCCACAACCCAAGACTTCAAACAGCTTCTCAACATAGTGATCCAGTCCTCAGCTTTCGATGGGAGTAGCAGCAGTACTAAAAGAAAGAGGCTTGAGCTTACCGAAACGCTCGAGCCAAGTGTGAATGCCTGTGGGTTGATTTCCTCCACCACTTCCCTAAGCACCATTCGATTCTGAATGTTGTTGATCACTGTTCCATCATCTCAGGTGTAGTCAAACCAGGGAAAAGAGAGTTGAGAGCATTCGCAATCGCAGCATCCATGTCAGTAGCATCATCGTCCCCTCCCGAGTTACCGTTACGACGAGTTTGAACCATCTGAACGATATCCAAACGATTAGCAAAATGAACAAAGGTGGGATACGAAATGGAAATACGAAGGAATCCTATAGTCTACCCAAATCCTCACAGGTCAAATCCTAAGCTCTAAAGTCTCAAAACCTAGGCTCCATATGTCACAGTCCCGACTACAAGTGGTAAACCTGGCTCATGCCATAAATTGTAACGCCCCGACCCGCCAAGGGTAAAGTAATCACAAGTAATGGTGTCATATCAAAGCAAAACATAAATAACCAAAAGAAGTCTTAACATAAATGCGAAAATAATCCAAGTCAAAAATGACTTCAATACATAGGTCCCAGCGGAAACATAATAAACCTCAACATAATATCCGAAAATAAATAAGTCTTAAATGGCATCATAAGAAATCAAAGCTAAAATCTCTAAGGTAAGTCCACTCAAACACTCATCCCAAAGCAACCCAGCTTCCAATGCTTAGATACCCTGCCATGGAAGAAAAGAAAAGTGCGGCTGAGCTTCAAAAGCCCGAAGGAAGAGATATGAAAGCAAAAGCGAATACCAAACGATATCGAATATGAAATAAAGCGAATGAGCGATAGCAAAATCATAATCATTTTCAATGCATAAATCATAATTTTTAAAATAAAGTTTATAGTCAACTACCATGAGCCGAAACATATATCGATCATATTCATATTCACATAAGGCAACATTTTGTAGGGAGACCTACGAGTTATGAAGGACGTGCATGCACGCAAAGATCAATCATCGATAACATATAACAGATAACATATAACAGATCTAGGATGCATCCATACGCCCCTTCCTACATATTCACAAATATGCTTCACCATCCGAGAGACGCAGAACATCACTCTACTGCCCTAGAGTCATATCGAGGTGCATCATCGATACGGACATGGAACCCTCATGACTAGTGAAATATTTGGCTCGTGTGTCAAACTATCTTAGGTCAAATCAATGTCATAACGATACAGATCATATTTTATCGAAAATCATTCATATTTCCAAAATCACAGTTTTCATATCATAGTTCAAAATCGGATGTTTCATAATTCAGAAATCGAGTTCGATAAGCAAAAGCTCAAACAAATCAGATTTGGGATTCATAGCAAAGGCTTAGGAAACCCTAATACGAAAGAAAACGTTAAAAGGAACCTTTACTGAAAAGGTCGAATATCTCGTACCTTATTCCAAAGCAAATGATCGAAAACCAGAAAGACGGAAGGCAAAGGATTACTCCCTCTTCTCTCAGGAACCTATAGACATTAACGGTCGTCCAAGTTATTTATGATTCCATAATCGTCGAAATGATCTTTTAATATTTGGTGTTCATACTTAATGTATATTAATGATCTTCTTACTTTAGGGTTTTATTAAATGAGACTTAAGTATTTTATAATTAATGTTGTAGATTAGGGTTCGTTATGCCATTTATTAAAGTCTAGGGTTAAATGTGAAAATAGTTTATAAGTCATAACTCACACATGGAATAACGAATTACTATATTTAGCTCAAACCCTAATCGACTCCCACTTATGTTCTAGGGTTTTCTTATTCTTTAATATCTCATTAATATGCATTTACTTTACATGTTACGTCTTAATGACTCGCTACTTAACCTAATACGTAAATAATAACAATCTTTCCTTTTATGGTTTTACCATGTACGTTTATGATTTTATGTGACATACAAGTTACTTATTACTCAGATAAATTACACGTGTACATAATCACTAGTTCACTTGAATTAATATAACGCACACAAAAGAGACACGGTTCACAAACATTTAGGGTTTGATATACTTTATTCGCTTTACATATTAAACTAGGGTTTATGTTTACGTGACCCTTACTTGTTTAGTAACGCTCAAAACTCATGTATATATGTTCGGTTTAAACTAGGGTTTCGGCTAGTAGGTTTACGCAAGTCTTAGCTCATCTAAACACGTTACATATTCAAGTTATTAAGTTTTATTCATTAGTCAATACATATATGGTTCGGTCCTAACTCATGCATAGTTCGGCCTTATTTAACTCAACATATACATGACCCGATTCAATATTACATATCACGTTACATGTTCTTTAATAGTTATAAGGTTTAATCTTTATGGTTTGCCCTTGTTTTGGTCTACACGGCTCGGCACAACAAAAGAAAACAAGAAACTCGACCAAGCAAAATATAACACAACATATTAACGCATGGTACATCAAAGGAAGACGAATAAACGTTATACCTTTACTTGTTTGAAGCAAAATCTCGACACCAATGGGGTTTGGGTCTCGGCCGAATAGGAACAAGGAAAAGAAGAGGCACAAACTAGAACTAGGGTTTCAATTTAGTGATTATGAGTTATATTTATAGTTAACATTTTTAGTTAGGGCTTTGGAGGGGGTTGGGTTCGGTTTGGGTCCAACCGAGCTCAAAGGCTCACCCAAAATGGGCTTCGGCCCTTGATCCCACGAACACAAACAAACGCCCTTCGTGGCTTCTCTTGATTCTCGGCTTGGCGCAAAACAAACAAAACAAACGAGCCCGTTTAATAATCGAATGGCCCAACATTATTGGCGAATAGTTTAAGTCCTTCGTCGTACCAAAGTCGTTCACGAAATTTTATTCTTTAAGTTCTTATTTATTAGGTTTTTAATTTCGTTAATTAATTATAAACGTATTTTACGTATTTTATAAATTCTTGGTTCCAAGGGTATTTTCGTACTTATATATGTTTTAGATTTTTCGGGTTTTACATGAGGGTTTTAATGATAGCAGTTTGAGCTAGCAATGTATTAAAGTGAATCGGAATTTACGTTATACCATTTTATATTCAAATGATCACAAGTGAATGCGTAACAAGACTAATTCATGGTGTTGATGTTCTTCACAGGATCAAATGGATGATGCCTTGCAAGCTGTGGGTTGTGACTTATTTCGCCGCCATTTCGGTATGTTCTATTGTTTATTTTAGTTATAAGGAAGGAATGATAGTATGATCATATCATACTCTTTACATTGCACAAACAAACTATATACTGCCCATATCATACTCTTTACATTGCACAAACAAACTATATACTGCCCGTGTATTAGGAATTTTGAATTTGTACCTTTTTGGCCTGACACAGTTAATGATTGATCATAAAGAAGACAACGTTGGCAAATATACCATATGGTGGAGCTAAAAAAGGAATAGGATGCAATCCTGCAGAGTTACACATATCTCAGATAGAACGACTTGCTAGATTCTTCTCACAAAGAAAACAGGATCTGTTCAGAATCCACACCGATGTTCAATTCCACCCCGATATGGGAACCAATCACCAGGTTTGTGCTTAACCAATTCTATGCTTGTGTGTTAAATTACAAAATGACTCGAGATGAGGTGTTATAACAGACAATAATAAAGCTGAAAAGAGAAATAGACATATACCTGCTTGGTGTCAGCAAGCTAAGGCTTCCGACAATGGCTGCATAAATGGCATCTTGATGTACAAGGAGACATAGCATATGACATCGTGGAGTTTATCACACATACATTGCCCGACGTAACAAATCTACCATCTTTTTTTGCTCGACCTTCATATTTACTGTACTATCACCTACATTTTTTTAAAGGGATAATAACAAAATATCGTAAAATAGCAACGTATTTTGAAATTTGATCTAATTTTGGTAATATACTTTTTATGGCCTAGCTTAATAATTTAAGCTACGACAGTTGGCTAGTTTGATATTTAAAGTTATTCGTCGGAAAAAAGCTATAAATGCTCAATGTACTTTATAAAAATGACTCATTCTACATACTATACTTTTTTTATTGTCATTCTTCTTAACCTTCTTCACGATAGTTGTCATAATGCTTAACAAACGCTCTTCTCTTATGCAAAAAGACTTAAATACCCTTGGATCATCATCACCACAACCCGAATAAGACTTAAAAAAGACTTATCTCTTATGCAAACGCTCTTCTCTTATGCAAAAAGACTTAAAAAAATTAATGAGTCAATCTTTGCATTCCGTCACCACTGAGTGAAGCATGTTCTCGTATCTGTTTCAGTAGATCATTTGCACCTCTTCGATCATTAGCTGCAACCGCTTGCACAAATAGACTCAAAAGTGACCCGAACTTTCAACATACCCATGTTCTTCCATATAATCTTCATGAACCAAACCATTAGCACCCATTTCTTGTGCCTTCAGCGAGGAACTTTGTTAAGCAGATGCATAGGATCTTTGTGATGTTCCTGGTGGATTTTGATCTTCACCACAAGCTTTTGATGCAAAGGGTAAGTCTAAAACTGGGTCTAACTGTTGGCTGAAAAGGAGAAATAATTATCAAATGGTTTAGGCAAGAAGACAAGGGTATTTGCGTCAATTCATGTAAAAGGTGTGGGCCAAGATATGTATAATGATATCGACTGGAAACAACGTTAAGCATAATGACAATAAAAAAAGTTGAGAAAGCACAATGAGTTATTTTGATAAGTATATTAAGCATTTATAGCTTTTTTCCTTATTCGTCTGATCTTGCAATTACTTTTCTACACTGTAATTACCAAAGTAGCTGCTTGGAAAACTTCAATTACAAGATTAGTAAATTTGTAGTTTATGAATTTTATTTTAAAAAAAAGAGAGCTAAATTTTATTTTCAGAAAGTTACCACATGAAAATTGTCTTTTGGTAGAATGTACCTAAACATTGTAATATTATATTGCAGGTTCCGGAAACAGCAATTTACTTTATTGAAGATGGGAAAAAGGTCCCTGCCGTCTGAAGTTTGAAGCTTGGGTATGCTATTTCCCTTAGATTGTGGGATATCTATGATTTCCGACTGTATTCTTGATGGAAAGAGAGCTGTTTTTGTTGTTTATAGAGCAATCGCTAAATACCCTTTTCTCTTCTTTTTGGAAACTTCCTGTTACATAACAAGAAATGCATAAGATTTTACATTCGAGTTGTTTTTTATGTGTTACTCTAGTGGCCTCTTTTACCCTTGTTGCTTTCCTACTTGGTACGGATGTGCATTTTGAAACTGCTTGTCATGACTTAAGATCATTGTCACGTAACTAGTTTTACATTTATCTCAATGTTTTTCTACAGATTTCTCAAAACTGATGTAGCAACCTAAAATTTTCATATTGAATCAACATGAACACACATGACACATCCTAAAGCCCCCACCTTCTATTAATGTATCCTTGTACAATCTTTCTGGCACGACATTTATTGCATCGTAACGTGTCAACTGGTTGTTGGTAGTTGCATCACAGAATCTGTGACCATATCTAGAACTAGATCATCTTGGTTGTTCTATTAGAGCCAGATGAAGCGGTGGTTGACACGCATATGGCCAAGTCTTGTGGGCTCCGAACAACATGATTGCGCTTGCCGAACATGATGTAATGAACATTTAGCAAGAAATGAACAGCACTTAGAAATATTTGGACCACAATATAGACATATAACATCAAGGGGGACAAAAAGAACCAAATGGAGTATAATGGTGGTGAATATGAGTGACCCTATATGTATAATGGAGTATAGTTCATTCTTTGTATGTTTGACTTTGACCCAAGTAGTTTAAGGGGTATGTATCAATGTGTGTGTCTGTTTAGTGCCATTTAAAAGGAAATCTTAGAATTAATATTACATAGATATGGTTGAATTTCTATGTTAGAAATTAGGGGTGAGCATCGGTCTAAGATCGGATCGGACAGGCCGAGATCAAAATAGCTTAAAAACCTAGAACGAGGACTGGACTGAATGTGTTCGGTCTGGTCCGGTCTAAGAGGACAAAATAGTCGGTTTGTACGCCGGAACGAACCGGTCTGAGACCGAAAAATAATGAAAAAAATCCGAATCAAGACCGGACCGCTGGTCCTTCGGTTAGGTCGATTTTTGGTCTGTCTGGTCGGTCCTCTCAGTCTCGGTAGGTTTCGGGTCTACGATGCTCAGCCCTATTAGACATAGGGTGTGTTTAGTGCCATTTAAAAGGAAATATTAGAATTAATATTACATAGATATGGTTGGATTTCATGTTAGAATAGAATCTAACTTATGACTTCTATCATATTCAGATATATTGTGTTTGAATTTTGCTAAAACTATTGCATTCAATTTGAATTGACAATCTAACAATGGTGGAGATTAGTTGATCACATCTTGTAATATTTACTCAATGTAGGTTTACTCGTAGTATTTTCGTGAAAATTCAATAGTTATATCGAGATCGAAATAGCCTAAAAACTTAGACCGAGGACCGGACCGGTCCGGTCCGGTCCTTCGGTCGGTCCGATCAAAGAAGGCAAAATGATCGGTTTGTACGTCGGACTGAACCGGGCCTGACCGAGACTGAAATAAGGAAAAAAATTTGGACTAAGACCGGACCGCTAGTCCTTCGGTTCGGTCGGTTCTCTCGGTCTCAGTCGGTTTTGGGTCTACGATGCTTAGCCCTATTAGACATAGGGTGTGTTACTGCCATTTAAAAGGAAATCTTAGAATTAATATTACACATATATGGTTGAATTTCATGTTAGACATAGGGTGTGTTTAATGCCATTTAAAAGGAAATCTTAGAAATAATATACATAGATATGGTTGGATTTCATGTTAGAATAGAATCTAACTTATGATTTCTATCATATTCAGATATATTGTGTTTGAATTTTTCTAAACTATTGAATTCAATTTGAATTGACAATCTAACAATAGTGGAGACTAGTTGATCACATCTCGTAATATTTACTCAATTAGGTTTACTCGTAGTATTTTCGTGAAAATTTAGTAGTTATATCTAGACATGCCAAAATAGATCGATCGGAAACTAATGACATAAATTAGTAATGTTTTAGTACGTGTCAAAACATGCTACTTGACCCGAAAACAATGTTTAAGCATCTGTAGTTTAATTTATATGACATATTGGATCAAATATGACATCCATAGATATCAAGTCAAACATGAGTTGAGATCAACATATATCTCATATTTACCATAGATCAAATAAATTAATTTTAGCCATCCATTTTTTATCAAAGTTAATAAAAAAAACCATTTTCACCTTTTTTTGAAAACAACATATCTTGCAAACGGTAAATCTTCAAACTATAAAAAATACACCATCGTGACGAGAATTAAATTATCTTTCTATAAATATGCACTTTTCTATATTTTTGACAAACATTTTTTTTCAAAAATTCCGCCCTGAAAAATCATATGTGATTTGTAAAATCATATATGATTCTCAAAAATCATATATAATTTTTAAAAATCGAATCATATATGATTTTCACAAATCATATATGATTTTTGCAAACCATATATGATTTTCAAAAATCATATATGATTTGTAAAAATCGAATCATATATGATTTTCACAAATCATATATGATTTTTCTGGGCCAAAATTTTGAAAAAAAATATCGTTAAAAATATATAGTAGTGCATATCTATAGAAAGATAATTTAATTCTCGTCGCGATGGTATGATTTTTATCGCTTAACAATTAACGGTTTGCGAGATATTTAATTTTTAAAAAAAGGGTGAAAGTTTATTTTAATAAAAAAAAATGAATGGCTATTAATGATTCATTGGATCTATGGTTAATTTGAGATCTATATTAAACTTTTGCCAGTCAAACATATCTTTTCGCTTGTTTAATTCATATTATGTTTGCTTATTTGACAAATGAATAAATGTTAGTTTAATAGTTTATTTGAAAGGGTCAATGAACTTAAGCTAGCATACATAGTTTCTAAGAGTTGATTTGACATCCTAACAGTTGCATAATCTTTAAGAACTTATGATTATCTTAAACATGCATACTAATTCTAAGTGGATTGTATTTGTGTCCCATAAGGCATCACAAAGTCTACAAGCGTATCTTTCATTATTCTACAAGGCTTATATGCTTAATTGTTTAAAATTTGCTTGGCTTCTTTAATCTATGAATAAGCATTTTCTTAATTATAAAATACAGTATTAACCAAAAGGGGTGACTTAGTGATAAGGATACCAATATTTTAACGCGGGGTCAGGTGTTCAAATCCAACGGGAAGAAAATTAATCTTTTTATGGCCATGGAAGTTCACCTACGCTTGGGATGCAAACGAACTAAGCTTTTATCAAAGCAACTCGAGCTCGATCGAGTTTATGCTCGACTTGATCGAGCCGAGCTTTTATCAAGCTCGAGCCCGAGCTCAAGCCCAATAAACTGGCTCAAAACAGATAATGAGTCGAGCTCGAGCTTTTGATAGCTCGGCTCGAGCGGTTATCAAGTTTTTCGAGCCTTAGTATAGATATATTTTCATATTATTTTTAAATATGTAAATAAGGGTTGATTTGAATATTTATAAGGACTAACTCCATAAAGGATAAAATATTATTTTCTAGACGTACCATTTAAACCGTAATGTTGGCCTTGGTTATGAACATTTTATTGTTAGTTTTATTACTTTAAAATATCTAATTTGGTTTTCAAATGGTTAAGTATATCTCTTTCGATTTGTGATTTGAGATCATGTACAAGTTATGTGTGAAGACTATGTTTTTTGTGGCAGCTGCAATTTTCAATTCGTTTTGACACGGAATTGTGTATTTGCTATCTTGTTCGAGCTCAGTTCAGCTGCAAATACCAGTTGGCACAAGTTCCAGCTTTTCATATATATAATTTCGGGTTTTTCAAGCTAAGCTCGAGCTTTGATCGAATCCTACTCGAGCCGAGCTCGAGCCTTGTTGAGACCCTAGCTGCGCCAACTCCCGGCTATCTAAAAGGATAGTCTCTGTGAGATTAGTCAGCTTGCAATGTCGAATCGGTAAAACAGGTAATTAAAAAAAAAGACTAAAATACATTGTTGGTCCCTAATCTTGTCCAAAAATATCACGTTGAACCAAAACTTGGCATTTTCATCGTCAGAGCTCCTTTTTCCAAGTTTTATAGGCTAAACTGGTCCTTTGACCACTTTTCCGTTAGTGTTAGTCGGCGTTTGCTTTGTCTTTAGTCCAAGGTCACAAATGTCATTTCCTTATTTCGATATTTTAATCAAACCGTGTGTGGTTTACTCTTTTTCTGTGGGTGCTACAGTGGTTAGTGGGAAAAAAAAGCAAATCTTATTCACCACTCATCCCTAAAGTCTCCTCTAAAAAAAATCTTATCTTTAATAATTCCGATCAAATTGTAATAATGGTGCATTGTGGTTGTGGTAGGCGGGCGGTGGTAAAGACATGCTGGAACAATGTAAACGCTAGCAGGCGTTACTTTGCTTGTCCAGTTGAGGTTATCTAGTCTTTATATAATAATGCTTGTGTTTTTTTTAATTTAACATGTTATGTTTATAGTTTAATCTTGGTTTAAGCTTTTAAGTGTTTTCAAATGTTTGATTTCTGCTTTTTTAGGGATCTAGATGTCCGATAAATGGGTGGTTGGATCCACCATTGACAACGAGAGCAAGGGAGGTGATCCTCTACTTGCAGAGGCACATTCACCGCAATGAGGCGGCATTACAAGAATGCCAAGCAGCCCTCATCAGTGAGACAATGGAGGCTGTCAACGCAGTCGCCAGGGCCAACGAGCTAGAGGCTGCTCAACAAGAAACCCTAGCTGAACTCCTTCTTGAAAAGGAGAAAATGTGCCGTTTGAGTAACTTCTGTGTTTTCTCGTGGATATTGATCATTTTCGTTTGTCTATGGTTTATTTAGTGGGTTTACAATGTCAGTGGTTTTTTGCGTTTTGAATCGGTGGTAGGGTGTCTGTAATTAGTCTTGTGGTGTTGGTTGACTTCTAAAAAGTCATAGGTTGATGTACTTTGGTCCTTGTAGAGTACTAATAGTATTACTTTTATGGTTTAGTCCTTCTAATGTTATGCCTTTAATACTTGGTCCTTGTCCCAATAAATTATCAAACCCACATCAGTTGCCACACAAATATTATCTAATTCAAACCACACCCTATTAAAATGATCAAACTCATAACACAGATACAAGTATCAAAGATGGATGCACGATCAGAGATGGATGAACTGACACTACCTTTGAGTATCAACATAAACTTGATATGGTGTTGTTCATCTATTTTTGATTCTTCATTGCTGATAACGCTACACGCATCGTTCGGGGTCAAAGGAACTTCCTTTTCTTCGAGCAAGTTTTATAACACCCTAGGCAGTGAACCTAATCGTTGTAGTGTAGTATTAGGGTAAGCCACGGGTATTGATATCGTTCTCTAGGGGAATAGGAATGCTAGTGAGAAGTTACTACCCTAAGGTTGGGGTTGAAGAAGATTATTTTTGTATTTTTATATTTTATGAAATGGAAATGTACGAATCTCGGGGTTTGGATTTGGGGGTTGGTATTTCTACCGATTACTCTACTTATCTAATTATCTAATCTAAGGTGTATGTAGTCTATGTCTAATTATTGTGTGCTCGTATGATGGTTTAAAGATGTGTTTACTTAGGTTTTATTACTCATTAGTTATCTCCTATTGATGGTTGAATTGTCACGTCCTTATTCTTAATCGCGTTGTGTGTCTAAGGTTGTAGGGTATGCGTTTGTCCCTAACTCTTTGAAACTACCAAAGGGTCTCGTCTACAAAATCTCTAGGAATTATAAACTCTAACTCTAAGGTACTCTTTGGATGGTTTAGCCTACAACTACTCTAGGTGTCATAGTCTAAGGTTCACAAAGATTAATCAAGCATTAACTACACAACGAATGACCTATCGCATTACTAGATCATTAACAATTAAGATAAGAGACAACCAATCAATATTCAATAATTAAGTTTCATATTCCCTAAGCAAACACACAAATAAATTAGCCGGACATGGAGAACATGCAAGCATACACACAAATAATTGAAGAAATAATTGAATTAATGAAGTAAAACACTTATGTTGGTGTAAGTTAGGGTTTGGAACCCTAAAATACTGTACAAGACAGCCTTGGTTCGGTTTAGGTTTTTACTCCAAAAGACTACACACTAAAACAGAAAAATTCGGATTCTATATATAAGATTACAATCGCGACGGCGTCACCTTATGATTTGTGACGCCGTCGGGTCGCCGTCATTAGGGTTTCGTCTTGGCCACGTTAGTCTTGCGACGGCGTCACCTTATGCTTGTGACGCCGTCCCCTTCATTCTCTGACGTCGTCTGGATCGAATCTAGGCCGTCTGAGTTGTGACGACCTACTCTTTTATAGCCTGACACCGTCACTTGAAAATAAGCAATTTGGCTACTGAGCCATCACGAAAGTGATGCGACGGCGTCGCTAGTAACACCTGACGCCGTCACTTGTAGAACCTGACGCCGTCCCCTTGTATTTCAGCAGTCTGAGTGGCTCGATTCTTGACTTTGGCCATTTTCTTCATATATCCGCGCCTTTTCGTCCAAATAAGTGCCATTCCAGCAATTTGCCTTCAAGAGACCTAAAAAGTTAAAAGGAACGGTATTAAGTAATAACGGATACAAAAGTGATCAAATAAGGGCTTAAACGACCTCTCAAAAAGGTACATTTTAAAACCTTATCAATTGTTGTTTGTGATAATAGAATAAGAGTATCCAAGTCAAAACACTGATCCAAGAAACACATATCCAAGTATCAAAGACATATGAAGTATCAAAGATGGGTGAACAGTAATTGACTTTGTAAAAGTCAACACTTAATATGCGTATGAACCTGTAACAATATGTAGAAATGGGTAAAGTGACAAATCAATACATTTAAAACATAATTTTTCCCATAGACTAACATGACATGATTTCATACATAATGCAAATGGATATATTTTCAAATGCATAAAATTTTGTAGTCTACATAGTTCAGAAACAGAAAATGTTTAAAGACAACAAATAATGTTTAGGGGGATACATATTCGATGGAAAACATTGGCTTTGAAATGCTTAACCAACATTTTTTTGTGGTGAAAATAGCTTTGCTTCTATAATCTTGTTCCTAGTCCAAAATTGTTTTGGAGACCCGCCAGAAGCAGCAGTAACTTGACTTCCAAATTGAGAATGGACCACACTTGGTTGAAAATCACCTTGAGATTGAGCATCAGTTTGACACTAAGGTTTTTCATTTGCTTCAAAGTTGTGAGCTGTAACCTTTGCCTTCTTCTTTGCTGTAACTTTTGGCTGGGATGTACCAGTTTTTTTGAGACTGTTGTATACTGCCTTGACTTCCTGTTACACCTCCTTTCCCAAGACATGTTTTATTGTTGTGTCCAGCATTGCCACATATACCACAAACTACACTCCTACTAGACAGTGACAACTTACTGGTTTTGTCACTATCATCATTTTCAATAAAATCCCTAGTTCTTTTATTTCGTGGCCTACCTAATGGTTTATGATGTTTAAGTGGAAGAATGATTGTAGGAACTTGTGACTTCTTCCAATGTTGATAACCATTTATTGGCTGAATGTGGTGTTTGTAAGTTTCTTCCCAAGTATTAAGCAAGTAACATGGATGAACCCATGATTCAACAGATCTTACTTGCATTCCATTGAAGCTCATATACCGATGGGTAGCAACAACATGTTTACATGGCATACTTGTAAGCTCCCATCTTCTACATGTACAAGCCCTAGCTTTAACATTCACAAAACACTTATCTCCCCATCCACTAACCTGATACTTATCTCCTTCAACCCGTAAAATGGTGTACTTATAAGCCTCTTTCTTTATCAAGTCTAACATGAGTGTTGCCTTTGGTGTTAATGGTTCGGGACACTTGCCAATTACATTCACAACATTCACTATTCTTTTCATACAGTATTCTCTAATGTATTCCAAAGCAGTAATGATGGGTTAGTACCTACCTCCCACTAGTTTCTCATTGAACACCTCACACATGTATTAAGCAACACATCAGAATGAGCCCTCCCTACACATTTATACAACATGTTTGAGTTATACAAACAACAATGTTGAACATTGTTGTAGAACAAAAGATGTACACTTAGACATAGATTTGGTTAGTACCTGAAAAAGGTGACCTTGACCAATGGGTTGTTGGTATCTTACTTAACCAAGTATGGGCAGGTTCGCTAAAATTCTTGATTGCCAGCATGGCTGCCTCAAATTGTTAGACGGTTGTTGCTGCTGCACATCTCCACAAATGTTCCTTGTATGCTTTAGCATTCCATTGAAATTTCATATTATCATGGATGTGCATCAAACAATACATGTGTTCAGCACTATGAAATACTGCATCTAATGTTGGAATGATACCCTAAACAAAGGAACATCAATTCATTACTAATAAAAGTAGCATTTATCGAAAATACAAGTGAATATAATCAACTAAAAGGTAACATCACCTTTTGCTTGTCGCTGATAAAAGTGTAGTTTGAGTTTGGTTGCAAGTCAAGATCATCTCCTAGACTCCTACTCAGCCTAGTAAGCGTGTTAACGATGGTTTCAAGACGGTCAATAATAAGAATAAGGGAAAGCAAGGTGGTTCTACTATTCCGGGTCAAGGAGGATTTACTAAACCTATTGTGGGTAAGCAGTTTCAATATCAACCCAAAAAGACTCCTCCTGAACCTAAGAAAGTGGAAGTCACTAAGAAGAATGCTTCGGATGTGGCTAGTTCGAGTGGAACAAAGATTTCTACATCTAATCGGTTTGATGCTTTTAATATGGAATCTACGGATGCTTTTGGTATTCCTTCAAATGACACCAACAAGGATGTGGATTCTGGTCGTACAATGGAAGTTAATGAAGATAATTCTACTAAGACAGGCATACGCATCACAAGAACCCCTTGTGAGTGATTTAAAAGAGATGGAATCGGGTGTGGCTCCTAAAACTAGTGATTCTTGTATTCCGCCAGCCTCTTCTACTAAGAGAGTTAACCCTTTTTCCAAAGTAGGAGATATCGTGGTATCTGATTCTGAAGATGAGGTGGTTGCTAACCCATTTGATGAGTCTGCTAATATATTCGGTGGTGGCCAAGAGTTTGAAGATGAGTATGATGACTATGACTATGATGACTATGCGAAGCAGGTTTCTGATCTTCCAGGGAATTTGGATGCCTTTAATGCCATATATGACACCAAGCTTCAAGGACCTAGGAAGTAATTTTATTTCGTTATGTCCTATGTTATCATTTGAGTAGTGGTTTGTTTTCTTGTTTAGAAAAATAGGTAGTATCTTGTTATGTAAGCTTTATGCTTATGTAACGGGCTGAGATATGTGATTTCACTCATATCCGTTGTACTTAAACGTTGTTTTGATTATATATTTACCAGGGTGCAGGATTACTCCCCTTTACCCAAAAAAGATCATCTTCTAGACATTCAAGAAACCAAATCCATGAATCTTTGCTTTCAGCTTCTGTAACAGCATAGGCTAAAGGGTATATTCCATTATTGCTTTCTATACCGACTGCTATAAGAAGCTGACCAAGAAAAGGACCCCTCATAAAAGCACCATCTAACCCCAACAACTCTCTTTGACAAGCTTTATATCATTCCTTCAAAGCACCTAAGCATACATACATTCTCTTGAAAACTCTGGTTGGACTTGTTGGATCTGTTGCAGTTTGTACACTTATCCTAACTGTTGTATTTGGGTTTATTTTCTGCAACTCTTCAACATAGTCTCTTAAAAGGGTGTATTGCTACTTATGATCACCCCTAATCTCATTTTCTGCCTTGTTTTTTTTTACCCTGAATGTCTTTTGCATAAACACTCGAACTTCAAACTGTTTAGTGAGCTGATCTTGAACAGCCCTGATTGGAATATATGGATTGACTTGAACTTGGTCAACTATTTGCTTTGAAAGAAACTTGTTGTCATAAGCTTTAATCTCTCTTGATTGCAAATATTTTTGTTCATCCCTGAAAGTTCGAACACTCCATAAATCTTTAGCTGTATTTTTGGCTACCTACAACAACCATCGGCAATATTTTGCTTGCTCCTTGAGTGATCGCAAATATACATCCCTTCCAAGGCCTCTAGTTAACGGACCAATTTTTCTCTTTGGGGCTGTTCCCAGCCCAACACCTTCACTTGTACCACAAACAAGTATTGTTCCAACACACCTAACCCTAATTCTCTGTTTGTCATTCTTAATGAGTTGCAATTTCCTCTTAGTCTGTATTGAAAGTAGATTGATCTTATCTTTCACTTCTTTTGCAGTTACAAAAGTTTGACCACATAAAAAGTATATTTCGTCCTCTACTTGTGCTGTTACGCCTGTATCCCGACAAGGTATTATTATATATAGGTGTTAGTACTTTATTTTATGTTGAAGTTGCAAAAATTGGCTATAAGTTATAGTAATATGGGTATAGTAGAAACATAAGTGACCAATATGTGAAATCAGAAAATAGGGGGACTAGAATTGCCAATAGGGCAAAGTAAACTTAATAAAATGAAAATTTAAGTGCTGGAAGAATTATCCAGAAAACTTGGGAAGAGTTGTGCGAGAAAAAAGTGAAAAGAAGAGGGAGAAGGAGAAAATCATACACCATCAATTGGGCTTGAATTGACATTGAATTGATGATTGATATGGCTAATAAGCTCTTAATTTCACTTTCCCTATTCAAGTAAGTGTATTCCCTAAATCTTTGTGATAAGGGTTTTGATCAAAGAATTGAAAATAGTAATAGAAGGTTACCAATTCATGGAATTACTAGTTGTAGTCTCTAATTAAGACTAATTTTGTAATAGGAAGCTTAAGGGAGCTTTTGACTCAATCTTTATAGAAATCCTATTGTGAAATTGAGGTAAGTGTAGTGGGTTTTTGTGTTGCTATGCTTAATTATGATTTATTGATTGTATGTTATAGTTTTGTTGGAGCTTGTAATAGTAGCTTTGGATCCATAGCCTTTAATTGTTAAAGTAGCTTAATTATAAAATGGATGTATGTTTTATGTTATAGATGCTCAAGAATTTTATTGTTTAGTTAAAGTTTTATTAAGCATATAACCCACTTACTTACTAAGCATTTCGCTTACATTATAGTTGGTGATGTTTTTGTAGGTTCCGACAAGGAAGATAAGGGTAAGAATCAAGTGTAAAATGGATTGCACTTGAGGATATAGTTGTTGAAGTCTTTCGGACCAAAGGTGTTGAAAGTTGGAAGCGCCGAAAAGTCAAGTATTGTTTTGGTATATTTTTGGGTCATATGGTCGTTTTACTTTGGGTCTTATGTTATGTTCTTGACATGTAGTTTAGATGGATTTCAAATGCTAAGGTCAACCCTTGTTGATAACGGGTCAATTGTAGTAGAATGATGTTTGGTGTAAGGCCCCTGGATTCATTTTGAATAGTACGAGTCAAAAGGTTTAATGGTAAAAGACCTTGTATGTTATGTTGGTTCATTTGGAATCCTCAATCCTGTGCATGAAAGTTTTTAAAAGTATAGTTATGCTTGTTGTGCAGAATTTCTGCACAAAAAGTGCAGGTATGGTCCCCAGACGGCGTCACAAACTTTGTAACCTCATCTGGTTATAATTTTCCGTGAGCCGTCAGGCTAATTTCCTGTTCCAACGACATCTTAGTTAAAGGGTGACGACGTCTGAGGATGAGCTGACCCCGTCGGGTTATAAAACCCCTGAGCCGTCGGGCTTTAAAATTTAGTCATGATCTGACACTCCTTTTAAGGGGTGACGGCGTCCTCCCGTCAGTAAGGAACTTTCAACTGTCTTTAATTCAATTTAAGAAACTTCTCGTTTTCTTTCTTTTAATGATTTAAGTTCTCGTTCAAAGACAAAATGTTTATATGATTCAGTCCAAATTGAGTTATTTTCAAAAGTTTAATAACATACTCATCGTTATTCTCAGAACCACTTGAAAACTCATTATCATCTAACAGATCTAACTCACTTTCCTTAAAAAAACATCATCTGGTATCTGGCTGGAGCTACCTATATATGGTAACTCTGTAGTCTCAGTCACTTTGAACAAATTAACATCAACATCCGGCTCCTCAAAAGTATTTGCCTCATCAACAATTGTGTTTCCATCTCGATTGTTCTCCATATCATCATCATCACTAACATAACTATCTGTTTCACTCATATTGTCATCACTTAAAGCTTCATCAATTTCACATACCTGTACAAATTTACCTTTTTGGATATGCTCAAAAGGATTACATATTTCCTCCTCCTGATGATCTAACTCTTGATCATTTTGACATACCTCTTCTGGACTATCTATTTGGATATGCTCAACATGTTAATCTATTTGATGGTTGACATCAGCTACAACATCTTGAGTTTGACAAGCCTCTACAGATGAAAACAAGGGTTCTGTTTCTGGCATCTGATTAGATTGTACCAAAATATTGACTTCCAAAGGTTGATGTGTAACCTGACATAAATCCTCTACCACAGACTTATTAACAATGTTTTCTAAGAACAATTTGTTTGAGCAATATGAAACAATAGCAAGAACTGTCTTTTTCTTTGTTGCATCCACATTAGCAATAATTGTCTTAATTGACTTTGGTGACATTTCATCAACATCCAATGTTGTCTTACCATTTTCAACATAAACTTCTATCATTTTATGGTCATCAACAAAATCTTTCAATATTTCTAAATTTGCACGCTCACTTAAGCTATACTAAATTACTACCAGGCTTAACAAAGTAATAGTAATTTTTTGAACCAAGCTTGTAACCTAATTCATACATAAGAACATCCAACTCTTCAACCGACACACTATCAACATCAACTAAATCAACTAAATTTTCCATTCCTCCAACGTATATTCTACCATGCCAGTATTTAAAGAAACCGTTGTGATGAACCCTCATGCTAAATATATTAGATCTACCACATGAAAACATGTCAATATATGTTTAGGACATTCTCAAAAGTTAATTGCCAAAAAATAAATACCCCAATTAAAAATTTCAATGTTTATAATCAAAATAAAAACAATACCGTATTTCTTCTTAACAGAATTGTATAGAACAGTATCATCAACTGGATAACCTGGATATCTTCTTACTTTCCATATAGTAAAATCCATGTTTTGGTTTTTTGGATAATAAAAACGGGTTTGTGACATGCAATTAGTGTTTGTGAATTGTGATAATTCTTGTAACGAAAGTTCTGAGACGAAAAATAATACAATCTATGTGTTTATGGGGCGGGAAGAGGGTTAGATTACATGTGAAAATAATACAGACATTTTTAATTGAAATAAGGAAATGACATTTGTGCCCTAGGACTAAAGACAAAGCAAATGCCGACTAACGTGGTTGACTAACGGAAAAGTGGTCAAACGTCCAGTTTAGCCTATAAAACTTGAAAAAAATGACCTCTGACGATAAAAATGCCAAATTTTGGTTCAACGTGATGTTTCTGAACAAGATTAAGGACCAACAGTGTATTTTAGTCTTAAAAAATATACATTTTTATTTAAATATTTACACACATGTTTTTGAGATCCTTTAATATTTCTATTGGAAGTTTTGAACCGTTGAACATCTTCATCGAGAAACATTTTCTAGATACTTTGCATCCTGATTTTGTTCAGGAAAAACAATTATTTAAACTTCAATATTGGAAAATATAATGATGTAATCTAAATATTTCATCAAAAGTGGTCAAACGTCCAGTTTAGCCTATAAAACTTGATTTTGTAAAGTATAATGATGTAATCTAAATATTTCATATGATTTAATGACGCCATTATTCAAGTGATCAAGTCATGCCTTTATGATTCCCTTTGAATTTTTTAGTTGTGTTGCCTCATTAGAAAAACACTAATGTGAAACTTACATGTTTTGAAGAGTAAACACTTTTTAAACTAATCTCCATGACATCTAAGACTCTCCCATTCAAGTTTCCTTGTTAAATTTTTTCTATAATTATGAAACTTTATGTCATACAATATATAAATTTTAAACTTTGTAGATGGCCGTTTAACCATCATGAGGGTGATATAGTGATAATCATGGTTCTAAAAAGCGTACAAAGATCTCGCAAAGGCGTGATACTTGGTCATGCCGTCACGTCACGTTTTATGACGTCTTATGACACGTTTTTTTGTAAACTCGATCTATGTGAAATATGATATAAATATATAAATATTTCATATTTTGTACCGCCTTATGTCATGGGTTATAAATGCAAATACTTCGCGTTAGCCGCTAAGGTGTGAGGTTTGGTCATGTCACCACGCTACATTTCGTGCTATTTATAACCTTGTTGGTAATACACTTTAATATCCTCATAAGTGGTCTTGGGTTCAAACCTCTCTAGATACACATCGTGAAGGTCGCCACAGAAAGGATCGAAAATGGTCACATGATACCCGGTTGGGCCGTCTACATTTTAGTCAAAACTCGCTTTTCTCGAGCGCCATGAACATTGAAAAAAATTGGGTTACAATTTTTGTAGATAACCATTTGTTTGATACTATTAGGTATTAAGATTGTCAATGAAGAAACAAAGCGAATTCGATCTCTACCTACGATACCCTAAAATTCGACCTTAAACTTTACAATTGTTTAATCTCTCCACATGTGGGTCGGTTTGCTTACTACAATATTTTATTAGATACTTGTATCGTGGGTCGATTCTTTAATTTATCATAGATTCGCTTGTTTACTTGACACTTGTAATCTAACTTTGCGTCACTTTTGCATGTGGTGATAATATTTTATTATCTATCGCTGCTACTGGTCGGTTATATTACAATTATTGTGTACATAACGTTTGCTTGGTCGATTTATTCATAATCGATTATATCTTCACCTGCTATGATCATAGTGATGGGTTAGTATTTTGTGCTTCTAGCGTTTGAAACTCTAACTTTGAGTTAGGGTTTTCTTTTTAGATTGGTTGTTGCTGCATGTTTTTTTTTTGTTACCTGGTCTATTAGTGTACGTGGGTTTTATGATAGAGAAGGGTTTTATGAATAATAAAAGTGCGTCTAAAACTTCGAATACTGATGGTAAATCGTTGGGTGGGAGTGAAGGTGCGAAATCGTCTAGTGTGGTTAAGGGACCTAATATTGATGTGGGTCCGAGTACAAGTGATGCGAGTGTGCCAAATTTGGTGCCTCAATCAGGTTCTACTCCTATATCTTTTGCGGATATGTTTAAGGATAAAACACCCAAAAAGACCGTTAAGATTTCGGAGATGAGAAACGAAAGTTGTGTGCCTGGTGCTAATGTTACCATTTCTTTGGAAGCTATCGATGAGGTAAGATCTAGATTCGCTAATACTTTGTATGGTTATTTCATTGGTAAGAGACTCGCTTTTCCGATAGTTGAAAATTATGTTAGAAATACTTGGGCGAAGTTTGGCTTACAAAGGGTTATGCTTAATAATGGTTTTTTTCTGTTCCAATTTGAAACCAAAGAGGGTATGGAAAGGGTGTTGGAAGGAGGTCCATGGTTGATACGATTGGTGCCTATCTTTTTGAATATTTGGACTCCGAACACTAAACTTACAAAAGATGATGATATAACTTTAGCTCCTGTTTGGGTTAAACTCCATAATATTCCGGTTGTTGCGTATTCTGAGGTTGGTCTTAGTTTGATTACAACGCAAATTGGTCTTCCTATCATGCTTGATTCCTACACGAGTACGACGTGCCTTAAGTCGTGGGGTCGTAATTCTTATGCTAGGGCCCTTGTGGAAGTGTCATCAAAGGAAGCCTTAATTGACTCTCTTGTTGTTGCGATCCCTTACCCTAATGGGTCAGGTCATTCATTGGAAAAAATTAATATTGAATATGAGTGAAAGCCGCCAAGATGTGAGACTTGTAAAGTATTTGATCATAATGATGATGGATGTCCAAAGAGAGTGAAACCGGTTGTGAAAGATAAACGATTGGTTGATGAAGAGGGTTTCGTTGAAGCTTATAGAATGAAAGGAAAAGGTAAGCTTCAGGGTACTAATCGTCAGGTTGATGGGATTCGTTTTCAAAAGCCTAAAGTTTCGTATTACTATAGGCCGGTTACTAAGCCAAAGAATGGAGGAGCATCGACGTCTAAGGCTTCAGTCAAATCGAATACAGGTTCTCCAACGGTTAATGTAGGTTCTACTTCTTGTAACGAACCTACTACTGATCCTACTAGTAGTACGGCTCCATCTCGAGATGACCAAGGTAAGAATAATAATTGGGTGGATGATATCAACCTTGTTGATTTGAAGAACAGATTTGATGTGCTTATGGAACAAGATTCGGTTTTGGAACCTCTGATTGGCACTACGTGTACTGCTAAAGTTATCTCTAGTTCTTCCAAAACTATGCCTCCATCGCCTATGGACAACACTCCTATTGCTGACAAAATTGGGAAGCTTGAAAAGCTTATTATTGATGGGAAAGCTACCCTTGTGGATGATAATGATAAACCTATTCCGGTGGCTGGTGGTGAAAGGAAGGGCAACCTTTTCTCTAAGGTGGGTGAAGTGGTTGATTCAGATAGTGATGATAAGGTGTTTGAGCCAAATGATCCTATGGGGAGTTACTTTTCATCAGCAGGAGGACATCACGAGCTTGAAGGCTATATTTCTGATGATTATGCGGCCCAGGTCTATGACTTACCTGGGCAATTCGAGGAATTTAATAATCAGTCTGATTTCAAGCTTCAAGGCCGTTCGAGGAAGTAATCTTTTATGTGGATTTGTTTATTTGTTTTGCATGTTTTTTATGTTTTAAGTGGTTATTTTAGTTGTTGGTAACTAGCTGTTCATTTATGGCATGTCATAAATGAACTAGTGGTTGTTCAAGCGATTGCTTGAGGTTAATGTGGCATTTCAGCCACATTCCATTGTACTTTAAATGGTTTTTTAGTTAATATATTTTACCAGGGTGGAAGTTCCCCTTTTAACAAAAAAAAGATTGTCAATGAAGTTACTATGGCATACAACGCATTGAATATATTAAATTTTCTAGTAGAGCAACATCAATCCTTTGAAGACATTGATATATTGTAACAATGCATTCTCAATTTCAAACACTTATTATTCAACATAAATTAGATGAGTTTGCATTCACATGAAATGTATACGATCTTTTAACCTTTGACACTGACAAGAAAGATTCTTTATAGAATTCATAGATTTCGTGTACTTTTTAGTTCGAATTCAATGTGATTAAGTAAGCCAAATCTTTCGAGACGATTCGCTGGCATCGACACAACGTAAATTTAATGTTTTCTTTCTTAATTTAATAATGAAAGATTACATTTTGATGTTAAGAAATTTCATATGATCTTCAAAAATCTTGAATGTTTGTATTTATATATATATCAACTTGTTAAATTGGCCCACTTCTAACCCTACTTTCCATAACAATGGCATAAAGGAACGACACTTTTTTTTGGGTAAAGGGGAGTAATAAAGGAACGACACTTCAAATCTTTTTGGACCACTTTTTGTTCTTCTCTTTTTATTCATTCTGTTAAAAAAAAAAAAAAAATTATTGATGGTTGTATTCTGTTAAAAGTTATGTCATGATAAACAATTTTTTTGAAGGAACATAACAAGCTAAAAGTAAGAATCTATGAGTTTATGTTAATAAAGTTAGATCAGTTGAGAAATCCTGATCACATGCAGTATGTTGGGGGTGTTGAGTGATCATTTTTCGAAGGCCAAACCTCTGTCGATATTCCAGCGAACTTTAGGCAGGATTTGACATCTACAATCAGACTGACAAGACGTTTTGGTTTTTGAATGAGTTTGAGGGAGACATGCGTGTGTGGATTATAACCAGGGTTTTTACTCTCGCAGGTTTGAGTAGCCAGGGTTTTACAGTGGGACAGGCTGCTTTGAAAAGCCGCTTCGTACAAAGTGACAAAACACGAGAAAACATGCATTGAAAATCAACATGTTTTTATTCATTTCGTGTTTGATACTTTTGGTTTCCTTGTACATGAGGTAGTGGAGCTCCTCAACAGAGTTCAACGATTTATGCATAGTAACGTTATGACACATAGATCTACAAATGTTGTTTTCATAAAAATTAGTTTTGCAATCCAGAAGAAGCTAACGATGCAACTTGTTGCCCGTTTGCCTTCTACCTCTATGTCAACCGGTCAAATGAAGGTTTGCAATGACAGAGTATTGTTTTTTAAATAGTAAAAATTGATCTTATTCATCATTCTTATAACTAGAACATGGTCTAACATGAAGTGAAACAATAATTATCACCACAATCAAATAACACGTCACTACAAATCAAAAAACCTAATTACTAATTTGTCTAGTCATTCCAGTTTAGTTCAAACATCAACAATCAGACATTATTAAACACTTTCATAAGTTGGTTCAATCAATCAAAGTCAACACAATCATGAATCATCAACAATTATCAAACATTTTTATAGGAGCAGAATGAAACAAGAAAAAAAAAATCAAAACACTTAGATAATGCAAGTTAGTTTATAGGTCAAACAAGCAAATATTATCGTAATCTAGTTTATATGATTAGTACTTTTTTTTTGAACAAAATATGATTAGTACTTTTTGAATCCAAGTATTTTCTTTGTAACTTAACCTTTTCTATTACATCATATACCACTCTATCTTGAAAATAATTCAAATAAAATGGTAAATATAACAATAATTAAAATCTTTAAATCTTGATTTAGTCCAAGAAAAGATCAGGAAAATCTTTGACATACCAAAAAATAGACTTACCAAATTGATTATTCATTGTGTAAATCTTTTGATGTGAAACATTAGCAACCAACATGGATTTATAACATGTAATATATACGTATGGGTTGATAAATCTAATATTTGTTAGCTTAGGTCAGAATATATTTCCTAATCTCTTTTATAAGGACAATATAGAAATCATAATTATTATCCAATACCTTAATTACATATATACTTAGTATAATACGTGAATCAATTCAAGCTTGTAAAGCCTGAAATTTGCTTCTCATCTTTAGTTTTTTTATTGAACGACGAGTTAGTACAATACTAAGTTAGTTATTCGATTTTATAGTACTTACCTAGAAGGCAGTTTCTGCCAACCTCGAATAATAATTAGTGATTCGATTCCACAGTACATACCTAGAAGATAGTCTCTGCGAGCCTCGAATCGATGAATCTATGGAGCAGAACCCCACAGATTCGACCTTGAAGGAAAACCCTCAAAGAGAGACTCGAACATAAGACCTCTCGCAAGTGGTAACAACCTTCCCAAGATCACCCCTGATGGCCAACTGAGCTAATATTTTGCTGGGTCGAATCGTAGATTTCAGTTGCCCCGTGCCATTACCATAAAGATGCCCTCAAACACACACATAATATACATATGTATTAGTTGTGTATGAATTAATTAAGCTCGAGTCTCATATTGTATTTATATATATAATTGAAGTGCATGAAATTTGGTGGCCCTCGTCAAGCGGTGGCCCTGTGCAATCGCACCTCTTGCACTCCCCTAAAGCCGGCCCTGATATTTTGTAACTTCAAATATTTTGATTAAGCCGTGCACATATAAATTAATGATCCGTTTTCTCTAAGTACTCGGGAAAAAACCTTTATCTCGTTTTTGTGGTTCTTCATAAAATGTTATCTTTAAAAAAAATAAAATAACATTTAAAAGGTTGAAGATTATCCTATATCTATTTGAATGTAGAAATTTAAAAAAATGTAATGGTGAAGGTCAACCATCGTGTCGTAACAACTAGGCAATTATTTAAACAATATTTTTTGACTAATGTTTACACTTAAAAAAACTAAAAACACTATAATTCTTTTCCTGAAAAAAGTTCAATGTATCAAGTTGTTCATGAAATTTATATATCAAGGGTCCACAAGATACACCATGTGTCCTATTATTGATAATATATTTATTTTTTAATGACTAAAAACTACATTTATTTTGTAAGAAATAAATAACTTCATACTTTTTTGTGCACATATAGGTTTACAAAATGTCAACTTTTGGGATCAATTATAGTATTTATTCTGTCTAATTTTGGGTGTAATATACGCAATTCATGTTAGATATATGTTCTCTCGGCAAAAGTTCAATATATATCTCAAATTTATCATAGATTCAATAAACCAATAATAGCCATTTATTTTTTTTTTAAAATAAACTTTCACCCTTTTTTTAAAAATTAAATATCTCGCAAACCGTTAATTGTTACGCGATAAAAATCATACCATCGCGACGAAAAATAAATTATTTTCTATAAATATGCTCTACTATATATTTTTAACGATTTTTTTTTTCAAAATTTCGGCTCAGAAAAATCATATATGATTTATGAAACTCATATATGATTCGATTTTTACAAACCATATATGATTTTTGAAAATCATATATGATTTGCAAAAATCATATATGATTTGTGAAAATCATACATGATTCGATTTTTAAAAATCATATATGATTTTTCTGGAGGGAATTTTTGAAAAAAAAATTGTCGAAAATATAGAAAAATGCATATTAATAGAAAGATAATTTAATTCTCGTCGCGATGGTGTATTTTTTTATAGTTTGAAGATTTACCGTTTGCAAGATATGTTATTTTAAAAAAAAGGTAAAAATGGTTTTTTATAAACTTTGATTAAAAATGGATGGTTAAGATTTGTTTATTGGATCTATGGTAAATATGAGATCTATATCGATCTCAACTCTCTACCATTTTTGACATCATTTATCCTTTCACCTTAATTTTTGGGTAAAAAATATATTAAATCATGTCTTTATTGTTTTACTAGAAACACGGCAGTAGTAAATAATAAAAGATTTTTATTGTTATCTAAATTAAGCAAAAGGGAAAAAAGTTTGTTGCCAAAGAGTATAAAAAATTTCCATGTTGTAAATGGTACAACTACACATAATATTTTGACAGAATTCTGTGCATTTATTTTTGGGGAAAAAAATACTCCCTCCGTCCTAATACTATTGTCTTTTATTGATTTTTTTAGCTTTTGTTTTTGTTCACCTTTAATCATAATTATTTTTGTTTGTGTTATATAATACTTGATGAAAAATAAATGAATGTATTAGGTTTTAAATATATTTTTCATTGATATAATTTTTATCAAGTATTATATAACACAAATAAATATATTAATGATCAAAGTTGAATAAAAAAGACTTGTCAAAGTCAAAGTGGACAATAAAAATGAGATAGAAGGAGTAGAATTTTTGGCAAACTTGTAGGTTGGGTGTAGAAATGACTAACATTATTATCGTCAATTCAGCAACACATCAAAATAACTACTTATGTAACACATACTATATAACAAGTTTAGCTCATATACTAATATCATAAATAATAAAAATGCGTTTGTACAAACAAGCTACAAACTCGGCCGGCCTCACTACAATGACTAAACATACTAGATACTATCATGGGTATGTAAGATTGAAGTTCATTGGTAGCTTCCAAGCAGTTGCAAAGCTTTCTGTGTGCATTAATGGGTATGTAAATACCAACACAATGGTTTTAAGTTTGCATGCATTTACAAGGTGTGAATGAAGCACATAATACACATATAGTCAATAGTACCTAGGTCCTATTTACATGCAATAAACAAGAAAGTAACGTATGATTGGAAAGTAAATATAATTTTTTAATGACAATATGAACAAGTATATATATGTGTGTATTTGTATGTACGTATCTTATATTTTTATTTAATATTGCTAGCTCATATAGTATGAGATTGGGTGAAAGTCAAGTACTTTTTGTTTGACCTTTAATGGTTCGGAAGACAATGCACCGTCCTAACTTGCCTTGACTCGAAAGAAATATCCATCTAATACTAAAAAATTTAAATATATCAACTACATATATACGAGTGACGACTATATAATATGTGATGACCTTTGACACATTTTTTAGTTACAAAATTTATAATGTCATAGAAAATATACTTGTGTGTAAGATATATAGACTCCTTCAAACATATATATAATATAAAGGTTTTTAGTCCTATAGTGATTTGTAACAATTTTTTTCTGAATACGTCCTAAGTTGTGTTTAAAATAATCTAGCAAAGAGTTATATTTTTATTTACTCAAAGGTATATCTTTTTTTACATTGAAGTCACATTTTGACTTTTTCTATTGCATGCAACTTCCCATTCTATAAATATTGACATACTTCATCACCTTACTTTTCATCCAAGATAATCTCAAACCTTATATTCAATTCTCTCTTCTTTAGAGTTTCACATATTTAATCTTATCATGGCTTACCCTCATGTGCTTTATGCATGTTTTCTTATACCTTTCATAATAAACATTTTAGTTTTCACAAATCAAGTGTCATCTAGGCCATGGCCTCCAAACAGTCTATTCTCCACATTCGAAAATGAAAGTACCATAGAAAACACTCTTTGTAAGGATACAATTTGCATGAAAAGAGCCTCTTCCGACTACGGAAAACTCGTGCAAGAAATCCCAATTGGTGTTCTTCGTCCTTCGTCTGTTTTTGATATCATCAAACTAGTGAAAGCCTCTTATGACTCTCCTTCTCCTTTTACTATAGCCGCTCGTGGCAATGGGCATTCGGTTAGGGGGCAGGCTATGGCCAAGGATGGCGTAGTGGTGGATATGTCAACTTTGAATAGTAGCAGGGGTCTTTTTGGAAATACTGGGATTAGGGTTTCCGGGGATGCTCTTTTAGGGTTTTATGCAGATGTTGGTGGTGAGCAGCTATGGATTGATGTGCTGCGAACCACGCTTGCACAAGGACTTGCACCAGTCTCATGGACCGATTATTTGTATCTTACCGTTGGCGGTACTCTGTCTAATGCTGGAATTAGTGGACAGGCATCTTTTCATGGTCCTCAGATTAGCAATGTTCTTGAAATGGATGTCATTACTGGTATATTTTTATCTAGACTTGATTAGTACAATATATTTATTTATTTGTATTTATGATGGTATATTTATCAACTTATTTATGTTTATATTTATAGGAAAAGGGGAATTGATGACTTGCTCAAAGGACATTAATTCTGATCTATTTTATGCTGTTCTTGGAGGTCTTGGCCAATTTGGGATCATAACTAGAGCACGAATCGTTCTAGACAAGGCATCAAAGAGAGTAAGATCATCTTCATCATATATCGTCTTTGAGTTTTTTACACAACATTTTATATGAACATATAAAAATTTCACATGTTAATATTTGCATGTTGCATTTTACTTCACGAAGAATGGAATTATAACACGGACACAATGGAAGAAATTAAAACTTATGAGATTTTTAAGAAAAATCTTTGAAGTTACAAAGAATATCCCTTACAGGGATATTTCCATTTTTGGAAGGTTGGAAAAAAGGTTTCAAGTGCATGACTATCACTAATATTTTTTTTTAACGCCACTTTCATTAACCTATCACTAATACTAGTAGTAAATACTTGCGTAAATAAACATGCACGTGGAAACAATAACGTCATAAACTGTCGAGACATAATTTATCATAAAACCTAGTACAGAAATCGAGCCATCGATCAGAACTGAATACATGCAACTGTGACACATTCAGTAATCTTTTTACTAATCATCTGCTTATGTTTCTAAAAATAGGTGAAATGGTTTAAAATAATTTACAACGATTTTGCCAAATTCACAAAAGATCAAGAACATTTGATCTCAGTTGACGGGTTCAATTATGTGGAAGGCTCTTTGATCATGGCAAGCAGTCCTGCAGACAACTTTTTCTCCCCTGCTGATGAATCTATGATAAGTTCTTTAGTCTCAAAAACAGGCATTTTATACTGCTTAGAAGCTGTTAAGTATTATGACGATTCAATCCTAAATACCATTGACGAGGTTAGCGTTATGATCTTATGATCAATATATTACTTTTACGTTACATTGGATTCTATAAGCTTATAAAGTACTTATATGTTTTGCAGGAACTTCAAAATATCCTCAGAGCGTTGAACTTCGATCCTGGATTTATATTCAATAAAGTTGTGTCTTTATTTGATTTTCTAAATCGAGTAAGGGTAGAAGAGCTACTACTTACATCCTTGGGGCTATGGGATGTCCCTCATCCATGGCTAAACCTCTTCGTGCCAAGATCACGAATAATGGATTTTAATCAAGGTGTTTTTGTCGATATTCTTAAAAATCAAAGCGAGAGTGCAGGGCCATTTCTTGTCTACCCAATTAACCGAAAAAAGTAAGTAATTAACATCTAAAGAAATACTAATAATCTTTAAGTGGTGTTTGAGAAATAATCCTTATCAACAAGTTCAAATGTTTACAGTTTATTTTCGCTCAAAAAATCCGTTCCTATGAGTGAACATACAATAATAAGCAAAGCCTAAACGCCCCCTTAATATCCCAATTCTTTTATGCTAGTTTTCTGACATATAGTATCTTGAAAATATTCAGGTGGGATGATAGAATGTCGGTCGTTATACCAGAAGACAATGACGATATGTTCTACACCGTAGCATTACTGAACTCGGCTGGGGAAACCACTGATCCGGCGGTCATTGACAAACAAAATAACGTGATTCTAGAATACTGTAAAAAGAATGGGATCATGATCAAGGTATACTTTCCACATTACAAAAAGAAAGAAGAATGGATGAAACATTTTGGCAACAAATGGAGTGTCTTTAAGGAGAGGAAAGAACAGTTTGATCCTAAAATGATATTGTCTCCTGGACAAGGAATTTTTAATTCTGAATGAAGTTTTTATTTGTATAGCTAAGTGTGTCATATAAACAATCTATGTTGGATTTATGTTAAAAAAAAAAGTAATCTTATTAGGTACTTCACTTAATTAAGTAGTTTTGTATGTCAATGTTAAGTTGGTTATATCGATCGATACCATTGTATGCTAATCAAAATATAGATTATTGTCCATGGCCACCATATGTAAACTATAAGTATGATATATAGTTAGATGTGATTTGTTAACATAATCCTCACTAAATTTTGATTATCCTAAACATATGTTGAATTTCCTATAAAAAATTATAAACTTATTTAAGAGAAATAATCATCTTAGTTTCAAATTAAATGTGTACATAACATTCAATTCGTTAGTTTGGTATATACTTTCATGGTTCTTCAGGTAAAATGAGGGAAACTTAATACACCAGACTTCTTTACATATACAATGGGCTTAGGCCTATTTTGCTACACCATCTGGCCATGAATAGTCAAGACTTTGCAATCTATTTCAATGTTAACTTATCCGATGCTTAAAGCTGGCATGACTTTGGAGAAAATATGACTTTGAGAAAGTCAAATCTGCTTAATGATATATCTTTGTTATATTCAAGAGTTTCACTTATAACACGATGTTCTGCTGTGGAGTGTTGGATCACCGCGTTAAAGTCATTGATCGATCTCCTTACTATACTCAAACATTTGGTATGAGCCTTAAATTTTCCCTGAAATGCATAAATTGACTACTATATGTCTCATGAAGGACTCGGATAGTGGTTTCAATTCATCATCCATAGCATCTTGGTTAATTTTCTGTCCTAGCTAGAAGCCCTTGTTGCATAAAGCAACGTCTCCTCCTGTCCTCCATATCCAAAACCGTTGCGGAGAAACCCTGATAAAAAAATAACCACCCAAAGTTTGTCAACTGTCATATTTCTTGTTTATCATTATAAAGGATACATCCAGCGTAAACGGTGGTCATTCTTTAGTATTAGTAATAGCATCCTGCATGTTTGGTCCAATAAACTGTGTTAAGTACCAATTGGTATACATGCTGTTTGATCACACACGGGGTGCTATTACTAAGAGAATGACCATTGTTGAAGGGATGGCTAGTTGTTATAAGCTATTGGATCATGCAGGCTTTTAACTTGGCATCATACTATATATTCCTAGAGACAACAATTGATGGGTATACACTTACTTGTTTGAGTGAAGAATCTTATAATAAGTAATGAAAGGTTTTGTTTCTGAACTGTGTCTTGTACAGGTTTCAATCACACACAAACGTATATAAGATTCACTCTTTTGATCAAGAACAAAATGTATACAATCACTGTATTATTGAATTTTTCTGTTCTATAAATGTTTACATGCACTTGTTTATATAGAGGTTCCAGCAAACCATTGTGGCTTTTCACTAACAAACATAACCGCCTGTAACTACTTCTAACCGAATAACGGTTATTAACTTTCTAACTAACAAGTTTAGCCCTTAGGCTTTTTCTTTTGTTACATGTATACCGAGCAATGAGAGGGATTAAGTCCACATTCTCCCCCTTAATCTCGATCGTTGCTCTTCCTAGATCTTCCGACTTCATCACCTATCTTTACATCATGCTTGATTCAAGTCTTCTCAACTTGTTGCACAAAATTTGTCTTGAATAAATCTTTGATGACTTCACACCATCTTCATTCTTCCGGTTCACTTGTTCCTCACGAACTTACTTCACATAAACTTGCTTTTGTAGTTTCTCGCTACTTTGTATCACACAGCTTTCCTTCTTCCTTTTCAACCTTCACGGTTTGTTTTCTTTGAACAAGCCAACGCCCATTTGTTGGTCTTCATCTTTGGTAGCACACCGTCTTCAATTTGATTAGTCACTAATGTGTTCTTCACGAATCATTCTCTACGGCTAACTTGGTTATTTCACACAACCTCTCTTATGTATCAATTCGCATCACACGACTTTGCTTTGATCGTACCACACGACCAAGCCTTCTATCTTTCTAATCAATTAGGCACATTAGAAGTGCTGGTTCATCATCTCTTTCTACAAAGAGTGCCTCAACTTCCTCCTTTTTCTTGCTTGGACATTCATAAGCATAGTGCCCAAGTTTTCCACACTTGTAACAATTTATTTGTGACTTATCACCATTCCTTCGCGGTTTGTTGTCGGTTACATCTGACTCATCTGATGTGTATTCTTCACTTCTATACTTCCCTCTTCCTCGTGTCTGATTACCACTTCCTTGTCTACCATTTCCATAGTCACGTTTATAGTTTCTGTTATTCCTTTGACGTGTGAGTAACAAATTCTCACTATTATCTTCCTGACTTCCTTTTCTAAACTTAATCCTTTCTTCATAAGTCTTAAGTTTCCCGATAATCTCCTCCAACTTCACGGTTTTAAAATCAACAATCATATCAATGGTCGCTACTATGGGTACAAACTTATCTGGTACTGCATTAAGTATTTTCCTTACTTTCGTTTTCTCATCAAACGTTAATCCACATATAGCAGCCTTTGTAATAATACTCATCAACTTCCCAGTGAATGAATCTATTGATTCATCTTCTTCCATCACAAGTCTCTCAAATTCTGATTTAAGTTGTTGCGAGTGCGCCTGTTGTACATCTTCTGTCCCAATAAATCTGGACTTTAAAGAGTCCCAAATTTCTTTCGTTGTTTCACATCCCGCAACTTGCATTTGCAAATCTTCTGGTAACCCTTGAAATAGGTATGCTGACGCAGAACTATCCCTTTTTACATCAATCTCTTTTGATGTACTCGTTCCTTCTACTAAATCCCATACTCCATTCGCCGTTAGTATCTTCATCATTCTTAATACCCATAATGTATAGTTCGTATTGTTTAGAACTGGGCATTGGTATGATGGTAACGATGTGGCGAAAACAAATTTGTTTTCGTTTTTATCTCCCGTCATATCTTTCGATTTGATTTTCTTCTAAAACCAATATAATTCTAATAACAGTCGAACTTAAAACTTTCTGTCTAATCCATAATACTAATATGCAAATTCTCAATTTTTCAAAAATAACAAGTATTTGAAGGAATAATGAAACCTGTTAATTTTCCCTTGGGCCTCTAGAATTCTTGTGGGCTTTATAAAGTATCGTTCTTTTATTCCCAAATGATAAAGTGCGCTCCTTTCTATTCCCAAATAAAACACGCTTCTACTTCCTTCCTTCTTTCTTCTATATACAATTAGGGCACCCAGTAACGACCCTTGTCCCCCTTCTGGTTTTTTCTTTCTAATCAAATGGTGGTGGTTAATCAGTGTTTCGCTTTTCTTCTCTTGTAACGATGGTCACTCTTGTATGTTCTCTTCTCCGAAAAGTACACGGCGGTGGTTTCTATTTCGCACAACCGGGTATGTTTATTTCTTTCTTGTTTGATTCCTCTGAATCAAAACTCTTTCCCTCTGGTTCGAACCTTCGGCTTTGATGCCACTGTTGTACAGGTTTTAATCACACACAAACTTATATAAGATTCACTCTTTTGATCAAGAACAAAATGTATACAATCACTGTATTATTGAATTTTTATGTTCTATAAATGTTTACATGCACTTGTTTATATAGATGTTCTAGCGAACCATTGTGACTTTTCACTAACAAACATAACCACCTATAACTACTTCTAACCGAATAACGGTTATCAACTTTCTAACTAACAAGTTTAGCCCTTAGGCTTTTTCTTTTGTTACATGTATACCGAGCAATGAGAGGGATTAAGTCCACACTGTGATAGTTGGGAGACATGCAACACATGATATTTTAGGGAGAAAGAGTGTGAACGAAAACCAGAATTGGTCTTTGTCGGGATATGCTCGTGTCATAATAAATAATTATATGGCTAGACATATGTGAGCATATGCAGTCACACACTTATACACAGACACACCATTTAATATATCCTATCTTTCGTAATTACGGGAACTTAGAAACGGGAACTTAGAAGCTATTCACTCACTTGATGTAACACCCCCAAAATGGCTCAGCGGAAGCAAACAAGTATTGTGGTGCTACTAAATTGATATCACAACATAAGCATAGAATAACTGATTTTCATAAAGAACTTTCATTCATTCTTGAAAACAATGTTTACATTATTGATTAAGTGCGGAAAATGGCCCATTATAAACAAGTAGTCCCAATACATAAATCAGAGTCGTCTATGACCATGCCATGCCTTTGCCTTGCGCCTCCAAATATAAGCCATCACTTCAAAACCTGAAGATACATGCTAAAAAGTGTTAACACGAGGTTGGTAAGTTCATAGGTTTACTTTAATGGCAATTTAGTATACCAATTAACATTTGGTTTGGTAATCAATACCTCTTGCATAATTTCATATAACTTATGATTACATTTCATAAAAGAATTTTATTTGTGGACCATAAAAAAAAAGTATATGCACATTACAATAAATATAATGCCACATATTATAAATCTATTACGCCAGCACTAAGTTCATGCAACCGAAAACTATGACAGTCTTCGATGCAAAAGAAGTCATACAAATAAGGAGCCCATGGCGAGTGTTTATCCCAATACACTCGGTCTCGACATGCTATATGTTTCGCCTTGACCCATGCGGGGTCAACCGAACAGGGGAGTCACCCCCAATAGATCTATTTATAACATTCGCGTTTCCCAGCAGGAATTGACGGTTCATGAAGAGGGCAATTTGGGATCTAAGGACTTAGGCTAAGCTGTGTAATATTCTAAGTCAAGCACTTTGGTATGGTCCATAAAACATCTATGTATGATGTATCTTAAAATAATATCAATCAAAAGGCATAGTATGCATGGAGATGCACAACTAAAATCATTTAAGTAAAATGAGCATATATCTTCCCCCAAAACAAGTATAAAATAGTTTAAAAGCAGGGGCTATGAAACTCACCTTAGCAATTAGTAGTCCAAAGGGAGATAATTAATTAGTGGTAGTGCACGGCTCGGACACGCAACCTAATTAATACGGCAATTTAGTCTTTCTGTTTAAGATTCGATAAAGTTTAACTAACCTTATGAATTTTAATTGTTTTTGTTGTTGTTGTTGTTGTTGTTGAGGTGGCATCGTTTATCTTAGAACAATTTACAAAGATTTGGATGGATCTCGGCTTAGGAGGGATGACATGGAAGGAAGTCTTGAAGAAGGAACTACGACTTTGGTTAATGGTAACCAAATGAGAATACTTGGAGGGTACATGCAGAAGAGATATCAAGGATGAACAAGAATTTGGTTGTTGATAACTGGTTGACGATGTACGAAAAGTATGTACATTTGTTATGAGATATTATCGGATTAATTGGATATCATGAAGGAAGAAAGTATATTTATATATATCCATATTTATGTCACTCCTAAAAGACTTGAGTACAATATAACTTGTATACATTAGTAAAATTAAAAATACATTTCACGGGTCATAAATGTATATACTTTAAAAGAATGGTTAAGCAAAAATGATCAAGCTTGTACTTTGAAAAGTGAAGTAAGTGTCGAAATAATTGTTTCAAATTGTTATGGAAAGTATATATTATATTTGTAAAAGATAGGGCGTGACCCGGATGTATGACCTTTTTGTCCTAAGTGACTGTCGTCAAAATAAAAGTATTTCTTGTTGAGATTAAATAATTGCAAGTAAATATTTACCAATTATATATTCTTAATAATTTTTTGAGTACAAAAACTTCCATTTGAGTTATAACGGAAATATGGGTTTATGTTTCCAATAATTTGATTTAGAAGTATAATAAGTGATACAAAAATATAATTCTATAGTTTAGGTGTAAAACTCATTTTATCTAATAAATCGGTTTTTCAAGTTTTATTTATTGTTCATATTTCTTTCAATTTGTGTCTTATATTTTCAAATATGTTAACGATATATTGCAAGTCGTGTGAAATGGCCATGTCGTATTTTGAATGTCGGTGATAAATGAGTCGGGTGAAATGGTATGTCTTGCGTGACGACTCGATACGAGATGGGAAACAAGTCGAATGAGACGGAAAACTCAAGACTACACAGAGTCCAATGCAGGAGTGGTTTATTTAACGCCAAACGGACACTCACAGAGAAACAAAAAGAAATGGGCTTTATGTTTGTTACCACCCAAACGTGGCCCTTACAGAAAACTGGGCTTGAGGCCCAAGTTCAAACTAATACCAGAATTTGCTTTAACTGCTTTTGCCTTGATGGAATTCAACCAGACACAAGGACAAGACAACCTTAAGACTTATTTGGTCTAGAAGAAAAAGGCTCACGAGACCCTATCGACCACACCCCCGTAGTCCTGGACAGTGACGGCATCAAACACCCTTCGGAGTGTTCTCCGCTTGACTCGAAGTAAAACAAACACTCCCTTGGAGTTCTTTTTGTATAAAAATAAGACAACAACAATTACACATTTTGTGATTACAAAAGAGTTATGGTCAAGCCCTTTTTGTCCTCATTTATCGGGTACCACCCGCCTCGACCAAAAAGGACTTGATACCAGTTGCACCCCCGTGAGTTCTATGTTATACTGATCAGAACCAACACCCTATATGGGCTTGGCAGTGGCGAACATAACCGAAACCTACACACCATTCGAGTGCTTAAGAATAAGCACTCGACACCCACATCAGTTCTTAATCTGAAAACAATCACAAGAAAATAACCACTTCCAAACTATGGTGCCAATTCAAGTTTTAAATTTGAGATTTATCATTCACCATATTAGTAATAACAAGAAAAGGATAAAAAAAAATCATGAATGTGTCGATTACCCACCCATAAGCCAATTTCTAGTTTAGCCATATATATGGTTTTTGATATTTTTCTTTTTCTTGTTACCTTTCGTGGCCAACAACAACAACAACAACCATTAAGAACAATTTAGCAAGAAAAACCAACTTCCGTAAATTTTCAAATTGACATATCATCCGAACACAATAACATAAATAATTAAATGTGAAAATTTCAAACTTATTAAAAGTAAGAATCCCCTTACAAAATAAGCTGAAGAAATTCGAATGGAGACAAGAAGGACCGAATCAGTATTGAACTGAACACAAGCTTTATTGGACAATTGACACCTCTATTAAACTAATTATAACTTGAATTAGCAAACCCCCAATTCAATTTCGAAAACCCCCAACTTTGTATGAACCCTAATTTGTGATTTTTGTGAGGAGGTGAAGAAAACTTGTAATATATCAACCCTAATTATATATGAACAAATAAGTATGGTTGGACTTTGTTTTCCTTGGCCTTAGAACGTGTATAACCTTTCCCAGCTGCTTTCGTTTTCTCCTAGCCGCGCCTCAAAGTGATAGTGAGGGCTATGGTGTTAGCCTGAGTTATTTGAGGAGGGTGATATTGATGGGTATGAAGGTTGACTTGGAAAAGGAAGAAGAATTTCCTCTTCGTGTTTTGATGTTTCGACATGTGTCGACAAGGGAGAGAGAGAGAGAAAGGTAGGTAAAACGCGTGGGAGAGAGAGAGTGATACAACTTTTAACTCTTTTGTTTTATTATAAGACACAGTATAAATTATACCCCGTGTTTTGTCGAATCTTTGAGTAAACGTACCTTCCAGGTACCCGAAAAATATAGAAATTATGTTTTTGGAAACGATTTCTTAAACGTAATAATATGACATTCTTATTACGTTGAAATTTGATTATAACTATTTACCGTTATTAATTTAGTGTCGGTATGCGTCTTGAGTAAAGAGCTCGGTCTTTCTAAATTCACGAGATAACCTCGGCTTTTCAGAAATTATCATTGAATGATAAAGTGTATATATTTCACTTATCTCATTATTTATTTTTAGTTTTGTATGCTAACTGCCGCAAAGATGGAATAACTTCTCGAAACAATGGATTAAGCTTATGTATGCTTAGATTTAGCTCAGAGAATAATAAATTTCACATTTATTATACAGATACTTATTGGACAAGTATCATGTGTGCGGTGTCTTATTTTTAAAGAAACGAGATGACCTCTCATTTTTAAATCTAAATATTGACATCTATCAGAAAATGACCTTTTTGAATTTTCTGACGTGATCAATATTATTATATAAATCCGGAATTTTACGGGTTGTTATAGTCTACCCTCCTTACAGAAGATTCGTCCCGGATCTCAGTTTACGTTACCCGATTGGGTATCGGGAACGAGGTGATGGTATTTGGAACAAGTTTTGAATTTTCCCTAGGTTGTTCTAGGGTTTTCTCTTTGGGTATGGGTACCTAGGTGTTATGCCTGCAGCACATCCTCTATCCGAGGTGCCATGATTTTTTGGGGTAGGTTCATTGGGTGACAGTTCTAGTTCTTGATGTTATGAGGTTTCACTATTAGTGTGGACACCTCTAACTTCTCAAGGTCTTATCAAAAAGTACCCATTTCTAGCTTTCATGATTCTAAAGTATATGGGTTGATTTTTAAGGGATGAAGAAACATTTTTTTTTCGAATTTCTCTTTCGACTAAATGTTTATACAAGTTTGACTAAGACCAGATTTCAAAATCGATAGTTGTGTAAAAATGATATATTTTCACAAGATTTGTAAAACTGGTTCTTAATTTTTGGGGTGTATAAGGAAGTTTTGCGATACTTTTAGTGTTTCAGCATTTCGTCTCATTTTAATGAGAAATTTGGAAAGTATTATTGTTGGATTTTAAAGGGGAATCCTCCAATTTGAAAATTATATTGCAGTAAGGATATGTAGCAATATATAACGTTTACCAGTAGCTTCGAGTAGAGTTTAATTGTCTAAGTTGGGTAAGGTTAGGAATTTAATAGTTGATGAACCTCATGGTTATCTATGGTTTTAGGTAGAGGTGTAGGATTGTTAGCCTTAATAGTTTTTATTAGAAGTGATGGTCATTCACATTTAGGAACTTTGTAACGTGTGTTAGATATCGTGCTAGAATAGTCAAAGGGCTCATGGATTGGGCTAAGCTAAATGGTTAAACGTTTAGTTAAGTTAGCCTTGCATAAGTTCATGTAACCCAATCCATGTCCAAGCCCATCTCACGGCCCATGGCCAAGCCTTAGGGCATCATCTCTCTTACTATAAATACCCCTCAAGTATGTCATTTGAGGGGTGTGCTTGAAAGTGTGTGTGTGTGTTTTCCTTTGAAGTAATACAACATATTGTGTTTATCTTTCTCTCCACATACACGGTTTGTATAAACATCAAGTCACCATCTTTCTCATCTTATTTCTAAGCTTTGTTTGTGTTTGTGTTTCACGTTTTATACGCGTAACTTGGGTTACGTGTGTTGGGTTTGCTTGGTAAAGTGATAAGGTTGATAAAAGTAAGGTCCTACAATTGAGTCTAGAGCCACGAGATTCATCAAAAGATCTCATAGGAACACATGACATGACATCGCTTGTTGTTCATCTATAAGGACACAAGTGATATATTCTAGAGTCCTACGCAGATCTTAGCAATCCGTAAGATTTATGAGAAGTTTCACCGTGATCTTCGTGATTGAATGGAAAATCTGCCAGGTCAACATCAAGCGTTCTCGACAGCCAGGTCACTGTAACTCCCTGGATTACGCTTTAGTGTGTCTCAACGGTCTACCGTGAGGTGATACTTTGGTGTACCTCAAATACTATCCAATCGGTAGATGTACTTTGGTATATCGCGTTATCTCACTTGTGGGACTCCAGCCTGAACGCCTCTCGTGAGAATAAGAGACGTGTTTCACACTATGCTGTAAACACCCTCAAAATTCAAACTTGTAAGTGCCGGAATCCGCTTATTACTAACCTGTTTTTATGTTTCTATGGAAGCCTGAGCGGATGGATCGTGCAGATTCTCTACATGCTCATACCAACACATTAAAGTTCTCAAAAAATCAATGGAAACACAAAGTTAAAATTGATTCTTCTCAATGTCAAAAATCTACAAAGTTTAATGACTCGAGAACTTCATCATTGGTAATTCAAAGTCAAATAGAAGTGTGAGCATGGTGGAGAAAGACGTGGAGACACCTAACCAAACGGTTGAGAACGTAAGTGCAAAACCACATTATCGATCACAAAGCATGAAGGAACAAAAATTAAGACTATTCTATATCTACACACAAAGTTCAAGCTCGAGAAAAGTAAAGACCTTATCAAGTGGAGCATCATTTGAATGACCACCCCTTAGGGGAGATTGTTAGCCTTAATAGTTTTATTAGAAGTGATGGTCATTCACGTTTAGGAACTTTGTAACGTGTTTTAGATATCGTGATAGAATAGTCAACGGGCTCGTGGATTGGACTAAGCTAAATGGGTACTAGTTTAGTTAAGCTAGCCTTATATCAATCCATGTCCAATCCAATCCAAACGAGCCCATGCCAAGCCCATTAGGCCATCTAGTTACTTGTACTATAAAAACCCTTCAAGTATGTCATTTGAGGGGTGTGTGTGAGTGTGTGTGTGTGTGGTTTCATATGAAATATTGTTTTCATCTTCTTCTCCTTTTCTCTCTAAATACATACGCATATACATCTCTTGTCACCATCTTTCTTTCTTGCTTTAATCTTATACGCATATATTGTATGTGTAACGGTTCTTCTGCTTGGTATTCGTGTGATAAGGTTGATAGATTTCAGGTCCTAACAATTGGTATCAATCGCCTAACAATGGTTTAGGAGTGTTTGTGTTTGTTTTGAAGGGTTACGCGTAAAGGCTCTCGTTTTACATATTTGTCACGCTTAAAGCTTTAATTTTTGCACTTAAAAATTCAAGATTCTTGTGGTTTAAGGTTTATTTGGTGCTAAAGTTTCAGTTTTTTGCAAAAATTTCGAAGCTTTACGTGTTTTGGTTCAGTTTTAAACTCGTTTTTGGTTCATTGGTCGTTTCTACTCGTAAGCTTTCTAAGTACTTTGGGTGAAAAAGGTCAACATTTTTAGGTTATTCGAGTGTTTTTAAGGCTATCTGTGCAAGAGAAATCGTTTGAATCAATGGAAATTTTTACGCGAGGTCAAAACCCTAGTTCTACGCGAAGAAAGTCAACTGCTTTACGCATAACTTTTTGGTGCAGATTCTTCGAGCTAACGATACTCGCTTCCCTCACTTAGATAAGTTTGTGGAACACTTACTTTTGGATATCCTACACTGTGATAGTAAAGGATTTTGGGCAAAACCCTAATCTTACGAGATAAGCTTAGACTTACGCGTAAGAACACTTTACGCTAAGTATTTTTCTTACTAAGCATTTGTCTTAACGCATAAGCTAAATCTTTACGATAACTTTTTCTACGCTCTAACTTTAAACTTACGATAAGCATTCTACCTAAGGAATCCTATCAAGCCATCCTACTCGTAACCATATCCTACTCGTAATTCTTTGGTCTACCTAAGCTCTTTTCTACGCATAAAAAAAAAAGTTTTTTGATGGGAAAACTTGAGTAAAATTTAAATTTTAGGAGACTAAACGCTTAATTTTTACGCGAGATTCAAATTTTGGTTTAACTGTGTAAATTTTGGTCAAAAATTCAAATTTTTGGGCCTAAATTCAAATTTTTTTGGTCAAATTTGGCGTCAAAATTGTCATAACTCAAATTTTTCATACGACCTTAGAATTGATTTTATAGTGAATTTCAAATTTTGGGCTTAAAAATTTTAGAACCAAGGTTACGAGTAACGACTTCTGAAACACCTCAACCGAACTTCATCTTCATCAACCACAACTCCTTTATCGTTGAATCGATCCTACATCAACTTTATCATACATACCTTCCTCAATGGCAACTCCGCGATCGTCTCAAAACTGCTTTCTTTGATTCATTCTTCAACATTAGTCCATCTACACCAAATAACAACAACCAATGGATTTCATCGATAATCCCAGTTTGCTCAACCAAGTATGCATATGGGTCAAGGAGGACAAATGGTTGATGTTATTGGGAATCGAATGGATTTGCTACGAGTATACAAATGGGGAATCGATGCAATATGCAGGATGTTTGATGGACATCAAGGGGGTCAGATTGTGAATAAGAATATGGGATATCAAAATGGGAATAACTGCTTTTATGACATCGATCAGAAGCTACCTCTAACAATCACAACAAAGATTCAGGATATTTTGATCCATGCAAAGGTCAAACGCTCGACAAAGCTTGAAAGGATCCAAGTACATGTTGATGTTAGCAAGAAAGAAGAATCGGAATTGAATTGACTGATGCGAATACGAATTCATGAATCCAAGACGGGCACATAAAGCAAACGTATATGCAACCTCCAGCCATACATTCAATCACAGGACACAACATCAAGTGATACTTTTGATACACCTCTCTATGCACACGCATTCACTCAATGAGGTACCAAATTATAGCAATGTTGCTAATCAGTTTACTCATGATGAACAGCATTCTGACATCAGACCTACTTATGATACATACCTGGACAATCCGAGTTGTAGCAATACGAACTCAAACTCCGATGTGGATCCTAATGGCGCTGTGTGGCACAAAATAATGAGACTGATGAGGAAACCCGTGCTTATTTTGAATCATTAATCAATAATTGTGGTATTGAGATTGAGAAAGTGAGTAAGGTCAATCGCGAGGTTAAGGCCGCGAATCAAAAATTGACCGCTGAGCTTGAGAGTTACAAAGAGAATGCAAGAGCCTATGAATTTCATACAAACAAAATATCAGAATTAGAAATTGGTTATCGAGATTCTGTTTTAAGAGAAAAACAATTGCAAATCAAGTATGATACACTTGATGTGAATCTAAACTTGAAAATAAAATCTTTAAACAAGGAAATTTCTGAACTAAATGACCAACTTTCTAAACAAATAGCAATTTTTCTCGATCTTGAAAAAGAGAAGAAACAGTTGATTGTTGATTTTTCAAAACGAGAAGATTCTCTTCTAGATGAAATTCTGGACAAACATGAAACAATAAAAAAATTGGATAATTTGCTTCTTACAACGGGTCATTCCGCTAAGACAAAAAAGATGCTTTCTAATCAAGTAAATCCAATTTTTCATACTTCTCATAAAATGGCTCTTGGTAACTCACCTTGTTTCTCAAGAAAGCTCGAAATCGAATGTGTTAAACAATGCAAAACCTTTGCATGAACCCATAATTGTTCGTGATTCTCTTGAAACGTTGGAACTATCTGAGGAGAGTAGATCAAAATGAAACAAAAGAATCCGGATCTAAACCATTGATTATAACAAATGGAACAAAATTAATGGAATTACTTTTGTTAATCAAAAGAACAATCAACGTTTCCACCACACCAAGTGTTTCAAACAAAGTGTCAACACCGTTCAAAACCAGTTGCAAAACCAACTCTGTAGTTGTCTCAAAAACCTTTTCGAAAATCGAACAAATGTCTTCAAACAATCCTTTTAACACAAGTGATGCAAGAAGCATTTTAGATGACGTTAAAACTAGAATTGTATCTTCAAGAGATGTCAAATCTAAAACCAATATTACTAACATATGGTTTACCGTCATGATGACAAACGAAAGTTTTTTGAAACTCAAATTGCCTCCGTTAACGCCATCGCCATGGAGGGTAATTCATTTGAACAAGCTTTTTAAAAGAACAAGTTGACTTTGTCAATGACCATAAATCCCTGGTAAAGCAAGCTAATGAAAGTGTTGAACACATCAAAGTTTTGGAAAATTTGAATGATTCTCTCTTCGAAGATGTTATGTCTACTGATATCATGTCCATCATTTTGCAAACATATTCTGTTGAAGATCATGAAAGACTCCAGATATAGAGACCGCATTGTTTCAAAATATGAAAATGCTCTTGAGAAACTTGAAAAAGAAAACGTGTCCTATTTTAAACAGCTTGATCGAAAAATCGAGGAATGCAAGTATGACAAACTGTCGTATGAGCGTGCCTACAAGGACATGCAAAAGCAAAATGATCTTTTGAGAGTTCAGCTGGAAAGTCTAAAAGGAAAGGCTGTGGATACTAAGTTTGCAAAACCATTGACTGAGGAGAAAACAAATGTTCCCAAACAGGTTTTCAAACCAAAAATGTCTATTTCTCAGGTTCCTCCAAAAGTCAATGAGAAAAATGATTTGTCAAAAACAGTCACTCCACAGACTTTGCCTATTAAAAAGAGAATTATCAAAGGTTTTGAAAAACCTGTTTTTGATAAAGAAAAGGTGATTACACATGGCATTTCTAAGACTAGTACACGGAATGTGACCAAAAATCCAGTTAAAGAATCTGTCGGTTCTAACAACATGGTCAACAATCACTATCTAGAAGAAGCTAGGAAAAAGGCACAGACTCGAAAAGACGGAATTTTAGGTGCAACATCTAGGGTGATGAATTCTACAAGAGCTCAAGGCACTACTAATCGTAGTAAACCATTACCTAGGAACACTCTACAAAAGACTAGGGATTGGCTTGCATCTAAGAGTAGTTGCGCAAAAGAAAATGCTATGCCCTTAGAAAACAACACTAGGAATTCTAAGTCTTTTTCGAACAAGAATCAATTTCCAAAAGACTGTAGTGACAAAGTTAAAGCTGCTGTTAAAACAAGAATATTGAATTTGTCTGTACTACATGTAAAAATGTGTCTTTTCAGCTAATCATGATGCATGTGTCTCACAATATCTCAAGAAAGATAATTCTCATACCAAGGCACAATCAACTAAGACACCAAATAGAAACAAACCCGTTGACAAGATGAACATCAAAAGGAAACCTAATAGGTGGATCTCTTCAAGACGCAGTTTTTCAAAAAATGAGTCTTCCGATGTATCTGATAAGAAAACAACTCCTAGATCTTACCTTAGGTGGATTCCCACGGGCAAAGTTTTCAACAAAGTAGGTCTTAGATGGATTCCCACAGGAAATTTTTTTGATACTTGCACCAACACAGATAATAGTGAAACTCATCTAGTTAAGGAAGTAGAAACCACTACAACCGTTGATAGTGATCACCCTCACCGTGAGGAATCTTGTACTTCTAACACTGTTATTTGTGAAAAATCTTCGTCTTTGGTTGCAGGTGAATCAAATATCTCAGAACCCAGCTCATCAGAGGGTTCTAATTCGGTAAACTCTTATTCTTCATTCTCTCTATCGTCTATCTTTGATTTTCCATTTCTTTTATAAAACCAACAAAAGCAAAATACAAAAATAGAAAATTTTCAAAAAATACAAAAACAATATAAAATCAAAAAAATCAAAAATATTCTTCTCAGCACATGTCTCGTATAATCGATATTCTGTACGTTTCTAGAAATGTCATTCAACAATGATACGGGTATGTACAGATGCTTGAGCGAGAGTTCTTTAAATGTTTTCTAAAACATGTCGTTTCTCAAAATTTCTTTTATAATGGCTTTCGTATACTTCATCGATGAAACGGACTTCAAATTAATGGCTTCGGACACATCAGTTGGACCCGCTTCAAAGAAAGGAAAATGCTTATCAAAATCAAAGGTTTTTAAATATTTTTTCAAGCACTATTCCTTAAAACATAATGGCTTGCAGTTACTTCAGACTGTAACCCGAACTTTAAAGAAAGGAAAGTGCTGCGCTAAATCGATTTTCATAAATATCGACAACTTATCCTAAAACAAATGAAGATAATTCTTCTTCAATATCTTCAAAAGATTTTTTAAAATCTTCATCTTGCGTACCATTGATTCGAAATTTTTCAAAAAGATTTTTCAAAATCTCTCACATTTGGTACCAAGATAACTCCCTCTAAACCCTTAATTGATTCTAAATTTTCGTATGAAAATATGCTTTCGTTAAGGGGGAGTATAATACAATTTGTTCCAAAATTCATGCTAAATCAGTTTCTCTCCAAATGCTTTCCGAAAAACATATCTTTTAATCATTTTGTTTCAAAAACATCATAGATATGCTATTTTGAGGGGGAGAAACGTGATTAAAAGGTGATCAAAAATATTTTATGATCGGTGTTTGAATCTCAAATGAGCTCGACTCGTCGAACCAATGAATTGACGATAATATAAAGTCGAGACTTTCGAAAAGACTTGTTCATGGACGGGTAATAATTTCAAGCTGGTCTAACCAGTGATGTAAGCGTATCTCGAATAGGACTTGTCTAAGTAGAATGTACCATTTCGAGAAACTTTCTTTGGACTTGACTAGGCCGGGTAATAATTTCAAGCTAGTTCACTAGTGATGTAAACGTGTCTCGAATCGGTCTTGTCTATTGAAAGTTGGTCAATTCAAAAGTGCGAACTCTACCCTCTCTTTGCAGATTTCAGTTAAAACTTATAAGCACATATGAAGGGGGAGTGTTTATGAAAATATAAAACTCTCGGAGTGTCTCAAACATGTTTTCTATCATAAACACTCTATGAGATTTTCAAGAAAATTGGTTTTATGGAAACATGGGACAGTCATGGAGTTATAAGGTGACTAAGGATAGGAAATCCGTCCTATGATCCGCCAGGAGGGGGGATCTAACCAAGGAAATCACAAATAGTTTAGAACTAGAAGTCCTTAGGAATGATTGAAAAAAGGATTAATGTGAGAAAGGAGAAAGAAGGGGTTGAAGAATCGAAAAGAAATGTAATGAAAGGGTGAAATGAAATAGCCCTCCATATTCAACTTTAGGGCAGAAACCGGGTTCAATACATATGCTACTGGTTGTCACTAGTTGACACTGGTATTGAAGACAAAGACGTCATGGACCCAGTGACGCACTGCACCTAACCTTCTAGCAACTCAATTCCTCTTAAAAGGATTTGTTTCATTCTCACTGGGAACCCTGCATAATCTATTGACCTTCTCTTAGAGTTGGTTGATATTGAAGAAGGAGACCCTCTTCCTAGTCTCCGCTCAGGAAAAACCAAAATGCACTAATTGAGTCTAGAGCCACGAGATTCATCAAAAGATCTCATAGGAACACTTGACATGAAATCGCTTGTTGTTCATCAATAAGGACACAAGTGATATATTATAGAGTCCTACGCAGATCTTAGCAATCTGCCAGAACATTTATGAGGGGAGTTACAATTGTAATCCTCAGGGATTGAATGGAAATTCCTGCCAGGGTCAACATCAAACAGCCCTGACAGCAGGTCACTTCGGTAATTCTCTGTGGATTACGCTTAGTGTGTCTCAAACGGTCTACAGTCGTGGGGTGATGCTTCGGTGTACCTCAGCGACTCATCTGAACTGTAGGTGCACTTTGGTATATCGTGTTATCTCACTTGTGGGACTCAAGTTCAGGAACGGCCCTTGTGTGAATTAGAGACGTGTTTTCACACTATGGTGTTAACACCCTCGAAATTCAAACTTGTAAGTGCCGGAATCCGCTTATTACTAACCTATTTTATGTTTTCTTCTTATGGAAGCTCCGGAGCGGATGGATCGTGCAGACTCGCCACATGCTCATACCAACAACACATGAAAGTTCTCATCAAAATCAAAGGCAACTCAAAGTTAAAGATGATTCTTCGTCAATGTCAAAGAATCTACAAAGTGTAAAGACTCGAGAACTTCATCATTGGAAACTCAAAGTCAAATAGAAGTGTGAGCATGGTGGAGAAAGACGTGGAGATACCTAACCAACGAAGTTGACAACGGCAGAAAACCACATTAACTGATCACAAAGCATGAAGGAACAAAGAATCAAGACTATTCTATATCTACACACAAAGTTCAAGCTCGAGGAAAGTAAAGACCAAATCAAGTGGAGCATCTTTTGAATGACCACCCCTTAGGGGGAGATTGTTAGCCTTAATAGTTTTTATTAGAAGTGATGGTCATTCACATTTAGGAACTTTGTAACGTGTGTTAGATATCGTGCTAGAATAGTCAAAGGGCTCATGGATTGGGCTAAGCTAAATGGTTAGACGTTTAGTTAAGTTAGCCTTGTATAAGTTCATGTAACCCAATCCATGTCCAAGCCCATCTCACGGCCCATGGCCAAGCCTTAGGGCATCATCTCTCTTACTATAAATACCCCTCAAGTATGTCATTTGAGGGGTGTGCTTGAAAGTGTGTGTGTGTGTGTTTTCCTTTGAAGTAATACAACATATTGTGTTTATCTTTCTCTCACAACATACACGGTTTGTATAAACATCAAGTCACCATCTTTCTCATCTTATTTCTAAGCTTTGTTTGTGTTTGTGTTTCACGTTTTATACGCGTAACTTGGGTTACGTGTGTTGGGTTTGCTTGGTAAAGTGATAAGGTTGATAAAAGTAAGGTCCTACAATTGAGTCTAGAGCCACGAGATTCATCAAAAGATCTCATAGGAACACATGACATGACAACGCTTGTTGTTCATCTATAAGGACACAAGTGATATATTCTAGAGTCCTACGCAGATCTTAGCAATCTACTTGAACATTTATGAAGAAGTTTCACTTCGTGATCTTCATGATCGAATGGAAACTCTGCCAGGGTCAACATCAAGCACCCTGACAGCAGTCACTGGTAACTCCCGTGGATTACGCTTAGTGTGTCTCAAACGGTCTACGTCATGAGGTGATACTTCGATGTACCTCAGCGACTCATCTGAACTGTAGATGTACTTTGGTATATCGCGTTATCTCACTTGTGGGACTCCGGTTGAACGGCCTCTGAGAATAAGAGACGTGTTTTGAGACTATGTTGTTAACACCCTCAAAATTCAAACTTGTAAGTGCGGAATCCGCTATTACTAACCATTTTATGTTTTCTTCTTATGAAGCTCGAGCGGATGGATCGTGCAGATTCTCTAAATGCTCATACCAACAACACATGAAAGTTCTTAGCAAAATCAATGGAAACACAAAGTTAAAATTGATTCTTCGTCAATGTCAAAGAATCTACAAAGTTTAAAGACTCGAGAACTTCATCATTGGTAATTCAAAGTCAAATAGAAGTGAGAACATGGTGGAGAAAGACGTGGAGACACCTAACCAACGAAGTTGACAACGGCAGACAACCACATTATCTGATCACAAATCATGAAGGAACAAAGATTCAAGACTATTCTATATCTACACACAAAGTTCAAGCTCGAGAAAAGTAAAGACCTTATCAAGTGGAGCATCATTTGAATGACCACCCCTTAGGGGAGATTGTTAGCCTTAATAGTTTTATTAGAAGTGATGGTCATTCACGTTTAGGAACTTTGTAACGTGTGTTAGATATCGTGATAGAATAGTCAACGGGCTCGTGGATTGGACTAAGCTAAATGGGTACTAGTTTAGTTAAGCTAGCCTTATATCAATCCATGTCCAATCCAATCCAAACGAGCCCATGCCAAGCCCATTAGGGCATCTAGTTACTTGTACTATAAATACCCCTCAAGTATGTCATTTGAGGGGTGTGCTTGAGTGTGTGTGTGTGTGTGTGTGTTTCATATGAAATATTGTTTTCATCTTCTTTCCTTTATCTCTCTAAATACATACGCATATACATCTCTTGTCACCATCTTTCTTTCTTTGCTTTCTTAATATTTACGCATATATTGTATGTGTAACGTGTTCTTCTTCTAAGCTTGGTATTCATGTGATAAGGTTGATATATATAAGGTCATAACAATTGGTATCAATCGCCTAACAATGGTTTAGGAGTGTTTGTGTTTGTTTTGAAGGGTTACGCGAAAGGCTCTCGTTTTACATACTTGTCACGCTTAAAGCTTTAATTTTTGCACTTAAAAATTCAAGATTCTTGTGGTTTAAGGTTTATTTGGTGCTAAAGTTTCAGTTTTTTGCAAAAAGTTTGAAGCTTTACGTGTTTTGGTTCAGTTTTAAACTCGTTTTTGGTTCATTGGTCATTTCTACTCGTAAGCTTTCTAAGTACTTTGGGTGAAAAAGGTCAACATTTTTTGGTTATTCGAGTGTTTTTAAGGCTATCTGTGCAAGAGAAATCGTTTGAATCACTGGAAATTTTTAGGCGTAGAGGTCAAAACCCTAGTTCTATGCGTAAGAAAGTCAACGCCCTGTTTCTACGCATAACTTTTTGGTGCGAATTCTTCGAAGCTTCAACGATTACTCAGCTTCCTCACTTGGATAAGATTGTGGAACACTTCGACTTTTGGATATCCCTTACACTGTGATAGTGTAAAGGATTTTTGGGCAAAACCCTAATCTTACGCATAAGCTTAGACTTACGCGTAAAACACTTTACGCTTAAGTATTTTTCTACTTAGCATAAGCATTTGTCTTAAGCATAAGCTAAATCTTACGCATAACTTTTTCTACGCCTAACTTTAAACTTACGCATAATCATTTCCTACGCCTAAGGAATCCTACGCCTAAGCCATCCTACTCGTAACCATATCCTACTCGTAACTTCTTTGGTCTACGCCTAAGCTCTTTCTACGCATAAAAAAAAGTTTTTGATGGGAAAACTTGAGTAAAATTTAAATTTTTGCGGAGACTAAACGTTCAAGTTTTACGCGATATTCAGATTTTGGTTTAACTGTGCAAATTTTGGTCAAAAATTCAAATTTTTGGGCCTAAATTCAAATTTTTTCGGTCAAATTTGGCTTCAAAATTGTCATAACTCAAATTTTTCATACGACCTTAGAATTGATTTTTATAGTGAATTTCAAATTTTGGGCAAAATTTTTTTTAAGAACCAAGGTTACGATGCGACTTCAGAAACACCTCAAACCGAGCTTAATCTTCATCAACCACAACTCCTTTATCGTTGAATCGATCCTACATCAACTTTATCATACATACCTTCCTCAATGGCAACTCTGGCATATCGTCTCAAAACTACTTTCTTTGATTCATTCTTCAACATTAGTCCATCTACACCAAATAACAACAACCAATGGATTTCATCGTATAATCCGCATTTTGCTCAACCAAGTATGCATATGGGTTGGGAGGGACAAATGGTTGATGTTATTGGAATCAGAATTATTTGCTACGAGTATACAAATGGGAATCAGATGCAATATGCAGAAGAGTTTGATGGACATCAAGGGGTCAGATTGTGAATCAGAATATGGGATATCGAAATGGGAATAACTGTTTTATGAGTTCGGTTCAGCAAGCTACCTCTAACAATCACAACAAAGATTCAGGATATTTTGATCCGATGCAGTGTCAAACGGTGACGAAGCTTGAAAGGATCCAGTACATGTTGATGTGCACGGAAAGAAGAATCGGGTTGAATTGACTTCGACTGGAATCGAATTCATGAATCCAAGACGGGAACATAAAGCAACGTATGCAACCTCCGGTCATACATTCAATCAGCAGGACATCAAAGCGATACTTTGATACACCTCCTGTCTACGACACAGTTCCTCAATGAGGTACCAAATTATAGTAATGTTGCTAATCAGTTTACTCATGATGAACACATTCTGTGACATCAGCACCTACTTATGATACATGGGACAATCGAGTTGTAGCAATACGAACTCTGAAACTCCAGATGTGGATCCTAATGGTGGCTGTGTGGCACAAAATACTGAGACTGATGAGGAAACCCGTGCTTATTTTGAATCATTAATCAATAATTGTGGTTTTGAGATTGAGAAAGTGAGTAAGGTCAATCGCGAGGTTAAGGCCGCGAATCAGAAATTGACGTGAGCTTGAGAGTTACAGAGAGAATGCAAGAGCCTATGAATTTCATACAAACAAAATATCAGAATTAGAAATTGGTTACCGAGATTCTGTTTTAAAAGAAAAACAATTGCAAATCAAGTACGATACACTTGATGTGAATCTGAACTTGAAAATAAAATCTTTAAACAAAAATTTGAACTAAATGACCAACTTTCTAAACAAATAGCACTTGTTTTCGATCTTGAAAAAGAAAGCAGTTGATATGATTTTCAAAACGAGAAGATTCTCTTCTTGATGAAATTCGGACAAACATGAAACAATAAAAAATTGGATAATTTACTTCTTACAACAGGTCATTCCGCTAAAACAAACAAGATGCTTTCTAATCAAGTAAATCCGATTTTTCATACTTCTCATAAAATGGCTAACGTCACCTCCTTGTTTTTTCTCAAAGCTCAGAAATCTCAAAATGTGTTAAACAATGGAAAACCTTTGCATGAACCCATAATTGTTCGTGATTCTCTTGAAACGTTGGAACTATCTGAGGAGAGTAGATCAAAAATGAAACAAAAGAATCCAGATCTTAAACCGATTGATTATAACAAATGGAACAAAATTAATGGAATTACTTTTGTTAATCAAAAAGAACAATCAACGTTTTCCACCACACCAAGTGTTTCAAACAAAGTGTCAACACCAGTTTCAAAACCAGCTTCAAAACCAGTTGCAACTCCTGTAGTTGTCTCAAAATCCTTTTGAAAAAGAACAAATGTCTTCAAACAATCCTTTTAACACAAGTGATGCAAGAAGCATTTTAGATGACGTTAAAACTAGAATTGGGTATCTTCAAGAGACTGTCAAATCTAAAACCAATATTACATACTAACATATGGTTTACTGCGTCATGATGACGAAACGAAAAAGTTTTGAAACTCAAATTGCCCTCCGTTAACGCCATCAGTGCGAGGGTAATTCATTTGAACAAGCTTTTTAAAAGAAACAGCTCACTTTGTCAAGGACCATAAATCCCTGGTAAAGCAAGCTAATGAAAGTGTTGAACACATCAAAGTTTTGGAAAATTTGAATGATTCTCTCTTCGAAGATGTTATGACTACCGATATCATGTCCATCATTTTGCAAACATATTCTATTGAAGATCATGAAAGACTCCAGTATGAGACCTCCGCAATTGTTTCAAAATATGAAAAAGCTCTTGAGAAACTTGAAAAAGAAAACGTGTCCTATTTTAAACAGCTTGATCGAAAAATCGAGGAATGCAAGTATGACAAACTGTCGTATGAGCGTGCCTACAAGGACATGCAAAAGCAAAATGATCTTTTGAGAGTTCAGCTGGAAAGTCTAAAAGGAAAGACTGTGGATACTAAGTTTGCAAAACCATTGACTGAGGAGAAAACAAATGTTCCAAAACCGGTTTTCAAACCAAAAATGTCTATTTCTCAGTTTCCTCCAAAAGTCAATGAGAAAAATGATTTGTCAAAAACATCCTCCACGAGACTTTGCCTATTAAAAGAGAATTATCAAGGTTTTGAAAAACCTTTTTGATAAAGAAAAAGTGATTACACATGGCATTTCTAAGACTAGTACACGAAATGTGACCAAAAATCCAGTTAAAGAATCTGTCGGTTCTAACAACATGGTCAACAATCACTATCTAGAAGAAGCTAGGAAAAGGCCTGACTTCGAAAAGGACGGAATTTTAGGTGCAACATCTAGGGTGATGAATTCTACAAGAGCTCAAGGCACTGTCGTAGTAAACCATTACATAGGAACACTCTACAAAAGACTAGGGATTGGCTTGCATCTAAGAGTAGTTGCGCAAAAGAAAATGCTATGCCCTTAGAAAACAACACTAGGAATTCTAAGTCTTTTGAAGACAAGAATAAATTTCCAAAAGACTGTAGTGACAAAGTTAAAGGCTGTTTTTAAACAAGAATATTGAATTTACTACATGTAAAAAATGTGTCTTTTCAGCTAATCATGATGCATGTGTCTTACAATATCTCAAGAAAGATAATTCTCATGCCAAGGCACAATCCACTAAGACACCAAATAGAAACAAACCCGTTGACAAGATGAACATCAAAGAGAACCTAATAGGTGGATCTCTTCAGGACAGTTTTCAAAAATGAGTCTTCCGTTGTATCTGATAAGAAAACAACTCCTAGATCTTACCTTAGTGGATTCCCCGGGCAAAGTTTTCAACAAAGTAGGTCGGATGGATTCCCACAGGAAAGATTTTTGATAGTTGCACCAACACAGATAATAGTGAAACTCATCTAGTTAAGGAAGTAGAAACCACTACAATCGTTGATAGTGATCACCCTCACCGTGAGGAATCTTGTACTTCTAACACTTTATTTGTGAAAATCTTCGTCTTTGGTTGCAGGTGAATCAAATATCTCAGAACCCAGCTCATCAGAGGGTTCTAATTCTGTAAACTCTTCTTCTTCATTCTCTCTATCGTCTATCTTTGATTTTCCATTTCTTTTATAAAACCAACAAAAGGAAAATATAAAAATAGAAAATTTTCAAAAAATACAAAAACAATATAAAATCAAAAAAATCAAAAATATTCTTCTCCGACATGTCTCTCGTATAATCAATATTCTGTACGTTTGTAGAAATGTCATTCAACAATGATACGGGTATATACAGATGCTTGAGCGAGAGTTCTTTAAATGTTTTCTAAAACATGTCGTTTCTCAAAATTTCTTTTATAATGGCTTTCGTATACTTCATTACGAAACCCGGACTTCAAATTAATGGCTTCGGACACATCGATTCAGGACCCGCTTCAAAGAAAGGAAATTGCTTATCAAAATCAAAGGTTTTTAAATATTTTTTCAAGCACTATTCCTAAAACATAATGGCTTGTTACTATTTGAGGCTATGCCGAACTTTAAAGAAAGGAAAGTGCTGCGCTAAATCGATTTTCATAAATATCGACAACTTATCCTAAAACAAATGAAGATAATTCTTCTTCAATATATTCAAAAGATTTTTTAAAATCTTCATCTTGCGTACCATTGATTCGAAATTTTTCAAAAGATTTTTCAAAATCTCTCACATTTGGTACCAAGATAACTCCCTCTAAACCCTTAATGATTCTAAATTTTCGTATGAAAATATGCATTCGTTAAGGGGGAGTATAAAACAATTTGTTCCAAAATTCATGCTAAATCAGTTTCTCTCCAAATGCTTTCGAAAAACATATCTTTTAATCATTTTGTTTCAAAAACATCATGGATATGCTATTTTTGAGGAATGTGATAAAAGGTGATCAAAAACGTTTTATGATCGGTGTTTGAATCTCAAATGAGCTCGACTCAGTCGTAACCAATGAATTGATGATAATATAAAGTCAGTACTCGAAAAGACTTGTTCTGGGCGGGTAATAATTTCAAGCTGGTCTAACCATTGATGTAAGCGTGTCTCGAATAGGACTTGTCTAAGTAGAATGTACCATTTAGAAACTTTCTTTGGACTGCCGGGCGGGTAATAATTTCAAACTAGTTCACTAGTGATGTAAACGTGTCTCGAATCGGTCTTGTCTATTGAAAGTTGGTCAATTCAAAAGTGCGAACTCTACCCTCTCTGTGCAGATTTCAGTTAAAACTTATTGTGAAGATCGTTGTAAGCTCTAAGACGAGGTCTAATATTATATCTAGGAACACATAATAATAAAGGCGGAATACTCAAACATAGAATCAATATTATTATGAACAAGGTTTTTCATTCACCATATCTAACTAAGCAATAATAAAGATCAAAGACTTGATCTAACACTAACTAACTAATAACCACTAAACCTTAGGCGTTTTCCAAATCCCTACGCCTAGTTCACACACTTTACAGGCGTCTACATCTTGTACATACTTTAAAACTAGTGACTTTGTCTCTTTATACTAAGAGACATCTAGGGTTTAAAGAGAATCATAATACAATTAGAAACTAAATATTCTTTAAGCATATCTTGCAGTCTTCCAAATCCTCCATCTTTGTAGTTTCCTTCTTGTCACTTTTATTCCTTCATGTATCATTCTTCTTGTTTTGTATCATCAAATCTATAATAGACCCAACACTTATAAGCACATATGAAGGGGGAGTGTTTCTGAAAATATAAAACTCTCGGAGTGTCTCAAACATGTTTTCTATCATAAACACTCTATGAGATTTACAAGAAAATTGGTTTTATGCAAACATGGGACAGTCATGGAGTTATAAGGTGACTAAGGATAGGAAATCCGTCCTATGATCCGCCAGAGCCGGAGGGATCTAACCAAGGACATCACAAATAGTTTAGAACTAGAAGTCCTTAGGAATGATTGAAAAAAGGAGTAATGTGAGAAAGGAGAAAGAAGGGGTTGAAGAATCGAAAAGAAATGTAATGAAAGGGTAAAATGAAATAGCCCTCCATATTCAACCTTAGGGCAGAAACCGGGTTCAATACATATGCTCTTGGTTGTCACTAGTTGACACTGGTGAAGACAAAGACGATGTGGACCCAGTGACATACTGCACCTAACCTTCTAGCCACTCAATTCTCTTAAAAGGATTTGTTTCATTCTCACTGGGAACCCTACATAATCTATTGACCTTCTCTTAGAGTTGGTTGATATTGAAGAAGAACCTCTTCCTAGTCTCATCTCAGGAAAAACCAAAAATGCACTAATTGAGTCTAGAGCCACGAGATTCATCAAAAGATCTCATAGGAACACTTGACATGAAATCGCTTGTTGTTCATCAATAAGGACACAAGTGATATATTATAGAGTCCTCGCAGATCTTAGCAATCGCGGAACATTTATGAGGGAGTTACAATTGTAATCCTCGGGATTGAATGGAAATTCTGCCGGGTCAACATCAAACACCCGACAGGTCACTTCGGGTAATTCTCGTGGATTACGCTTAGTGTGTCTCAAACGGTCTACAGTCGTGGGGTGATGCTTGGTGTACCTGCGACTCATGCGAACTGTAGGTGCACTTCGGTATATCGTGTTATCTCACTTGGGACTCAAGTTCAGGAACGGCCTTGTGAGATTAGAGACGTGTTTTCACACTATGGTGTTAACACCCTCGAAATTCAAACTTGTAAGTGCCGGAATCCGCTTATTACTAACCTATTTTATGTTTTCTTCTTATGGAAGCTCTGGAGCGGATGGATCGTGCAGACTCGCCACATGCTCATACCAACAACACATGAAGTTCTCATCAAAATCAAAGGCAACTCAAAGTTAAAGATGATTCTTCGTCAATGTCAAAGAATCTACAAAGTCTAAAGACTCGAGAACTTCATAATTGGAAACTCAAAGTCAAATAGAAGTGTGAGCATGGTGGAGAAAGACGTGGAGATACCTAACCAACGAAGTTGACAACGGCAGACAACCACATTAACTGATCACAAAGCATGAAGGAACAAAGAATCAAGACTATTCTATATCTACACACAAAGTTCAAGCTCGAGAAAAGTAAAGACCAAATCAAGTGGATCATCTTTTGAATGACCACCCCTTAGGAGGAGATTGTTAGCCTTAATAGTTTTTATTAGAAGTGATGGTCATTCACATTTAGGAACTTTGTAACGTGTGTTAGATATCGTGCTAGAATAGTCAAAGGGCTCATGGATTGGGCTAAGCTAAATGGTTAGACGTTTAGTTAAGTTAGCCTTGTATAAGTTCATGTAACCCAATCCATGTCAAAGCCCATCTCACGGCCCATGGCCAAGCCTTAGGGCATCATCTCTCTTACTATAAATACCCCTCAAGTATGTCATTTGAGGGGGTGTGCTTGAGTGTGTGTGTGTGTTTTCCTTTGAAGTAATACAACATATTGTGTTTATCTTTCTCTCATACGGTTTGTATAAACATCAAGTCACCATCTTTCTCATCTTATTTCTAAGATTTGTTTGTGTTTTTGTTTCACGTTTTATACGCGTAACTTGGGTTACGTGTGTTGGGTTTGCTTGGTAAAGTGATAAGGTTGATAAAAGTAAGGTCCTACAAGGATACATCCTAAGGCCAGGCTTAGCTATCAAGGGGAACATTGATCATTTATGTTTATGAGGTATTAACTTGAAACGCTTTATTTTGGTAAGGTATGGGTAGAATTGTAGTTTACTTTACGGTGTAATGGTAAGGTGGAAACTTGGTTTGTAGAATAATTCATGAAGTGGTTCATGAAGTATTTTGATTATAATGGTTTGAGGGATAATTGGAAATAGTTTGTATGGCAACTCTTTTGTTTGTAGGAGGATAACAAGGTAGGCACGGTTATTCTTAAGAGGTAGGTGGAGTTTCTAGGTATCAAATTTTCAATGGTAAAACTTTCAAGTTTTGTGGGATTATAGGTCATTTACTGTGTCTTTCTAGATTTTGCCAAAGGTTTATTGTTCTTTTTGTTGTCTATTCCCACTAGAGAATCTTTCTCATAGGTGCTATCGGAAAGTTGCTCCTAAAATGGTTTGATTCGTCCACGGAATGTAAGGTCTGGGGTAGGAGTGACTATAACATAACCCCGATTGTGATATGGAAATATTCTATATATGCAAATAATAATGTGACGCTAGTGAGTGGCTTACGATTGGGGAATGCAGTGAGTGGCTTGTGATTAAGGAATGCCAGTGAATGGCTTGTGATTAAGGAATGCCAGTGAGTGGCTTGTGATTAAGGAATGCCAGTTAGTGGCTTGTGATTAAGGAATACCAGTGAATGGCTTGTGATTAAGGAATGCAGTGAGTGGCTTGTGATTAAGTAATGCCAGTGAATGGCTTGTGATTAAGGAATGCTAGTGAATGGCTTGTGATTAAGGAATGCCAGTGAGTGGCTTGTGATTAAGGAATGCCAGTGAATGGCTTGAAATTAAGGAATGAAAGTGAATGGCTTGTTACATGTTTATCAAAATATTAACATTAATCAAATTTAACTGGACATAATGCTATTATAACTATCCTAAGTATTGCAAAATTTACCTCTGAGTCGGACATAGGTGATCAGGCTATGTACCACTGTCCCTGGTTGAATATAGGTGATAAATCTATATTCAACAAAGGTTCAATGAATTTTGAAATACTTAGCTTAGTTACGCTAGTAATATGTCCTAATACTTTTAAAAGTTATCTTAAAGACTAGAACAATTATTCCATTTATGTGAGGGAAAAGGTGCAGTGCTGTGATATGTAAATATACATATAGGGGCAATAATTATAACCTATAATGAATTTAGGTGAGCTGTGATAAAACATGTATCTTATCAAGTATGATCTCAACAGGATCATAAGTGAGGCATCAGCTTGGCAGGCAGGCATGTGTCGGTCATAGGGTTAAGTTTTTATAAAAGTGGTTATAGTCAGCTTTAAAAATACCCAGTTCTATATAACCTAGGCTCTGATGCCAATCTGTAACACCCCCAAAATGGCTCAGCGGAAGCAAACAAGTATTAGGGTGATACTAAATTGATACCACAACATAAGCATAGAATAACTGATTTTCATAAAGAACTTTCATTCATTCTTGAAAACAATGTTTACATTATTGATTAAGTGCGGAAAATGGCCCATTATAAACAAGTAGTCCCAATACATAAATCAGAGTCGTCTATGACCATGCCATGCCTTTTCCGTGCGCCTCCAAAGATAAGCTATCACTTCAAAACCTAAAGATACATGCTAAAAAGTGTCAACACGAGGTTGGTGAGTTCACAGGTTTATTTTAATCGCAATTTAGTATACCAATTAACATTTGGTTTTGGTAATCAATACCTCTTGCATAATTTCATAAAACTTATGATTACATTTCATAAAAGAATTTCATTTGTGGACCATAAAAAAAAGTATATGCACATTACAATAAATATAATGCCACATATTATAAATCTATTACGCCAGCACTAAGTTCATGCAACCGAAACTATGACAGTTTATGTATGCAAAAAGAAGTCATACAAATAAGGAGCCCATGGCGAGTGTTTATCCCAATACACTCGGTCCCGACATGCTATATGTTTCGCCTTGACCCATGCGGGGTCAACCGAACAGGGGGGGTCACCCCCAATAGATCTATTTATAACATTCGCGCTTCCCAGCAGGAATTGACGGTTCTTGAAGAGGGCAATTTGGGATCTAAGGACTTAGGCTAAGCTGTGTAATATTATAAGTCAAGCACTTTGGTATGGTCCATAAAACATCTATGTATGATGTATTTTAAAAACATATATCAAAAGGCATAGTATGCATGGAGATGCACAATTAAAATCATTTAAGTAAAATGAGCATGTATCTTCCCCCAAAACAAGTATAGTTTAAAAGCATGGGCTATGAAACTCACCTTAGCAATTAGTAGTTCAAAGGGAGATAATTAATTAGTGGTAGTGCATGGCTCGGACACGCAACCCTAATACTGCAATTTAGTCTTTCTGTTTAAGATTCGATAAAGTTTAACTAACCTTATGAATTTTAAATGTTTTTGTTGTTGTTGTTGTTGTTGTTGTTGAGGTGGCATTGTTTATCTTAGAACGATTTACAAAGATTTGAATGGATCTCGGCTTAGGAGGGATGACATGGAAGGAAGTCTTGAAGAAGGAATTACGACTTTGGTTAATGGTAACCAAATGAGAATACTTGGAAGGTACACGCAGAAGAGATATCAAGGATGAACAAGACTTGAGTTTGTTGATAACGGATGACGATGTACGAAAAGTTTGTATATTTGTTATGAGACATTATCGAATTAATTGGATATCATGAAGGAAGAAAGTATATTTATATATATCCATATTTATGTCGCTACTAAAATACTTGAGTACAATATGACTTGTATACATTAGTAAATTTCAAAATACATTTCACGGGTCATAAATGTATATACTTTAAAAGAATGGTTAGGCAAAAATGATCAAGCTTGTACTTTCAAAAGTGAAGTAAGTGTCGATATAATTGTTTCAAATTGTTATGGAAAGTATATATTATATTTGTAGAAGATAGGGCGTGACCCGGATGTATGACCTTTTTGTCCTAAGTGACTATCGTCAAAATAAAAGTATTTCTTGTTGAGATTAAATAATTGCAAGTAAATATTTACCAATTCTATATTCTTAATAAATTTTTGAGTATAAAAACTTCTATTTGAGTGGCACCGGAAATATGGGTTTATGTTTCCAATAATTTGATTTAGAAGTATAATAAGTGATACGAAAATATAATTCTATAGTTTAGGTGTAAAACTCATTTTATCTAATAAATCGGTTTTTCAAGTTTTATTTATTGTTCATATTTCATTATTCAATTTGTGACTTATGTTTTCAAATATGTTAACGATATATTGCAAGTCGTGTGAAATGGCCATGTCGTATTCTGAATGTCGGTGATAAATGAGTCGGGTCAAAAGGTATGTCTTGCGTGATGACTCGATACGAGATGGGAAACAAGTCGAATGAGACGGAAAACTCGAGACTACACAGAGTCCAATGCCGGAGTGGGTTATTTAACGCCAAATGGACACTCACAGAGAAACAAAAAGAAATGGGCTTTATGTCTGTTACCACCCAAACGTAGCCCTTACAGAAAACTGGGCTTGAGGACCAAGTTCAAACTAATACCAGAATTTGCTTTAACTGCTTTTGCCTTGATGGAATTCAACCAGACACAAGGACAAGATAACCTTAAGACTTATTTGGTCTAGACGAAAAAGGCTCACGAGACCCAATCGACCACACCCCCGTAGTCCTGGACAGTGACGGCATCAAACACCCTTCGGAGTGTTCTCCGCTTGACTCAAAGTAAAACAAACACTCCCTTGGAGTTCTTTTTGCATAAAAATAAGACAACAACAATTACACATTTTGTGATTACAAAAGAGTTATGGTCAAGCCCTTTTTGTCCTCATTTATCGGGTACCACCCGCCTCGACCAAAAAGGACTTGATACCAGTTGCACCCTCGTGAGTTCTATGTTATACTGATTAGAACCAACACCCTATATGGGCTTGGCAGTGGCGAACATAACCGAAACCTACACACCTAAAGGTCAAGTCTAATATCACCCAAGGAGTTACTTACTTAGTTACCAATAAAGTACTCACAACAAAAAAGAGCCAAGAAAAGCACCATTCGAGTGCTTAAGAATAAGCACTCAACACCCACATCAGTTCTTAATCTGAAAACAATCACAAGAAAATAACCACTTCCAAACTATGGTGCCAATTCAAGTTTTAAATTTGAGATTTCTCATTCACCATATTAGTAATAACAAGAAAAGGATCAAAAAAAATTCATGAATGTGTCGATTACCACCCATAAGATTTCTAGTTTAGTATATAGGTTTTTGATCTTTTTCTTTTTCTTGTTACCTTTCGTGGCCAACAACAACAACAACAACCATTAAGAACAATTTAGCAAGAAAAACCAACTTCCGTAAATTTTCAAATTGACATATCATCCGAACACAATAACATAAATAATTAAATGTGAAAATTTCAAACTTATTAAAAGTAAGAATCCCCTTACAAAATAAGCTGAAGAAATTCGAATGGAGACAAGAAGGACCGAATCAGTATTGAACTGAACACAAGCTTTCTTGGACAATTGACACCTCTATTAGACTAATTATAACTTGAATTAGCAAACCCCCAATTCAATTTCGAAAACCCCCAACTTTGTATGAACCCTAATTTGTGATTTTTGTGAGGAGGTGAAGAAAACTTGTAATATATCAACCCTAATTATATATGAACAAATGAGTATGGTTGGACTTTGTTTTCCTTGGCCTTAGAACGTGTATAACCTTTCCCAGCTGCTTTCGTTTTCTCCTAGCCGCGCCTCAAAGTGATAGTGAGGGCTATGGTGTTAGCCTGAGTTATTTGAGGAGGGTGATATTGATGGGTATGAAGGTTGACTTGGAAAAGGAAGAAGAATTTCCTCTTTTGTGTTTGATGTTTTGACCATGCGACAAAGGGAGAGAGAGCAGTGGAGGTAAAAACGTGGGAGAGAGAGAGTGATACAACTTTTAACTCTTTTGTTTTATTATAAGACACAGTATAAATATATATGTGTTTCTCGATCTTTGAGTAACGCCTTCGGTACGAAAAATATAGATTTTATGTTTTTGGAAACGATTTCTTAAACGTAATAATATGACATTCTTATTACGTTGAAATTTGATTATAACTATTTACCGTTATTAATTTAGTGTCGGTACGCGTGCAGTGTCGTGTCTTTCTAAATTCACGAGATAACCTCTCGTTTTCTTTCGTTAATTATCATTTAATGATAAAATGTATATATTTCATTTATCTCATTATTTATTTTTAGTTTTGTATGCTACTGTGCTGCAGTATGCGGAATAACTTCTCGAAACAATGGATTAAGCTTATGTATGCTTAGATTTAGCTTAGAGAATAATAAATTTCACATTTATTATACAGATACTTATTGGACAAGTATCATGTGTGCGGTGTCTTATTTTTAAAGAAACGAGATGACCTCTCATTTTCAAATCTAAATATTGACATCTATCAGAAAATGACCTTTTTGAATTTTCTGACGTGATCAATATTATTATAATAATCCGGAATTTTATGGGTTGTTATAGTCTACCCTCCTTACAGAAGATTCGTCCCGGATCTCAGTTTACGTTACCCGATTGGGTATCGGGAACGAGGTGATGGTATTTGGAACAAGTTTTGAATTTTCCCTAGGTTGTTCTAGGGTTTTCTCTTTGGGTATGGGTACCTAGGTGTTATGCCTGCAGCACATCCTCTATCCGAGGTGCCATGATTTTTTGGGGTAGGTTCATTGGGTGACAGTTCTAGTTCTTGATGTTATGAGGTTTCACTATTAGTGTGGACACCTCTAACTTCTCAAGGTCTTATCAAAAAGTACCCATTTCTAGCTTTCATGATTCTAAAGTATATGGGTTGATTTTTTAAGGGTGAAGAAACATTTTTTTCAATTTCTCTTTCGACTAAATGTTTATACAAGTTTGACTAAGACCCAGTTTCAAAATCGATAGTTATGTAAAAATGATATATTTTCACAAGATTTGTAAACTGGTTCTTAATTTTGGGGTAATATAAGGAAGTTTTGCGATACTTTTAGTGTTGCATTTAAATTTTAATGAGAAATTTGGAAAGTATTATTGTTGGATTTTAAAGGGGAATCCTCCAATTTGAAAATTATATTGCAGTAAGGATATGTAGCAATATATAACGTTTACCAGTAGCTTCGAGTAGAGTTTAATTGTCTAAGTTGGGTAAGGTTAGGAATTTAATAGTTGATGAACCTCATGGTTATCTATGGTTTTAGGTAGAGGTGTAGGATACATCCTAAGGCCAGGCTTAGCTATCAAGGGGAACATTGATCATTTCTGTTTATGAGGTATTAACTTAAAACGCTTTATTTTGGTAAGGTATGGGTAGAATTGTAGTTTACTTTACGGTGTAATGGTAAGGTGGCAACTTGGTTTGTAGAATAATTCATGAAGTGGTTCATGAAGTATTTTGATTATAATGGTTTGAGGGATAATCGGAAATAGTTTGTATGGCAACTCTTTTGTTTGTAGGAGGATAACAAGGTAGGCACGGTTATTCTTAAGAGGTAGGTGGAGTTTCTAGGTATCAAATTTTCAATGGTAAAACTTTCAAGTTTTGTGGGATTATAGGTCATTTACTGTGTCTTTCTAGATTTTGACAAAGGTTTATTGTTCTTTTTATTGTCTATTCCCACTAGAGAATCTTTCTCATAGGTGCTATCGGAAAGTTGCTCCTAAAATGGTTTGATTCGTCCACGGAATGTAAGGTTTGGGGTAGGAGTGACTATAACATAACCCCGATTGTGATATGGAAATAATAATGTGACGCTAGTGAGTGGCTTACGATTGGGGAATGCAGTGAGTGGCTTGTGATTAAGGAATGCCAGTGAATGGCTTGTGATTAAGGAATGCCAGTGAGTGGCTTGTGATTAAGGAATGCCAGTGAGTGGCTTGTGATTAAGGAATGCCAGTGAATGGCTTGTGATTAAGGAATGCCGGTGAGTGGCTTGTGATTAAGTAATGCCAGTGAATGGCTTGTGTTGGATCGATATACTTTAATCAAACTATCTTAACTAGCTTGTTAAGGTTTAATAACCTCGGATAAATCCTAAGTTATTAACAAAGAAACACTGAGCAATCTTTATCAAGTACGCGGAATTTACTTAACAAAGCTAAGAAGAATAACCTTTTATTATAAACTCTAAATCTGCTTATGTCAGATACTCTAATACATCTCTAAGATAATCGAACTTCTCTCTAAAACACTAATTAACTTGTGAATTCGTAAACTCTAAAACTCATGAGCTCGTACATCTAATGCCAATCTAGGAGTCCTTTTATAGGCTCAAGGATATCCTAGTCGATTTACAATTGATAGCCTTGTACGACAAGTAATCTAAATATAGAATACAATACTTTCCATAAACGAATAACAGTTCTTTTGTTCTTGCAGTACTTTGACTTTTAGGTGTAGTAGTTTGACTTTGTCTTTAGCAGTACTTTGACTCTTTGACTTTTCCCAGTACTTTGTAGCTTACAATACTTTCATATCTTCATTACTTTCATGTCTTGCACTTTCCTTATCCCAACAATCCTCCCCTAACTTGAATTCTACCAAGTGATTGAATCTAGAAATATCAAAACCTTTGGTGAGCAAGTTGTCAACTAAAAACGGATTTGATATATCTTTACCAGAGCCGTTTGCTCATGGATTAGCTAATCCTTTTGTAACCATGGTGGATTGATTACCTATTTGATGTTGCCATCTCAAAATCCATTTATTTAACCTTTGTTTCAAAAATTTTGTTACTTAGCAAAAGGTTTCATTGAAAAATTACTTAACGGTTTTAAAAGCTGCAAGCAGTACTTTGATAAAAGTACTGTTTGATCAGCAGTACTTTGAATAAAGTACTGATTTATCAAAAATAAATTATTCAATAAAATTCATACCAGTTTATTCCTCTTCTTCAGCAATGGTAGTCCAGTTGATAAATAAATTGATAACCATGCAAGCAGTTTCATTATCCTCTTCTACTTCCAATCCATGCTCTAGCATTCTTCTCATGAGCTCAACTGTGAGAGGATATCTTCGTTTTACAAACATGTGTATCATTTTACCATTCTCTAGCTCCAAAACATGAACTCCAAATTCTTCAAAGAATCTCCAGCAAACAATTTCCCAGTTTTCTTGATTTTTCCATATATCATCAGTGCTTTCCTCTTCTGATTCCCACATAGTTATAAGATCTCCAAGCAAAACCAGACCAATTCCTTCTGATGGAATATCTCCAAAATAAGCTTTTACCACATTATATAGATAGAATAAATCCACTCTATCTATAATATGTAACAAATTCCATAACCTATTGAAAACTTTGAAGCTTTCATCTTCCTTATGAAAAATCATATAATCTCCTTCTTTGGATTTAACAATATCAAAAGCACTAATCTGAGATCTGTTCATCTTCATATGCGTATCTTCTTTTGAATAATCAAAATCTACCACTCTGAGATAATTTCTTAATGCATCTTTAGATTCAGATCTCAATTCAACTCTTTCTTTCTTTGAAAACTGTCTATCTGCAACTTCAGTTTTCCTTTTTCTTTTTTTAAGCTCTTCTTCCTTCGGTCAAAAAACTTCATCTCTAAAATCCTTGATATCTGCCACTCTTCTTATAAGCTTCGTCTCAGTATCATAGAGTCTTTCATGTCAACATAGTTCAACCGCAATCCTTTATACCCTAGACCTTTTAAATATGCCATCATAGCATTCCTGTCCTTAGCTAAATTAGGTCTTCTAGGCATATATCTACCAGGAGTAGGTGATTGTAATGGTTCATCAGTTTCAGCATCTAATTGCTCTTGCAACTTTTAGCCCTTCTCTATTGAGCTTCTTCAGCTCCTTAAGCTGCTCTATCTTTAGCATTTAACTCTTCTTGAAGTTTTCTAGCAGCAACTTCATTCCTAGCAACTTCAATTTCTCTAATCTCTGCCAAAGAAAGTTTCTTCTTCTTTACTTCTACTAAAACACCTTTCCCTTTATCCTTAGGATCAATTGCAGGTTGAAAAGTTCTTTGTTGTTCATCTTCTTGCACTTCTCTAATAGTAACACCACCTCTAGGTTGTGATAATTCTTGAAAATTGTAGCAATGAACTCATCATCACTTGCAGAATGAATAGGTTTGAGAATAGCTTCCTCTTCTTGTATAACAGTTGTAGAAGGACCAGCTTCTTCTTCAAAATTCAAAACTCTTGGAGTTATCACTTCTTGTGTAAAAGTACTTTGCTGTTGAAAAGCAATACTTTGTTGTTCAGTACCTTGTACTTGTTCAGTACCTTGAACTTGTTCAGTACCTTGAACTTGTTCTGCTTGTTCATCAGTACTTTCAGGTTGTTTCTTCTTCTCAACATCTTCTTTCAAATTATCTTTTTCTAAATTCCTCCCCAAGTTGACAGAAGATTGTTGATGAACCTGGTGGCGTTTGTTTTTCCTAGACTGCTTTTGAGCCTTTTTCTTAGATTTAACAGATTGAAATTGTTGAACTAATGGCCACACAAAAGTCTTAAGCCTTGAACAGGTTTAATTTCTTTATCCGTTTGGCTTGGACCTCTGTAGTCTTTTTCAACTTGACCAACTCCCTTGTCAAAACATAATTATCTAATGTGATTTCATCAGGAGGTATGGTATGGAAATCCTCTCCTTGAATAGGTGAATGATCCTCTGGTTGAGAAACAGGAACAGAACCTTGTGGAGATGGAGAAGGTGAAACTGCAACATCTTCTTGAAGTTCAGTACTAGGAGAAGCAGTACCTTGTAGAGATGCAGTACCTTCATTTGATGTAGCCGGTGAAAGCGTACTTGCGAGCATGCCTGCAGTCGCAGTACCTTCATATCATCAGTAACATCTCTAACAGCCTGAACAACATCCATCATGGAAGTTGTTAAAGGAGTATCTTGACCCTTGAATAAAACACTCCTTTTGCCATAAAAGTAAAAATCTTGGATTGTTGAACAATAACAGGCAATAAAGCTGTAGGTTTTGGCACATTAGAAAGTTGCTTGTTTAAGAAACTGTATAAACTTTGGGTACATCACCAATAAGATCCATGTAAATATGTGATAGCATTCCATCCATTATTAGCCTTGAGAGTTAAAAACTCTATCTGTACCTAACCCAACCATAGCAGAAGCTATATTTGACCCAAACTGCTCCCAAGAGGTACTCTTAGCACTTATGCAATGGAGCAACACATGAACAAAAAACTTCCAATGCGGACAAAATAATTGTTTTCTAAACGTTTGTTCATTCAAAGATCCTTCATAGCATAATCGAAAAGTATCCCATATCAACTGCTTATCAAACCTTAAAGCCCCACCTGCATCATTGAACAATAAATCTTCTCGAATGGAGTCTTCAGTAATCTTAATGGTTTTCCAGCCACGATGATCTAATATAATAATCGTCATTCTCCATGTTATCTCTAGCATTAGCCCAAAATTCTTGAATCCAGGCTCAATTATATCCGCTCCACTAAAAGAGCATAACGATGGCGAACCATAAGATAATCAATTATATCATGAAAAGTATATTCGCGTCAGTCTTATCCAAATTAGCAACCATGTTATGCTTAGAAACAGAAGGACGATTCGCCATTGTTGATTATGTAAGCAAAAGAATTGATCGCGAAGAATATGAATATGATGAGAGAAAGATGGAAAAGATTCTAATGTATCAATATGAGAGGAAAAATCGGAAAGTAGGTATTTATAGGTGAGATTTGAAAAATCACAGCCTAAAATAACATTGTTACCGTTAGCATTAAATTACCCTCAAGATAACCGTTGGAACAGTACTTTAATAAGACAAACAGTACTTCCACGTAAGCGTACTTTCCATGCAGTACTTTCCAAGCGATACTAACAAAAATTACTTTTCCAATTTCTTCAGTATCAACTAAGTATACATAACTATCCTCCCCTCAAGCATTACATGGGACTATACAACTAAATAGTCCTCCCCATAAATGTAGCTTAGTAGTTAATCATGCCAATGCTCACCACCAAGTGATTGAATCTAGAAACATCAAAACCTTTGTGTAGTAAGTCGCTACATTATCATCTATGTGAACCTTAATCACATTAATAAGCGGTGCTCATAACAATCTCTGATAAAGTGATGCCTAATCTAGATGTGCTTGGTCTTGGAATGATAAACTGGATTCTTCACAATACAAATAGTACTCTCATTATCAATGTTAATAGGAGTATTCTTGAAGTTGAATCCATAGTCCAAGAGCTGATTTTGCATCCACAAAATTTGTCCACAACAGACTTGCAGGCTGCTACATATTCAACGATAGGGATGTTGTCTGCAATTGTTTGTTTCTTGCATTGCCAGGAGACTAATCTTCTTCCAAGATATTGGCATCCTCCATTGGTTGATCTTCTATCATAGTTATCACCTGCATAATCACTGTCTGAAAAAGCCTCTAAGTGAAAAGGTGACTCTTTAGGATACCACAACCCCAACTTTGGTTGTTGCTTCAAATAACAGAAGATTCTCTTTACTCCATTCATGTGAGAGATCTTTGGTGAGACTTGATATCTAGCACATAGACAAACTGCAAACATAATATCAGGCCTTGATCGCGGTGAGATACATAAGAGAGCCAATCATTGATCTATAAAGCTTGACTTCAACGGGTTGTCCATCTTCATCTTTGCCCAATGAATTGATAGATTTAATGGGTGTAGTAACAGACTTCATATCATCAAAATTGTATTTCTTAAGTATATGCTGTAACATACTTGTCTTGACTGATAAAATACCTTCCTTTGGACTTAACCGAAGTCCTAAAAGAAAGTCAACTCCCATTGAACTCATTTGAAATTCTTTCTGCATCAGTGCTCAAACTCCTAACCATGGACTTTTGGTAGCCCCAAAGAAGATATCATCAACATAAACTTGAACTAACATGATATCTTTCTTGTCTCTCTTGATAAACAAAGTCTTGTCTATAGCTCCCCTTCTATATCCATGTTGCAATAAGAATGTGGAGAGTCTCTCATACCAAGCTCTAGGTGCCTGATGAAGGCCATAAAGAGCCTTAACCACCTTGTAGACTTTGTTTGGATGTTTAGGATCTTCAAAACCAGGAGGTTGTTTGACATAAACTTCCTCTGTAATCGCCATATAAAAGGCAATTTTGACATCCATCTGGTAAACTTGAAAGCCCATATAAGAAGCAAAAGCAAGAAATATTCTAATAGCTTCTATTCTTGCTAAAGGAGCAAACACTTCATCATAATCTACTCCTTCTTCTTTTCTATATCCTTGTGCTACTAACCTTGCCTTATTCTTTATAACATTTCCTCTTTCATCTCATTTGACCCTAAAACCCCATCTGGTTCCAATAAATCTCTTCCCATCTGGAAGATCACATAAAACCCAAACCTCTTGAAGTTTAAATTGAAGAAGTTCTTCCTGCATAGCTTCAACCCAGCTTTCTTTAGTCAAAGCTTGAGCAATATTCTTGGGTTCTTCTTGAGAGATAAAACAAGTAAATAGACAGGTTTGATGGTCCTTATGATTCAGCCTATTTTGTTTATACACAAAGCTAAGTAAAGCATTGTGAGGTGTAGAAAAAGTCTTAGCTCTGTGTCTAGTCAGCACTCCAGAAGTAGAAGGACCAATGATTTGATCAGAAGGATGATCCTTATGAGTTCTTAAGTTTGGAGACTGTGGAACTTCATAATTATCCTCTAAATTAGTAACATCAGCACCTTCATTGGAATTTGGGAAAATTCCTTCATCTTCAAACTCATCATCAGTATCTTCTAATCCAGGCATGGTATGATCATCCAGATCAGCTAAAGTACTGTCAACTGGTGCAGCAGTACTTTGTTCGAAATCTTGTCCAAAGTAATGTGAGAGTACTGAGTCTTGTTCTTCCTCTTTGCCTCTTCATAAGTTCTCCTTTGTTCATCGTGTAGAATGTGCTAAAACATCTTGAAGTAGCATCTGATTAAGTTCCTCTTGAATAGATTGATCCTCAGCAGATAAAGAAGATTCTGAGCAGCGATTACTTTGTTTTGGAACTTCATTACTGTTTTTGGACTAACAGGATCTTCATCAGGAACATCATCAAGTCTAATATGAACTCCATGAACAACATATTGTAAATCTTCTCCACATGCCTGGTGTTGATTTTCTTCTCTAACAGGTACATAGTTCATAGATGGAGTTAAAACCTCTAGATCAAACATCCAATCAGGACCTTTACCTTTCTCATTGTCTTGATCTTCTAAAAACTCAACATGAAGACAATCTTGAACCTTCTTAGTAACCTTGTTGTATACTCTAAAGCCCTTCTTTTAGTGCAATAACCCAATAAGTATCCTTCTTCTGACTTGCCATCAAACTTCCCCGGATTATCAATAGTGTTTAAAATAGTAAGAGGGCATCCAAAAGGTTTCATAAAACGAATGTTGGGTTTATTGCCCATCAGCAATTCATAAGGTGTCTTCATCTGTGGTTTAGTGACTGAGACTCTGTTAAGTACATAACAAGCAGTACTTACGCTTCGCCCAGAACTGAATAGGTAGGTGAGAATCTGCTAACATTGTTCTTGCTGCTTCAATCAAGTCCTATTCTTTCTTTCGCAACACCATTATGTTTGTGGTGTTCTTGCAATACTAAACTCCCTTTTATGCCTTTGTTTGCACAAAATTCATCCATAAGTTTGTTCTTGAATTCATTCCCATTGTCACATCTAATACCTCTAACCTTGAGTCTCAATTGGTTTTCAAGAGCAATAATCGAGTGTCGGATAGCATCAAAAGTTTCATCTTTAAAACCCAAGAAAAATACCCAACTGAATCTACTACAATCATCTGTTACAACTAAGCAGTACTTTTCTTGTTTAAACTTGCCACAGAAACAGGTCCAAACAAATCCATAGGTAACAGCTCCAAAGGTTCTCTAATAATTCTCTCCTCAAGCTTCTTGCAGGAAGCTTTGTGTTGTTTACCCTTCTTGCATGCCAAGCATGATTGATCATTCTTGTAAGTCTTTGAAGGTAAACCTCTAACTAGATTGCCTTTGACCATTTTATTGATATTCTTGAAGTTAACATGGCCCAATCTTCTATGCCATTGATGTGCCTCTTAAGATGTTGCTTTAGCCACCAAACATGTGGCTCTTCCATAGGAATGTAGACTCTTCATGTCTAAACTATACACATCATTTGTCCTTGGTACTCTAAGAACTACTAATTCATCATCAACAGGCTTAAAGTCAGAGGAAAGGATAAGACATTACGTGTCATGAATAACACAGGATGCTTTTTATCACAGATTTGTGATACTGACAATTTATTGAACTTTAACTCCTTTACATATCTAACATTCTCAAAATCTATAAGCCTTGCTTTGATAGTCCCTTTTCCAGTAATCTTTCCTCCATTGGGATCATTCCCAATGCAACTCTGCCTCCACTAATCTTCCTAAAATCAGACAGGATCTCTTTGTCTCCTGTCATACTTACAGAGCAACCACTATCCACAATAAGATGATCTTTAAGCTCCTCTTCGGGTTTGCATAAAGAAAATAGTTAGAAACTTTTAGGAACCCAAGCCATTACTAACTTGTGTTCCCCTTGTGGAGTTACAAACTCAAATTCTTTGAGTATGTAATTACCACTATCTTTCAAATGATGATCGAGAATTATCTTTTGATCTTTAGCATGTGGATTTTCAAAACTTTCTGGTTTTTCAACACAAATCTCTTTGTCATCACAAAACATCTGATTCACTTTTGGTTGAAAAAGTCTTTTCTGTCCTCTTGCATACTTTCCCTTTTAACCCATTCTGTTTTAACACTTGGTTCCTCCGATCTTCTCCTATGTGATTGTAATACCTTCTAGGTTGATAGTGAGATCTCCTAGAATTTCTATACCAA
>OU343221.1:337802784-337830284 GCA_910596185.1 Chrysanthemum makinoi
ATTCTATACCAAGTAGTGTGTCGATTACCTTGTTTTGTTCAAAGCCCGTGCACGAAAATCTTGGGCGAGTTACTTGATTGGAAAGTACTATGAGATAATCAAGGTTTTAAGGTTTTCTTTGGTGTGGTATCTATGATCCGGTGAGAAATTTGATTGTCTATTTGTATTATTCCAAACCTGGTTTGTGCTCTCACAGGTTTCGGTTGGCGGTCCTATTCTTTGGAAATTTTCTAAGGTATTAGAGTGTTGTTCCGCAATCTTTAATTAGATGAGTAGGACTAAAACCACAAAACACGGTTTCGACCCATCTTGTCAATGACATCTTCTATGTCTATGCCCAAAATTATTTTGCCTTCTTGGTGAGTGATTAAACACTTTTTGACCAAAATTATCCCAAAAAGGTTTTAGCAGTCTTTGTTTTTGAAGAAGGTATCGCTTGTGGAGCAATGACTTTGATTTAAAGGTACTTGCTTGATTTGAAACGCCGTTTTCAGCAGTTCTTTGGGTTTTAGGACTCTAGATTGAGCAACTAGCTTTTTTCTAAACTCTAGACTGTCTACTCCAAAATGAGAAACATCAGGCCTAAGGGGTTGATGAATGCAGTGGGATGTGGACAACATGATAATCATTAGCTTTCTTATATTAGGAGATTGTCACTTTATTGAACCATCATTACTAGATGTATCTACATAATTAATGGGTTCTTCATCACTAGTGGTTATATCCTCATACTCACCTTCATCCCGATTACTAGATTGGTTTTCTTCTATCTTACTAAAATCCATTCCAAAACCTAATCCAGTTTTAAGGTAGGCTCTTTCTAACATTTTGAACATAAGAAACATGTGTGGTCGGCTTCACCCCAAGCAAAGAACTTAGCTAACAAATCATCTCTTTTCCTTAGTTAATTTCTCAATTTAAACCAATTTTACAGTTTAATTTCCATTCACTAAGCTTTAACGGTAATCCCTTTGTGCATATTTTTATTGAAGCTGCTTCATTTTCATGTGCTAGATTTTTGGCTTCCATAGATTCTAAGGTTATTTGATAACCTCTTTACCTCGAACCTAGCCTTAACACAATTATCTCTCAATTACATAGGCGCTAAGTAATTTATGATAAAAATCATAGCAATTTGAGCATACCTCCGAGATAGGAGATTGATTTGGTGAAGTAGCCACCAATGCAAGTTGAACAGGATCATCTTCACTTTCCTTGCTCAGTTAAATCAAAGTATCATCAGATTCCAAAAGCGGCATGTTGAGGTTCTTCGGCAAAAAGCAATTGCTCAATCTAGTATCTTGAATCTTCAATTTCTTAACACTTGCTACCATGCAGTAAGTTACTTGGTTCATCATCAAACTCTTCATCCGGTCCACTTACGATAACTATAATATGAGCAACCAAAGCTTTTGTTTTGTTAATTGAATTTCCTTAAAATCAAGTTTTGGCTTTTTGATGTCTGCTTTGTTGATACTTAGCAAACCTATACTTCCTTGCAAAGTGACGGATCTTTTGACAATTGAAGCATTCAATTTTAGATTTGTCAAAAGTTATGCCTGTTTTGGTTTGAAATTAATGCTTTTACTTTGTCTTCTTCATGTACTTTTTGATCCTTGCGATGATCATAGCAACTTGCCACTATCAATTTCTTCAAGTGCATCTTCTTCATCTTCCAGATCTTCTTAATAAAGTGAGGTAAACTAGCTTGTTGTAAAGAAAGAGGAGCACAACTTCGTATCGAGGCCATAGTGGTGGTGGTAGAACTTGGATGGCACCATGAGGGTGTATGTATGAAGCGATACTTTGAGAAAAAGCATGTACTTTGAGAAGCAGTACTTTTGGAAATCTTGGGCCTTCTTTTAGATGATAGAAAAGCTTAATCTTTGTGAGACTTAGAACTTGTTTGTATACATCATTAACAATACCTTTAAGTTGATGATAGAGTCATCAAATTATGACATCCAAACCTTGTTGTCCTCGATCATTGTAGCAATCACATACATGAAGATGGCAAACTTCTTAGAAACTTCAATTATCCTTCATTATATACATGTATAGCTCGTGTGAAGATTAAAGAAACCTATCATATGCAGCATTGAGACTCTCTTTCTTTCTCTTGTAGAAAGTTTCATGTTGCTTTAGCAAATTGCATTTTTGCATCTTTTGAGGCTTCATTCCTCCAAATCGGTCTTGAGAAGCGGCCAGGCTATATAGCATCTTTAGCATCATTTGAGAAGATGACCATGGAATGGCGACAAGAGAATGTTGGTGCCTTCTCTTGATTCCTTAAGGTCTTCTTTGTATCTTGGTTTAGGAGCCTTGGGTTGTCCAGAATATCAATGGGTTCTGCTACAACTTCATTCCCATTCACAATTACATTCTAGGCATGATCACGTAATGGCATTTGCACTCCATCTTCATGCACGAGAGATCATATTCTCCTTGATTATTGGAATTCGAGGTGAGGTGATTGGGGTGGTGGATCGACTTCAGTCGCATCTTGAATATGTTGGAAGTAGGTTTCTTCCTAGTCGAGAGTTTCACACAAGCTCGATACCACTTGTTGGATCGATATACTTTAATCAACTATCTTAACTAGCTTGTTAGGTTTAATAACCTCGGATAAATCCTAAGTTATTAACAAAAAACACTGGTAATCATCGATGCGGAATTTACTTAACAAAGCTAGAAGAATAACCTTGTTATAAACTCTAAATACGCTTATATATGAGATATAATACAATCTACTCAAGATAATGAACTTCTCTCTAAAAACACTAATTAACTTGTGAATTCGTAAACTCTAAAACTCATAGACTTCATACATCTAATGCCAATCTAGGAGTCCTTTTATAAGCAAGAAGGATATCCTAGTGGACAATGTATTGTGCTTGTATGCGACAAGTAATCTAAATATAGAATCTGATACTTTCCATAAACGAATAACAGTTCTTTTTTATTCAAAGGTACTTTGACTTTTAGGTGCAATTACTTTGACTTTGTCTAGCAATTACTTTGACTCTTTGACTTTTCCGATGACTGTAGATACAAGTACTTTCCTATCTTGATTTTTCATGTCTTGAAGCTTTCATATCAAATGACTTGTGATTAAGGAATGCCCGATTGAATGGCTTGTGATTAAGGAATGCGATTGAGTGGCTTGTGATTAAGGAATGCCGGTGGATAACTGTGATTAAGGAATGAAAGTAGATGAAAACTGACATGTTTATCAAAATATTAACATTAATCAAATTTAAGCTGGACATAACGCATTTATTATTAAACTATCTAAGTATTGCAAAATTTACCTCTCTGAAGTGGACATAGGTGATCAAAGCTATGTCCCATCTGGTTGAATATAGGTGATAAATCTATATTCAACAAAGGTTAAATGAATTTTGATACTTAGCTTGAATTCTTATTGTGTGTATGTCCTAATACTTTTAAAAGTTATCTTAAGACTAGAACAATTATTCCCATTTATGTGAGGAAAAGGTCGATCTTTGTGATATGTAAATATACATATAGGGGTATGTAGTATAACCTATAATGAATTTAGGTGAGCAGTGATAAAACATGTATGTTATCAAGTATGATCTCAACGGATCATAAGTGAGCATCACTTAGGCAAAGGTGCGTGTCGATCATAGGGTTAAGTTTTTATAAAAGTGTTTATAGTCTACTTTTAAAAATACCCAGTTCTCTATATACCTAGGCTCTGATGCCAATCCTGTAACACCCCCAACAGGCTCAGCGGAAGCAAACCGTATTGGGTGATACTAAATTGATACCACAACTAAGCATTGAATTACCTGATTTTCAAAAGAACTTTCATTCATTCTTGAAAACAATGTTTACATTATTGATTAGTGCGGAAAATGGCCTAGTATAACGTAGTCCAATACATAAATCACAAAGAGTCGTCTATGAGAAATGCCATTCTTTTTCCGTCCCTCCAAAGATAAGCTATCAACTTCAAAACCTAAGATACATGCTAAAAAGTGCAACCGAGTTGGTGAGTTCACAGGTTATTTTAATCGCAATTTAGTATACCAATTAACATTTGGTTTTGTAATCAATACCTCTCATAATTTCAAAAATTATGATTACATTTCATAAAATTTCATTTGTGACGATAAAAAAAATATAAAGCACATTACAATATATAATGCCACATATTATAAATCTGATTACGCGTAGAACTAATTCATGCAACCGAAACTATGACATTTTATGTATGCAAAAGGAAGTCATACAAATAATTAGCCCATGCGAGTGTTTATCCCATACAACGGTCCCCACATGCTATATGTTTCGCCTTGACCCAGGGTCAACCGACAGGGGGGGTCCCCCCAATAGATCTATTTAAACATTAAGACTCGCGCTTCCCAGCAAGAATTGACGGTTCATGAAGAGGGCAATTTGGGATCTAAGGACTTAGGCTAAGCTGTGTAATATTATAAGTCAAGCACTTTGGTATGGTCCATAAAACATCTATGTATAATGTATTGTTAGGTCACAAGGTTTACCACACAAGCTTATAAGAAAGATAGAGAGGCGATTGAACAAGAAACCAAACACACACACACAATATAAGTAAGACCGGTTATGCGTAGAGCATATGTGAAAGGAATAACTTGAATAACCAACCTTCAAATGAAGGTTTACATAAGGTTTTTATAGGCAAGGAGCTAGGGCAACACTCCTACTCCTTCCCTTTCTCCTATGGGCTTGGGCCTAAGCTCATGGGCCTTCTACATAAGCTTAAGGCTAATAACAAACATAAAGGCCATAATAAGCTAACTATTACATATGAGTAACTAACACTTGAATAAGGTTTAGGAGTGATTCCAACAATCTCCCCTCAAGTGTTATTACATATGAGTAACAAACACTCAAGTGTTGGTGATGAAAAACGGTGAAGGCGTTGATGTATAGTAGCTTTGACGTCGTTGACATCTTCTTTCTTGTGAGAAGAATTGCCTTGATTTGAACAATCTCCCCAGTGTAGAGAGATAGTTTTCTTTGAACAGTTATGCTTTGACGTCATCTTTAACTTTGTTCTTTGATCATTGTTCTTTGTGATGAAAGTGATAGTATGTTGTTGTTATTAGCATCAAGTCTGCCTCAGGTCTGCTTCGCTGCTACAGTGTCTCCACGTCATTCTTCAACATGCTCACACGCTCTTTTGACTTTTGAATTCAGTACTGATGAAGTTCTTTAAGTCTTTAACTTTGTAGATTCTTTGATTTGACGAAGAATCATTCTGCACGATCATCCCGCTCCGGAGCTTCCATAAGAAGAAAACATTTAAACGGTTAGTAATAAGCGGATTCCGGCACTTACAAGTTTGAACTTCGAGAGTGTTAACAGCATAGTGTGAAAACACAACTCTAATTCTTACAAAGGCCGTTCCTGAATCGGAGTCCCACAAGTGAGATAACACGATGTACCGAAGTACACCTACGATTCAGATGAGTCGCTGAGGTACACCGAAGCATCACCTCACGACTGTAGACCGTTTGAGACCACTAAGCGCAATCCACGGGGAGTTGCCGAAGCGACCTGCTGTCAGGGCTGTTTGATGTTGACCCTGGCAGGAGTTTCCATTCAATCACTGAGGATCACAAATGTGAACCTCTCATAAATGTTCTCGACAGATTGCTAAGATCTGTGAAGGACTCGATAATGTACCACTGAAATTCTTATTGTTGAATATCAAGTGATGAAATGTCAAGTGTACCTAAGAGATCTTTTGATGAATCTCGTGGCTCTAGACTCAATAGTGCGTTTTGGTTTTCCTGAGCGGAGACTAGGGAGAGGGTCTCCTTCTTCAATACCAGCAATCTCTAAGAGAAAGCCGATAGTTTACGTAGGGTTCCCTGTGAGAATGAAACAAGCTTCTGTTGAGAGGAACTTGAGTGGTTAAGAAGGTTTAGTGCATGCGTCACTGGGTCCATGACGACTTTTAATCTTCAATACCGGTGTCATCTAGTGACAACCAGTAGCATATGAATTGAACCCGGTGTATGCCCTAAGTTGAATAATCTGGAGGGCTATTTCTTTTCACCCTTTTCTTTGCATTTCTTTTTAATTCTTCAACTCCTTCTTTCTCCAATTCTCATTTTCTCCTTTTTATAATCATACCTAAGGACTTCTAAATTCTAACTATTTGTGGTGTCCTTGGGTAGATCCATCCGGCTCTGGCGGATCATAGGACGGTTATTCCTAACCTTAGTCACCTTATAACTCCATGACTAACCTATGTTGCCATTAAAACCATTGTTGTGAAAAATCTCTCAAAGTGTTTGTGAATGAAAAACATTTTAGTACCACTGTTGAGATAAGATTTTGCATAAATACTCCCCCTCCACATGTGCTTAAGAGTTTTAACGGTTAAAATGCACAGTGAGGAAAGAGCGCGCACATTTTGAATTGATCAACTCAAGATAGACATTCCCCCGCGAGACACGGTTACGTGGCATAGTTAAAGAGTTGCATTGTCAGCTTTTAGGTGACAACTAGCTCTAATAACTACCTTGAAGGTGTAGACAATCCTCGAAAGGTTGTCAAACCCGTCAGAGTTCATGTCTACCAAGAGTTTCTTGAATGGTACATTCTACTCAGACAAGTCCTTTGCGAGACACGTTTACATCACTAGCGAACTAGCTTGAAATTATTACCCGTCCCGGACAAGTCTTTTCGAGTTACTAACAGTTAAGATCTCGTCAATTCATGGGTTAAGTCTATAGCACAAAGATTCATTTGCATTTACACAACATATTTCTTATCACGTATTTTCTCCCCCTAAAAAATGGCATATAAAATGTTATTTTTGAAAAGTTGAGAATAAATATGACCATTTCGAGTGTTGCGGGAAGAATGACCACTGTGAACAATTTTTTTGAACAAAGTTTTAATTCAAGTACTCCCCCTCAACAAGTGATATAAACGGTTGAGGTTTTGAAAATCATAAGGGAAAGTACTTGTTCTTTTGAGCAAAACCTTGAAAAATGAAAGGTTTGATAGGTTTTACTCAAAAGTAAGAAGCTTTCGCTCCTTTTATAAGGATTGTGGCACTGAGGCGTACCACAGGGTCCTTTATTTACAAGTACGGGTTGTACACTGTAATGTGTGCACAAGCCATATACATAATCAATCAAACATCCAAAATTATATGAAGGAAGCAATTTGAGGGGTACCAGGAAGTGCAGTGATGTTCCCAGGAGTGTGCACAGGGCGTTGAAAGCCGGTTATGTTAATCCTGGGTCGACCACCGACATAACTCTCCAATCGTCTGAACTGATCCCTTCGAAACAACCGTTCATCAATCATTGTGATGATCCGTCTCACATCCCTCCTTTCCTGAGAATTCCAGCGCTTAGGAGACCCAATTTTCTGGCGTATATCCTTCAACCTGTATGCCATTCCATCCCATTAAGCAGTTTCTTTGAAGTTCACTACGGTAAACAACGCCGAAAGGTTTGCTGATGAGTGTATATTGAGATAGCTGGTTGATATCGGGAAGATCAAGCTTTGGAGGAGTGAAGTTGACATGCGTCTGATAAGATTCAACAGCCAGCTGGAGATCTTCTACACGTTCCTTGATGACAATGCGTCTGATGAAGATGAGAAGTGACTTGATAAATTCGCGTTGTACTTCAGTTGAGAATTGTCTCATGCGACCCTGTACTTTGGCAAGGTACATGTCTTCGATGTCATTGAGAGACAAATTCTCAAAGTCAGCTTCAGAGAAAGCATAGTCCCGTTCATCTTGTCGTTTGACTACGATCTTCTTTAGGAATGTGTAGTCCCACTTAGACGAAAGGTCAACGTGTATGATGGCAACGATATCCTTAGAACTATACACAGCATGTTGAGACTTCTGAACCTGACAGCTTCTGTAGTAGATTCGTCGGCGTTCTGGCCAGTGATGAATCCCATACAATGCATCTCGGTCGTATGCTTCCACTATGTTGGAGAACAAGTGATTGGCACGTTCCTCAATGGCTATGCAGTTTGAGTAGACAGCTGCTGGGAATGGAAGTGTCAACGATGTAGCGTATTTTCTTGAATCATCGCCACCGTGTAGAAGAAAATCCAAGTCTTTGTTGAAGAAATATCTGAAAGGAATCCTTGGTTCAGCTGGTTGGCCAATTGTTGGTAGAGGTTTGGTCCAATCGGTGTAGTATGGAGGGTTGTCCCTGTGTGTGAAGTCAATGTTTGCTTCCGGGTTGAGCCAATCCATGTTGTTAGACATAGCTCGAGCAATGTTTTCAAGGTGATATTCGACCTCGAGGGCACTTTCAGAGCTGTCTTTTAGAAGTTGAAACGCTTCATTCTTGATTCGCTTCAACTCAGATTTCGTCATTTTCTTCACATGGAACTTTTCTTGCAGAATTTTAGCATGCTCCAATGTAGAACCGTCTACCAATCCTGACCTTCTTCAGGGTAGGGAGTGTTGTTAACAAGAGTAGCAAACCATTCAAATTCCTCTGTTTTATCGTCATCTAGCCATGATACGACGTCAGTCTGAGGCGTCTTCTTCTTCTTCTTTTTCGAAGGCCTAGATGATGATTCTGGTTTCTGAACTTGTTTGGGAGAGGTGGGTTGTTGTAGGGGCTCAAGGACCTCTTCATCGTCACCACCCGTATACTCAAAGTGATCACCGGTTTTCTGAGTCAGGGGTGGTAACTCGGAATCGTCCTGAGGTTTTTCAGTAGAAGAACGAGGAGGAGACCTTTGTTGAGCAGGAGGCCGTTGGGGAGGTAGTGGCATAGAAGATGATTCACCAGACTTCTTCTGTCATTTAGCGTCATCATTCTTATCCTGATCCTTATCTTCATCGTCTCTAGGACGTTTAGACTTTTCAGCTTCGAATCTGCATGCTTCTTGAAGTTGGTAGTCCAGCAATGCTTGAAACAGCTTTCCTTCATCAGAAGTAAATGTCCCAGATCGTGCAGACATTTGTGTGACAAGCTTGGCCACCAATTCATTATCCGAGAAAACTACAGGATCAGATGGATTGATTGTGACGGTTAAGGGTGTTGATCTTATAGTTTGCTTGGCTATCTGCATAAGATTCGGATATAGTTGTCTGGTAAACATCTCCTTTGTGACTTTAGGAACGATATCCAGAAGGTACTTGTGAGTGTAGCCTTCGATCATTCTGTCCATCTTCCCTTGTAGATCATCCTGCATGAGCTTCTGTATGTATTCCCTTTCATTCTGTATCTTGTCATTCTCATCATGTAGATACTGCATTTGGTCAGCAAACCAATTCAGTTTTCTGTAGAGCATGTCCTTCTTTCTGACTTGTTTGACAGCTTTCACAATTCTTTCATGAGTCTGAGAAATCCAAGATCGAGGTGGCTTCTTCACTGATCTGGATGATGATTTGGTTGATCTTTTTGATGGTGGTGGTGAGGAGTGAGAAGAAGAATCTGATGATGATGAGATGTGAGGAGACTCCGGGTCCTTTGGTGGTTCAGAGGTTTCTTCCTTTGATCGTGCAGGACTATCTAGAAGAAACGTATCATACTCAACATCTTCTTCATTGCCAGTCTTAGCTTGTTCATCAGCTTTAACCTTCTCCAGCTTCTCAGATTCTGGTTCTTCAAAATCAAACTCAAGAGTATCTTCGACACGTGTCTGTTGTTGTACCAAAGTGGTGGCACCAGATCCCTTATCGGGTTGATTAACCGCATCAGGATCTGGTGAAGGTTGAGCTGCACCACTTGACCCTCCGGGGCCACCCATTTGTTCTTTAGCAAATTGTTGTGCAACGTGTTGAAGTCGAACGAATTTGAACTTCTTCCTGTATGATTTATCCAGTTGCTCTTCATCACTTTCTGAGCTTTCATCATATGGCACAAGTACAGGAGTCTTTCCTTTGCCATGTTCAGCTATTGGACTAGGAGGTTTTGGTGCTGATGGAGTGTCATCCTTTGCAGTTTCAGAGTAGTGGACCTCCTCGTCTGATTGTGTATCTTCAGAGCTTTCGTCCAGTAGCTTTCTTTGTGGTTCAGGTGTAGGAATAGGAGCAGCTTCCTTGGAGGGAACTTTCTTCCTTGGAGTAGGTTTCCTCTTTGGGACCTTCCTTTGACTCTCTGTGCTTATTGCACTTCCAGCACTTCCTCTTCTGGTTCTCCGAGTAGGAGTTCCAGAAGGCTTTTCATCGAGATGACCAACTTTGCCTTCTCGTACTGCTACTTGATACCTTTTGTATGTTTCAAGTTTTTTGATTTCATAGGTCAGAAGGTGATCAGGCAGCACGGCACCTTCTTTCTTTGTTGTCGATTCCTTGATTCTGATAGAAAGGATAGGTTCGGACAATACGTCGTGATTGTCAGGGTCATTGAGCCTCTTGGGAATATCAGGATTAAGTCCAAGTGCTCTCTGGATCAAAAGCTTCGTGTATCTGACATAGGGAATCTTTGAGCCAAGCTTCTTGTGAAATGACATCATGTCATCCCATATCAGTGCTTCGATTTCAATGTCCTTCTTATTGATCAATGACCAGAAGACTTGCAGTTCCATGAGCTTGGGATGCTCATAGCCACTGTCACGACCAGAGACAGACTTAGTGATGATGATGTAGAGTGTTCTCCACGGTTGAGGAATGTTCTTAAGATCCACGTGAGAGTGCTTGTTAATAATTCCTGATGCTTCATCATAGCCAATATTAAGTAGAAATTGCAGAACTGTCTCTTCAGTAGGTGTAGCAAAGAAGTCAGTAGGCACGATGTCTGGAATGATGAGTACAGCCCGTAAGTCTGCAGGAGTGATAGTGACTTGTTTGTGATTAAGTGTCACTGTCACTGCACTTTGACCAGTGATCCTCTGCATAGAATCCCAGAATTGTTGAATGTAGACCTCTGGAACTGTGGCAGAGTGTGAGAGCATGTTCTGGTAGGGATGATTCCTGAGAATATCCACTGCAATGAGACAAGAAGATTCTGAGCATGTGAGGGTGTCAAAGTCAACCCTAAGGTTGTTCTTTCCAATCTTTCTCGGATAACCATTTGGGAAGATATCAGCAATAGTGAGAACTTCTGATGCATCCACATTCATTTGTTCAGCCATGTCGTGATCTGAAATAACATTAGCCAAAAGAACCAACATATCGAAAGACATAATGTTAGTCAACAGAAGGTCTTATTGTCTAGTTATTGAATGTACAGTGTCAATGATTGTTACGAGTCCTAAGTCACTTGTTTGTCCAATAGTCCAATGACGTCGTGAAATGTTTCGTGAGTTAGTTAACTTTAAGTTTTAAAGTTTATGTTATCACTTATTGTTCACAACATATCAAACGTTTAAGTTTATTAGTGACATTATTGGATTCGTGACGTTATGATAAGTTTATTAACAAGTTTGTACACGTAACAATTCATAATGAAGGTCAATCAAGGCATAGGCGTAGAATTGGCAAAGTTAAGCGTAAACAGTAGTTACATACGCGTAGGCGAAAGCTTATGCGTAGGATCTTAACTTACGCGTAAGAAATGTTACGCGTAGGAAAAGGGGACCTTATGCGTAGAGCTTACGCGTAGGCGTATAAGAACCTTACGCGTAAGGCTTACTCGTAAGAGTAGACCTTATGCGTAGAGGTCACTGTTTACGCATATCCTTCACAGGATACGCGTAGTCCCATTGTAGAACCTTACGCGTAATAGTTATGCGTAGGATTTTTCTTACGCATAACTGACTACGCGTAGGGTAATCCTTATGCGTAGAGATTCAAATGACCTTGATTCTGAATATTAAGCGTAGCAAACCTGAAATAAATTCATCAAATCATCAATATTAACACAAAAATTCATTTTAACAACAGATCATGGCATGAATCATTCGTTAAACAGTTACGCGTAGAAAGTCATACGCGTAGGTCAAAACCCTAAGGGTTAAGAATTACGCATATGATTTCTAACCATGGAAATTGCACCAAACAAATTCTGGTAGTACTAAGATATGTTGAGAGTCTATAAGCCAAGTCTTAACATCTAATTTATTGAGAATCAAAAATACCCAAACTTATGAACTTTAAACCCTAATTCCAAATTTTTAATCATTTAGAGTTTCTGGGTGGTTAACGACCTTGAATATCATCAATTCATCAACATATGAACATAACCCAACAATCTTTTTGACCAAAACACTTCACATTTGAAAATACCCAATTCGACTCAAGAACCCTAATTTTCAAAAATCATCAATTCGTGTTTCTGGGTGGGTTTTGATGGTTAAAATGTTATCATTTATGTATTAGGAACGTTTTGACACTATCCATTTAACCACAAACACACACACAATGATTGTGTGTTCATACGCTTATGCGTAGAACACATAATCACGCGTAACAAAAGTTTTAGCCGTAGGATTTACTAGAAATTCAAAACCTTAGCTTGTATTACTGTTAAGATCGTGAAAACACTTACAAAACGATGATCTAAAGCACGGATTTCTTGAATGAATCTTAGGCGTAGGATGTTTAAGGTTGAAAGTAATAAATGTGAAGTTAGAAGTAGGTGTGGGAGGTGTTTTTATTTAAAGTAACTTTAAGATTTTGACAATTTTGGTCCCTCCACCTTTTCCTTTTTCAAACAAAGCCATTTAACTTCCATTTTGGTTACCAAACAAAGATTTTAAGAAAGAAACTTGACGACACTCCCCCTCGACTTAATAAATGATGAAAGGTTATAAATTTTAGTCCGAGGAGTGTCATTTAACCAGAAAAGTTTACCACCATTGATAAAAGAAACAACCGGGATATGATAACATGCAAGTACACAGATGTTTTGAAACAGTTAAGTGATAATTTTCTCCCCCTCAACACTTGATCGAAAAAATACTGAATTTTGAAAGATTAGAGTGTTGACGGAAGAAATGTACTTGCCATGTTGAAAGAAAATAGATTAGAAGAATATTTTTGTTGTTTTATCAGGTTTTATATTTTTGTATTTTGTTTTTGAAAAATTATTTACAAAAGAGATTTTGGTGTTTGACAGTTTTTAAGACTGTTTTAGGAGTTCATCCAATTCCTCTTGAGTCAAACACCTCATACCAATCCGGTGGACCAACTCATTAAACCTAGCGGGAGGCAAGGCTTTGGTGAGAAGATCTGCCAATTGGTATTCTGTACCCACAAAATATAATTCAACTGTACCCTGTTCCACGTGATCCTTGATGAAATGATATCGAAGATCGATGTGCTTTGATTTCGAGTGCTGAACTGAGTTGCACGAGATCGCAATGGCACTCCGATTGTCGCAGTACATCGGGATTCTGTCAAATACGTAACCATAGTCTTTGAGTTGTGTTCTCATCCAGATGACTTGAGCACAACACGCCGACATGGCTACATATTCTGCTTCGGTTGAGGACAGCGATGTACAATCCTGCTTCTTCGATTGCCATGACACCAGTTTATCACCAAGAAATTGTAAAGCTCCTGAAGTACTTTTCCGTGAGTCTAAGCATCCTGCGTGGTCAGCGTCTGAAAAAGCGATTAGTTCAAAACCAGAATCCTTCGGATACCAGATCCCCAAGTTAATGGTTCCCTTTATGTATCGGAGGATTCTTTTAGCCTCAGAGAGGTGGGTTTCAGTTGGTCGCGACTGATAACGAGAGCAAAGATATACGGCAAAGACAATATCAGGTCTGCTAGCTGTTAGATACATGAGAGACCCAATAATACTACGGTATTTTGTAGGGTCCACCAATTTCCCATGTAAATCAGCGTCTAGCTTCTTGGTATGAGCCATTGGTGTGGCATAGGTGTCACAGGTTTTCATTCCAAATTTGTTTAACAATTCAAGGGCATATTTGGACTGACTCAAGAAAATACCACGGGGTGATTGATGAACTTGCAGTCCAAGAAAGAACGTGAGTTCACCCATCATGGACATTTCAAAATTTTTCTTCATTAGTTTTGCAAAAGCGATTGAAAACTTTTATGTGTAGACCCAAAAATGATGTCATCCACGTAAATTTGAACAATTAAGATATGTGCCCGTGATATTGTATAAAAAGAGTTGGGTCAACCGAACCTTTGGTGAAATTATTAGCAATGAGGAAGGATGATAGCTTATCGTACCATGCCCGAGGAGCTTGTTTGAGACCATACAGAGCTTTGTTCAGTTTGTAGACGTGATTCGGAAACTCAGGGTCAACGAATCCATCTGGTTGGCTGACATAAACCGTTTCTTTAAGTTGTCCATTGAGAAACGCAGTTTTGACATCCATCTGATAGACCGTCATATTCATATGAGCCGCGAACGCGAGAAATATCCGAACAGCCTCAAGACGAGCAACCGGAGCAAAAGATTCTTCAAAGTCAATACCCTCTTCCTGACGATAACCCTTAGCCACCAGACGTGACTTATTTCGGATAACATTTCCTTCAGCATCCAATTTGTTTTTCCAAATCCATTTGAGACCAATGACGTAGACCCCTGTTGGTCTTTCAACCAGTTCCCATACTTCAAGACGTTTGAATTGGTTGAGTTCTTCTTGCATGGATTCAATCCAGTTGTCTTTTGTCATTGCGTCTTTGATGTTTTTAGGTTCAGATTGGCAGACAGTGAGTGCATAAATGCAATGTTCACCGTCTGTGTGAAGACGTTGTCTCGTAACGACTGGTTGATTCGGGTTGCCAATAATGTTTTCCAGAGGATGGTCTTTCGTCCATCTATGTGTGGAGGGTTGATGTTGGTATACATTGTGCAGATTCTGAGGATTCAAATGGTTTGTTGAAGATTCCGCGACATCTGGTGCAGCAGTCTCATTAGCAAACGGGTTGAAGAACGCATTTGGATCAAAATCTGCAGGTGGGGGTACTTCATTCAGAATATCATCAGCCGCTTCATCATTGTTGGAAGCGGTTTGTTCAACTGTTGTGGTGGAGTCAACTGGTGTAGGTGCATCTTCAACAGTAGTTGTTGTAGCAGGTGTATCAGGTATAAGAGTATTATCAGGTTGAGCAGCGGAAACAGCGGATACACCTGGAGCACGTTCATCAATATCGTCACTGAACAGCGGAGCAAATAACCTTTCCATTTGTTGACGAGTAAGCTGGGGGCTTTGTTCAGCTGATGATGGGGTTTGGGGGAAGTTTAAGCGGTTGTGTCCGGGTTCCAAGCTGTTATACTCAGAAGCCATTTCCGTAAGTTCATCAAAATGAGCATGAATCGTTTCCATCACCTGTTTTGTACGACGATTCCAGATTCGGAAACCTTTTGAATTATCACAGTATCCGATAAAGACTCCAATGTCAGCTTTGGCTTTGAGCTTTCCAAAGTCATCACGATCATTATTCGGATAGCAAAGAGATCCAAATACATGAAAGTGTTTGAGATTCGGTTTTCTGTTGTGGACAAGCTCAAAAGGTGTTTTGTTGTGGCGTTTTGTAATCATAGAACGGTTTTGAGTATAGCATGCAGTAGATACAGCTTCTGCCCATAAGTAATCTGGAAGTTTAGCATTGATTAACATTGTTCTTGCAGCTTCCACTAACGTTCGGTTTCGTCTTTCAACAACTCCGTTTTGTTCTGGTGTACGTGCAATAGATGTCGGATGCTGAATTCCCACTTTCTCATAGAATTCACGAAGAGTTTGATTAACAAATTCAGTGCCTCTATCTGTTCTGATTAGTCGAACGGTGTTTCGTAGCTGAACTTGTATTTTCGTGAGAAAGGTGATGATCATCTGTGGAGCTTGATCTTTGCTTCGAAGAAAGTAGACCCAAGTCCAGCGTGAATAGTCATCAACAATTACTAAGATGTAGCGTTTGCCATTGATCGTTTGCACGCGCATCGGGCCACACAAATCCATGTGAAGAAGATGAAGCACATGATGAGAGCTGTGTTCCACCTTTGAAGGAAAATGAGCACGAGTGCTTTTGCCTTGTTCACAAGCTGAGCAAAGGTGATCTTTAGAATACCGAAATCGTGGGAGTCCTTCAACTAGTTTGTGTCGAGCAAGGTTGGTGATGGTTTGAAAGTTTAGATGTGAGAGACGACGGTGCCATAGCCAGGATTTTGTTGATGTTGCCTTTGAAAGTAAGCAGATGGGAGAAGAAGCAACCATGTCTTGCATAGAGATAGTGTAAAGACTTGAATTACGCGAGCCAGACATAAGGTCATTTCCTTGTAGATCACGAATGAAACAAGTTTTCTCCCTGAAAGCAACCTCCAAATCTCCATCACAGAACTGACCTACTGAAAACAGATTGTGACCGAGGCCTTCCACATAATAAACCCTGCTTATTTCGATGTTCCCATTAATGTAGTCTCCGTAGCCCATGATAGCTGCGAAGTGATCATTCCCGAACCTGACAGTGCCAATGAACTTTGCAATAAAGTTTGATAACAGTTTAAGATTGCCTGTCATGTGTCGGGAACATCCGCTATCAACAATCCAGAGAATGATCTGTATCACCTGCATTACACACAGACGACACAGATGGAATAGAAGTAGATGTGGAACCCGAAATGTTAGAGGGTTCCGTAGCAGGTATAGTAGATATACACACATCAATAGCTTTAGGTATCCACTTAAATCCTAGTGTGTTATATATCCATTTCTGCCATCTCCAACTAGTATTTGCTTTAGTCTTAGTGAATGCACTAGGTGGTACTACATTCCTAGGAGGTGAAACTGGAGCTACAGGGATAACAATGCGTTTCGTAGAATCTAAAGAGGGCGGTCTACCAAGCACAGACTTAGAAAGATTAGTTGGCCTAGAGGTATTCCGGTTCTTAGGATTCTTTAAACGAGAGATGATAGCTTTAGCAACACATTTATCATGACAATCAGAATTCATACTTTTACGACAAATAACACAAGGTGCATCAGACTGAATATCAAAAGTACTTAACGGTTTAGCATTCGTTACATCACTATTTCTATTACATTTGCCGGACGCAATATCTATAGTGGAGGCAACGTGAGTCTTATTCATAGTCCTAGGGTGTTCTTCTACTTTAGCATTCCTGATTGATCTTTTCTTAGGTCGCAGCTTCCTATTCTTCGATGTAGTGCTCCTAGGCTGTGAAGTGCGGACATTTGGAAAAGATGCAACTATTCATGTTTCAGTAGAAGGAGGCACGTTAGCAACTTGTGATTTGGCAGTAGGGATTCTAGGTTCATGAGTACTAAGTGTTACTGGGGCTAATCTCTTAATGATGGTTGGCGGAAGTTGTTCATACTTTCCTAACATTTCTCTTAACTTGAAGATAGTGTGAATCAGATCTTGATTTTCAGACCGAACATTTCCAGCAAAATGCATAACTTCTTTAGTGTGTGCAAGATAATGATCAAGTTCATTTGATGCTTCATCACGAGTCTTTTTGAGTAAATCAAATATGACACCATATTCCTTTTTAACTTTTACAAGTTCTTGTTCATATTTTGAGATTTGATACTTAAAAGACACGTTTTGATCATCCAGTTGCTCAATTTTAGGATCAGAAGATTTTGCACGCAACTGGGCGATTTTGTGTTGAAAAGCAAGTTGTTGATCGTGAATATCTTTTTGACACCAATTAAGACGACGTATTGCATTTGAAAGTTCGTTTGACAATCGTTTGTTTTCAACTTTTAAGGACTCGATCTGAAGCACATTATCAGTGTTCTCAACATTTATCACAGAATCAACAGTATCAGCAGAGGTATGATCAAATGCATATGACAAAGAATTCAATAACACAACATTATGGACATCAGCACAGATGACATCTTCCAAGAGTCGATCAACATCTTTTCTCAACAGTTTCTTTTTACGTTTAGTGTTAGAAATAGATGTTTCTGTTTTCTCGAAAACGACCTTCATTAATCCAAGTTCCTTATGAAAGTCCCTTTCCCAAGACAATGCACAACTTTTCAAATTTTTAACATTTGGTAAAAGATTTTTCTGAAAAATGTCTCTTTGTTCTCGCGCTAGAGGCGATTGAAAGTGTTGAACTTTGATTTCAGAATGATATTCTATCTCATGTTGTAAAGTTTTGAGGTCAGCCATGAAAATGTCAAAATATCTAAGAATTTTGCGATTTTCAGGTTTTGAGTTTACTTCACTGATGGAAGGTAAAGGACCATAAGTTTGTGCATAATCTGGTTGGGGATTAACATTAGAAGACTCAGGTGTGACGAAAGTGACCGCTTTTGAATAGTTAAAAGGTTTGTTGTAAACAACTTTTTCTAATTTTGATCGACTCTCGTCTTCTGCATCTAATTCCTCTTGACGATGATATTCAACAACACTCATAACAGAATTATCAACTTTATATTCTGCACTGGAAACTTCAGGATTTGGTTTGAATGCTTTGGTTGAAAGCTTAGGTTTGTAATCAGCAAGATTCGGTCCATATCCATTTGGATTGGGTTTTAAAGTAAACTTTTCAATGGCTGTGACCGACTCGCCATGTTTGTAAACAACAGTTTTAAACTCTTTAAGTTTGTTTTGCAAGCCGATGATTTCTTCAAGATGATCATCTATTCGTTTCGTTGAATGCTTTTTGTATGCAGAGAACTGTTTTTGACAAGTTAACAACTCAGCCTTAGCTTTTTGATTTTCCAAGGTGAGAGCGTTAATTTGCTTTTTATGTTCATGTTTCAGTTGTTCTATTTCAGACAACAAAGCATTCTTCGAAGCGGCTAGATTACGCATCTGTCTTTCTAAATATTTTTCGTTTTGATAAAATTTGGCAAAGGCTGCTTCAAAACCGTTTTCACGTTTTTCTTGAGTTTTGAAAAAGTTGAGTTGCTTTGTAGACATTCAAAATCCTTGGTTAACAGTGCATTTTTGCATTTCAAGTCCTGATTAATGGCATGACATTTTTCCACTATGGTCTGTTGGTCTTGTATTAAACGAGCAAAATCTGGATGAGGCAAAAGTTCGGCGTGTTCAACGTGAGTCTCAACATGATCATTACTGAGATCCTCAAGTATAACCACGGAGTCAATTTGATTATCAAGGGAAACCGGTTGGTCATCTTGATCGTCAAATATAACTACGGGGTCTAGTTGAAAATCGTCGGAATGAGATGTGGATGGCGCATTTTGAACATTCTAAGCCTTGCCGGATTCAGATGTTGGCGTAGATATGAGATCAGAGATAAATATGGTTTGTTCGGGTACCTGAGACAAGCCATCAGTGTCATACACTGGGCCTGTGTCACTCATGTGTAACTCATGCATATTAGCCATCAACATAACAGCTGCATTGGCCTGCAAGTCCTCCATATCATCATCTGAGTCATCATTTGCCATAAAGCTTTGTTCTTTGTCTGTGAGAGTTCCACCAGCTTCATCCTTAAGAGCCAAAAGAAGAGCCTCTTTGAAATAAGCACTGCCCCTAGTCCTTGGCTTTGGGCATGCATTAGCCAGGTGTCCCTTCTCATTGCAGTTGTAGCATCGAAGACCATTCAACCCATTCTGAGCATTCCCTGTTCCACCACTGGAGCTCGATTGTTATTCCTACCCACAGCATTAAACCCTTGACCACCGCCCATCTGACGACCATAACCACGATTCTGAACTTCAACTCGTCCATTGTTCACAACAGCTTGATTCCTTGTATTAGATGAGGAACGAATACGGTTGTTGGATTTGTTGGTATAACGGCTAAAGGCATTAGCAATCATAGCAAATCCTTGTTGCAGTGCTTCGAACGGATCAGATTCCTCATTAGCTTCAGCTTGAGCATTGTTGTTGTTGTATGGAACCAATTGAGTTTGTTGAGATGGAGGTTGTGAAGGATCATGTGGTGTGATTGTAGCAGTTGGTTGAGTTGCTGGTTGAGGAGAATAACTGTTTTGAGCATATAAGGCAAGTTGTTGATTTTCCGGATGTGTCGGTGGAGCAATTTGAGCACGGAGAATCCTTTCCCTATCAACTTCCTTTTCATGAGGCTTCAAGTAATCGTACAATAATCCATATGTAGATTGATGCATGTTTTTCGCTTGACGGAGAAAAATGACATACTTCTCCCATTCAGGACCAAGACTACTCAGGAACTTAGTATTCACAGCAATTCTTGGCATGATGATGTTGTGTTTATCCAAATCATTGATGATGTCTGAAAATCGGTGATGATAGGACTCTAGTGTCTCTCCAGGTTCAATCATGAAGTGTTCATAAGCCAAGTAAATTTTGGATTCCAAATCTTCCTGATTGAGTACAGATCCTTCCATAAGAAGACGAATATGATCCCACATTTTCTTTGCAGTCTTTTGAGCATCAACACTACGAAGAATTGGGTTTGGTAATCCTAAGAGGATATATTCCATTGCAAGCTCATCTGCTTCATAGTGTAGAAGTTCTTGAGGATTCAAGTCTGCAACAGTAGCAATGTTCGTTTGTTCATCTCTTGGTGGAATGGCATTTGGATCTCCGGGTACAATGACAGTAGGCATCTCAAATGGACCTTCCAAGATAACCTTCTTTAAGAACTTTCCATGTGGCTTCTTTAGATCACAAAACCTAAAGAACCTTATCACCCATTGATCGTAGTTTCCTGGAGTGAGCATTGGAGGTCTATCAAGTGATCCGGCCTCATGAATTGATTGTTGGCTTCTTAAAGCTTCAAACATCTTTGCAAACCAAGTGGGTTCCTTCATAATGTTCCTTGATGGATGTTGATTGAAGTCATTTGTGTACGGTTGAACTTGAAGACTTGGTGGTGGTTGAACCATTTGAGGTTGTGGATTTGCAGCAAGTTGTGGAGTATGTTGTTGATTATATTGTTGTTGATAAATTGCTTGTTGTTGATTCCATTGTTGATGTTGTGGAGTAAGTTGTTGTGGACGTTGAGAATAAGTGTAAGGGAAATAGTTAGAGTATGGTGGTTGTGACATGTTGATAAACTTGTGTTGGTAAAAATGGATCTTTGTAGTCGAATGAACCTTTGTTGATGAAGTATCCTTAGGCGTAGAAATCACAATAGCCAAGTAACACTTATGCGTAAAACACCAAAGTTACGCGTAACAATCAAGAGTTACGCGTAGATTTAGCTTACGCGTAAGTAGAGAAAAGACGCTAAAGTTATGCGTAGACACAAAGTTATGCGTAGAAAGTTAGGCGTAGGATTATCTTATGCGTAAGACGAGGCTTAGGCGTAAGATAAATCTTAAGCGTAGGATTTCTACGCGTAAGCTTTATGCTTATGCGTAATTTTAGGGTTTTATCAAGTGATCTTTTACAATTCACAGTGCAAAAGATATCCAAAGTCGACGTATTTTCAGACTTATCCAAGTAAGAAAACACGGAATAAACCACGAAAATGAAGATCAAACCAAGGAAATACTTACGCGTAGATTTAGGGTTTCACTACGCGTAGGTTTACTCGTAAATTGGTTTTTGCTCAAAGTTGTTTCTAAACCAGTTTTTGTGTGATGAAATAGCTTCAATAACACCAAAAGACACAAAAATGTGAAACTTGATGATCCAAAGCTCTTAAAACAGTTATGCGTAGGACTTAACCATCGTATAAAAACTAGTTTAAAAAACACGATCCACGCATAAAGTTCCAAACTTTTTGCCAAAAACACGTATTTTAACACCTTAAAACGTTGAAAGTACAAGAATCTTGGATTGAAAAGTGAAAAAAACGAGTTTTTAAGCGAGCCAAAGCTCTCGTTACTTCTACGCGTAAGACCGAAACAAAAAAAACTTCAAAAATAAACTTGTTCACCCAACTATTTGGCGATTGATACCATTGTTAGGTCACAAGGTTTACCACACAAGCTTATAAGAAAGATAGAGAGGCGATTGAACAAGAAACCAAACACACACACACAATATAAGTAAGACCGGTTATGCGTAGAGCATTTGTGAAAGGAATAACTTGAACAACCAACCTTCAAATGAAGGTTTACATAAGGTATTTATAGGCAAGGAGCTAGGGCAACACTCCTACTCCTTCCCTTTCTCCTATGGGCTTGGGCCTAAGCTCATGGGCCTTCTACATAAGCTTAAGGCTAATAACAAAAATAAAGGCCATAATAAGCTAACTATTACATATGAGTAACTAACACTTGAATAAGGTTTAGGAGTGATTCCAACATGTATCTTAAAAACATATCAATCAAAAGGCATAGTATGCATGGAGATGCACAATTAAAATCATTTAAGTAAAATGAGCATGTATCTTCCCCCAAAACAAGTATAAAATTGTTTAAAAGCAGGGGCTATGAAACTCACCTTAGCAATTAGTAGTCCAAAGGGAGATAATTAATTAGTGGTATTGCACGGCTCGGACACGCAACCTAATTAATACGGCAATTTAGTCTTTCTGTTTAAGATTCGATAAAGTTTAACTAACCTTATGAATTTTAAATGTTTTTGTTGTTGTTGTTGTTGTTGTTGTTGAGGTGGCATTGTTTATCTTAGAACGATTTACAAAGATTTGAATGGATCTCGGCTTAGGAGGGATGACATGGAAGGAAGTCTTGAAGAAGGAATTACGACTTTGGTTAATAGTAACCAAATGAGAATACTTGGAAGGTACACGCAGAAGAGATATCAAGGATGAACAAGACTTCGGTTTGTTGATAACCGGATGACGATGTACGAAAAGTTTGTATATTTGTTATGAGACATTATCGAATTAATTGGATATCATGAAGGAAGAAAGTATATTTATATATATCCATATTTATGTCGCTACTAAAATACTTGAGTACAATATGACTTGTATACATTAGTAAATTTCAAAATACATTTCACGGGTCATAAATGTATATACTTTAAAAGAATGGTTAGGCAAAAATGATCAAGCTTGTACTTTCAAAAGTGAAGTAAGTGTCGATATAATTGTTTCAAATTGTTATGGAAAGTATATATTATATTTGTAGAAGATAGGGCGTGACCCGGATGTATGACCTTTTTGTCCTAAGTGACTATCGTCAAAATAAAAGTATTTCTTGTTGAGATTAAATAATTGCAAGTAAATATTTACCAATTCTATATTCTTAATAAATTTTTGAGTATAAAAACTTCTATTTGAGTGGCACCGGAAATATGGGTTTATGTTTCCAATAATTTGATTTAGAAGTATAATAAGTGATACGAAAATATAATTCTATAGTTTAGGTGTAAAACTCATTTTATCTAATAAATCGGTTTTTCAAGTTTTATTTATTGTTCATATTTCATTATTCAATTTGTGACTTATGTTTTCAAATATGTTAACGATATATTGCAAGTCGTGTGAAATGGCCATGTCGTATTCTGAATGTCGGTGATAAATGAGTCGGGTCAAAAGGTATGTCTTGCGTGATGACTCGATACGAGATGGGAAACAAGTCGAATGAGACGGAAAACTCGAGACTACACAGAGTCCAATGCCGGAGTGGGTTATTTAACGCCAAATGGACACTCACAGAGAAACAAAAAGAAATGGGCTTTATGTCTGTTACCACCCAAACGTAGCCCTTACAGAAAACTGGGCTTGAGGACCAAGTTCAAACTAATACCAGAATTTGCTTTAACTGCTTTTGCCTTGATGGAATTCAACCAGACACAAGGACAAGATAACCTTAAGACTTATTTGGTCTAGACGAAAAAGGCTCACGAGACCCAATCGACCACACCCCCGTAGTCCTGGACAGTGACGGCATCAAACACCCTTCGGAGTGTTCTCCGCTTGACTCAAAGTAAAACAAACACTCCCTTGGAGTTCTTTTTGCATAAAAATAAGACAACAACAATTACACATTTTGTGATTACAAAAGAGTTATGGTCAAGCCCTTTTTGTCCTCATTTATCGGGTACCACCCGCCTCGACCAAAAAGGACTTGATACCAGTTGCACCCTCGTGAGTTCTATGTTATACTGATTAGAACCAACACCCTATATGGGCTTGGCAGTGGCGAACATAACCGAAACTTACACACCTAAAGGTCAAGTCTAATATCACCCAAGGAGTTACTTACTTGAGTTACCAATAAGCGTACTCACAACGACAAGAAAATGAGCCAAGAAAAGCACCATTCGAGTGCTTAAGAATAAGCACTCGACACCCACATCAGTTCTTAATCTGAAAACAATCACAAGAAAATAACCACATCCAAACTATGGTGCCAATTCAAGTTTTAAATTTGAGATTTATCATTCACCATATTAGTAATAACAAGAAAAGGATCAAAAAAAATTCATGAATGTGTCGATTACCCACCCATAAGCCAGTTTCTAGTTTAGCCATATATAAGGTTTTTGATCTTTTTCTTTTTCTTGTTACCTTTCGTGGCCAACAACAACAACAACAACCATTAAGACCAATTTAGCAAGAAAAACTAACTTCCATAAATTTTCAAATTGACATATCATCCGAACACAATAACATAAATAATTAAATGTGAAAATTTCAAACTTATTAAAAGTAAGAATCCCCTTACAAAATAAGCTGAAGAAATTCGAATGGAGACAAGAAGGACCAAATCAGTATTGAATTGAACACAAGCTTTATTGGACAATTGACACCTCTATTAGACTAATTATAACTTGAATTAGCAAACCCCCAATTCAATTTCGAAAACCCCCAACTTTGTATGAACCCTAATTTGTGATTTTTGTGAGGAGGTGAAGAAAACTTGTAATATATCAACCCTAATTATATATGAACAAATAAGTATGGTTGGACTTTGTTTTCCTTGGCCTTAGAACGTGTATAACCGTCGTTTTCTCCTAGCCGCGCCTCAAAGTGACAGTGAGGGCTATGGTGTTAGCCTGAGTTATTTGAGGAGGGTGATATTGATGGGTATGAAGGTTGACTTGGAAAAGGAAGAAGAATTTCCTCTTCTGTGTTTGATGTTTCTGACCTGTGTCGACAAGGGAGAGAGAGAGGGAACAGGTAAGGTAAAACGTGGGAGAGAGAGAGTGATACAACTTTTACCTCTTTTGTTTTATTATAAGACACAGTATAAATTATACCCCGCGTTTTGTCGAATCTTTGATTAAACGTACCTTCCTGGTACCCGAAAAATATAGAAATTATGTTTTCGGAAACGATTTCTTAAATGTAATAATATGACATTCTTATTACGTTGAAATTTGATTATAACTGTTTACCATTATTAATTTAATGTCGGTATGCGTGCAGTGCCGTGTCTTTCTAAATTCACGAGATAACCTCTCATTTTCTTTCGTAAATTATCATTGAATGATAAAATGTATGTATTTCATTTATCTCATTATTCATTTTTATTTTTGTATGCTACTGTGCTGCACTATGCGGAATAACTTCTCGAAACAATGGATTAAGCTTATGTATGCTTAGATTTAGCTTTGAGAATAATAAATTTCACATTTATTATACAGATACTTATTGGACAAGTATCATGTGTGTTGTGTCTTATTTTTAAAGAAACGAGATGACCTCTCGTTTTTAAATCTAAATATTGACATATGTCAGAAAATGACCGTTTTGAATTTTCTGACGTGATAAATATTATTATAATAATCGGGAATTTTACGGGTTGTTATACTTGATTTTTGTCTTATCCTAGGTAAATTGTGTAATAAACTATGAGATATATTTGTTAGGGTAATTTTAGCACCAAATTTAAAATTTTTTGTGGCATTTACGAGTAAAACTTTAGTCTTAATAAAGCGTCTTATGGATAGGAATTATATGACTAGCGCAAAAACCGTATACCACTCAAATTCGACCCAAAAATGTGAGGTTCGCCACTAGATCTTTAGGAATAAAAGCATTCATCTTTAATCCTTAGTGAGTGTCCCGGTAGTATTATTGATTCTAGAACTTGTTTTGTGATGCATTTCGAGATCGCTAGTGAGACTACATTCGTGTAGTTAGGATTAACTAAATGATAAGAGGCATTAAGATAACCCTTGTTTTAAACCTCTAATTTAATTACGTTATCCACATCGGTTGAGTAATTTTTCCCCACACCCTTGCGATGTACTCATCATTAGTACACGATACCCTTAGTTAACCCCTTAGAGCCTATCTTTTTGCGGTTCTCGTGATGTTTCCATTTCCGAAATATCAATGAAGAGCATTGTTTACAATCCACCCCCAAATATTATACCCAAATCACCTTAGCCCACCTTGTATGCACTCATATTTAGTGCATTATTGTAATCATTGTTTAAACCCTTAATTCAATTATCTAGCTACTTGCATGGTTGCTAAGTCGAGTCATATCATTTGTATACAGTTTTGGGACGATTGGGACTCATGGGTTAAAGTAGTATTTTATGGAGTAACGGGAAGGAACGATAAATTCAATTTCCCTTTGTCTACGTAATTAAGTACTCCAAGTGTTTTCATCATTTCAAATCGGGTCAATAGTGTTAGTGAAATAAAAACTCAAGTGTAGGGATGCTCTTATAAATCCATTTATTTTGATGTTATCTTAGAGGATGCTAGAGTAAAAAGGTATGAAAAAAATATCGATAAAAAAGAGTATGTTCAAAAAAAAAGGGGCTACCATCCTACATCTATCTTTATGTTTTATGTTTTAATTTTGAAGTTTTAAGTTTACGTTTGTTTCAAGTCGTTATCTAGTGTTAGCGAGTCGAGTTTTGGCTTAGCAACGCCGCGTTTTACATGCTTGTAACATAAGATTTTTGACTTGCCACCACTAAATATCCCCATATCCAACAAAACACTTTGTTTCCCTACCCGAAGCCTAACATTATAACCCTTTGTAAAGACCTCTTAGATAGTTATTCGTAGGTATACGCCAAAGCGGTGGAGATTTGATCTATTCTCAAGCCTGTGGTAATCTATGTACTATGACAGGTAGTGAGTGTTTATTTTCCATTTCCTTACATATTATATTTCATATAAACCCGAGAGATGAGAGAATCCAAACACCAATTGTGAGGTGCTAGTGTATAATTTATGTGCTTGTTATGACTATTCACTACAACAATCAGCCTCTTCACAAGGGAAATATCAGGGCTTTCGCCGGGAACATGTCCCCTGCGAAACCTTTTCCCAGGGACATGTCCTCGGTAAAAGTCCCTCGCCAACACCCTCTCAGGAATACTTTTGCCGGGGATGCAAGTCCACTTTTACCGGGGACATGTGGGTCGCACTGCCATTTCACGCCGGTCAAACACGTCCGACGTGGCACTCATTTTTGCCGGGGACAAGTCTCCGGGGAATGTATTTTCAGATAATTAGTTAATTAGCTAATTACTTAATTAGAATAATTAATCAGGACTTTTGCTGGAGACAAGTCCCCGGAGAAAGCCAAATACTACTATTGAGCAAACGGTTTTTGTCGGGGACATGTCCTCAGAGAAACCTGAATGACACTGTTGATTTACGCCTTTTGCCGGGGACGTGTCCCCAGGGAAAGTGGTAAAATAAAATTATGTTCCACACTTTCGCCGGGGACATGTCCCCGGGGGAAGCCTCTGACCCATTTTGCACCAAATTGCTGCAAAATGGGTAATTTCCAAATTTTTTCCGGAAAAAATCTACAATGTAATAACCTGTTTTATGCTACAACAACACAAAATTG
>OU343221.1:337835284-337862693 GCA_910596185.1 Chrysanthemum makinoi
CTAATACTGAAAACTATTAAAACTATTAATTCCTTAGTCAAAGGGTTTACCTGCAAATCATTCTTTTCATGAGATTGACGATCTATTTCATTCGAGCTTCATGTTTCGTTGCATTAACTTGTTCAGAATCATAGTAATCCCAAGGATTCTGTATAAGATTAGACTATAAGACACATCGAAATAAATTACATCAAGAAATTAGTATTTAAAAATACTACTGACCTTTATACAAAGTGGCGCTACCGGAAGCTCGTGTGGGGCTCTTTTACAAAAAGCGACAAGTCACTGTACCACCAGACTTTCACTTTGCAATTGATGAAAGGATTCCTCCTCTAACTGTAAGTGTTAATGAGTTGTTTGATAAGGTTCTTAATTTTCGATTTTGTTTTATAAATTTGATTTTTGATTTTGTATTTTGGTTGTAAATTATGAGTTGCTCTAAAATGATTGCAAAGTTGAACAAACTTCAACAAGCACAGCTACATGCAGTGATAACAAATGAGATGGTACTTTTCGACCTACAGATATATAGTCTTTTAAGGATCTGGTTCACATCCATTAAATGTTTTTCTGGCATCTGTAGCTTGCAAATGAAGTGAATGCACAGAAGCAACATTTAGTTATTGAAATGGAGATGCTGCAGCTTTGTGTGGCAAGTTTATTGGACAACGGAAATAGGTCTCTTGAACTTCTTAAGGAGGTAACACTTACGTTATAAATGCTGATCAAAACTTGCATTATGGAAACTTGATTTGTGCTAATAGTTATATTAAGGGTAAAAGCTATAAATGCTTAACGTACTTTCCCCAAAAACTCATTATGCTCTATGTACTTCAAATATTGTCATTATACATAACCATTTTCATTTTAATTGGTTATGTCTACTGTTGTATAGGCACTTGTTGAACGGGTTAAAAGTTGACCCACTGTAACGCATACAACCTCAATCCTCTTGTTCAGATAGAATAAAACAGATAAAAAGGCAACTTTTGCTAGCGGGTCAGACTTACTCATATCGACCCATACTAAAAATCACAGTTTCAACCCAGACTTGTAACCAAAACGTGCCTGACCCGGCAAACTTTGTACTTTTGCTTACTAGGTATGCAACGACAGGATGAAGTAAACATGTATAAGACAAAATGTGGATTACTCGCAATACCACACATAAACTGATCAAACTTTAGTTATAATCAATAAAGTGTCAGTCCATTATACTCTATGTACTTCTCGTGAAAACTCATTATGCTTTCTCAACTTTTTTTATTGTCATTATACATAAAGAAGTAATTAAGCATAATGAGTCGAAAATGGAAACAACGTTAAGTATAATGACAATAAAAAAAGTTGAGAAAGCATAATGAGTTTTCACGAGAAGTACATAGAGTATTTTTGGCTTTTACCCTTATATTAATTATCTTTTTATTAGATGGATACGGCCCTTCATAAAAGATGGACTTCAGCATCGACGAAGAGGAAATTAGCCATCTTAAACAGGCAAGAAGGTGAAGCATCTTCTGCTGCAGCGGTTGCATATGAAGAAATGCAGATGGAAAAACTGATACTAGAATCTAAGAGACTGAAACAAGAGGCAGCAGAGGCTTCCAAGGTATTAATGCAGTAATGTTACGAAGGGGTGTTTGGAATTGCGTTTTGGGAAGTGTTATCTGATTATTATGTTTTAAGTTGACAATAATCAGGTTAGATTGTTTGGGTATAGTCAAACTGATTCTTATTATTTACGATTCATACCATCAAATTTGAATTGCCATTTTACTTATCAAATCTTACAAGTATTTGGTGAACACTCAGTTTATTATCACATCTTCAAACAGCAGAAGCACATCCAAACACTATCTTCTACACCCGATTTTGTCACAGTTATCACTTCTAAATCAAAATGCTAAACACCTCATTATAATATATTAAGCCAGTACTCTTATTAAGAAAGATAAAATTATCCACATTATGGGTGATCCCTTTTTTTCATGACAATTGCAGGAGTTCTTCATAGATCGTGCCCATGCAGTTTGACATGTTACAGTAAGTTGTAATGTTTACATGAACATTTGTCTGAAGTCAGCCACCCTATAGATCAGGTAACTATAAAATTCTTGCACCATAAATACCTAGCAGTTTCTTTTCTTTCGAACAATGTAGCGGCCAAGGCTTAGTTTATAACATAATAATGGTTGGTGTTGTTTTAGGTACAAACAAACGGGAAGCGGCAGCCTGTAGTGGTCTACATGAAAATCATAGACTCAAACGTTCAACGGCCAGAGGTAATTCAGTGATTTATTTTTTATGTTTTATATGGTATTCAATCAATTAAAATTAGGCAATTAGTTGTAGAAGATAGTGTAGAGATGTGCGGTTTAAAGCTGTATCATAAGATAACTAAACGTCTCAAGTGTTTCGAAAACATGAATATACAAGGATTGATAGATTAGATAAACCAAAAAGAGTCGTTTTGAAAACGGGAGAGACGTTATGGTAATATTTTTGTTAAGCGATATATAAGGATTAGATAAACTCTCAGGTATATTAAGCAATATAGGAATTAATTGTAGACTTTCATAAACATCTATTAATATTTTTGTTGCTCTTTAATGCAGGAATCTGTATCTAAATTTTCGTAAAAAAATGCGGTTGGGCTCAGTTGGCAGGTCGCACATAACACAGATCATCTGGCTCTTATTGCTATAATATTAACAGCGTCATCGTGAGTTCAATGAAAGTTACTCATTAGCGAGGTCAGTGCACTCTATGTTAAACATTACTTTATGACAGTTAGAGTGGCTACAAGTTTTTAAACATATTTTTTTTACATAAAAAATTGCCAAAAGTGTTGTCATTGATGGTTCTTTTTAGATTCCACAGAAAATTGATATAGTATTCATTAATCATGTCTTGCATTCATTTTTCAACAGAGTAGGAAGCAGTGGCTATGTTTGTGTCTCTTTTTGGCTGTTTGTTCCCAATATTCATAGTCAATCCTTTTAACAATTCTTTCTTTACAAGTCCTACTTTATTTCTTTCTATTTCCACTAGATGTGACACCTTTCCTTTTCAGTGAATACATTATAATTAAAAATAGTTTTCTTATACGTAATTAAGTGCACATGATAGAAATAATTAGAAGAAAATATGGTTCAGTTTCATTTGTTTAGTTAAAACTTTGCAGTTGTAAAATAAGTTTGAAAGTGGGATATGCTTCTGGTGTCCTGACCTTATATGCTATTCAGAAGACCTGTCATATAACTGTATGTATAGAATCAGTAGTAGTTTTCCTTCTATGGTATCTCAATTGAGAGAGAAACATTTTAATTTCATGAATAACATTTTAATATGGTGTCTCAATTCAGGTAAACTGAACCATATAAAGTGTTTTTTTAATAACCTTTTCGCCATTCTTTTGCTACAAAGGTCACATATAAAGTCTAGCACCTGAATAAGGAGGTTCTAATCTTGACGCATTTGAAATTTTTGATTCATAGATTTTTGTGGAGTTGCACTTTTAAAGTCAAGGCCACTAAAGGAAGTATGGAACATAGCACCTGTTAAAGTGAAAATAATGGAGTCCAAGAGTAAAGTCCTGATTGGTGGATTCAGCATAATGTCGACAGAGACAACCCAATATAACTAAGACATGGAAGCCATGATACAATCAACAGCAGGTTATTGTCGCTAAATTCGTTTAAGAAGGAATGTGATGACTTTTAGCGATTTTTTTTTGTCAATTTTATCTCATACATGCATGGTTCTTCACATGCTTGGATGGTGCTATTCGTAATGACCAGTCGCCATGTTGCTATGATGTTCCTGAATCCTGATACAACGAATGCTACTTAAACCGGTTATATGAGGTTGATTGACGTTCAGGTTCAAGGTTAGTAGGAGTCATGTTGTACATTATCATGTTGTCAAACATTCTACAAATGTTTATGAATATGTTAATTTATGAATACGTTAGATAATTTAATGTTGTGATAAACTAAATAGGTTAGTATGTACTGCTGTAGCATAACCACCAGCACCTGCTTTTATCATACTCTTACTCTTTTGCATTCCATATGTGCTATAGTTGGGAAAAAAAATGGTTATGTGCTAACGAGTTTTTATAAGACATGACTTAAAGTTATAGGCTCATAAGAAAAGAAATAAAAAAAGTGATGAAGTTGTTGTGAACAAAGTCTCATTTATGTGTGCGTGTACAATTCCGTTACCAGATTAATATACATTTGTGTTGGAATGGGTCGTTTTTAGTACGTTTTTTTTTCTACAGCGATACTCATGAAAACACTAGAATATTAATTTCCTGTAGATTTTACTGTAGACTTTCTCACGTGAGACCTGAATTTTGAGCAGGTGACAATTAGTGGCGATGGAAGCTCTGATGGAACTAAACGGTTTGATGATCAGTTGAGAGGGTAAATTGTTGAGAGGGTAAACTTATTTCCCAACATCTTTTATTAATTCTTAATTCCCTATATACAGTAGTTTAGTTTGTTATAATCATTTTTCACATTCGGTAGATGTACCTAAGGAGCCAAGTAGTGTCACGAACACAGCCGAGCAAGTAGTTGAGGAAAACGTAGTTGATATTTGCATTCATGTACTCATGATTCACATAATTTTTCTAACTACTTATTTATATATGTCATAATAACAATTCATTTAAAAGCAGAAATAACAAATATATAATGGCTTGAAAAAGAAGATCCTTTATATTTTATCATTAACAATTCACTCCTCCATTCAGAAACTCAAGTTGAGGAAGCCGTAGAGAACAAAGTTGAGGAAACAGAACCAAAAGAGAAAGTAGGAGTTTGTATTTATAGTGATTTTGTTGATTTTCATTTTTGCAGGATTGTCATGGGCTACTGATAATATGAGCCTGCGCTATGGTTTGAGCGCGTACAAGAAAAGTAAGTAAAGGTATTGATGTTAATTTAAAATAGAACAAGATTCATGCTGTTTTTTTCTATAAGAATCTCATAATGATATCCCAATCTCAATAATGATGAAACAGGTTGGCTGGGAAAGTGGCTGTTAAAAACTATAATGTTAATGTTGGTGCTACTTTGGAGATCTGACTCTATTGGATTGGAAAAGGAACAATCTATATCCCATCTCGATGAATGTATGAACATCTTATTTCTGATTTTTCCGTCAATCCAAGTTAGCTACTAATCTCCTACACCGATCCGACACTTGATATTCAATTTCTAACTTCAAACATTATTTTACTAGATATTCGAAGAAGCCAAAAAGTTTTGTCATCCAACTGGAGTGAAAGTTGTCATTACGTATGGAGGCGCACCAATGTATAACTAGGTTATTATTGTGTTACAAATTTCTTTAACCATGAACTAAATTAATTTTAAATACGAATCCTGATTTTGTGGATTTTATTGTTATTGGATTTTAAAAAGTTGAGAAGCTCTGAAAGAGGGGTGCACATATGTGGGTTGTATCAGCAGGTTCTTATGGTATGCGTCTCTGAGACTTAAGATCTCACAATACTGAACCCGTTCAGGTTTCTTTTCCTTTGCCCTGTAGTAATATAGAAATAATCATACGTTTATATTGGCATGTGCTGAAAGTTAGGTTCTTTGCATTTTGCATATATGTGTTCATTTGGTTGTTGAAAATCTCGGTTTTCTACTTGCTACAAGTTAGGTTCTTTTCTTTTATTCTCAACTGCCCAACCAAACATAAATATCCTGATCTTTAGTAAGAATTAAGGGAACGGACCAGATGAATAAGTTTGGGTTATACTTATGAACCATTAGACTCATATGGACCAAATAGTCTTAAGATTCTCAGTTATATTCTTATAGAATAAAATCATTAAGAATGTTATATACATTGAAATATCATATACATTAATATTTTAACCATAAGACACTATGATATCATCAATTCATTAAAACCATTCACATCTATCGTTTACTGAAAATTTTTTTTATACAAACCCATTGAAACATTTATATAAATTTTATTATACCAAATCTACAAATAAATTAATAATATTGACCAACTTACATGAGACTAGCCCGGCCATCGGCTGGGTCATGAGGCTAGTAAATAACAATATATATCAACAAGATAATTATAATAATTAAATAAATAAACAAATAAACACATTTAACCACTCGATAACAATGATTATACCATGATTATACCATTTCATATAACTATGGTCCCAGCCATTTGCGTTTATGTGGTCAAACAAATTTTCATGCTTTATCCAGGGTAGGCTTAAACAACGAGCACAGGGACATTTTATATTCCCATCAGTATTCACTAAGGGCTTGCAATACTTGCAGAAATCTTTAAGACCAACTAAATATTCTCTACTGGTACGTGCTAGTGAGACCCAACTTTTATCAATTGGCATAACTGCGTTTTAATGAAGCAACAAAATAATTATATAGACTTAAAATGTTCACAAAAAATCTACACATAAACACATAAAGGTGGAATTACCAGTTGTGTGTTTTGTTCACCTAATCCAACTATGGAAGGCAATCCTAACTCACTCTTTGAATGTTTCATCTCATATATGAATGCGTATAATTGAATTTACTATTTGAGAAAATTTCGGCAGCATTTTGATGAGTGTCTAAATACTCATCATTTTTGTACCATCTAGACTGCAAAAACATCTGAAAACACTCAGAAATGCATCAGAATGATGAAAATATCACAAATAAGTGTTTTATGTGTTTTAAATTCAAAAATACCAAAATCAGATGAAAAACGTATCAAGTTTGCAAAATTGGCAGTTTTAGTCCCCCAAGTTTCAAAAGTTGTCAAAACTAGTCCCTGGTAATTCAAAACTTGTAAAATGTCATTTAAGGTCCATGGGATTCAAAATTTGTCAAAATAAACCCTTTAAAGTTTAAAATTTACAAAATGACAACTTTAGTCCTTAAACTTTGAAAAATGTCAAAATCAGTCCTTGGTGAGTTTAAAAAATAGAAGTTATTCAAACTACACCTTGTACTATTCATAAATGGCGTGTTTGGTCCTTGTGTGAACTTTGGAAGATTGGCAATTTCAGTCCCTTAACTTTGTTGGAATTACACAAATGGTCCTTATATTTATAAGCTACACCAAATGGGCCCTCGTTATTAAATAAACCCAAATCACAAACCAAGTCCAAATCCCTTTACCCAGCTAGACCCAATATCCAACCCAACCCGTTATTATTAAAGCGGTCCAATTTGGTCAAAACCGCCAAAACCACAACCATCGTTCACTTGTCTCTTCCACCCCGCAAATCCAAAACCGGTGATGGTTTTCACCTTTCCACCTCACCTACCACCTTTCCGGCTATCCACCATGTCCCCTCCACCTCCACATCCAACAAAACTCATTAAATGCAAAAATCTGCTCAAAGACTTTTTGGCCAAAAGCATTTAAACGGACGGATGACTTTGGTGATCCAATGGCCATAACTCAAAGTGGGAAATGATCAGAGATGTGAGAGGAAGCTTTTGGATGTCTATTAAAAGAAAAAGGAGCATAGTGGAAGAGGGAGTAGAGTAATTTTAGTTTAGGTAATGTCGTCTTAATAATTTCAAGCTTTCCAGTGTATATTTAAATTTTCAAGTACTTGTTTAAGTGTTTTTGAGTGTATGTGAACCTATTTCAATAATCAATTTTAAGTTTCAGTTTGATTTGATTATGCAATTTTCCAATTCGAATTCTCAAAATATTTGAAGGTTGTTATCTTTGGTTGTTGTTTTTGACTTATAAGTTTATATAAGCTCATTATATAGCCTTTGAGAGCTATTAGAATCATTAAAACTCAGTTTAGATTCAAAAAAAAAAAAAAACTCAAAAATACCAAAAATTACTAATAAATTAGTGAAAAATAAAAAGGCAAGAGAAATGAAGATCAAAAGCTGAAGCATGTTGGTAATTTGATGAAAATGGTTTAGAAGCTTTGTGGTAAGCACATAGGAGTGATCTCAGACCTTAGTTCTCTGTTTTGTGCATTAACACAACTTGTAAGTCATTTCTTCAAAATTTGCAATTTTAAGTATAAGTGTTATAAACTTGTTAATTCTAGTTTAATCATGTCTAAATACAGTTAGTATAAGGTTTTTAATTGGTTGCATGATCTTATTCATTGGAATCCTTTGAAAAGCTTTAAAACTGCTTCTAAAAGGGGTGTTTGGATTTGTTGATATCACTGTGTTTAAGGTTGTTTATAGCTTTGTTATTGGTTGATACATGTTACAATAGGATAATATAGCTCATTTAAACCATAAAAACTAATCCTTGTTGCATAAAAAGTCAAAATAGTTTCTACTCTCAATTTCCAGTTAACTGTTAAGATTTAAGAATGCAATTCTCATCAAATTAGCTTAAAACTTGTTAACATAGCTTAATGTCATCTTATTTTATGTTAATATATCATAATCAGTGAGTAAATTTGATCCAAAGTTCATAAAAGTCAAATCTTTAGTGTAATATAAAAAGTCAAATTTTACTTTTGGTCAGTTTTGAATAAACTTTAGAATTTTATTGTGTGTTTAATACTAAGATTTAGCCTAAATCCTTTTGGGATATTAAACTTTTGTTGCTTAACTAAATTAGAAAAATACTAGCTTGTATCTTCCTAGCTTATTAACCGCTTATTCTTAGCTTTCTTTTGACCCATTTTCGAAAAACTGTCTGTGCAAACAGCAATTAAGATGCTTATTGGCTTAAAATTGCTTCTATAGTGCTTATTTCCTTTTATTTATTACTTATTTAAGTTTTTATAGTTTTGTAGAGTAAATTTAGTTAATTTGAAGCTTTGGATAAGCTTGTATAAGCTTATGCAAAACAACCCCTTTGTTTCTTCTTTTGAGCCAATAAGCTTTAAAGCGACTTATTTAACTCATTTTTAGAGTAAACCGCTTAATCAGTCCTTATTTAGTTTATTTTATCTTTTGCAACTTATATTTACAGCTTATAGCTTTTAGAATAGCTCTTCTCTTTTAAAATTTCCTTTTCTTCACTTAAGCCAACTGTTAAGCTTTTCAAGCTCAAACGCCTTATTGGCTCATTTTAGAAAAGGTTTTTTTTTAAAGTTGCTTAATTTCTCATTTCTAACAACTTTGCTTTTTAAAGTTTTTCAATAAAAAAAAAAAATATATATATATATATATATATATATATATATATATATATATATATTTTGCAAAAGGTAGAGGCAGATTGAACCTGTGACCTCTAGCCTCCCACGACCACAACCACACACAATAACCCGGCCCTTGGGACTTGTCTCGTTATATTTTGCACAATTAATATACTTAACCTTGGTTTTTCCTTTATTAGCTTATTTGTATTGTTAGCTTATAATGGCTTATTAAGATAAGTTGTTGACCCCATTTTATTTTTCTTAGGTCTGCATTATCATAAAGTAGTTTTCGTAAAATTTTCAGAATTTTCCAAAATGTTTTAGTATTTTTAATCATTTAATTAGTGTAGAATAGTATTTAATTCATAATAAAAAATATAAAAGTCTAAAAAATATAAATCTTTTTCTAAAATTTTCTTTTGTCATATATTAAGTAAGAAAATTGTTTTTACACTTGTAGGACTTTTATTTCATAAATTTTACGTTTTGCTTGCGCTCGCGTAATTTTAGACTTTACGACGTTTTCATTTTAAATCACGTTTTTAGATAATTAAAGTTTACGTTTTAGTTAAAATAGTTTATTTAAGTCATTTTATTTTATAAAATCATAAAAACATCATTGTAAAAATAGTGATAGCGTTTATTTAATATATTTTAACTTTTTAATTTCCTTTAATTTGCATTCAAGTATTTGTAATTTATTAATCTTTTCTTTAGGTATAATTATTCATCAAAATCCTTACTAATCACTATCCTTAGTGATTATTCGACATCTGAAGTTGTTTAACACCAATTCATCCTCCGTGGGACTTAACGACCTAGGAATCCCCTATATTCCTCTGATCTTCATTGCATTTGCTTCTGAGCTGTTTTAAGTTTGTTACGGTTAGCCATTCACAAGTGGCTAGCTTGTGTGATTAAACTTGACTGTTTGGAGGCCGATCACATTTCCCCTCAACTCTCCAAATATGTGCATTAAAGACATATTCGTAGGAGTAAAAAGGAAACACTGTTGAAATTTTCACAAATAGTAAATCAATTATATGCATTCATATCTTAAATGAGACAAAACATTCAAAAAACAGTCCCAAACAGGGGACTTTCTGAAATTAATTTCTAATAAATTAATTTCGGACCGGTTTTCTATGGGATGATTAACTTCGGACGGGGACTTTCCGAAATTAATCACTAAAGTCCTAAAATCATTTACAACAGTTCAACACAATCAAATACCATACAATACTATGAGCTTATTTGTTTAATCTTATTTGTAGCTTATGAGCTTATTTGTTTTTCGGCTTATATTTTATAAGATTCAATTTTCCGGCTTATATAAGTTTATTATATCATAATATACTTATATAAGCCCCAAAAGTCTCCAAATAAGCGAAAATTGAAACTTGTGAAATATAAGCCGATAACAAATAAGCTCATAATCCCACTTATATATATTTTTTACATAAAAAATTAACTTTGTTATTATTTGATCATGCAGATATCAAGATTGATATTTAAGAAAAACATATAAAAGCCTATATCCCTCCAAAGGTGAATAATTCCATATATATCCTTCTTACAAGTTTTTGATGCACATAGTACAATGATTTTTATGCATGCAAAAGATATATATGCAATTTTGCATCTTTGGAGGGATATATATGCAAATGACCCATAAAAACATGGGGGAATTGCATATATATCCCCCCAAACATATTGTGGTCACTCGGATGTGGTCGCGGCTGTGGTCCACGGTTGGACTCGGCTCGATCTTGGCTCGCAACTCGGTCTCGACAGCAAGAAGCAAAATAGTTAGAATATCAAAATGGAAAACTAGACCAAATGATTTTTTTTTCTCTAACACTCTTCTTAACCTACTAATGAAAATGCTATTTTTATTTTTTATTTTTTTTCTTAAAAGCTGAAATAGGCTAAATCGACTAATTGTGTACCCATCAATCACATATAATACCCAACACCAAAAAAATAAATGAAAACTAGTCTTAACCCAAATCGGGTTTCTGTCCTTATTCACGACCAAAGTAGCATCAAATAAACACCATTAGCTAAAATTATTAATCACACAAACCTCGTACTAATCCCACACTTTTCACTTTTCAGCTTATTTGCAAATAAGCATATTAGTGCTTATTTAACTTTTACTAATCTTAAGTGTGTTTTAAATAGTTAATTTAAGTTATTAACTGGTTTCCATCTAAAAAATCAAGTCTTAGTTTTCATAAAACCTGTTTAAAGTGTTTAACACCCATAAAAGGGGTGTTTGGTTTTAGTTCTAATTTTGTCTCAAAACAGTTTTTCACCCATTTGAATGTAATAGTCAAACTACTTTTAATATTAATGAGTTGGTTTTAAGCTGTGGGCAGTAGTGGAACAAGTTTTCAGTTACATTCAAGCTTAAAAAAATCAAATCCGGTGTTTTAAGCTGTGGGCACTGGTGTTTTAATTGCTTGTTTTTTCCGCTTATCTGCTTAGGCACGTTCGAGTGTTTAAATGATTATTTTTTCGTGTATCTTTGAATATATGCAAAATAAGCAAATCCGGACACTCGCAATTTCCTAAAGTACTTCATTTCAAGCAGCTTACAAATACTTATTTATGCGCAAAAGCAATCCCAGAAAACCCCCTTATACCAAAACAATTTCCTTAAGGAGTGTTTGGGTTAGCTTCTAAAGTAGTCAAAAAAATCACTCTTTACCCGTTTGACTTGCCAAGTCAAACTTTTGTTAGGGGTTTTAGATTGGTTATAATAGTTGGAAAACATTTGCATAAGTTTTGTTCAACTTTGGTGAGTATAAAAAGAATACTTTTCTGGTTCTATAAACTGTGCAGAACAAGCAGCATTGCTGCTTTTCCTGCCCATTTTTCTTAGCTTAATTGGTTTTGAAAATGTGCAAAAGTGGTTTTTATGAAGTCTTTGTATCCCCAACTTAGCATATATCTAGTTTGATTGCATCTCAGTTACCCATAGCTTAGTTTAAAATCAAGTTCAAAATGTCTTTTGCATTTTTCTTTCTGTTCTGTATCAGCACAAAAATGGCCCAAAACAGCTGTCAATAGCTTAATTTTAAGCTGTTGTGATCCTCTTTTCCCTCACAAATCAGTTTATTTTTAATCTTTGGTATGCTAACTTTGGTTTTGTGTAGATTGCCTTGCTTTGGAAGATCTTTTTGTAGCTTAAAATAAGCTATTAACATCTCACAATAGGCTGTTGCTAAAATGAAAAATTATCCAATTACATATACATTCAACAATGAGGAGGCTATAAACTACGTGACATGTCCCCCGCTTAAAAATAAACATATCTTTTCGTCTCTGCTATGCTACTTTACCCAAAAAAAATTATCCAATTACATATACATTCAACAATAGGGAGCTACATTCAACAACGGGTTGGTCTCTGCTATGCTACTGTACCAAAAAAAACAAAAAAAAAATAAAAATTAAAAATTAAACAATTAACAATTAAGAAAAATATCAATTAACAAATTAAACAATTAACAAAAACAAAAATAAAAATAACGAAATAAAAAAAATTAACAAAAACAAAAACACAACTACTGTACCTGGGTTTTTTTAAACAAGATGAGGAGAGGAGGAAGAATTAGAAGATAGACGGGAGGAGGAAGAATTAAACGAGAGGGAGAAAAGGAGATGTCCACAGTGGTGTGAGTGTGGGAAAGACAATGCAGTGGTGGTGGTGGTGCTGTGAGAGTAGCAGTGGTGGTGGTGGTGAAGTATTGGTGGTGGTGGTGGCTAGCTGAGGAAGGAGATGCAGTGATGTTTTTATTTTATTTTTTTCTCAAAGCGATACTGGTTAATAATTGAGGTATTTTTTAGCTTTTACTTTTGGCGGGGACATGTCCTCGGCAAAAGATTTATTTGTCTTTTAGCGAGACTTTTGGCTGGGACACGTCCCCGGGGAAAGGGTTGGCGGGATAAAGTAAATGAGAGGAGGGAAAAATAAAATTTTCACCCAAACTTCCCATGGGACATGTCTCCGGGAAAAGGTGTATTTATTCAGGAGCCGTTTGGTTTGCTAGTTGGAATCACTATGTGTATGGGATTGATAAGATAATGGAATCGGTGTAAGTATGATAGATCAAAAAGTATTGTTTGGTTAAGAATTGATATGTAAATTAAAATATAATTTAAATAAATGATGATGTGGGCCAGCATGATGAATTATTAATTAAAATAAGAGTAAACTTTAAAATACATCCCTGTGGTTTACCCTGTTTCGCACCATACATCCCTCTCGCAAAAGTTTCAACAGATACATCACTCGTTAGTAAAGTTAACCTATATCCGTCCATCGCTTAAATAAGGACGCAGTAACGCAAATTATTTCTCAAGCTATCTCCCCTAACGAGATATAAAATATTTATTAGTCCTCCGGTTAACCATTTGCAATCCGTTAGTCCTTTTAATGTTTTCGTCCGTTTTTTGTCGTTTTTTTATGTTTTCGTCCGTTTTTTTACGTTTTTTACGTTTTCGTTTTGCCCGGTTTTTTACGTTTGCTTTTCGTCGTCCGTTTTTGTTTTCGTATGTTTTTTTTTACGTTTTCGTCCGTTTTTTTACGTTTTCTTCTGTTTTTTTACGTTTTCGCTCATTTTTCTACATTTTCGTCTACTTTTTTACGATTTTTATTTTCGTCCGTTTATTACGTTTGGTTTATTTACGTTCGACTTTGCGAACCGCGTTTCGCATTTCTTTTTACGTTTTACACGTTGTCCATTTTTTTTTTTGTCCATTTTTGACGTTTGTCGATTTTTTTACGTTTTTTTTCGACATTTTATCTTTACGTTCGCTTTTGTGCCATTATGTTTACGCTGTCGCCACCTCACCTTTTATCTGTTTTCACTTTATTCGTTTTCTCGGATTATTCGCGTTTCATCTCTTACGTTTTATCCATTTTATACATATAATATGTATGAAACGGATAAAATGTATGAAATTAGATAAAACGATATGAAAATTGATAAACACGTTTCTTTATTGATTTTAAATCACGATTTACTTGAAAATGGGTCAAAATCGTGATTTAAAATCGATAAAGAAACATTTTTTTTCATTTTCATACCTTTTGATCCATTTTCATACATTTTTATCCGTTTTCATATATATTATATGTATGAAATGGATAAAAACGGGTAAAAACATAAGAATAATCGACGAAAACGAATAAAAGTGTAAACAGGATAAAAAGTGAAAAATAAATGAAAACATAAAAAGCGAATGAAAAAAAAAATGACAAAAAATATAAAACGAAAATGTACGAAAATAAAACGGAACGGAAAAAAAAATGGAATGGAATAAAACAAACGTAATGAATGGAATCGAATGGAAGCAAAAGGAAAAAAATGGAACGGATGGAAAAACTGACGTAAAAAAGGAATGGCGAAAACAAAAGTCCACGTCTGGAAATACCGGACTTTCGGAAGGACTAACGGAAATATATTATATCTCGCTAGGAGATAACGGTAAATAATTTGCACCGTTAGTCCTTATTTTAGGGATGTATAGGTTAACTTTTAAACAGAATGATGATTCTGTTGAAACTTTCATGGTAAGGATTACGATGGTGAAATAAATGGACAGATTTTGGAGTTTACTCTTAAAATAATTTTTATATTTTGAAAAAGTTTGATGAACTATTAATTAAGTGGGCCAGCAATTCTTTTTATATTTTGAAAAAGCATGATGAACTACAATTATGTGGTCAGCAGGGAATAGAATGTGGATACCGACATGATGTGCCTGGTATGATGAAAACATATTATTTGGTATCCTCAATCCAATATGTATATACCAAACATATTTAATGATTGTCAATCCTATTCCTTCATTTCTATACCCTCACACCAAACGGCACCTCAATTTTCATTTTTAAAAAACTCTTTATTATCATTTTAAATTATAATTTTATAAATCTAACAATTTTATAAAGAGCTATTAGAGCAAATTCAATGATTTGGAGACCTAATTATGTGTCTAAAAAGCACTTAAACATACACGCCACGATCCCGATTTTGTGAAAAATGGGTCCCCCCGATCAGCTTATCAGGGATGATGCCAATAATGCGAGGTTTAGCATGAGTTTGTGCATATCTTTGGCCTCTCAATCACTACTTCTTCCCTAAATAGGCCAAAACTCAACTATGGTCCTATTACATGGTCACTTTCATGCTTTTCCTATTTTGGTGCATGCTTCACTCTAATTCCACTTTCAACTCTATCAATTTTTACACGTGCAGATACAAGAGTTAGGTAAAACTTACAAATGATTGACATTTGTTTTATTATTCATTATTTATATCGCAAAATATCCCATGTTCTTATTCTCTCTTTCTTCCATTTCACACAGATTCGACCACCTTCATCTGCAGATTTCGGCCACCACTTCCGGCCAACCACCACTGCTCAACCACCTCTGCTCAACCACCACTTCTCAACCACCACTGCGAATAAAAAAAAGCTTAAAAAAAATAAAAATAAAATAAAAAATTGGACCGATTCCGGCCAACCACTATTGCTCACCCACAAAACTTAGGGCGTGCTTGGTTAGGGGTTTAAGGGGGGTGGGGAATGGTTAAGGTATTCAAAAGGGCTACACATCATCAAATAATTTAAATTGGTTGGGGATGGGTAGGTATTGATTGACGAATGAGTAATGAACCATTATAGAATAAATTAAAAGGTAAGGGATCAGATACACCTCACTCATTCCTTTGCATTCATTTCCCTTTCCTTTTCCCTTTCCCTTTCCCCACTTTGAACCAAGCGGACCCTTAATTTACCAACAAACAATTACATTAAAAAAATGCCCAAACTTTATAACATATTATACATAAATTTTATAACAACAAATAAACAAATTTATATAAACTGAAAGATCAGGTCTTGAGTGATATCTCTTGTAGGGATGACGAGATTATTAACCACCAGATCCAGCCAACAAATAAACAAAATTATATAGCAACAAATAAACAAATTTGTATAAACAAATTCTATAACCACCAGATCCGGCCAACACCGAGAGGATTCCGTCAACCAGATCAGATCCGGCGACTAGATCCGGCCACCATATTCGTCAAACCATGACTGAAATGGGTTTACCGTTTATTATTACCAGCCAATGATTGTGACTATTGTAGGGATGACGAGATTATTATTTTTCCAAGTAAAAACAATCAGGTCTTGAGTGATGTCTCTTCCAAGCACAAGGATAAACTGAAAGATCCAAGTGTATCTGACTACCTTCATCGAAAAACTTTTTAGCAATGTTCATAAACATGTCAGATGTATAAATGAAAAAAATCAAATGGATCAACTATAATGACAATAACAAATCCACCAGTTGGCACTGTCTTCTTCATGACCATGTTTTCACCATTAATTTTTTGACAAATAAATGTTTTAATTCCATGTATGAGAAAAATGGATAACGAGTTGAATGTTAGAGATAAGAAATATTTGAGGTGGTGATGAGAAGAAAAATTGTTAGGTGGTAAGATATAAATGAGGTTAAGGCCTTGTTTGGCTAAGCTTATTTAGTGGGCTTAGGCTTATTGGCTTATGGCTTATATAAGCTAAGCTTATAAGCCCATGTTAGTGTTTGGATTAGCTCATGGTAAATAAGCTAATAAGCTCAAAAGTGTTTGGTTTGGCTTATGTTGGCTTATGTTTGTTTATGTTAGTAAATGACTAAAAAAGACACGGTTTTACAAGCTTAAAAGTCATCTCCTTCAATCACACAACCTTCAACATTCGCTCACTCTGTTTATACACTCACAAACTAATCCTTCAGCTTAAAAGTCATCTCCCTCAATCTTCCTAGATAAAAGCATTTTCATGTTCCATTTAAACTAATATTGAAAACAAATACTTCTCTTTGACACAAGCATTTTTCATATAAAATTGTCAAAAGCATATGCTTTTTTTCAATCTGTTGATACTTGATATCATTTATTGCTTAAAAAGAATATGAAGATAATGAAAAACAAAAAGAAAAGCACTAGTGGAGAATTAAAAAAATGAGGTGATAATTCTTTTTTCCAAACTAGATCAAGAAAAGTTATACTTCTATTATCTCCACCACCAATGACACCATGACGCCATAGCAACCACAACAACCACCACCAAGACGGCCAGTTCGAAAACTAGTCATAGACGTTGTTGAAGCTCGTGACCTTCTTCCGAAAGAAGGATTAGGGAGCTCAAGTGCTTATGTTGTAGCAGATTTCGACGGTCAGAAGAAAAGAACATCTACTATATCAAGAAGCTTAAATCCGGTATGGAACGAAAGTTTGGAATTCGTCATATCCGATCCAAACACAATGAAACATCATTCTCAGCAGCTAATCCTTCAGCTTATACTTTAGCTCGAATCTGGCCCTTTGTTCTGTTAAAATGGGTGGCAGAAATGTTAATACCGGGGATGATGAGTCCATGGTGACGGAGTTTGGTGCTGGTGGTCGGAGAATGAGGGAGGTTGATTTTGAAGATGAGTTTTCGAAGATTGTGTGTGCTAAATATGCAGGAGAAGTACTGAATTACTGATGATATGGGGGAGAGAGAGGGCAAAAATGTAAAATGACAAAGGGTGAGTGTAAATAAGCCCAATACCTCATAAAAAAGCCTCATTTTCTTGGCTTATTAAAACACCCATAAATAAGCTCATAAGCCCGCTTAAATAAGCTTAGCCAAACACTTGATTTGGGCTTATGAGCTTATATAAGCTTATAAGCTGATAAGCCCACTAAATAAGCTTAGCCAAACACTCCCTAATTGTTAGAGATAAGAAATGTGTGGTGGTGAGGTGAGTGTGGTAGGTAAGTATAAAGCAAAGGGTATTTTTGTAATCTCAGAAAAAGTAAAAAAATATATTTATTTAATTCTTGTACTTGCCAGTGACATGTGTCAAACAATTGGTTGAGTTGAGCAGTCGAGCATGACCAAAATGAGAAAGGGCACATGAAAGTGACCATGTAAAAGACCATAGTTGTGTTTTTGGCCTATTTAAAGAATTTGCTCTTTTATAAATCTTATTTGAATAATTTAAGAAATTATAAAATTATTCTAATTACTTTTAACTAATTAAAATTATTTAATAAATTATAAATTAATTTAAGAAATTATAAAAAAAAACTCTTTATTATCATTTTAAATAATTAAAATTAATAATAAATCAATTTAAATTTAACCTAAAAGTTTTATAAATCTTATTTGAATAATTTAAGAGATTATAAAATTATTTTAATTACTTTTAACTAATTTAAATTATTTAAGAAATTATAAAAGAAAAAACTCTTTATTATCATTTTAAATAGTGTAACAAAACTGAACTTAACAATCTTTTTGCAACTCATCATTCCCTCGTAACCCTATACCACCCTAACCCCATTTCACTCTTACTTCACTCGCCACCATTCCATCACTATCATTACAAACCCTTTCATCTCTCTTCTTATCATCTCTGACCTCTCTCTCTCTGCACAATAATGAGTTTCACACCAAAAAACATACACTAAAAACACACACACAATTATGAACTCTCAAAGCAAACTAAACCCTTTTGCACCACCTTTCTACCCTTCAAGATTCAACAGACATCATCGCAGAACCATAACAAACCGTAATTAAAATGGGTTGTACACTTTCCGTTCACAGACACCCAAGAAACCGTGACCTCCTCGCCAGAAACCATCGAGAAGCCACGCGTCACCGCCACTAACTTCTTTTTTTTTGTTTGATAATATACGAGAGAATTGTTGGTGAAATTTTTGGAAGATCATTGTAAAAAGGAGAATGAAATGATGTCGGGAAATGGTGTAATAGCACTTTAACTAGATACACTAACACCATTCTCATGTTTCACCAACCCTCAACCCTAGACACACTGTTCAAAAAGTCTTAAGCAAACATGATCAAATCTTTTGTATCACAAGCAGATGAAAGAACATGATCTCATTAACCTAGTTAAAGTGCTATTACACATGAAAAAGGGTGGACCCCAACACCCTGCCAAGATCTTGGTTTAGGTCCCAAAATCCACCATCCTACCTTCCTACCCTAATTGTTAAAATGACCAATTCAACCCTAAGGGTTTAAAGGGTCTTTTTGATACCCGATGCTTGGATAGTTCTCATTACCTAAAACCCTAAACTATTTAAAAATTAAAACGACATATATTACACAAATAAGCTAGATATTCCACTGTCTTGATTTGAACTAGTGAAGAAACTTTCCCACCAAAAACATATTTGAACAAACTTGATTCGACCCATCTCTAACAGGTGCAAACCAGACAGGCGTGTCTTCCTCAGACCCACAAGTAAAGTCCAAATTCTTGCAGTTGTCTACTAAATCCATTTTGCCCTGGAAGTAATAAACAATAAATATTTAAGTATGAAATTTACTTTTTTAAATAAATACAAAAATCAGTACGTATATGTGCTATGGTATACGTATCATGTTGATATTGTTTGCTACTGGTCTCAACTTCCCTCCAAAAATACTGGCGCCAAAACTTCCCCAAAAAAAAAAGGCGCCAAAAATTCCCACAAAAAAATGGCGACAAAACTTTCAACCAACATGACAAACACATTATATAGTCCTTTTATCTTCACACGAATTTCATAACCTCTTATCCTCAAAACCACTCAACCTCACGACCTCTTATCTTCATACAAATTTCAAAACCTGAGATGGAGTCATTTAATCCTTTTATGTGTTTTTATGGAGCAGGAAATATAAGATTAAGAACATCACATAGAGAAAATTTATCTGGACCATAATATTATGCATGTCCTTTGTCGAAGGTGAACAATCATATATTTCTTATTTATGTAAATATACAAATAATTGGGTTGTAATCTCTTATAATTTTCTTATTATGTAACAGCACAAAAAAGAAGATAATAGGTGCGGATATTTTATGTGGAAGACTGAATTTGACGAGTACTTAAGAATAATCTCTTCTAGTTCAACATCTCAAGGTTCTGGATCTTCAACAGAGTGCTCGAGCTGTAATGCCAAAGATCTTAGGGTAAACTTGCTGGAATCACAAAAACAGGTGCTAGAGACAAGAGTAAGGATACTGGAGGCAAGACTTAAAATGGCAAGGATTCCTGACGACGACGCATGTCAGTTGGATGCATTACTTAGTGAGCTGTTTGGTGACATGGAAAATCTTTATATGTAGTAGTAGTAGTTGTTGTTCTTGTAGTTGTTGTTGTTGCTGTTGTTCTTGTAATTGTTATTGTTGTTGTTGTTCTTGTAGTTGTTGTTGTTGTTGATGTTGTTGTTGTTGGAATAATATGTATGGTTAACTAATTCGTATGTATCTTTCAAGTATTTTTATAAATCAATTAGTGTGATGTGTTGAATGAAGGTTAGTGTGAAGTGTTGTTCTCATTATTTGAATGAAGGATATAACGTCGCTTAGAAGAAAAAGTTACACCCGAAACTGCTAAACTACCAAACTCCAACTATATGAGTATTAAACAAAAAGGCAAAACAACCCTCTAATTAATTTACATGTTATTTTGTTTATTTCTCATAACTGTCATTAGCCTTTCATCACTAGAACAAATTCGTATGTGCACATCTGAATGAACCACAATATAATTAAGTTCATATTTTTAACATTTAATCGGGGTTTTAGTTGTGTATTAATAGTTGCAATAAAGTGTATTTTTGTAAATAGTATTTTTGCCGGGGACATATCCTCAGGAAAAGTTTTGGCGGGAATAAAGGCGGGAACAATTAACATGCTATTGACTCTGGTCAAATTTTCGTAAAAGTGAAAGACACTTTCGGCGAGGACAAGTCCTCGCCGAAAGGTGCCGTTGAATTTTGACTGGGCGGTCAAATTATGCTAAAAAGTCAACAGACTTTTGGTGGGGACATGTCCCTGGCGAAAGTATTAGTTGAATTTTCTGCAACTAGTCAGCATATTCATGTGCCATGTCAGCTTTGGTTTTGTCGTTTAGCGACTTTCGCCGGAGACTAGCTTCTTCTTTAATTGTTGCGAGCTTGAACGTCCTAAATAGCAAAAAGTTTGAGAGTGTACTTGAGCCATCGTTGTGTTTATCGCGTGAGTTGTAGGTTTTGGATAATAGAGTATTCGGGGGAGATACTACGGTACTTGACAATACCGGATAGTCTATAGGAGAGTTACAATTCATAGAACTAGGGAATTAAGCACCCCCTATGACTAACACGGAATACAACGCACCAATTAGAATGAGGACGTGACAATTCAACTGACCAATAAGAGATAACTAGAGAGTAAGAAAATCTAAGTAAACACGCTTGTAATTATCATAAGAACTCAATCAATCAATCCATAGCTTTTCTCTTTTTAATTAGTTAATTAATTTTTAATTTTAATTATTAAGTAGTTAAAATTTGTAGGATTATCAAACCCCCACTCTTCAAACCCCAATATTTTACTTGTTTTAAAAAAAAAATATAAAAAGCTAAAAAGAATCACCCTCAAATTCACCTTTTCGTCATACATCTCTACTAGATTCTATTCCCTAGAACGATCAACCCCCTGGGCTTGCCCATACTACGCTGCAATGATTAGGTACACTGCCTAGTGGGTTGTAAAACTTGCTCATTGAAAAGGAAGTCTTTCGACCCCGAACCCACGTATCAAACAAGTACCTCTTAACTCTACAATATTATCGACATTAATCGTAGAAAAACATAAAATTATATATTACTTGCATAAAATTTTATTTACATGGTACATGTTGCGCAAATGCTATATATACTATATTATAAAGCATTTGAGACTTTCTATAAAGGAAGTCTTAAAGTTTTAAGACAAAAACATTACAATAAAAGGAAAAATAGAAAATTAATGTAAAATTTAAAAAATTAAGTATCATTTAAACCATATGTAATCACCTTCTAATAATGATACATTTTAATGAAATTTTTTATAAGAAAAGCTCACTAAACTTATAAACACCAATTAAATGCTAAAATTTGAAAAATAAAAGTGTTAACCATTTATACTATTAATTTAGACGTTATATTTTTGAAAAACATATATGTACTACTCTATAGTATTTGATACATGCTAAATAAAAAAGTTTAAAATAAAAAAAACATTTTCTTTCACCACAAAAATAGTCTATCGGGTATCTGTCGCCGCACTGTGCGGGTACATTTCTAGTAATTAATAAAGAAGGATGATAAAATAGTACATCAACATTAATAAGTTGTAAATAATAAATGATTCATAATCCCCTAAGGGGACTCGCAACGGGGGTTCGGCATGCTTAGGCATGAATCATGCCGATCGGCATGACCATTGCCTCGTACTAGGCATGAATCGGTGTGGGATGAATTGGAGATAAATCGGTAATGTTTACCGATTCTTCATCAAGCCAAGCATGCATGTGTTTGTGTGTTATATTAATTCCCACCAATCATATTGCTTCATTTTATATTAATGAATGTGAGATATGGGTTAAGCATGGTTGCCACTAAAAATCTATTGTTAGATATGAGATAGGTATGAGATAAGTTAGAAGGATATTATTGATGCGTGATTAGGCATGAAAATTTTTGTTAGGCATGCATGGTTGCCACCACCCTAAATAAGCTTAAGCAAACTCCCCTATATAAAGGTAACGAAAGAAAGAGTGAGGGATAGGCCATCGGACCAGCGACCCCAATTCGGTAAACCCTAACAACTAACTGTCAAAAATTAAAATTTTGTACTTTTGTTATTCATAGTTTATTATAATAACTGTCTGTGTTTGTTTGTGTATATATGCATATGTTACATATAGGGTGTTTTTTTTTAAGAATTATCTATAGGGAGTGTTTGTGTTTGCTTATTTTCCAAGAGCTCATGGCCTTCAATTTTACGTAAGTCCATTAAATAAGTTAACACAACCACCCCTAGCTTATGACATTAAAAATATATATATATATATATAGGGGGTGTTTGTTTAAGCTTATATGTGGGCTTATGAGCTTATTTTATTTCTGCTTATATTCCATAAGCCCTAATTTTCCTGCTTATTTTTAAGTTTTTGGGCTTATATAAGTTTCTTATATCATAATAATCTTATACTATAAGCCTACAAACCTCAAAATAAGCCAAAAAAATAAGGCTTATGAAATATAAGCCAAAACAAAATAAGCTTGTAAGCCCACATTTAAGCTTAAACCAAGACCCCCATAAGCCGAAAAGTTTCAAAATAAGCTACAAAAGGTGAGCTTATGAAACATAAGCCCAAAACTAAATAAGCCATAAGCCGGCTATATAAGCCGAAACAAACCTAATTATATACTATGCTTTTGTTTTAGTAAATGATCATTTGAACGATAGTTAGAATATGCAAGTCAAGTAGCAAAAGAATGGGATGTTGAGATGCAGGCGTTTCAAAGAGATTAGTATCAAGAACTAATTTGTGTGGCTATTTTAAATTTTGGTTTCTTCGAATGTTAGATAGTTTTATAAATTCGACCTTTCAGAAAGAAAAAAAAAAAAAAAAAACCATAGTTAGAACATCAGTGAAAATTGACACTAGAAGGATTGGTCAAGCTGTTTTCCCATGGTGCTTATGTCCTATGACTAGAGTCCGTCCAGAGACCATGTGACCAGTGACATATGACTCTCAAAGACTAGAATTTTATCCCTTGTGACTTGATGTGTTTGTGTATCTCGAGTGTACTTATATAATGCGATGAGTTTGCGACTACGATTTTGCATATGCTAATTTCTATTGTAATCTGCTATTCTATGTGTTTGTGTTTTTTTTGCATATATGTGACAGACAAAGGGTAAACAATAGCTACCAGCTAAATATGCATTTGTTTAAGGTTGATTGTTTAGAATACTTATTTGTATTTTATAAAAAATTTCAGCCGGGTTGTGTAGTTGCGCGAATGACAGAACTTATTCCTGATGATATCTATGAAAAATATTCCTAAGATTGGATGTGAGGAATCTCGTTAAATGCAAGAGTGTGTGCAGGTCTTGGAAATCTTTCATCTCCGGGTCTCGTTTTATTAAAGCTCATTTGAACCTTAGTTACAACAGTAATGAAAATGGACATAAAAGGATTGGTGAGGCTGTTTTTTCGATTGCTCATCGTAGAGTAGCATATCCTATTAATATTATTGGCAACTCAAATGGCCTAGTATGTATGTTTGTTGATGAGGAACTTCTAATTGCTAATCCCACAACCAGAGAAGTAAAAGCGCTGCAATATCCCCTTGATGTTGTCTTCAACTCACCATGTTGGGGATTCGGTTATGATTCCGTCACAGGTGACTACAAGGTTGTATTAGGGCTCACGAAAGGAAACGAACAGACATGCTTTCAACTGAATTCTCTTAAATCAAATGCTTGGAATATTTTCGGAGAAGTGGATTATATATGTTCCGATTTTCAGTGTTTTGGTGTCTTATGCAATGGGGCAATTCATTGGGTTATGCATCCTAAAAATAATAAAAAAGAGCAAATTATTTTATCTTTTGATTTATCCAAGGAGGAATTTATAGAAATCCCCCAACCCAATGATGCGAGATGCAAATTCGATAATGCTTGCAAGCCGAATATGATTTTGGGGATTATGGAAGAATGTCTATGTTTTAAGTGTCGTGACTTGCATTTCGATAAGCTATGGGTGATGAAGAAGTACAATGCAAAAGAGTCTTGGGTACTGCCAGATAATTACCAATACACGCGTGAATTTGGAGATGACCCTTGGGAAGTGGGGCCTGATGCTTCTGGACGTTATTTTTGGTTTATTGGTAATCGAAAGTTTTGGTGGGTCCCTACTATCGTGGAGAGCCTTGTATCTCCTCATCTACAAGCTGAAAATGGATAGGTACGTTATAATTGATATAGAAATACTTGTGCCTTTTGATTTCTTATTAATTTATTGATATGATGATTGCTCGTTTAATAAATATGTCTTCGCATTGATAATTCATACTTGTACAATAGCTAAGGTTATCGATGAACTCAAATGTGAAACTTCTGTTCTGTTAAAGATGGCCCATCTGAATTTCATTAACATTATTTCAAAACCTGTGACAGTTAAGCTAGATGCTTGGATTGATGATATTTTTTCCCTTTTTTTCTTTTCGTGTCAAAATCGGGTTACTGAGTTATTTGCAGGCCAAAATGTGTTATGGGTCATGGGTCTCAGTTGGGAATATTCAAATTCAATTTATGTTCTACTGCCATGAAGTCGAAAAGTATAGTCTATTAGATAAGAGCTATTTTCTGAAGCAGAAAGATTGATTGCTGTTTCTTTTAGTTTACTTTGCTACGTTTGTAGATAGACTCTATCTTGTACTCACTTCTTGTATTGACGTATCGGCAGGGTACTAGGAGTGCAAGAGTTTGATGCTATTGAAGTAGTTAATACGAGGTTCCAGAGTAATTCACAAGAATTCTGCAGTTGTTATTTCGGCACTTTATTTGCTTGTATGATGAGAAAAGTATGGTCGGCCATTTCTTCGTATATTGCTAAGTTGGTAACTAGAAGAGATGATGTAGCGAAAGACACAAGTTGAAGATAGGGGTGTTCACTGGTGGTTATTGTTTTATTATTCTTGCCGCGTTGGTTAATTAAATTTTCTGTAAACCAAAACCGAACCAAATTCAAATTTGATTAAACCGAACCGGAAACCGAACTGAATAATCAAACCGAACCGAATAACCAAAAACCAAACCAAATAACTCGAATTACATAATTTTAATTAACTTTTTATATAATTATATAGATTTTTTGTATAAAAGAAAATTTCAAGCTTAAAAATGTTATATTTTTACTATGAAAAGTTTTAATGTCTTTTTTCATATATGAATATATAAAAATTATATATATTTATGTGAATTCGCTGCCTCATCATACCAAACCATATCGATCCGAGAACCCACTATTTATTTCATTTCGTTTCGGTTTTGAAAAATTTGGTTTGGTTTTTTTGTCCTCGCTTTTGCTTTTTGATGAAACTTGAATTCTGCAAAACCCTAGTTGAAGAAATTACTAATAAACTCACATACTTGATACAAACTTACCAATATAGTCAGTCGAGTTATAGCGAGTGACACGTGTAAAAACGAACCTAATAAAGAATTCAAGTTTTTCCCTAATAACTTCGATAAAAAACCTTATCTGGAGACAGTAAAAGTTAAAGAAAAAGTATGAACATGAAAATACAAACTAAAACTACACACATAAATTCAGCATTAAGACATAAACCGTTAAGTGTACTTACTTGGGCTTCAATCACGGAAGGATTTGACAAAGCTCAATCAAATTGGCCTATTTATAGTCCATTGTCATGCCCAAGGGTTATATAACGTTGACCATATGTATACTCTCATGAATCATGATCATGATCGTAAATCAATACTGCGGTTCATTTGAAGCCTGAATTGAAGTGTTTATAACTTACAAAATAAGTTAAATCATCATTATAATATTTTTCATATCCTGTTACGTGATTGTGCATGCAACAAATAATTAATATAATTTAATGTTGTTCCCTTTGAAGTGTTTATAACTTACAAAATAAGTTAAATCACTTCTCATGTCTAATAAATGTATGTTTAGACGATTATAAAATGATTACACTAAAAAGTTTAAACAAAATAGCACAACAACGTTTTAGAATATTTAAAATACTTATTTGAATGAATCAAAAAATTTGAGAATTAAAGGATTATTTGCGGAATAACAATCCTAGTCAAATGACAAAGTTTAATGTGATCTCCTAACTTTCTTAAACGAAACTAAGGTTATGTGTTAAGCACCTAACTATGCTAACACACCGAAAGGACTTAATTCTAAGAGAAATGATCTCGAAATGTTAACACATTAATTGTATGAGGTTCACATTTACTTTTGCAACTAGGCAAAAGCTAGTGTCCAACATCTAACTAGAAAGGTAATTGTCATCTTATTACATTTAATGCTTCTATTATTGTAACTAGAAGGTACCGGTTCATACTAACTCTTGTATTGTTGAATTTCTTTTGATAAGTAACTTTCACTTATCAAATTAACAAAAGTATCAGTGATTTGTTCTTTGCAGTTAGATACTTTTCCTAAGTATATAAGTTTAGGATGCCTCTGGTTTGTGAGAGATCAAAAGAGACTCACACCATTATCACCACCAACGACCCATAATCTTCTTCTTGGTTCAGTGGACTTCACAAGTCGAAGTTCTTTCTCAGAAGTTTTGATTTATGTCTTTATA